>CANTUR010000717.1:0-707244 GCA_947683625.1 Mallotus nudiflorus | reverse complement strand
TATCCTGATTCTAGCTCTCCCTGCCATGTGGACTATAGGTAAGTAACAGAAGTAAATTTTTGCCCTTAGGACATCTGGTTCCTTGTAGGCTTAATATTGGCAAGTGGCCTTAATTTTTCCATCCGAAGATGTGATTGTACACAAATAATTAAATTCGTGCAAGTTTTGTTGTCTTAGTGAGGATGCAGAGAGGCATTCGTCAGCAAACAACAGAGACAAACAAAATAAGTTTGTGTCATTGTCTGAAGCTGTTACTGCATGTGCAGCACATCCCATCAATGGTGCCATCATAGCTGGAACCAAGGTTTGTGCCTTTTTTTAAAAAAAAAAAAAAAATTGGATAACGAACATATCTTTCTGAGAGCTTCTTTTGAGAACTCCTTTATCTGTATTTTGTCATAACTGTTCTTTTCAGAACTCTAACTATCTTTTGGGTTTTATTAATTTCCCTTTCCCTAGAAGCTACGAATCACAACAGATTTAGGCATGATGCATGTCAATCACATGAAAATTCCAAATGATTTAGTCATGCTGATTGTCCTAAAATTACAACATATTAAAATTTGCTGCATTTTCTTGGTTGAAAACAAACAGTAATCTCATGTTCGTGATGCATCAATTTAGTTGCAGTGGTAAATAATTGGCATCATAATTATTAATTTTTTAGCCGATATTCAATGGACTAGTATAATTGTTTAATGTACTTGAACATATGAGAGCTAAGACTTGAAGGACGTTTGGTTGCAGAATTCATCTTTGCTGGTTGCATCTCAACAGAGGCAGTCACTCCGAGGCAAAATTAGCGATGATGATTCGTAAAGAGATGAGGATCCGATTGCTCAGAACACTTGCCGTGACTACTTCAGATACCCATCCGCATCAGGTGGTAGATGGCAAATGCCTTAAATGCCCTAAAAACTAGTCCGAGCATAAGGTGCCCGGTAACTTGTCCACGCTCGAATCGGCTTATGGATTCAAAAAGCTGGGCCTAAATATCATGGCCCATCTGTCTCTTATAATCAATCCTATCCCAAAGAGATAGGATAGGATTGGTGGACTTCCTCAAACTGCGCTCAACTGTGGATGCAAGTGAAAAGAATCACGGGTAGATGTGCTGGTAAGAACTGGGAACATTGTGATATGAGGCTATAATTAATGAGGGTTCTTGTCTGTATTGCAGCTATGCCATGTGAAACTTCCTTGTATGTGCACCATTCATACCCTTACACTATTATATCAGTATTTTATTTTGTTTTCTATCTTTTACAGATTGATTTCACCAAAAGGACAACAATTAGTGATAGTAGGTAATGCTACAATGTCACTTTCATACTCTTCAGTATATCAAATAATGGGTGAGAGAGATAACAACAGTTACCATATCAGGCACCAATATGTTTTCTCTTCCTCCAGCATGAGCTTTCAGTAATTTTTCTTCATATTAGTTTACCCCAGCGTCTCTACATGAGCAAATACTTCACTTCAACCGTGAATTTGAACAAAAATATTCAACTTGATTCTTTTTTTTCTAAAAAGAACAGAAACGGATTTTATCACTACTGTTCCCGAAAATATAAATGCTCGACAAGGCAAATCGGAATCAGAGAAAGAATAGGGATCTTTTGGAAGCATCCAACAGGATTGGTTGAGTATTATGCTTCTTAATCATGGCAATGGAAGGGAGAATTATTAGAGAAACAGGACAAACTACGAGTATAAATATTGGTCGTTGTGTAATAAAGTTGCTTAAGCCTAGCTTCAAATAGGTTTTGCTGACAACTCTCAATTTGTCTCGAACTAGACTACATTTTCTCGCCAAACGAATTAGATTCCCCATGCCTGACCCCCGATGGCAATTCTTTCCTTTAATTGTGGTACGACCATCACTATATATGTTGCTATATTAAGCTAAATTATTGATTACCATGGGTCGTCTATATGCCTAAATTATTGGCATGATCGATATGTTATGCCTAATCCTCTAATCTCTTCAAGCACTAGATATTAGATGATATTATTCACTATCATTTTTTTTTTGGCAAAACCCATGTGAAAATTTCATGGTGTATTCTGAAGAAAACAAAATTTATTAACGAATCGCTGTACATTTGTGCAAGATAACAAGGGTAATCCAAAGAGAACAATCCAACAACAATAAAAAGAAGAAGAAGCCTTTGAAACTACACCATAGAAATATATAATTATTTGTATATGATAAATTAATATAAATGCGAGTACTCATAAAATAAATGGTTTATGCTTAGTTATTATAAATATAATTAACAAAATTAGAATCACTTTTTTACCAAGATGGAACAAAGAAAACAGGACAAAAACTAAACAATATACGAGGGAAAAGCCAGCAAAGCTGTGTACACGAAGCTTTCTACTTTCACTTTGAAATTGAATACGACTATAATTTTACTTAAAATGTGAGAATATTGTGTACTAGAAAAGCGAAAGAAGATTTTTAAGTTGCATGTGGTCATCTCATAATGAAAAAGATAGCCATGCTTTTGTGCTTCTGCCTGCTGTGATCTGTATTTGCTCATCCTACCTGTTGACCTCTTTGGTTCTATCCTTCACTTGTTCCTCTTCTGTTCATGTCAGTCCAGAGAAAGAGACACAAGAAGGCCATGTCTCTTGTTTCTTTCAGACAAGTCCCTTACCAAAATGAAAGAGACCTAAAGCTCCTATGTGTATATCATTTATATTCATAATTCATAAATATATGTTACATAAACGTGGCTACTTTTTCCATAGTCTGAAGTGACAAATAAGAGTAAAAATTGAATAGGTAAATGATAAAAATTCTTGTTATAATTTTTTTTTTAAAAATCATGAATTTCTTAAAATTAATTACTTTACCCTCTTGCAAAATATACTTGTATGTTTCGGACACTGGTGGTTTAGATATAAAAAAATATGTTTATATTTTTTATTAATAATTAATGACAATATCGTTGCTTAAAAAAACTTATGTGTGTCCATGGAAGTGATAATTAATGGTATACAGAAGAAACATAGAAAGGGATGAGGTGGGTTTGATCATTACAAGTACTTTCAATATCACATCTTTATTTAAAAGGATATACATTTTTCTGCTATGGTATATACAAAATACTTTGTCCTTAATTAATGAATTTCCATCTCTATATTGAACTTTACACCAGGATCTGGTAATGAAGGCCATGTGCCTAGATATATGTATTATACATATAACTAATGAGCATAAAGCATCGGCAGCTGCGTTATCTATTGTACAAGCAATTGATGAGGAAATGGTGGGTGAATTATTTCCATTCAAAGTTTATCAAAGATTATTGTATCATATGCATTTGCTGGGTTGGGTCCATATTTATATATGTGGTTCTCACACGCACCCTAATTGGTGGTGCCAATTTATTTCTATATTATATGTTTCTCTGAGCTTTAGACATTGTTAATCAGAGTAATTTTCATGGGTTAATATATAATAAGATAATTAATAAATTGGAACCTTAAATTCTGTCAAATTAATGTTTTTTTTTTTAACAATTAACAGAAATAGTTAATTTTTAACATTACTAATAAAAGAAAAGAGCTGAGATATTTGGAATCTACTTTTCTCAACAGAATCATTAATAGAATATTATATTAATTGCATGCCCTAAGAATTGAAGAACTTCTACTCCAAGAAAAGAATCTCCACTAAAACACAGCTTAGACCACTGAAACAAGGAAATAGAATATTTTAAAAAATATTTGTAATTAAAGTAAGAAATTAACAACAAAAAAAATTGAAAAAAAAATTCTGCTTTCGGATAGGAACCTTATAATAACTTTGTCAGCACTGCAAAGACTTTTGAAAACTTACAACTTTAGAGTTCTAACCATAATTGCTTGTCTCCCTCTCCTGCACCATTTCGATCTTCAAAACTAATGAAACCAAATTCTTATGTTTGTTTTTTGTTTGAATAGCAATCTAATTCTTCTTATGTTAGGTACTCTTTTTCTTGAACAATTTGTGTTAGGTATATATAGTTTAACAGTTTAAGGAAATAATTGTGCATGGGGACTTAAGAATAAATTAATTAAATATAATCTAATATTAAACAAGAAATTAATTAAGGATTGTTGATTAAATTCAAGAACCCCACTTTTTGCATGTGGAGGTTGACAAACCATACTTACTTTTCCAATGGAGTGGTTGGTTCACAAAGTTAATTTTACAATCTTCTTAGTTAATTTTCTAATCAAAGTTGTTTGCGGGAGAAAATTACCTCCATTTTTAAAATGTCCATAAAATCCTACGTGGAATTCCATTTCTAAATATGTATACATATGTAAACCTTCATCAAACTACTATCTTTTCTTGTTCTGAACTAGTAGGCATATGAATTTTTAAGACACTACAATATAATACACTCTTAAGACAAATTTATATTGATTTTTATTGACATAAGATGTATTATACTGATAATAGAATTTACTATATATGAATAAAATTGTTCCTAAAAAATTTTAAAATTATTTTTAAATAAATTAAATAGATCATTTTAAATCACACATTTAATAGAGGATGATGATAATTCCTATCAACGTAAATAAGATAATAACATTTGATACCACTTATATATATTCTTGATTAACTAAAGGGTCTTTTGTTTTCCGAATAGGGTTACCTGGTCAGGGAAAGTAATAAAATCCGTTTATGGAAAAAACTCTACCCCGAAGAGGATTTCTAAGCAAAAAAGGAATACTCTCCTACTAGGATTAGAATTCCTATCCCATAAGGAATGCTACTCCTTTCAGGTTCAAGTATCACTATAAAATTGGATCCCATACCTCTCATTCTACATCATCTGATTGTCTCATATTCTATTGTTCTTTGCTCTTTATACAAACTCTACTTCTGTTCTATGATTTAGGCATCGAAGTGTTCATGGGGACTCTCCCCACCTCTCACCTTGCCCTTCGTTCATTAATTGCAGGGTCTTAAACTCAAGAGTTCCGGAAATAAGTTATCAAGTGGTGCTGTTTGTGGGGACTCTTGGGAAAAGCCATTCATATATCTGCTAAGTTAAAGACATTCACACCATGACTTCCAGCACACCAACAACTTTAACTCCTAAAACTAACATCAATCCTTCTGCTCCCATTCCTTCGACTGATCTCTCAACCTCTCTCCCAAAAATAGTGCTTCTAGCCACTTTTCAATATGCTGTAACTTCATTCGGGCATACACATTTACTTCCTGACAACACTCAGAGATGCCTGGCTTCGGGCACAGACTTTCTACATTACGCTCTTTTGCAACACCACCATTGTTCAATACCCTCCATACCTTTTCCAATCTTACCAGACACACCAGCAATCACCACACCAAACTTGAACATTGTAAACCAAACAATCAACCTCAACCAAACCAACAAGGAAGTTATGATGCAAAATATCCAAGTGTAGATAGCATTAATGCAACAACAACTAAATACTTTAATACAAAGTGGGAATTCTGAACTAACTCAAATTGATAATAACACGACACTCCGACAAGCACCAAAGATAAGCAGGGGAAAGGGTAAAGCACCGGAAGGGGAATGTAGTTCAACAATTCCGGCTCTTGATGACTCAAAGTTAGCTCAAAAAGTTGAGGAGGTTATACACAGAGCCCATACAAAACCAAAAAGGAAAATGAATGCGTTATGGACAACAGAACTCCATTCATAAGAAGGATAATTCAGACGGAGATCCCTACTAAATTCAGAATCCCACCGCTTGATTAGTATGACGGGATAGGAGATCCAGTCAACCATATATCGGCGTTTAGAACAAGGATGTTGCTCCAAAATATAAATGATGGAATCAAGTGTAGAGTCTTCCCAAAAACACTCACAAAGAATTCCTAGAAGTGGTTTCATCAACTCCCGGAGAATTTTGTCACTTCTTTTGAGGATTTGGCAGAGCAGTTTTGTACCAGGTTCGTCACCAATATTCCCCCAGCTAAAAACATCAACAATCTTCGGATGTGTCGATAAGAAGTTGATGAATCTCTGTGAAGTTATCTTGATCGGTTCAATAAAACAGCCATGCAAATTGAAAACCATGTTGATGAAGTTGCCATAGAAGCTTTGAAAAATGGCACTAGACTCGAAAAGCTTAAAGACAAGATAATGACTAAGGAACCGAGGACCTTTGCAGAAGTAATGGCGATGGCAGTCAGAATGATAAAAATGGATGAAGATAGAAGGATGCGAAGGGAGAAGGAGAAGCCACCGGCCAAAGATGAAAGACCAAGACCCAAACGAGCAAGCTTCCTAAAAATAAATTTCAGAAACTCAACATAGAGATTTGATAGGGAAGTAGACAGATACACACCCTTGAACACCTCTCGATCCATAATTCTCATATGGATTAGGCAAAATAGTGTCAGAATCACCCCAACTAAGAGAATTAACACTAGTTGAAGATCCATACAAGATAGGGGACAATACTGCCAGTATCATCAAGAATATGGGCACGACACTGAGGCTTGTAGAGACCTGAAGCACGCCATAGAAAGACTGGTGTAGAATGGTAAACTCAATAATTTCATGAATGCATCTAGGAGCGAAAACCCGAAAGCCCAGGGGCATGACAGGCCAGAAGCGAAGAAAGCTCAGAAGGAGCTAGTTGGTATTGTTAATATGATCATTGGTAGAGAAAATTCTGAGAAGAAATTGAAATGGAGTAAGGGAGAAAAGCTAGTCTTTAAGGAGAGGGAGATCATATTCAATTCGAAAGATGATTCACATGTTTGCCATCCCCATTATGATGCCTTGGTGATTAATGCATACATAGACAATTACTTGGTAAAAAGGTTATTGGTAGATAACGGAAGCGCTATCATTGCGTTATCTTAGAATGCATACAAAGTAATAGGAGGCTCTATCATTAATCTGAAGACCATTTAGAACCCTATCACAAGCTTCTGTGGAGGAACTATATAACCAATGGGAGTCATGGAGTTAAATTTAGAATTTGAAAGTCGAGACGACAAAAAAATTAAAGTTATCAGAATAGTATTCAACGTGGTGGATCTCCCACTAGCATACAATGGAATCATAGGACGGTCGGTGCTCTATGAAGCAGATGCAGTCATTAGTATCTGACACTTAACTATGAAAATTCCAGTTGAGAGCGAAACCCTTACCATCCAAGGAGATCAACATATGGCTAAACAATGTTCCTAGATGGCCATGAAGCCTCAGGTGGAAGCTTTCCCCCTAGAAATATCGGAAATAGAGAAACAGGGCACTGATCCATAACCAGTTGATGACACAAAAGCTATACAAATTATGGACGAAAAAATGGTGAAGATCGGTAACGAACTTGACCGTGACATCAAGGAAGGAATAAAGGAAGTCCTCACTAGACATTCAGAAGATTTCACTTTGCGGGCATTTAAAATCATCGGCGTGGATCCACAGGTTGCTTATCACAATTTAAACATCAGATTGAGAGCAAAACCAGTGGCCTAGAAAAAAAGAACCTTTGCCTATGAGAGACAGAGGATAATTGCTGAGGAAACAACAAAGTTGTTAGAAGCCGGATTCATCAAGGAAGTTACTCATCCAGAATAGGTAGCCAACGTGGTACTAGTAAAAAAGGAGAATGGGAAGTATAAGATGTGCATGGACTATACTAATATTAATCAGGCATGTCCCAAAGACAGCTACCTACTACCTACGATCAACCTGCTCATAGACTCCACTGCTGGCCATAGACTATATAGTTTTATTGACGCGGTACAAGGATATCACTAAATACCAATGAAGGAAGAAAATCAGGAGAAAACGTCCTTTATCACCCATAAAGGCCTGTACTATTACAAGGTGATGCCCTTCAGACTGAACAAAGTTAGAGCAACATATCAAAGAATGATGAACCAGGTACTCCAGGACCAAATTGGTGTAAGCGTGGAAGTATATGTAGATGACATTATCTTCAAAAGTAAACATGCAGAAAAACACCCAGTGGATCTGGATCAAGTTCTCCAATTATTGAGCAAGTATGGGATCAAGCTAAATCCAGAAAAATGTGTCTTCAAAGTCAAAGCAAGCAAATTCCTAGGATTCATGATATCCCATAGAGGTATTGAAGCCAACCTAGAGAAAATGGAAGACATACTCAACATGAAAGCCCCAAAAAAATATCCACGAAGTACAAAAGCTAAACAACAGAATCACAACATTGGGGTGTTTCATTTCATGCTCAGCCAGACAGTGTTTACCATTATTCTGAGCTCTAAAAAATTCTAAAAAGTTTGTTTGGTCTGCAGATTGCCAAATAGCCTTCGAAGATATCAAGAAGTTCTTATCCTCACCACCCCTACTTAGCAGGCCCATCCCAGATGAAATATTATATTTATATCTTTCTGTTGGCCAAGAATGCATTGCTTCTATACTGGTAAGAGAAGAATGAAGCTAACAAAACTCAGTATATTACATCAGTAAAATGCTCTAAGGATCCAAAGTCTGGTATTTGATGTTGGATAAGCTGGCTATGGCTGTGGTTCATGCATCCCGGAAGCTCCGACACTACTTTCAAGCCCATCCTATCGTGGTCCGATCCCATTTTCCTTTGTAGAAAATCTTACAAAGATCGGAGACCTCGGGTAGATTGGTTCAATGGTTGGTGTTACTTAGAGAATTCAACATTGATTACGAGCCCCACTAACAAGTGAAGCCCAAACATTAATAGATTTCGTTTAAGAAATGGCTTCGAAAGACCTCACCCTGACCAAAGCACCAGAATGGAAACTCTATATTGACGGAGCATCCTTCGCTCAAGGATCCGGTGCTGGAGGGATTCTCAGAGGACCATATAAAATTCACATCCGGTATGCAGTTCGAATAGGGTACAATGCAACCAACAATGCCACAGAATATGAGGCACTCATCACAGGCTTGAAATTACTGTCGAAGTTAAAGTTGAACACCTTATAATACACTCAGACTCCCAGCTGGTAGTAAATTAGGTTAACAACATATTCCAGGTTAAGGACACAAGCATTGCTAAATACGTGGGCAAAGTCAAGCAACTCTTGAAATAGATTGAACAAGAAGGGGGCCAGTGGGAGATCATCCAGATACCCAGGCAGGAGAACTCTGAGGTCAACCTCCTGGCCAAATCAGCAGCTGAAGATAGCCAGGCATTTAAGGATATGGAATTTACTAAGGCATTGACAAAGCCCAGTATGGAAGATCCTGAAGTTTTGGAGATACGGGAAGTCTCAGAGTGGATACATCTGATAGTCTAATATCTGAAACACGAAACTCTCCCTGAAGACAAATTGAAAGCTCAGAAACTAAAAATGAGAGCAGCCTACTATTCTATCCACCAAGGGGAGCTTTATAGAAAATTTCTTTCACACCCATGGTCTAAGTGCGTCTTTCCAGGGGAAGGGAATTACATATTCAGGAAAATCCATGAGGAAATTTATGGAGCGCATGAATCCCACTATGCACTATCTCGAAAAATACTGCTCCAAGGATACTATTGGCCTACCATGTATAATGATGCTCAGAAGCTAACTCAAACATGTCATATGTGCCAGCAATTCGCCCGACTCAATCACAGGCCTTCCTACCCTTTGCATTAAATCGTTAGCCCATGGCCCTTCGCCATATGGGGGATAGACATCCTGGGCCCTTTCTTAAATTCCACTTCAAAAAAAGTTCTTGATTGTGGCTATAGATCGTTTCACTAAATGGGTAGAGGTGGAGGCAGTTCTAACTATCATAGTAGCTCGGATACAACATTTCTTCTAAAGAGAGATCATCTGCAGATTCGACATCCCTCACACTCTGATTACAGACAATGACAAATAGTTTAATAATGAAAAGTTTAGAGTTTTTTATTCAGACCTCGAAATAAAGCTTCATTTCACCTCAGTAGCCCACCCGCCAATAAACGGACAAACAGAAGTCACTAATAGAATTATCATGCAGGGATTAAAGAAGAGACTTGACGAGAAAAAAGGAAATTGGGTCGAAGAGCTTAACAATGTAATCTTGGCCTACAGAACCACTCCTGGATCATCCAACGAGGAGACACCATTCAGACTAACTTATGGCATAGACGCGGTAATACCGGTGGAGATTGGTTCACTAAGTTACAGGTTCAGTCGCAGTCTCGATTATAAAATTAAAAACATTTATGCCTGGATATGGCTGGACCTATTAGAGGAAAGGCGAGAGTGGGCAACAGCTACGGCTGAATCTCCGACGGTGTTGCCCAAGACAGTTCAAATTATAAGACTGGGTACTCAGAAGGGTGGATATTAAAAAAGGTAACTCAGTAACTGGCAAGCTAGGTCCAAATTAGGAAGACCCATATCAAATCTCAGAACACACAACCAAAGGAGCATACAAACTAAGAGACAGAGGAGGCAAAGAGCTACCACGAGTTTAGAACTTAGATTGCCTTAGAAAATACTATTAATAAACTGTACTCAGAATGATATTCAATAAAGTATCTATTCATTAAAATAAAAATGTTTTTACAATAGATTGATTACAAAAAAAAGGAAACAACTCTACTCTACTACTTGTATA
Organism: Mallotus nudiflorus; assembly: GCA_947683625.1. Lineage (NCBI taxonomy): Eukaryota > Viridiplantae > Streptophyta > Magnoliopsida > Malpighiales > Euphorbiaceae > Mallotus > Mallotus nudiflorus. The sequence continues at coordinate 696,667 of CANTUR010000717.1, read as the reverse complement.
TCCGGACCGTCGGGCTCGGAGACGGAGGGGGAGACAACGTTAGCAGCATTAAAAGGCGCGGTAGGCTTAGTAGCAGTAGAGGACTCAACATTATTCCTCGTATGTGAGGTAGTTGCCTTTTGAAAAGCATCCTCCTCAGCAGTAATCCTTGCAAGGTCGGCCGGTGTTATTCGATCCAGTACTTCTAAGTCCAACTAAGGATTCTGGGAAAGCAGGATCCTCCTACACTCAGACCTATAGGCCTTGAGAAATCCCCCTACCATATTTTGGTAGGATCTTTTGTTGGTTTCGTGAGACTTCTCGACATCAGATAGCCTCTTCTCTTGATCTGCAATCTAAAGATCCTGCTCTTCAATCCTCCTGGTCAATTGACCTTGACTATGCTCTAGATTGGTGATTTTCTTTTGACCTGCCTCAGCCTCGGATTTTGCCTCCACATAATTTTTCTGGCAGAGCTCTAGTGCTGCCTTAGCGCCATCCAACTTCTTCTCAAAGTCAATAGCTATTGTCCCAACCTCCGTCTCCTTAAGACTGTACTGGCTTTTCAAATATAAATATTAGTCCTTTACCAGTAGTAAGGCCTGGGTCATCTGTGACAAGAGAAATTCATGTTAACATAAGTAAAAGTGCAAGCAACAGAGATAACATTCACTTACTTCTAACGAATGGCTAATCACCGAATCAAGTAGCCCCTCTAGACCCTCCTCAGACTAACGCTGCATATCCGTTGGCAGCCTCAGTGACTCTAATACTGATTTCTTACTTGGTTATTCGAGATACTCAGAGGCTTCATTTTATTCAGTATCTAGCCCCTCATATCCAAACACTCAGATAGCCTCGGGCATTGGATGTATATCTCTTCGTTGAGCCCCTTAGCATCAAAATCCTGATCGATCATCCACCTTTTTTGCTGACATCCCTTCTTAGCACGAGACAATTCCACTACTATTTTTCCTTTAGGATCGACGGCCGTCTCCTCAAGGGCCACAAGGGCTTCAGGTTCCGGAGAAGGGAATACATGTACTTCTTCGAGAGCTATTGGTTTGTCAGCTAAAAGGGAAATCCCATCGGCAAAATAAAAAAGTTAGCCATCTACAATTGACAAGATAGAGCAAGTCAGAAGGATACCTTTAAATAACCTAAATGTACCAGTAGAATGAACACGGTTCGGACAGACTCTCTATTGGTATCTCCTAGATACGTCCTTAGTCGATCAAGCTTCGACAAGACCATCGAGATCAAGCCATAAAACCATCTCCGTATCGTGATTTGGAAGTCTCAGAGGCTACTTTACCCTGTGGCACTCATCAGACCACATTCACCGGACATTCGTGAGGTCCGACGAATGCTCGATGATAAAAAAATATGCCTCCACTTCTTATGGATGTCTAGAAGTTTTACAAAAAGGGTATGGTTGGGAACGACTGATAGGGAAAACATCAGTTCTCCTTTCTTCCCAGCCAGATTATACAGATATCGAAAAATTTCTAAATCGGGGTTCCTTACCCTCTTCATGCATTAGCTGGATGATCTTAGTCAAAATCCTATAGCTATTCGGATGGAGCTGACCAGGTGCTATGTTATGCCTATTCATGAATCTCTTAACAAAAGGATCTAATGGAAACTTTAAACCCCCCCTCTAGCTGGTCAAAGTATACCACTGATCCACTAAGCCTTAACATGGGGGTATGAGTCCTAAATTTTCTATCTTCGGTATGGAGGGTGTAATCAGTGGGAATACAAAACCGCCTTCGGTACCACCCTAGCAGTTCATCATCTATTTTCGACACAAATAGGTCGAAACTAACCTATCCCCTCAGTGCCATGATGCTTTCTATGAAGAAGAAAAAATGCACGAAAGATGAAGGAAACAGGAAAAAGAAGGAGAAAGACAAAGATCACCTGGTTACAAAGTACAAAGATCACAACAGACAGAAATGAAGCAGTAGTAGCAATACAAAAGTGACAATGGCGAAACAAAAGAGCAAAATGCATCAGTTAACGAACACAAAGATATTTATAGAGTTACAAAAGGATTTGGAAACATGCCATTAATTGCCCTTATTATTACTTTACTTTTCCCCATATCATTAAGGACAATTTGGGAAAAGGAAAACCTATTAATCGAGTGATCATTATGATGGTAGTAAAAGCATCTCATTTACTGACACACGAAAAGACGTATGATTCACGTGATTCAAATTTCAAATCCTTAGGAATCGAAGCGACATCGCCATGCCTCGGCCTGCCGCATCTTTATCAAGCTCTTTTCTATTTACTCAGAATAAGCATCTGAGCTACGCTTTTGGCACACTTCGGCTATCTGGTACTCAAGCCACGCTTCTAAGGCACCGAGCATCTAAGTCCAGTGATTGAAGTTGGCACCCTCAGGTCGCTTCTATAGTACTAAGGTTCCGAGCATGTAAGCCTCGTGTCCTTACACCAAGCATCTAAGCCTCGAGCATCTAAGCCTCGAGCATCTAAGTCCAGTGACTGAAGCTAGCACCCTCAGGTCGCTTCTATAGTACTAAGGTTCTGAGCATGTAAGCCTCGTGTCCTTACATCGAGCATCTAAGCCTTGAGCATCTAAGTCCAGTGACTGAAGCTGGCACCCTCAGGTCGCTTCTATAGTATTGAGGTTTTGAGCATGTAAGCCTCGCGTCCTTATACCGAGCATCTAAGCCTCGAGCATCTAAGTCCAGTGACTGAAGCTAGAACCCTTAGGTCGCTTTTACAGTACTGAGGTTCCGAGCACGTAAGCCTCGCGTCCTTGCACCGAGCATAAAAAATCTAGTGACAAATGGTTCCATCACGTCATTTTTACACGAACGGGTTAATCTATTACACTCGATCTCGCAGATTTAGTGTGCTCCATAGGTCCAGATGACACCTTAGCAACACGATAGTTTCAAGACTCAATACCGAGCTTTACTTTCTTCCTGTGATTGAGGCTGGCCACCTCAGCTCACCCTCCTATGTCATTATGCAGTACTTAACTACTTTCTATATGAAAGCATAAGTGCTCTATTCTACTAAGACACGACAGACATAAATATCCGAATATACCCGAGGGGGGGACTCTTGATACCGCTTTTATATATTCTTGATTAACTAAAGGGTTTTTTGTTTTCTGAATAAGGTTACCTGGTCAGGGAAGGTAACAAAATCCATTCATGGAAAGGACTCTACCTCGAAGAGGATTCCTAAGCAAAGAGGGAATACTCTTCTATTAGGATTAGTATTCCTATCCCACAAGGAATCCTACTCCTTTCAGGTTCAAGCATAACTATAAATAGGACCTCATACCTCTCATTCTACATCATCTAATTCTCTCATATTCTAATTATTCATTACTTTCTATACAAACTCTACTTCCGTTCTCTGATTTAGACATCATAGTGTTTGTGGGGACTCTCCCCACCTCTCACCTTGCCCTCTGTTAATTGATTGCAGGGTCTTAAACTCAAGTGGTAACTCTTAAGGTGCATGATTCAAATTTTACTGTCATTAATTTAGAAGAAAAAAACTATCATCTATTATATAATCCATTGATACTTAGTCCTATTTTTTTTTTATTTAAAAAAAGGCGAATGCATTTACAACAATATCACAAAAGAGGCTCTTACAAAAGCTTTGCCATATGTGCTCATTTGGAGAGCTTGTTGCTGCTTGGATTAGGGCTTTGGCTATGAGAAAAATTGAAAAAGAATTGTCTTTAAAAAGTTTTTTTTGAACATATAAAATTTTAAAGGGACTTCTTGAGGCAGTGTGTTGCCTTTGTTTTATCGAAATTGAAAATTACATTTATCATCTAATTTGAACAGAGTGGTCTCAGTTTGGTGCCCACATCAACACGAAACAATGCTCACAAGCTTTAATGTTTAAATAAAAGAGATTGACAAGGAGGGTTTGGAAGGTATTGGATACTTCTGTCCCCCACATCAACATCTCCTCCTTTCGGCCAAAAACAATAAGAGGACAACTCAGCAACTAATTTTTACATGGATAACACAATAACCAACAGTAAAATTACATAATTAGTATTCTTTTAATTTATTTTTTCTTAAAAAAAATAAGAATTTACTATAACAAGAGAAAGAGCCATGTATACCAACATTCCATAATAAAAGATTTTGTACTTAAATTCTTTTTCAGGTTAATTTTTTTTTTAAATTAATCAACATTTCTCGATCTAAATGGTAACTTATTCTCTTAGATTAACTCTAGAATAGATATGAGAACATCTCACAACTAAAGAAAAAAAAAGCTATGCTATTTTGTTAAGAGAAAATACCATTTATATAATAACGATGGTTGGATGGATTTTCATTTTCACGATAAGTTAGTTTTATCTTGAATTAGTTTAGTTAATAAAAAGAGGTAATGTTGAGGGAGTATAATATTCCAATGTCAAATGATTTCCTAAACATTCTTTAGTGGCACTCAATGGGAAGGGGCTTTTTTTTTTTTTTTTTTTCTTCTCTTTTCCAATGTCAATTTTACATTAATGATTTGAAGGACATTATGCTATAGAAGTGGTGTTTGAATAATTGTTTCTTTTTCACCATAAAAAGATACTTGTAAAGGCATTCCTTCTAAAATAATAGAAATAGTCACCTAAAGCCAAATAATTGACAATTTTTTCCCCTGCAAATTGATGATTCTTATTTCTTGTAAATGACATTCTTGGACAACAAATGTTGAATTCTTTTTACATCAATGTGCAATTAAGAAGCCTATCTAATCAAAGTGGGTCTAAGTCCACCCTTAACAGACAACTCACTTCCATGATTAGTTGTTATCATTTGAACTAGTGTTTCCTAGCGGTTTTTGCATGGAGAAATGCCCACAATTTTGATCAAAATTTTGGTATAGCAGTGTTAGTGGTCTACTGCTCCACACACTACCATTAATGATAGTACCAATGCAATCATGCATGTTGATAGTGGTACCACACCACCATTTTCATTTTCTTCTTTTGGGTTATTTTTAGCAATCATGGGCATTTCAGTAAACTTGCTAAACCACCCAGTAATAAACTAGTGCTTCACAAGCTCACATTCTTTTGTTAACACAAATATACTGAACAAAGACAAAATCTTTCATTGGATTTTAAGATACCTCTTCAACTCTCTTTTCTCTTTCCTTATTTTTGCACAAAGATTTCATATCATCTCTATATCTGCAAATCAAATCCAACCATTTGATACATACCCAGTTGTGAATTACATTTTGTGTCTTCTTTATCTTGTGTGATATCCTCAACCATATATATATATATATATATATATTTTTTTTTTTTTCTTCTTCTTTTCTTTGGGCTTATTATATGCTTTACTCTGTTATATGCTCTGTTTTTCATGGCTGCTGCTTCTACTGCTGCTCATCAATTCTTTCAAAATCTTGACAATAATAACGACAATAGTAACCATGAAGTTAGTAGACAAGAGATACAAGCTGCCATTGCTAAAGCGGTGGAGCTTAGAGCTCTCCATGCTGCTCTAATGCATGGAAACAGCCCTGCTAATCTCAAATACCCTTCTTCTTCCCCTGTTTCACGCCCTGTTTCTCAGTTCTCTGCTCAAGATTACCCTGTTTTTACTCCAGTAAGTTTTATCCTCTTTCTCTATACAATTGTAAATTTCTTTTTAGTACTTCATCTGCTTTTTGAATTGGGTTTTTGCTTTCTTGATGGAATATGATTTCTTTCTTAGTTCTTACTCTATTTTGCTGCTCCCTTTATACTTAGCTTCTAGATGCAAAAAGAAAAAGAAAAAGAAAAAGAAAAAGAAAAAAGAAGTTCTCACGTTCATAACAGAAATAATAAAAGAAAAGGAATTTAGATTTAAGAATAGTTGTGATTATAGCATGCATATTTTCGAAGTTATCATGAGCATTAATTAGTTTTATATATTTATTGAGTTTCTCAATAAATTCCAGCCAGTTGTTATCACAGGATATTTTGCCTAGAATAATTCCAAAATCCTTAGTCTTGCATTCTATGAGGATATATTATAATTTTTCTATGCTTTAGCTTCATCCAAATGTTTGATAACAAAATTTTCAAGTGTGAATTTTGAATTTTGTAACCATATTCATAAAAATTTTGATTTTATTATCAGTAAGAATTTCCTGTAGTCTGCCCCAATTAAAGTTCTTTTGCAGCTAAGATTATTCCATTTTCAATTACTTTTCTTGAAATAATCTGTTACTCATCAATATTAGCACATTTTCTTGTTGTTGTAATATAAATGCTAGCCGGTGGCTACTTGTTTCAATGTTTATACTTAACAGAGTTATGAAGATGAAGTGTTGCCAGGTCATCATCAAATATTACCAAAATCAAGAACACTATCCGAAAGTTGCGATGAATATGGGATAGAAGCAGAAAGTGGCTCTGAAACTGTTTTATCAGATTATAAGAAGGAGAATGCATCATCAAGAAAAGGGATTCCTTCTGGTTTGGCAAGTTCTGGATGCCACATGTGTCCAGCTGAAGATCAGAAATCTGTCACCGGTTCTTCCGCAAACAACGTTACAGTGCTTCACACATCATCTCCTGGAACAGAATTCTACAAGTCCTGCAGAAGAAATAGTTTGGCAGATTTCAAGTCTGCATCTACTTGCAATAGGTGCAAGCCAGCCACTATCACTAGTGCGTCCGAAAATGTAACCAGAAACAGCAGGAATTCAAACATTGTTGTCCCATGGACAGATTCGCACTCATCAGTTCAACCACAATCAAGAAATCGAGGTGGGATGATGTCATGGTTGTTTCCGAAGTTAAAAAAGAAGCATAAGAATGAGAATTCGCCAAACCGAACCGAATCTGAGGAAGTCTCTCAGGTTTTCAAGGACCTGGGAATATTATCAATTGAAACATTAAAGAGGGAGTTGACAGAAGCAAATGAGAATAGAGATGCAGCCTTAATGGAGGTTGCTGAGATGAAATCTTCACTTGGGGATCTAAGACAGAAGCTTGAGTACTTGGAGACTTACTGTGAAGAGTTAAAGAAAGCCTTAAGGCAAGCAACACTATCAAAAAGTTCACAACAAATAAGCGAAAAGCTGGGAAATATCCCCAAGAGAGGTAATACAAATGATGGAAATGGAGAAAATTTGATGCCAGTAAGCGAAGAAGTGATGGTAGAAGGATTTTTGCAGATAGTTTCTGAAGCAAGATTGTCAGTGAAACAATTTTGCAAGACCCTTGTAGGACAGATTGAGGAAACAGATGGTACCCTTATGGACAACTTGAATTTGCTTCTTCAACCATTTAAACTGTCTCTCAATTCAAGATACTCCAGGGCAGTACTGTACCATTTAGAAGCTATCATAAATCAATCCCTCTATCAAGATTTTGAGAATTCTGTATTCCAAAAGAATGGTTCACCGAAGCATTTAGACCCTCAACAAGATCGCCAAGCGCACTTTGCATCCTTTGTAGGACTGAGGAATTTAAGCTGGAATGAAGTTTTAAGGAAGGGGACTAAATATTACAGTGAAGAGTTCAGCAAATTTTGTGATCAGAAGATGAGTTGCATTATTACAACAATGAACTGGACAAGACCATGGCCTGAACAGCTTCTTCAAGCATTCTTTGTTGCTGCTAAATGCATATGGCTGCTTCATTTGCTTGCTTTTTCATTCAATCCACCCCTGGGAATTTTAAGGGTTGAAGAGAATAGGAGCTATGATCCGCATTACATGGAAGATATGTTCATGGACAGGCAAAGGTCATACGGTCCAAGTCGAGTTAAGATCATGGTGATGCCTGGATTTTATGTTCAGGATAGGGTTTTAAGGTGTAAGGTTATTTGTAGGTACAAGTCTTCTGCAGCATAATTGACTTAGAATACGCAAATTTGCGGTTGATTAGCTAGTGAGTTCTTGAAGGGCTTTTCTTTTCTTGATTTGTAATGATAAAAATTGATGTGTTAATTTAATAAAAAGTCCAAATGGGTTCGTTGAAATTTTCTAATGCTAACAAATCTTGAAATGGGGATTTGGTGAAGTTTGTTTTAAGAAGGTTCAAGTGATGTAATTGATCTCACTATGATTATTGCAATTGTAAGGTGATAAAAGTCCTATGCTTTCATGTAAATTCTTTAATTTCACGATCATGTCTCGCATGTAGTTGGTTAGAAGAATTGTCTCTTTTCCACTACCTTTTGGTTTGACTTGTGTCGTTGTGATGGTACTTGACATGTGCCCCAATTCTATCACCAATTATACAAATTACAAAACCTATGGATGGTTTGGTTTTTTTGTTACTAAACTCTTGACTTTGTAAGAAATTATGTCTAATCTGAATGACAATTGCAGGTGATGACTCATATCCACAAATGAAATATCTGATAGGTTCATATATTCAAATTCGAAAGTGAATGAATATTTTAAAAAGTTATTTTATTTTATTAGGGAATGAAAATAAAAGTGGGAAAATAAATTAAATATTATTTAATAATTAAATTTTTTTTTATGAAAAAAATATTTTTGAAATTATTTTTTATATACAAAAAATTAACATCACAATTATAATTTATTTATAAAAATATTATTATAATTTTAAAAAAATTATTTACTTTTAACAAATATTTTTTATTCAAACATTTAAGACATATTTTTATGATTTTATATGTTTTATTTATAAATTTTAAAAAATAAATATTAATATTTAAATATTTGATCAATTTTTAATTGACTTAACTTGATTTTTAAGAAAATCAATAGTTATTCTTTAAAAATAAGAGAGAAAAGGTGATGGGAAATTACAATCTCATTTTTACATTAATTTTAGTCAATAAAATATTAAAAATCTGAATCATCCGATTCCCATTTTTTTTTATTAAACAAATGCACCCTAAATGTTTTATTCCATTTCATTTCCAAACTCTTTAATTGAGCTTTGCGCGGTGGATGCAAATTGAATGGACTCTTACAGAATCCACAATCCAAGACCCCTTGATTTACTGAGCCCATAACCAGTTGCTTTTGATTTACTGAGCCCAAAATTAGTTACGAGTGGACCAAAGTTGAACCAGCAATTTCCAATTTGTTGTTGTTATTATTATTCTTATTATAGATAAGTAAAAAAAAAAAAAAAAAAATTAATGCATTTGCACTTTCGGTTCTGTTGTTTTTTTTGGACACTTTAGTAATCTGTGTATTATTATGGCATTAGTAAATATTAGCTAAAATACTAACACCCGTCTATATGCATTGATACACATGTATTTGGACACATAACATTAATGTCAGCGCAAATAAACAGTGTTAATCAATTTTGGCTCAAATTTCCTAACGACATAATCGATAGAATATTGAAATATCATGAAAATTGAAAGTGTAAATATGGTAGTTTTTTGTATTTATTATTATTATTATTATTATTATTGTTGTTGTTGCTGTTGTTGAAAACGTCAATTTGTTATTATAAAACTTCCATTTATAAGAAAATCAAATTAAAAACTATTTTTGAAAAAAAATAGTTGCATTAGCATTAGGGCTGTGTACAGATCTTGGAGAATCTAAACCGTCCCGAAAAATCGAATAAAAAATTTTCAGAACCAAAAATATTCATTGACCATTTAACTTTTTTCGAACTGAACCGTCCCGAAAATATTTGTTGGAGTAGGTCCGAAAAACATGAGTTCTGAACCAAGAACTGAATCAAACAATCCCGAACTGCACCAAACCAAAACCGGAACCGATATATATATATATATATCGGTTCCGGTTTTGGTTTGGTGTAGTTCGGGATTGTTTTATATATATATAAAGTTGATAATTAATTCTAATATGTATTACAAGTAAAATTTAGTACCATTTTAATAATTAATTATATTCAAATAATTTATTTTAGACAATATATTATAAAAACTTAACGTATAATATTTGACATTTTAAATACTAATTAATTAATTATTTAAAATAAAATAAATACACTTATCAACTAAATTTTTTTATAGTTAATTTTCAACATATGTATAAATCATAAAATAAATTTTTATAGTGAAATTTATAATTATATTATCTTATATGTTCAAATTATATGAATATTAAAATATAGGCGCATTCTATAATTACTTTATTTTCAACAAAGTAAAGCTCCCTATAGGTGGCGATGTTTAACGCGCGCTCAAGTGTTTGGAGATCATGACAGTGTGTGGGCTCGAGGTCCACAAGGAAAATACGAAATAGATCATAAAGCCTACTTGAAGATGGAGTCGCCACTCAGATAAAAACCGTGACATACTGTATAATAACTGGGTCCCATGGAGGTTCCCAGAAACCGTCATCAGAGATCGGGTTCAGAAACTGGGTATGGACTTTTGGAATACTCATCCAACCTTGTGATTGGCCTCCGTTTGTATCTTGTGTATTATTACCTTTAATTATTCAATTATTTCTTTATTACCATATGTATTGTAATTGCCTTCAGATAATTGCCAAATTTTATAGTTAAGTCTAAGTTTGCACATTAAACTAATTTCATACTTTTAGTCCCGTAATTTATCATAAGCAAGATAAATAATCAATATTTACAACCATTCGCTCAAATTATAAAAGGGGAAAAATATTAAGTATTACAACGCTTTTAGGCCAAATAAAAGAATAATATATAGAAAATAAACCGTACATATACCAAAAGTAAACTAGTATTAAACTATTTACACAAGCGCAATGGTCTAAGGAATTAGCTAATGACAGTGACTACTCAATGATGTGGATCATCAAGTAATTCCTGTAATAACATACAATTAGTTTCCTCTTGCAAAACACGACATTATACATAACAATATTTTACAAATAATGTTCTCAAGAGATTTCTCAATACAAACTAAGAAAAAGTCCTCAAATGATCAAAATATTATCATGCACACTACATCACGCAACATGGTGGTTACGAGTAAAAAAGTGCATAAAAGATGATAGTCATGCAAATTTTCATGAAGAAAAAAATGGTTGAATCGTCTGAAGGCTTGTTAATGTGGTGATCGCCTCTATGATTGGGCGAACAATTTGTTATTATAAAACTTCCATTTATAAGAAAACCAAATTAAAAATTATTTTTGAAAAAAATGGTTGCATTAGCATTAGGGCTATGCATAGGTCCTGGAGAATCTAAACCGTCCCGAAAAATCGAATACAAAATTTTCAGAACCAAAAATATTCATTGACCATTTAACTTTTTTCAAACTGAACCGTCTCGAAAATATTTATTGGAGTAGGTTCGAAAAACATGAGTTCTGAACCAAGAACCGAATCAAACAATCTCGAACTGCACTAAACCAAAACCGGAACCAATATATATATATATATATATATATATATATATATATATATATATATATATATATATATATATATAATTGATAATTAATTCTAATATGTATTACAAGTAAAATTTAGTACCATTTTAATAATTAATTATATTCAAATAATTTATTTTAGATAATATATTATAAAAACTTAACGTATAATATTTGACATTTTAAATACTAATTAATTAATTATTTAAAATAAAATAAATACACTTATCAACTAAATCTTTTTATAGTTAATTTTCAACATATGAATAAATCATAAAATAATTTTTTATAGTGAAATTTATAATTATATTATCTTATATGTTCAAATTCTATGAATATTAAAATATAGGCGCATTCTATAATTACTTTATTTTTAACAAAGTAAAGCTCCCTACAGGCGGCAAGGTTTAGTGTGCACCCAAGTGTTTGGCGACCACAACAGTGTGTGGGCTTGAGGTCCACTAGGAAAATACGAAATAGGTTATAAAGCCTACTCGAAGATGGAGTCGCTACCCAGATAAAAACCATGACACACTATACAACAATTGGATCCTACGGACGTTCCTAGAAACTGTCATTAGAGATTGGGTTTGGAAACTGGGTATGGACTTTTGGAATGCTCACCCAACCTTGCGGTTGGCCTCCGTTTGTATCTTGTGTATTATTACCTTTAATTATTCAATTATTTCTTTATTACCACACGTATTGTAATTGCCTTTAGATAATTGCCAAATTTTATAGTTAAGTCTAAGTTTGCACATTAAACCAATTTCATGCTTTTAGTCCCGTCATTTATCATAAGCAAGATAAATAATCAATATTTACAACCATTCGCTCAAATTAGAAAAGGGGAAAGATATTAAGTATTACAACGCTTTTAGGCCAAATAAAAGAATAATATATAGAAAATAAACTGTACATATACCAAAAGTAAACTAGTACTAAACTATTTACACAAGCACAATGGTCTAAGGAATTAGCTAATCACAGTGACTACTCAATGATGTGGATCATCAAGTAATTCCAGCAATAACATACGGTTAGTTTCCTCTTGCAAAACACAGCATTATACATAACAATATTTTACAAATAATGTTCTCAAGAGATTTCTTAATACAAACTAAGAAAAAGTCCTCAAATGATCAAAATATTATCATGCATACTACATCATGCAACATGGTGGTTACAAGTAAAAAAGGGCATAAAAGATGATAGTCATGCAAATTTTCATAAAGAAAAAAATGGCCAAATTGTCTGAAGGCCTGTTAATGTGGCGATCGTCTCTATGATTGGGCGATTGCCTCATTGACAAGAGGCGACACCTCTATGAAGAGGCGTTGCCTGATCAACAGGCTTCTCAACACAAATGACAAGGCAGAATCATGCAGGATTATAATAAAAGGAAGGGCCAGATTGCTTGGAGACCTGTCAATGTGGTGATTGCCTTTGTGAAGAGGTGATCACCTCATTGACAGGGGGCAACACCTCTTCATAAAGGTATCGCCCGATCAGTAGGCTCTTCTTGTCTTTCAAAATGATTAAACTTCTATCTTAAGCAAGCAATTGTATACATAAATATCTAAATAGCATACTAAACTAAAGCTACATACAAACTCAATAGATCAAACCTATCAAATAATGTAACGAGTGCAACAATCCTAAAATAAACCAATAAACTAAATCACATGCAAAGTAAGTATCTAAATGGCAAAAAGATAAGGATGTTTTACTTGAATGTAAGCTTTGTCAAAATGATTGACCCTCAGAGATGTGCTTTTAATTATAATCCTCACTAGAGTGTGATTTCCACTTTAACACAAGCTTTCCTCCTTCCTCTCGTAAGGAATATGAACATACTTTAGCTTCAATCCTCCTTCCTCCCTCAAGAATGTCTCTTTATGTTATTGTTTTTTCAGAGCTTCCTTTTCTTATTTTTTCTTTAGCAATCGTTCCTTTTTTTTATGGTCCTCCCCCCTTCTCTCTTATTTTTTTCTTTTTATCCCCTACCTTTCCCATACCCCTAGGCTTTCTAGCCTATTATAAACCCCTATAGCCTTTTCCTTCCCCTTAAAAATCTCTTCCTCATGCAAAATCAGGTCTGAGGGTATGGGGCCCACACCACTTGGCCACTATGGCTGCAACTGCATTAAATGCAGCTGCAAGTGGTCTGCCATAGAGGCGGTGCCTCTACAATAAAGCGATCACCTCTGCAGCAGCTGCCAAAGAGGCAACGCCTCTTTGGCCCGGGCCTGGGTTATTTTTGGGCAATTGGGCTAAGTCTTGGGCCTTTAAGGCTTTTAGGCTTTCAAGTCCATTTTCAATTGGAGATTCAAGTTTTATTTTTGTGTCCAAGTTTCATATTCTCATCATTGGGCTTAACAACGGGCCGATCAAATTGAGCATCCCTAATTCGTCCCTTAACATGGGTCGACCGAATCGGGTGTCTCCAGTTTGCCCTCTAATTTTTCAAAAAATCAAATGCATGCAATGACCATTTTTCAAAAAATCATATGTATAACAACAAACAAATAAATAAGATTAATAACATACTTGACTCTCAAGTTTCACTCAAGAAATGAGTTCTTCAATTTTGAAATGTTATTGTGATCCTCGGCTTTTCCTGGCCCGATCAGCCACTCATTAATATTTGATAAGTTATTTAAAGATGATTAACCTCGGGTTTTCCTGGCCTAATTACAGTTCCACTGGGGAAGTGATCCTTGGATTTTCCTAATCCAATTGTCACCTAAAACATGATTCTTGGGTTTTCCTAGCTCGATTGTCACTACATCAAAACTTGATTCTTAGGTTTTCCTAGTCCAATCATCGCTATACTGACTTTGGTTCTTGAGTTTTCCTGGCTTGATTACCATTAGGGATGTGATTCTCGAATTTTCCTGGTCCGATCATCACTATATTGACTTTGGTTCTTGAGTTTTCCTAGCTCGATTACCATTAGGGATGTGATTCTTGAATTTTTTGGTATGATCATCGCATCTCTAGGGATACAAACTTTCTAGTTTTCCTAATCCAGTTGTCGTTTACTATTGACTTCGGGGATACTACTTGAACAGTTGTCTCAGTCTTCAAGCTTTAGGGATTCAAACCCGAACAATCCTATCTTTGAGCTTTAGGGATTCAAACCCAAACAACCTTATCTCTGAGCTTTGGGGATTCAAACCCGAATAGCCTTGTCTTACTGCAACATAACACTTAGGTTTTCTTGGCCCACACATTATTCAACTGAAAATATGAAGCTCAGGTTTCCCTGGCCCGATCTTGGTTAAACTGAAAAGTGCACATCCCGAGTTTTCCTAGCTCGATTCTTACTAAATCTACACTTAAACAAGTTTCATTCCTGAACTTCTATTTCCCAATACACGTAAGTAGTGGCTTTTTTTTTTCAAAACCTTAAACTTCCATCTACTATAAAAGATAACTTTTCTTCCCTCCTTCTCTTTTCCACTTTTTATCATTTTCCCCTTTTCTTTTCTTGTCTCTTCTCTTCTCTCTTTCTGCTTTACACTTTCTATACTTCTCTCCCTTTTCTAAACAGTGAAAAATGAGAGGACACCTCTTGTACCTGAGTGGGATCACATCCCATCCTCTGTTAGTACTTCTCAGAGCCTTGGATTGACATGGGGAGGTTTGATTCCTCTTTTGGTGGAACTAGGGTCCCACATTTGTTCATCTACATCCGGAGAGGTTAGTACTCGAATTTTTTATTTTTCTTGAAAATTGCATCAAGTTAGTGATTATTCTTGTATATTTATCATTCTAGAGCATGATTAGATTAAATAAATATGAATTTTATTATTTTAATTAAAAAAATAAAAACCGTTGTTATCTTCATTCCACAAGGGTGATTGCCCTTGTGATGAGGCAACATGCTTCATCAGCAGGGCGATCCATATTGGTTATATGCTCATTCATTCTGAATTTTTCTGTGATAATGAAATGCATAAATTTAACTTCTCTATTTTTTTCTTATAGCACGATGCACAAAAATTTAAGGGTGTTGGGAATTTCCATGGGGTTTAAGTTCTTTATAGCAAGCTGACTAATGATCAGAGGGATCAGATTCAAGAGATTGGATTTGAGGACTTTGTACTCTCACTTCCTTCTGAGCAGAGACGTACGGACTACCAGCCACTACATGCACTGATAGAGAGGTGGTTCGACATGACCCACACGTTCCACCTCCTATTTGGTGAGCTCACTCTGGATCCAATGTCATTTGCTGCTATTATAAGGATTGTCTATGCTAGAGACCTCGTCTCCTTCGATGCGAGCTTACATCAGTTATCTCTAGACAAGGTTGCATACATCGAGTAGCTTTTGGACATGACACCCGACATGAAGGGGACTCATACTCTCAAGCTCGACTCGATTAGGATTTTCTATACTTGGGATAGGCTGTAGCTATGGTCACTCCTCACGAGGTTGATCAGGTGGTGAGGGATTTCCTGCTCTACTTGCTCGGTACCACCCTTTTTTGCCGACACTGGCAACTCGATTGATCTAATGTTCCTACCAGCTCTTCGAGATCTTGATCACATATCCATATTTTACTGAGGTAGCTGTGCTCTCACATATTTGTATCGGAGCATGGATGAGGTGGTCCGAGGTGCCAAGAGATTTTACGACTTTTGGCATACCATCCTAGTAAGTCATAGCCCTCCTCTCTCTTAACTTATTCTAGTCTTCACTTATTTACATTGACTAATCAATTTTCTTTATAGGTCTGGGCTCTGGAGTTAGAGCTGCTCGTAGGTGTGTAGTGAGTGGGGGATCACCTTTCCAACTATCAGCAGATGAGGTGCCAATCATGTCTTGAAGAGGCATCTTGCTCAGGTGCATATCCACAGGCAGCACCTGAACTCCCTGACGCAGGATGCGGGTACCTACAAAACACAACCTCTTCCATTAGCAATTTATACAAATTTAATCTACTTACCTACTGATGTTTCCACCTTTCGCAGATCCAGAATGATTTTTGGGGGCCTGCGGATAATTGAAATATCGATATGACTCACCCCTAACCCAGAAGAGGGTACTCCTTTATGGTCCTGGATATCGGGCTTGGTATCTTGGTAAGCGGGTCATGAATTGGAGGGGAGGCATTAGAGCGAGACAGGTTCCCAAGTCTCCTCATGATAGCATGCTTTGGGCGCATGAGTTAGAGGGCGAGAACCTCGCTCAAGCTATTGTAGACTTATCAGCTGTGGATCACACAATCCATGTGAAGAGCCGATATGTGGAGTTCGTTCGAGCTCACCTTCTACTGATGGTTCCCTTCAATGTTGCTTCTACCCCCCAAGCATATCCTTGTCGCCTTTTTCCTACTTTAGGAACTAACTGTGTTCTTACATGCTTTCCTTTTCTTACCCTTAGGTTGCACCCGCTAGGCCTATGCCTCAGGCTAGATCTCAAGTGCAAGAGAGAGAGTCCTTGAGGCGTCGTTTAGATTAAGGCAAGGAGGAGACTTCGGCAGCTGCCAAGCAGGCCACCGCCCCTAGTTCTCAGTTCGCTCCCAACAACTTCATTCATGTCCCTGACCCTTTAGCTCGATGTTGGATCCCTCTTAGAGAGTTGTCTCATTAGTTTTTAACTCTAGATGAGGATCTAACACCTACATGAACCCTTGGTGGTGCCATTCATACAAGTTCACTCCTGACCTACTTTCACTATTATTCTCAAACCATTTGTTAGTTCTAACAATCATTTAATAATGTAGATTTCTCTAGAACAAGGCTTATACATGTGCCGTATGATAGAAGCTCAGAGGAGACTATATGCTGGAAGTCACCCAACAGTGGAGGGTAAGAATCTTTCTATTCCCTATATGTATGCATGCTTGCATGATTCACTAACCTATGATTTGTTTAAGCAGGACCGTGATGAGGCTAGCAGGGCAAGGATCACCACTCTTGAGTGCTAGATTGATGTGTTCCAGATCGATGAGGACGAGGAGGACGAGGACAGGAGTAGTAATGATGTTAGAGGTAGGGATGACCCTGAGGGTGCCGGATTGGACGCTTGATGTACTACAGCCTACAAATTGGTGTTTCCCCCTTTTGACTGATTTATCTAGCTTGGACAATGAACACATACACTTTTCTATTCTTTTTTTATGAATTATTTACAGAATTTGAATTTTATCTCAATTAAATTTATTCTTTTATATAAAAATTACTTTCAATGACATGTATGTGCGTCTGTCCCACTACACTTTGATTTATACTTACTGAGATTATGCAGTTCGATGAAGCTTAACATCTAATACTACTGAAGAGGTGATCGCCTCATGGCTTTCTGATGAAAAGGTGATCGCTTCTTGGCACTAAGGTGATGCCTCTTCGATGAGGTGATTGCCTCATCATCAAGTGGTCATGCCCCTTTAAAAGCATCAAAACCCTAGCCTAGCCTTGCTCTTAAGACACCTTTGTCCCTAACCTCCAATTTCTCTCACTAGGCACCCTTGAAAGCTTGAACCATGATTGAATGGAGTGTCAACTTGCTACAGCTGATCTTGAAAATTTTAGATAACAGGTAATGGGCTAGATTAGAGTTGTTCCACTTTTCGGTCTTTAAATCACTACATGCTAGGAGGATCAATTTCCCTTTCTTTTATGCCATGGCTTAGTTCTGGGATCCCTAGAAGCACGTTTTTTGGTTCAACACAGTGGAAATATGTCCCCTGCTGGAGGAATTCAAAGCAATTCTTGGTCATCACACAGATTCCACTTGCCAACTTACAATTCCTAACGTTGAGAACCCAAACCCTTACTCCATTCAATACCAGATGGTGCATATATTTAACCTTCCACCACGGTCCTCTTCTCACTGCATTCTCGGCTCAGAAATCATATTAGAATCCTTCCTCGAGATCACCATGGGTGTGGAAAAAGAAAAAACTCACTGGCCCTGTATGATAGCTCTCTGTTTGTATGCCTAGTTTCTGGTGGTTTCTTCCTCTGGACACTGTGATTTAAAGGTCCTTTCTATTCTTAATCAGGTGGAATTAGAGTTTAGTCTCTTCTCTCTCATTCTAATAGAAACTATTATCTGACTGGACAAATTTACAAAAACACGATGATTCTCTGAAAGTCCCTTTCTGTTGGAGGTAAACTCTCCGGTGTCAATTCCTGACTTTCAACTGTCTTATCATTTGCACCTAATCATTTGTCAACTTGTAGATATGGCTTTATGAAAAATTGATTCTGCTTGAACCCCCTCAAGACATTAGGCATTATAAGGCCAAACATTACTGAACAAGGAAGCTACACCTCGTTCCAGTAAATGTTCACAGCTGGCTATCAACATTTCCTGATCCACTGGATGTGCCTTTGATAGAGATTATAGCATGTGACTATCTAGTCCTATACATATTGCGTTTTGATTGTCGGTCTTCATTTTGCTACTTTTTATAATCCAGCCCACCTTTATCGTCAATATGGTCATAAATAATTGATCACAGAACTAGTTCACGAATTCGAACCATAACCCCTTTCTCAAAAATTCTTGGATCACTTGGTGGCAACTTGGCCTCGAAGAACCATCGAGAGAAACTTAGACTACAATAGAGATCAGACTACTGATGATCATTATAAAGTATGGGTCTATTTGCAATAGACGGAAAGAGATGAATTTATTAGAAATAAGAGAATAAGAGAGTTACAAGTATTGAGCTTTCGGGGTGACCAATAAAAGAAAATAAGACAAAATTAGCTCATGAAATTAAGTCGTCATTTCCTTTTTTTTAGATATAGTTTCCCTTTTTTTTAGTTAAACAGCTTGTAACATACACTTTATGCATGCTTAACAGTAATTAAAACAATCTATTTCATTCAATTTAAGCATAATACGTATATACATTTCACTTTTGATACATCTCACGTTGTTAGTTAGCTTGCCCTTGCAAATTTTCCAACTAATCATTTTACATCTCTCTCTCTCCTTTTACACGTCTTTAACTTTTTCTTGGACCGCCTTTTTTGAGGTTTTCAATCTAGCAGGACTTTTTTTTTATCTCTAATTTTTTCCTAGACAGCCTCTTTTAAGGTTTTCTCCCTAGCGAGACTTTTTACAAGAAGTATTTCTTGACTTTGTCTAGGTTGATGGGCTCCTTGAACTCATTTCCCTCCATATCAGACAAAATGACAACACCTTTCGAAAATAACTTCTTTACTAGATACGGTCCCTCCTAATTTGGCTTGAATTTCCCTCGAGGGTCAGTCATAATTGACTTTGTAAGCTTTAGCACCAAATCCCCTTCTTGGATCTTTCCTGGCTTGATCTTTTTATTATAGGCCCGGGCTATTCTTTTTTGATACAGCTGAGAATGATACATGGCTTTCATCCTCTTTTCATCCAGTAATGTCAACTAAGCTAGTTGACTCTCCACCCATTGATACTCAGAGAGCTTAGACTCTAGCAGGACTCGCATTGACTTTTTCTCAACCTCCTCCGACAAAACGACCTCACATCCATAAATTAAGGAGTACGGAGTGACCCTTGTCGAGGTTCTAGTAGTGGTTCGGTACCCCCCACAATACGAATTGTAAGTATTCTACCCAATCTCGATAATTCTCTAATATTTTGGCTAGGAACTTTTTTACATTATTATTAACTACTTCCACTACCTTATTTTGCCTACGGCCTATACGAAGATGATATGTGGTGCTCGATCTTGTAATCTTCAGTAGCGTAGCCATTTTTACTCGAAATTGAACCCCATTATCTATAATAATATGGTATGGCAAACCATATATATAGATTATGTTCTTCTCGATAAACTTCAACATTTGCTTTGAACCCACAGTAGCATAAGATTCAACCTCAACCCATTTGGAGCAGTAATCGATAACCACAATAACATACCGATGACCATTAGATGATTTTAGTCTTACCTCTCCTATGATGTCAATCCCCCATACAGCAAACGGCCAAGAAGAAGTCATTCCCTGAAGTTCCATAGATGGTAAGTGGCTAACATCACTACAAATTTGGCAGTTATGACATTTCTTTATGAATCTAATGCAATTTGCTTCCATGGTGAGCCAAAAGTAACCTTGTCGAGATACTTTCTTTGCCAAGACTATCCCATTCATGTGTGGTCTACATACTCCTTCGTGAATCACTTCCTTAAGCTTTCATGATTCATACTTATCAACACATCTGAGGTGTACCCTGATCGACATTCTTTTATACAGCATCCCATTGTGACTTATGAACTGTCAAGATAACATTACAGGGATATCCTTTATTTCCTATTAGCGCCATCCGAAAATTGCCCAGTCTCTAGATATCTTTGTAAGTCATAAAACCAAGGCTTCTCAGTAATGTTGACTAATGTCACCCTTACCTCCTTATAACAAGGGCCTCAAGATTTTTCAGAATTAAGGGCTTGGGTTCTAGCTGTTTCCCATTTTTCCATATAGAGTCCAGTGTGGCTAAGGCATTAGCCATCTAGTTTCCTTCTCTCAGCAAATGAACAAACTTACACTGAGTAAATGAGCACAAAATAGTAGCCAGATATTCCCAGTATAGATGCAATATGTCCTCCTTTATCTCCCACTCTTTAGTAGCTTGTTTTATGACTAACATGGAGTCCCTGTACACTATGGCATGCTTTGCTCCTACACTACGTAATGCCTTTAGAAAAAAAAGTGCAGGCCTTGTATTTTGTTTGGTTATTGGTTGCCTTTAAACTCGATTCTTTTGCCATCGGGATCATCTCTCCCTTTAGCATGACCAAAATCACACCTATTTCGGCCCCTTTATTGTTGACGGCTCCATCAAAGTACATTTCCTAACCTTGTACCTCTATTACCCCCAGGTGTTTTAGGAAACTCCAACTTCCATTCTTGGTCATCATCTACTAGACTCTATGCTAGGAAGTCTGCTACCACTCTCCCCTTTATCATTTTCTTGGCTGTATATTCTATGTTGAATTCTGTGAGTAGAACAAGCCACCTAGCCAACTTTCTTGTAAGAGATGGGGTCTGCTGAAGATACGTGAAGGGATCATGTTTGGAAACTGCCTACACTTTGTAAGACTAAAAATATTGTCGGAGCTTCTTTATTGCCTAAGTCACTTCTAGGCACGTCTTCTCCACAAGGCTATAACTAGTTTCGTAAGACAGAAGCTTCTTACTCAAGTAATACACAGCGTGCTCTACCTTCTCTTCGCCTTCCTATGTCAACATTGTCCCTATTGCTTCTTTTTCAATTGCTAGATATTGGATTAAGGCTTTACCCAGCCTTGGCAGTTGTAAAATAGGAGGATTCATCAGATAATCCTTGATAGCTTCAAAGGCTTATTAACACCTTTCATTCCATATCACGGGTTGATCTTTCTTTAGGAGCTTAAAGATGGGATTGTAGACAATCATCAATTTGGCTATAAATTTACTGATCTACTGCAAACGCCCCAGTAACCCTCGGACCTCTTTTTTGTTCCTTGGCATGGGCATATCCTTGATTTCCATAATCTTATCTGGATCCACCTCTATTCCTTTCTGACTGACAATGTGTCCTAATAGTTTCCCAAATTTAACCCTAAAAACCCACTTCTTCAGATTTAGTTTGAGATTGTACTTTTTTACCCTTGCCAAAAACTTATCTAGAGCCTTAAAATATCCTTCCCTAGTTATGGATTTCACCATCATATCATCCATGTACACTTCTACCTCCTTGTGGATTATATCGTGCAACAAAGTGGTCGCCATCCTTTGATAAGTGGCCCCTGTATTCTTTAATCCAAAAGGCATCACTCGGTAACAGTATACCCCCCCTCGGTAGTGAAGGATGTCTTTAACTTGTCCATTACCACCATCATGATCTAATTATACCCTAAAAAACCATCCATAAAATAGTACATCACATTGGAAGCCATGCTATCAATTAGCATATCGATGTGTGGTAGCAGAAAGTCGTCTTTAAGGTAGGCCTTATTTAAATCTCTGTAGTCCACACATACTCTAACCCTCCCATCTTTCTTTGAAATCAGAACTATATTTGCTAACCATTGGGTGTCCTCTACCACTTCTAAAAACTTTGCATTTAACTGTTTCTTAACTTTTTCTTTGACCAGAAAAGCCCATTCCGGCCTTAACCTCCTTTGCTTTTGCTTTATTGGTGTTATTTAAGGATATGTGGGGATCCTATGTTATGAGATCTCCCTATAAATTTTGGGCATGTCTTCATAACTCCAAGCAAATACTTTTTGTCTCTTTGTTAAGATTTCTTGCATTTTTTCTCTTTCATCATGAGTTAAACCAGAAGCAAGTAATATATTTTTAGGATTATCATTTGTGCCTAAATTAAATGATTCAGTTTTTATGGAATTAATGTCAAACATATGCATGAATTGATTATCACAAACAGAGTAACCATTAGGGAACACATCACATAAATAAGCAAATTCAGACTTCATTGCATTCACTTTTGAAAAGAAAAGATTATCAGTTTAAGCAAAAGAAACACCATAGTCATCATAAAAGACATCTATAATAGAGTTGAGGATGTAGGCTTCGAAATCAAGTTCTTTGCTTTGATTATCCATGCCTTTCAACTCCGAGGTATCTTCATTCCTTTTAAATTCTTCTTTAGTCAGCACCAACTCCTCTGTAAGGACTTCTTCAACAACAAAACCTTTGTCTTTATTCATAAATTTAGCAAAGATTTTGAACCTTGGAATAACTTCCCCATCCATCAGGAGAGGTTCTGGAGTATGGGTACCCAATGCCTTTCTTTATAAAGATCTCCCACAGAGTTTTCTTTTTAGCCACGGTTTCCTTTTCCTTTTCTTTAAATTGGCCCTAGATATCTATTTTTCCCTTAGTATCGTCAGCCCCTTTAAATCCTAGCCTGTGCTTCAAAACAAGCATCTTGTTTTCCATAAATTTTAAAGGTCCGCTCTTATCTCTTCCTAACCCCATGTCGGGCATTAATCTCATACTCCGCATTATTTTTAGAACCTTTTCATCCATTTCATCCTCATAAATTACACAAACCTCAAAAGTGGGGCTCATGGAAATTTCTTTGGTGGTAAACTTCAGTGCAACCACAACGGCTTCGATTTCAGCGGAGATGGTGACAACCCTTCCTTCATGAGAGAACTGAATTTTTTAGTGAATAGTGGATGGGAAACCGCCCAGGGGATGAAACCATGGTCTTCCCAGTAAAATGGTAAATGTCATTGGGATATCAATCACGTGCAAGTCAACCCAAACTTCTATAGGTCCCGTTTTGACCAACGCCCTGAATGTTGCTTCCATAGACCTCTTAGTGTCATCATAGGCTTTGATAACAACTTCAGAAGTCTTTAAGTTAGCCACTGTCAACCCTAACTTGGAAAAATCTTCAATGGACACACATTGATGGCAGAACCATTATCAACCATCACACAACAAGTCATTTTTCCCTTCACCTCAACCTTGATAAACAGAGCCTTGTAATGGTCCCTCCCCTTTAGAGGCAGGTCATCATTAGAAAATGTTATCGTCCTTTGAGGGGTTTCCATTAGTAATTCGACCATTTGTTTCGAGGTACAACTAGTGGAGATCTTTTTCTGATCCAGCACCAGAACCAGGGCCTCCTTATAATCCTTGGAATGGCAATAATCTCCTCACTTTGCTTTGCTTCTTTCCCTTTTTCTAAACTTTCTGTCTATTTAGGCTTAGACTTGGCAATCTCGGGTTCTTCCTCCTTTCTTCAACCTTCCCCATAGACTGGCCTGATCTACTTCTTTCATTGTCCCACAAGTCAACCTGTCCCTCTCTTTTATCATTAGAACTCTATATGTCCAAGACGTGCACATGTAATTACATGGGTTGTTTGCTTAGTTTTAGGTTCTTAGGTTCAGTTTTTAGGGAGTTGTGGGTGACATCCATGAAGGAGTGTAGGACTTGCTCCTCTGTTAGACCAGTGTTGATCATTAAAATGGGCGCATTTGGTGGTGGCATATTTCAATAGTTAGGCAAGGGGTTGGTTTGTGTATTTGGCTTTCTAGTTTCTGGGTCAGTAATCTTGCCTGAGTCAATTAGATCTTAGATTTTATGCTTTAATCGGGCACAACTTGTCACGACCAAAACAGGGGCCATGACCGGCGCTAGGGAACGGGAATTCTTTCGAATCCGAAACCAGTAGCAAGCCTAAAATAAACTAAAATAAGCAATAATAATAATAACAACACAATTGAGTAAAATATTATGCAGCGGAATAAAATCATAAATATTAAAATAATAATCACCACGGGATTTAAATCAAATCCTCATCTCATAAATAAATAAACTTTTAATACAAATTTCGGTTCAAATATTTAAAGTACATAACTCACACAATTATAATATGAAACCCCTTTTTTTCACTTTTACAACTACTGCAGTGTCTAGATTAATAAAATAAAACTCAAGTGAGCAGTTTACATAGTAAAGCCGGGGCAAAAGAAATCCGGCGTATAGGCCTGCTACTGAGGTCTGACGAAGATGACTCTCCTGAAAAATAGTCAACAGAGGGGAGTCAGACCTCACTGAGTGAATTACTATAATATATATACATGCATACTAAATGCAAATGCACATAGTCAAAAGTATATATATAATATGTATGTATACAAGCAAATACACACGAATGCAATAAAAATCATTTTATATATTTTTATTGAAAATCACAGTTTATGAAGGATCAAATAGAACCCTAGAAAATCGCAACCTTAAAACAGTGTTAGACAACACTCTAGCCATACAGGCTCACTTATTCCAAAGAGATTCACTTGTTCCATTTGGACAGTAGATTGGCCCCGAGACATTAAGTCAACCGAGCTCCAGCAGTCTGACTGTCAGTGTGATTGGCCCCGAGACACTGGGTCAACCGAGCTCCAGCAATCACACCTCCAAATCATTTCTCACACGTCAAATAATCAAATTCAATCAATATCCTTAAATAGGTTAATAATATAGCCTAAATACTATAAGCGTACCGGTACGTACTCGGTCCTAGTGCTGCCCACTAGATAGCACGTTCTATTGATATCCTTCGTTAAAATATAAAGCATACATTCATAAAAATAAATGATGCATGAATTTGAAATAAATAGCAACATAAACCATATATATACTAGAAATATACAAAAGTAAACCAGGTATATTTCGAGTATATATACATCAAATAAATCCAATATAATCGTAAAATAAACCAAATATATTTAAAAATATTTTAAATATAAATGTTTAATAAAGCATGTAAATAACTTAAAATATACCAAAGATAAACCAAAAATAAACTAAAAATAAACTTAAGTACTGATCAAATTATTTATGCATATTTAATCAAAATAAAGCATACATTTCTAAATCATGCACCCTAAAGCATATATATATAGAATAGTAACTCACACTTAGTGTGCTCCTCGAGATGGTCCGACGGGCCTGGTCCACTAGGCCTCGGTCTCGGCATAACTAAACAAAAAAATGATAATAGAAAATCAGAATAAACCTAACAGGAATTCTAGAAACTCGATCTAGAATATTAGACACAAAATTAAAAATCAGAATTCAACCGGACATCACGTTTTACGAAAATTCTACTGAAAATTCGGCAGAACCTCCCTGTAAAACGGACATCTCTCTACTCAAAGAGTAGAGCCGGCCCTGCAAAGAAACACACTTCGAAAAATAGACACATAATCACATTCACAATCCCTCGGTCGGACTCCAAACTACAGTTTACCGACCGAGGTCCATAATTCACAAAACGATTATAAAATACCAAGAATACCCTTATATCATAGAAATACATTTTATAAGTAGAAATTATGTAATTAATCCTAAAACACAGTAAAATCGATAAAAATTCATTTTATTAGAAAAATCGTATATTATATATATAATTGAAAATAATTTACGAAAAATAGTTTTAATTAGTTAAAAATACTAAGTAATTTGTAGAAATCATTTTTATACCTTAAATAAACTATTAAAACCAATTTAATTACATTTTTAGCCAATTTAGGGTAAAATTACCAAAATACCCCTATATATATAAATTAACATAATATTAATAAAAAATTCACCAAAAATAATATAATTACTCAAAATTAATTTTCTCAACATAATTCTCAATAATATAAATAAATATACCCAATTAACCAATTAATTTCAATTTAACACATAATTAACCTAATTTTCCAAAATTACATAAACCTAAATAAATTCAAAATAAATACATAAAAATTCAAAAAAATTCCAAATAAATTTCTATAATTCATTTCAACACCTATAATCATCAATAAACACAATTTCATAATTGAATTAATTAATTTTCAAAAATTAGAAAATAATAACAAAATATTCAAAAATACCCAAAAATCAAAATAAATTCCAAAAATTCCACAAAAATTCACACATGAAGATTAAGCTACTAGGATCAACATTTTTTAAGGTATTTTTCATGAATCGATCAATTGATGCTCAAAAAAAATCGAGAAGCTATAATGGCCGAATTGAAAAGTTGAGAAAAACCTTACCAAATCGAGTTTTAAGCTTAAATAAAGCTTGGAATCGTCTTCTATGGCTTCAGAGGAGTTCAACGACACCGGAAAGAGGCGATTTGGTGGCCGGGAATCGCGAGGTGTGGAGGAAGATGTAACTTTCGGCCAAAACGGCAAAACTCAGCTCATCGGTGCCAGAGAAGACGTCTACAGGCGGCGGAGTGACTGGAGGAAGAAGGTGGCACGGTGGGAGGCGCAGTGACGGTAGGTGGCCTATATATATATATATTAATAACTTTAATAATTTATATTAAAATATATTAATATAATATTTAAGAAACATACACCACATGTTAAAATACACAATATATATATATATATACACACACATGCTAATTAAATAATAACTATATAATATAGTATGATTTAATGGAAATAACCCTAATTTAAATCAATTATGTAAATATATGTGCATGTATATATATATATTCTAATATGACAATTAAAATAATGCATGGACTCATGCAATTTTATAAATTCATTTAAAATAATTAATATTGAATTTCTTACGTGTAAATTTCTCCGAAAATGTAAGTCCCGAAATTTTTTTACGTAAAGTACTTAAAATAATATAAAATAATTAAAATTAGCTTTAATTAAATTACAAACTCTTAAAATATCAATATTATATATAAGAATTATTAACACTGCATATCCCGATGCAGTATAAAAATATTTAAAAACACGGGATATTACACAACTATTAGTGTCATGTACGATCATCTGGTGAAACTTGTAGAAAAGCTTTGGGTTGGCACTGGGTAAGGGGTTGTTGTAAAGGTAAAGGCCGCAACAGGTTTTTCTCAATAAGTTTATCAAAGACTTTGGATAGAGGGTGCTCCAAATTCAAAAATCTCTAAGGCTGTCTAATTGCGTTTACCTGTATATTGTTGCTTAGTGGTCGGATAGCATCGATCTGAACATTACCGCTCGAACCAGCTCCTTCCTTGCCCCCAGACCTCCCTTCAGAAAATTTCTTCTCTTGAGCTAGATCTGACTCTTTTTGGACCCCAAACCTGTACAATTCTTCGAAGTTTTTGATCCCTAAATCTCTTAGCTTTCTAAATAATGTTGAGACACACCCCTTTATTGCCAGCACTAATTGATCTAACTCAGAAAGCCTACGCCTCATCAAAGACAACTTTCCCCTCCAGTGAGTTAGGTAATCAATAAAGGATTCATTAAAGTTCTGCTTGGTATTCTACAGATCTCTCAGGGACACCTCTAACTGAATATTAAGGCCATATTGCTTTATAAAAGTGGCATATAATTCCTTCCAATCCAATTGAACATGTGGTTCCAAAGTGTAGTACCAGCGGATTGGTGCTCCTTCTAGTGACATAAGGAACTGCTTAATAATCTAGCTCTCAGTCAAATCAGTGGCTTTTATATAAGTCACATACTACTTTAGATATAAATGGGGATCCTTAGCGCCAGAGTATTTCTTCATATTAGGGAATTTGAATTCACGGGGTAATGGTTCATCTTCCCTTTCCAGATTTAGATCGGCATAATCTAGGGGAGCGATAATGCCCTTCTCCTTCATCATCATCTGCATTTAGTTCATAGCCTTGGTCATGCTTTTGGCCCACTTAGCTTGCCCCACATCTTTGGTTGGATTTGCATTTCTTCGGTTTGATGGGTTGGCCAACACCGTTACATCATCGTTTTCCCTTCCTTTAATTGGGATCTCCTCATCGAGATCTATCAGATTGATTGATGGCACATTAGATGGTTGTACCAACTGATTCTCCCTAATGAGTTTAGTAATTTCTCCCATTATCTCGCTCATCATAGATCAAGTTTTTACAATTACTTCATTTTTTAACTGTGCCTTAAATGCCTCTGGATCAAAACCACCTACCAATCCTACTTCTAAATTTCTGACCAAACAACCTAAATTAATTCAGATCCACCTTGATGAGCTCGAAGGATCTATAGTGCTATAAAATCATATGTTAGAATGATGCATGATGTGTACGCATGATATGCAAGTCCATTTTATTTTAAGGAAATTTAATAAAAAAAAAAAAGATACACAAAACCAAAATGCGAAGCTTAAACATGCAAACTTTTGCCCTTATTTCTCCTACACGTGTATTCAATGGCGAGTTTCTTACCCTAGGATTTTTTGCTTAGGTTTTAATTATCAACAGGGGATAATAAAACTGACATATTCAAGATAACTCTTGAAATGATTTAGACAAGTAACGGGTCCTTTAAATAAAGCTCGAGTCCATTTCCTATGAGCCAAGATCCTTAGCACTATAAATTCACTGGTCAAGGCCCACTTGAAATGGGTTATGAATAGGCATGAGAGGCCCTTATTGACTCAGTTTGTTTATAATAGGCTTTGGTTGGACACGAGGGCCCATTTTACCTTGGATTGCTTATTGATGGGCTCAAGATTTATTTTCAGGGTCCATTATATGGCATAACACACATGGGGAAAATTCCTAAGGATAGTTGCTAGGTCATTACTTGGGCTTGAATCTTGTGTAAAAAGGCTTCGGTTCCCATAACGATATACATCTATATACATCTCCCCACTCAAGGGTCAAACAACACGGATTAGTATGTGTCGTGAGTGACAATAATTAAATATTCCAACACTAGGTTTAAGTGAAATATAGGTAGCAAAGTACTGACTATTGCAAGGTTTATTTAAGAATGAAGTGCTCATTGTCTGCAAAATGTGTAGTGAATGCATAAATTCAAGAAGAAATAAGAAAATAATTAAAAATGATAAAACACAAAACACTATAATCAGTTTCTCTATCCCCAATAGAGTCGCAACTATAAGCGGTGAGGTTTAGCGTGAGCCCAAGTGTTTGGTGACCACATCACCATGTAGGCTTGAGGCCCACTAGGAAAATATGAAATAGGTCATAAAGCCTACTTGGAGATGAAGTCGCCACCCGGATAAAAGTCGGGATACACTATACAACAACTGAATCCCATAGAGGTTCCCAGAAGTTGTCATCAGAGATCGAGTTTGGAAACTGGATATGGGCTTTTGGAATGCCCACCCAACCTTCCAGTTGGCCTCCATTTGTATCTTGTGTATTATTACCTTTAATTATTCAATTATTTATTTATTACCACACGTATTGTAATTGCCTTTGGATAATTGCCAAATTTTATAATTAAGTCCAAGTTTGCACATTAAACCAATTTCATGCTTTTAGTCTCGTCATTTGTCATAAGCAAGATAAATAATCAATATTTATAACCATTCACTCAAATAAGAAAAGGGGAAAGGGATTAAGGATTACAATGCTTTTAGGCCAAATAAAAGAATAATATACAGAAAATAAATCATACATATACAAAAAGTAAACTAGTAACAAACTATTTACACAAGTGTAATGATCTAAGGAATTAGCTAATGTCAGTGACTACTCAATGATGTGGATCATCAAGTAATTCCTGTAATAACATACAGTTAGTTTCCTTTTGCAAAACACGACATTATATATTACAATATTTTACAAATAATTTTCTCAAGAGATTTCTCAATACAAACTAAGAAAAATTCCTCAAATGATCAAAATATTATCATGCATACTACATCATGCAACATGGTGGGTACGAGTAAAAAAGGGCATAAAAGATGAGAATCATGCAAATTTTCATGAAGAAAAAAGTGGCCAAATCGTCTGAAGGCCTGTCAATGTGGCAATCGCCGCTGTGATGGGGCAATTACCTCATTGACAGGAGGCGACGTCTCAATGAAAGAGGCATTGCCTGATCAACAAGCTTCTCAACACAAATGACAAGGCAGAATCATGCAAGATTATAATAAAAGGAAGGGCTAGATTGCCTGGAGACCTGTCAATGTGTTGATTGCCTCTGTGAAGAGGCATTCGCCTTATTGACAAGGGGCGACACCTCTTTATCAGCAGGCTCTTCTCATCTTTCAAAATGATTAAACTTCGATCCTAAGGAACCAATTGTATACATAAATATCCAAATAGCATACTAAACTAAAGCTACATACAAACTCAATAGATCAAACCCAGCAAATAACGTAACGAGTGCAACAAACCTAAAATAAACTAATAAACTAAATCACATGCAAAGTAAGTATCTAAATGACAAGAAGAAAAGGATGTTTTACTTGAATGTAGGCTTTGTCAAAATGATTGATCCTCAGAGATGTGCTTTTGATTATGATCCTCACTAGAGTATGATTTCCACTTTAACACAAGCTTTCCTCCTTCCTCTCCTAAGGAATATGAACTTACTTTGGCTTGGATCCTCCCTCCTCCCTCAAGAACGTCTCTTTGTGTTTTTTTTTTCAAAGCTTCCTTTTCTTCTTTTTTCTTTAGCAATCATTCCTTTTTTTTTTATGGTCCTCCCCCCCTCCCTCTCTCTTCTTTTTTTCCTTTTTATCCTTTACCTTGCCCATACCCCTAGGCTCTCTAGCCCATCATGAACTCCTATAGGCTTTTTCTTCCCTCTAAAAATCTCTTCCTCACGCAAAATCAGGTTTGGGGGTATGGACCCACATCACTTAGCTACCATAGCTGCAGCTGCACTGCAAGTGGTTTACCACAGAAGCGGCACCTCTACGATGAGGCGATCGCCTCTGCAGCAGCTGCTAAAGAGGCGATCGCCTCATTGCAAAGAGGCGATTCCTCTTTGGCCTGAGCTTGGGTTATTTTTGGACAATTGGGCTAAGACTTGGACCTTTAAGACTTTTAGACTTTCAAGTCCATTTCCAATTCACGTTTTGTTCTTGTGTCCAAGTTTCACATTCTCATCATTGGGCTTAACAACGGGGCCGATCAAATCGAACATTCCTAATTCGTCCCCAACATGTGCTGACCGAATCGGATGTCTACATTCACTTTCTCAATAATAACTATTAGATAATAAAAAGTAATTTCATCATGTGTTAATAAAAGTAAAGTAAAATCAAAATACTTAAAAAGCATAATAACCATATAATTTTCCTAAAATATAAATATTAATATAAAACTGAAAATATTTTTTTTAAAAAAATATATAATCATTTTAAAATATTAATTTGCACTTTAAAATATCCATTTGCTCCAAATATTCATTCCAAATTACTCCAAAATTTTGAATTAAATTTGAAAAATTTATTTTTAATTTTTTTGACCTCTGAATTAGATCCGGAGAATTTATATTCTCCAAATTGCTACAACTTCTAAACAACCTAATTAGCATAGAATAAAGGTCCAATCTCCCACCTACTCCCAAATCCGAAGTTGACTGATAGAACAATGATCTCCCTCAATGTTGAGTCTCAGGATCAAGACCTAAATGTAAATCTCCACAATAAAGGAGAGGATCTACATGGAATCCATTTTTATTTTTATTTTTTAAATAAAGCCAATTTTGTAAGAATTTAAAAAAGAAAAAGATTAAGCAGAGTTTCAACGACAACGGCAGCCTAAAGAAGACAATGGAGTGAAATGATGTTTTTGACAAAGAATTCCTTTTATACAGCAATTTGGACCCAACAAAAAAAATTAAAAAAAAGTGGCATGAGCCAACGGCTGGCAGACCAAATCTCCTAAAGATGTGTGTATTACGTTCCTTTTCTAGAGGATCATTTGCATGCATTATTTTCTCTACAAGAACCTTTCTTCACTTCCATCCATCATCAAGAAATGGCTCCAACAAGAAAAGAAAATATAGTGATGTTCCCATTCATGGCACAAGGCCATATCATCCCCTTCCTAGCCTTAGCCTTTCATATTGAGCGCACAAAAAACTACACCATAACCTTTGTTAATACACCTCGTAACATCAAGAAACTCAAATCATCCCTCCCTCCTCATTCTTCAATTCGTCTTCTTGAAATCCCTTTCAATAGTTCTGATCACGGTCTCCCTCCTGACACCGAAAACACAGACGCTCTTTCTTACCCTCTTATCATTCAACTTCTCCATGCCTCCACTTCTCTTGAGCCTGCTTTCAAGGAACTCATTATTGACATCACGGATGAGCAGGAAGGTGAGCCTCCCCTCTGTATTATTGCTGATATATTCTTCGGATGGACAGCTCCTCTTGCTAAAGAGCTTGGCGTCTTTCATGCTATCTTT
Source organism: Mallotus nudiflorus (assembly GCA_947683625.1). Taxonomy (NCBI): domain Eukaryota; kingdom Viridiplantae; phylum Streptophyta; class Magnoliopsida; order Malpighiales; family Euphorbiaceae; genus Mallotus; species Mallotus nudiflorus. The sequence goes on along the minus strand of CANTUR010000717.1, from coordinate 663,719 downwards.
AGTGTTACTTCCGGGTTTGGCTTGGCTGTCTATTACTCTGTTTGGTCAAGTTTTCCTCATAGAAATACTACATCTGATGAGTTTGAGTTGCCAGATTTTAAAGAAGTCTCAAAGCTTCATTTAACCCAGTTGCCTTTGAATATTCTGGAGGCAGATGGTACAGATTCTTGGTCTGTTTTCCAAAGAAAGAATCTTCCAGCATAGTTGGATTCTAATGGGATTTTGTTTAATACAGTAGAGGAGTTTGATCAGCTTGGTTTATCATATTTTAGGCGGAAATTAGGCAGGCGAACGTGGGCAATAGGTCCAGTTCTGCTATCCATGGAAAGCAGACCTCGTGCAGGGAAAGACGCTGGGATTTCACAAGATCTCTGCAAGCAATGGCTAGACAATAAGCCTGAAAATTCAGTCCTGTATGTTTCATTTGGATTTAACAATACAATCTCTGCATCGCAGATGATGCAATTAGCAATGGGATTGGAGGCCAGTGGCAAGAATTTCATCTGGGTTGTTAGGCCACCAATAGGGTTTGACATAAACTCAGAATTCAGAGCCAAAGAATGGCTGCCTGAAGCATTTCAAGAAAGAATCCAAGAATCAAAAAAAGGGCTAATAGTGCATAAATGGGCACCTCAACTTCAAATTTTGTCTCATAAGTCTACAGGTGCATTTTTGAGTCAGTGTGGATGGAATTCAGTGCTTGAATCATTAAACAATGGAGTACCATTGATTGGATGGGCAATGGCAGGTGCGCAATTTTTCAATGTCAAGTTCTTGGAAGAAGAATGGGGGGTATGTGTGGAAGTAGCTAGAGGGAAGACTTGTGAAGTTAGGTACGAAGACATAAAGTCCAAAATTGAAATGTTGATGAACCAGACAAAAAAAGGGGAAGAAATAAAGAAGAAGCTGGTGAAGTCAAGAAAATGATAAAAAATGCCATGAAAGGTGAGGACGGTGGTCTCAGGGGATCTTCTTTAAAAGCACTGGACGATTTTTTCCAAGCTGCTATGCTAGCAAGAGAACACACAGGGCCTTAGGACAATTATTATTTATTATATATAGAGATATTAGCTATCTTTGGGTTATAAATTATGTATTTGCTCCATTTTTAGAGCTTCACTAATGAAAGTAAAAGGCCGTGAGAGAGGTATATCCTGTCCCGTGTACGGCATATTTTATTCAATTATTCATCGTACCCAAAGATGATGGCCTATATCATATGACTCTGTCACGGCCAAGAGAATGATTAGCTATTTGTGACAGAGGAGTGCTACTTTTTAATTTACCGAAGGATTATGTTGAATTCACTTTTTATTTAATTTAAATTTTTTATTTCAATATATTTTCTATATATATATATATATTAAGTTATAAAATTATTTAATCTAAATTTTGATACGTATTCTTTTTCATAATTCAACATTCAATTTTAAATTCTTATATGTTGAATCTTTATATATATTAAATATTGAGTTATAAAGTTATTAAGTTCAAATTTTGATATGTAGTACTTCTCATAATTCGGCATTCAATTCTAAAATCCTATCCTAAAGAATTATAATATTATTCTATTAAAAATACTTTTAAAAACTATTTTTTTTATATCTATATTTTCTTTATTTTTCCTTTTCATCATTGTAATTATATGATATTTTAAATAATATAAAATTATTTTGAAATACACAATGTTAATAAAATTTTAAATTTTATTTATACATATTTATTATTTGTGAGTATTATTCATTTATTTTATTTTAAAAGTTTTATTTACGTAAAATAATTTATTTTGAAAATTTTATTATTTAAAATATTAAAGTTATTATCATTACCATAATACTAATAATAATAATAATATTATTATTATTATTATTATTATTATTATTATTATTATTTTAGTGTGTATGTGTATCATGCATGTGCATTATTTTTATTATTGTTGTTATTATGTATTATTATTATTATTATTGTTGTTATTATATTTATTTGTGGACGTGCATGTGTGTATTGTGCATGTGGACATATACGTGTGGGTCAGTGTGTATATATATATATATATATAATGAATGAAATGGCAGCACATTAAAAAGAAAAATGGTCCAAGCAATTCTCCGCACCCTCTTTATTATTTTCTTTTCTTCTCTGCATTTTTCTTCCCGTCATTGTGCAACTAGGACTGCCACCATTACCTCATCGAAGCACCACCAACCATCATCACTTGTCATCATCAACTCCCCTCTTCTTTTCCTTCCTCTCCATCACATGTCTGAGTGTCGAAAGCCGTTGGAACCGCTAGAGACAGAGATTGTGCCGAGAAGCTTCCATGAATGTCGGTACCATTTCCGGTCACCATAGCTCACGCTCTTGAGCTTGCCGGAATCCTTGAGTTGTGTAGAAGCCATTTCCAAGCTCGGTTTAAGCTTAACTCCTTCCGATTGTGAGTTTTATCTATATTTAAGTTTATATCTATTTTGATTTTTAAAAATTTTTGAGCTTGAATTTATATGAACCATGCTTAGTGTCTTTATAAATGTTGATGTGGGAAGCTTGAGCTACTTAAATATATTTTTTTATTTTTAGAATTTTTTAGAATTATTTGGGTTTTGGTTTTCTGGTGAGTCACTATTCTAGTGACCCTCGCCGGAAAAATTTTATATTTTTAATAAATAGTATGGATTATTTAAAATATAGTTTGTGAAGAAAGTTTATTAAAATTATATCCCGATTATTTTCTATGAATTTTTAAAGGTTTATGTAAAAAATAAAATTTTTGGAAAAATTTATATAAATTGGTGAACTTTGTATTTTAGTTGATGTTATTGTTAATTAGTATATTTTTAAGTAATTTTAGAATAATAATTAGTATTAAAATAATTTTTAGTAAGTATTTAGGTATTATGTGATCTTTGGAATTAAAGGTAAATTATGTGTTTTTATTGAAATTATAGTTAAATAATATGATTTAAATAATTTTGGAATAATAAATGGAATTAAAATGATTTTTAAAAATTATTTACTATTTTTAATTAATTAATACTAATTTTTGAAAATTATATTCAAACAATAAATTATTTATTATTTTTTTGATTAAATGGGCTTTTTTTTTAACTATTTTTATTATATATATAATCTAATTGAGGAATTAATTGTGAATTTTACTATTTCATGCTAAATAATTGAAAATTTGGATTTTCATCAATATTATATAATTATTTGAGATTTTTATTTTACTATTGTGAAAATAATTATATTTAGTGTTTTGATGTTTAAATATATTATATTGTGATTATTTATGGATATTTATAGATTTTAATGATTTTTATTACATTTATTGTTTTATATTGATTTGTGGTGAATTGTGAACCTCAGTTGGGAATATGTGTTGTTCGAGGTTCCAATCCGGAGGTGTTAAGCTCTATAATATTATAAGTGTATTTTTCTTATAGGATCGACTCCACTTTTTAGTAGACTAATGTCCGTTTTACAGAGGAGACTCTGCCAATTTTTTGGTAGAATTTTCATAAAATGTGACATTGGGTCGATCATAAGCCTTTGATTTTTAACTGAGTTTTAATTCTTCTATTGAGTCTTCCTTTAGAATTCTTAGAAGTATAAGTTAGAATTTATTCTGATTTCATTATTATTTATTTTTCTAGTTGCGTCGAGACCGAGGCCTATCAGACCAGGTTTGTCAAGTCAATCTCGAGGAGCGCAAACTTGTGAGTTATTATTTTTTATATACATTGCATATAGAGCATGATTATAAGTAATTATGTTTTGATATGAATGATTTCATTAAATGAATAAGTATATGTTTGGTATACTTTCAGTATATCTATAGAATATTTATGGTTGATTTTGGATTATATGTAGCATATATACTTGAAATATATTTAGTATATTTGTTGGTATATTTCTGGTATATAAATGATATATTTTTCTATTATGAATGCCATTTGTGTTTAATTATTCATTTATTTATCTTTCATAAATATACAATTTTATTCGAAGGATATCAATAGAACGTGCTACCTAGTGGGTTGCACTTGGACCGTGTAAATACTGGTGCAATAGATTTTAGGATTGAGTTATAAAATCACTTGAGGTGACATTTGATTGATCAATTATTAATAATTAATGTGATTGAGTAGTGTGATTGCGAGAGTTCGGTTGACCTAGTGTCTTAGGGCGAATCACACTAACAGTGAGACTGCTGTAGCTCGGTTGACCTAGTGTCTAGAGGCCAGTCTACTGTTCAAAATGGAATAAGAGAATTATTTTGGAATTAAATTAGCTTGATGGCTAGTGAGATATTTTGATTGAGGTTGCGGATATCTAGGGTTCTATTTGATTTTTTTTAAATAAATATTTTATGCATTTATTATATATAAAAGTGATTTAAATATTTATGTGAAATGCCTGTATATATATATATATACTGATGCTTGATTGAATATGACATTAATAGGAGCGTGTATATATATTATAATAATTCACTCAGTGAGGTCTGACCCCCTCTCAACCATTTTTTTAAGAGAATCTTCTTCATCAGACTGTATTAGTAATGCGTTACGTCGATCTTCTTCCATCTTGGCTATTTTATGTAAACTTCATATTTAAAATTTTATTGTATTATAGAACACTACAGTAGTAGTGTTATTGTACCTGTTGTGGGTTGTACCGGTTTGAGACTTTGTATTAATATTTTTATTTATGATATAACATTTATGTATTTATTTTTATATCAATTTAAATTTTTAATTTTGACGTATTTTATTTATTTATTTCATGCATTTTTATTTTTAAGGCTTACTATAGGTTCCGGATTCGAAAAAACTCCTATTCTCTAGTGCCTGTCATGACTCTCCGGTTTGTATCATGACAAAATTGGTATCAGAGCTTAGGTTATTAGTGTTGTGGACCTAGGTTCTCAAAGTCTTATTTTCTTTGAAACTGTTGCAATGAATTAGGTTTGATTATGTCTTCGATAAGTTTTCCTTGATTTGGTTTTCTGCGTAATCATTAGGTTATTTGTTTGTTGTCCGTTATCTGAATTTCATTACCTTTGTCTTTTCAGAATAAGGAGATGAGAGTGTGTCACTCCAACAGTAGTTAAGGCCGAGGATGATAAGTCCTTTTAGGATGAGGTTTTACCTCTTGAGTCACCAACGAGGTACAGAGGTAGAGGTAGACCTCGAGGAGTGATAGGTCGTCATAGATAGCTAGAGCTACAGGATGAGGAACCTGTAAAGCCAAAGTACGAGGAAGTTGAGATATCTCTAATTGCACTACAGATGCAGCCTGTTTATCAGCAAGGTATGTTCGACCTTAAGGCAGCATTGTTCTATACTGGAGTCAACAGGATAGCCTTTGATGGGACTTTAGATCCGTTAGACTTTCTGCACGTCATTGAGATGAAAACTTAGATTGCTCACACCGATTACCAGCGGATCATGACCATTGAGTTATCTATCGAGGGACTAGCCCTAGATTGGTTCATTCAGGTTATTCAGCCATACATGACGACTGTGACTTGGACTCAGTTCTAAGAGAGGTTTATGAGGAGATTTTGTCTAGAGCGACTATAGATGGGCAACAGACTCATATTGACCAACATCACCAGAGGTAATAGATCTATCGAGGACTACACTAGAGAGTTCTCCGACTGGGTAGATATGTAGAGGATTTGAAGTGAGACCAGAATTTTATTATCATGGCTTATGTCATTGGTCTGTGTTTTGCTTTTACTAGGATGTCTACTGTGGGCCTTACTCTAGAGTCGATGATAGATTTGGCTAAGGAGATAGAGCTAAGACTAGTCAAGCAAGGAGCTATGCCTAATTGCTATCAGTTAGGTGTTCAATCAGGAGGACTCCAGACTACTCCATATTTGACTTTTTAAATTGGTTCCAGTAGTCAATAGAGTAAGAGGCAACATCAGAGAGTATATAGGAGTAGTAGACATGGCCATGCTGGATCTTGTAGACTTATTAGATTTGGGTCAAGTGCTTCTAGCAGCAGTAGTGGTCAGATTTCTAGTTACGGTAACACAGGATCGGCAACCAGTGCTTGTCGGATATATGGGAGAGTCCATCAAGGATCGTGCTGCATAGCTTTTGGAGTGTGTTTTTGATGCGGACAGATGGGACACTTTGCCAGAGCGTGTCCTTACTCTGGTTATCAGTAGGAGTACCCACAACAATCAAGTGCTAGTGTAGCACCAACTCCTTTTCAGTTGCCTCCAACTCAGTATCTAAGTTTGACTCAAATTGTAGGCTAACAAGGGCATGGCAGAGGTACTAGAGGAGGTGCCAAAGGTTTTAGCTAGGCTTCTACCAATCAGCATGAAGGTTGAGGTCAGGCTAGAGTTTTCCACCTCACTCAGTAGGATGCTCAGCCATCTAATGTCGTTGTTACAAGTATTATTCCAATATGTTACTTAGATGCAAGGGTTTTGATTAATCCGGGTGCTACACACTCTTTTATGTCACTTATTTTTACTTTGAAGTCGTGTTGGAAAGCTTCGAGGATGGCTTTTCCTTTATTTATCGCCACTCCTTTAAGCAATTTGTTAGACACTGACGTTATTCTTTCTAGTTATCTAATGTTTGTCGAAGGCAGAGAACTGCCAGCAGAATTGGTGCTGTTAGATGTGATGGAGTTCGATGTGATTTTGGGTATGGATTGGTTGTCTCAGCATTACGTCGTTGTGGATTATTGGAGCAAAGATGTGATTTTTAGAATTCTAGATGAAGAAGAGTTTAAGTTTATGGGTAATAAGAATTATGCACCTCAGAATCTCATCTCCGCTATTACGGCTAGGAAGATGTTGAGGAAGGGTTGTTAGGGACACTTGACACTTGTTAGAGATACTTCTATAGAGAAGTTATCACTCACTGATGTTCCTATTGCCTATGAGTTTCCTGACATTTTTCCTAAGGAGTTTCTAGGTTTACCACCTGACAGAGAGATTGAGTTATGTATAGATGTAGTTCCAGGCACCACTCCTATTCTGATGCTGCCCTATGGAATGGCTCCTACAAAGTTGAAAGTGTTGAAGGAGCAGTTGCAGGTTTACTATATAAGAGTTTCATTAGACCCAGTGTTTCTCCTTGGGGTGCACCAGTCCTATTTATGAGGATGAAGAATGGTACCTTGGGACTGTGCATTGATTATAGAGAGCTGAATAAGGTGACAGTGAAGAAAAAGTATCCTCTCCCTAGAATAGATGATTTGTTTGATCAGCTTCAAGGTGTACAGTTCTTTTCTAAGATTGACTTGAGGTTGAGTTATCATCAGTTGCAGATCAGTAAGGCCGGTGTTCTTAAAATGACATTCCACACTTGATATAGCCACTATGAGTTTCTAGTGATGTCATTCGGGTTGACTAATGCACCAACTTCTTTTATAAACCTGATGAATAGGGTATTCAGACCATTTATTGATTAGTTTATAGTAGTCTTCATTGATGATATACTGGTGTATTTGAAAAGTAAGGAGGAGCATGTATATCACTTAAGGACTATACTGCAGACATTAAAAAAACATTAGCTTTATGCTAAATTCTTGAAGTGTGATTTCTAGTTGGAGAGTGTTGCATTCCTTGGACATATAGTGTCTAAAGACGATATTCAGGTTGATCCACAGAAGATAGAGGCAATGTCTGAATGGCCCAAACCGACAACAGTCATAGAGATTTAGAGTTTTCAAGGTTTGGCTGGGTATTATAGGAGATTCATGCAAGATTTCTTTAGAATTACAGCTCCTATGACTCTCCTAACTTAGAAGAATATGAAGTTTGTGTGGTATGATGCTTGTGAGAATAGTTTTCAATTACTGAAGAAGAAGTTGAGCATAGATCCAGTTTTGGCTTTGCCTAATGGAGTAGATAAATTCACTGTATATTGTGAGGCCTCCAGAGTCGGCCTAGGTTGTGTGTTAATATAGAATGGTAAGGTGATAGCATATGCTTTAAGGTAGTTGAAGAAGCATGAATAGAATTATCCTACTCATTACCTTGAGATGACTGCAATGAGAACTGGACAACCAGAAAGAACAATATCGGTGTCCAAAGAATCACTCAGAGGAGTGGCAATAGACAAAGAAAAAGCCATCCTCGAAGCTTGCCAACAAGACTTGGAAGCAAAAACGGGAGAAACAAACGATTGCGTGGCACCCGGATCAAACAGATCCCATGCATCCAGGTAACAGACAGAAACAATACCTGCCACGACTGCATTAGATGCCTGAGCATCCTGCTGAGTAAGGTGGAAGACTCTGGCCTATCCTCGACCTCCCTGCTGACTGGTAGAAGCCTGGCCAATACCTCTGGCACCTCCTCTAGTACCTCTACCACGACCCTGCTGCGGAACAAGCTGAGTAGAACTCTGAATGCTGGGCTAGAGGCAACTGAAATCGTACGGGTACAGCACTAGTAATCGACTGCTGTGGAAATCTTGGAATCTGCGGCTGCTGATACTCGGAATAAGGACACGATCTGGTAAAATATCCTATCTGCCCGCATCTGAAGCATGTCAGTGGTGTCAGATAACACGGTCCCTGATGGACTGTACCATAGGTCTAGCAAACACTGGCAACTAATCCAGAACTGCGACCACTGCTGCTGCTCGAAGCACCTGACCCAAATCTGAACGGTCTACGCTGACCTCCACGGCCATGTCTACTACTCTGATGCACTCGCTGCTGTTGTCTTTAACTCTGCTGAGTCGGACTTCTCTGCTAACTACTCGAACCAACATGAAAACTAGAGTATGAAGTAGTCTGCAATCCACTCGACTGAACTCCCAGCTGGTAATAATCAGGCATCACTCCCTGCCTAACTAGCCTCAGCTCAATCTCCTTGGCCAACTCTATCATAGACTCTAGAGTAAGGCCCGCTATAGGCATACCAGCAAATGCTGAACCTAATCCAGTGACGTAGGTAGTGACTGCGAAATACTGATCTCGCATCAGATCCTCTGCATATCTACCCAGTCGGAGGAACTCTCGGGTGTACTCCTCTACTGATCGATCACCATAAGAAATGCTGGTCAACTGAAGATGATAACTCATACGAAGAGGCTCTGGGTAGAATCTCCTCAAAAATCGCTCTCGAAACTGACCCCAGGTCATCGCCATCATATAGGGCTGGATCATCTGAATAAACCAGTCCAAGGCTGGTCCCTCAACAGATAGCTCGATGATCATAATTCGCTGATACTTGGTGTGAGTAGTCCGAGTCCGAGTCTCAATCGCGTGCAGAAAATCTAGCGGATCAGAAGTCCCATCAAAGGCGATCCTGCCAACTCTGGCATAGAACAACGCTGCCTCAGGGTCAGACATACCCTGCCGATAGGCAGGCTAAACAGGCTGAACAACTAAAGGTATAGGAATATCCTCAAACTCAGGCTCAATAGGCTCCTCATCCTATATCTCTCTCTGCCTACGGCGACCTGTTGCTCCTCAAGGTCTACCTCTGCCATGACCTCTGCGTCTAACTGGCTGCTCAGGAGGTAAAATCTCATCCTGAAAAGACTCATCATCCTCGGCTTCAACGACCGGTGGAGCGACACGAGCTCGCATCCTCATTCTGAAAAGATAAATAGAATGATTCAGATAAAATAGACAATAGAGGAATAACGCAGAAAACTAAAGCAAGGAATACTTATCAAGACATACTCGAACCTAATTCACTACAGTAGTTACCAAAAGAAAACACAACTTTGAAAACTAGGGCCATGATTCACACAACTAAGGCCCTGACATAAAAAATCATGCTCTGATGCCAACTTACTTTGTCACGACCCAAAACAGGGGCCATGACCGGCGCTAGGCAACGATAATTCTTTCGAATCTGGAACCCGTAGCAAGCCTGAAGTTAAAATAAAACATGCAATAATAATAATATAATTAAAATAATCTGCAGCGAAATAAATCATAAATAAAAAAAAATAATAATCCACCTCGAGATTTAAATCAATAACTCATTTCATATATATAAATAAACTTTTAATACAAATCCAGTTCAAATATTTAAAGTATATAATTCATACCAATATAATACAATATCTTTTTTTTTCAATCTTACAACTACTGCAGTGTCTAGATTATAAAAATAAAACTCAGGTAAGCAGTTTGCATAATAAAGCCGGGGTAGAAGAAATCCGGTGTACGGGTCTGCTACTGAGGTCTGAAGACGATGACTCTCCTGAAAAATAGTCAACGGAGGGGAGTCAGACCCCACTGAGTGAATTGCTATAATATATATACATGCATACTAAATGTCGATGCACACAGTCAATAGTATACATAATAAATATATATACAAGCAAATACACACAGATGCAACAAAAATAATTTTATATATTTTTACTGAAAACCACTGTTTATGAAGGATCAAATAGAACCCTAAAAAATCGCAACCTCAAAACAATGTTAGACAACACTCTAGCCATATAGGCTCACTTAATCTAATATATTCACTTGTTCCATTTGGACAATAAACTGGCCTCGAGACACTAAGTCAACCGAACTCCAGCAGTCTGACTGTCAATGTGATTGGCCCCGCGACACTTAGTCAACTGAGCTCCAGCAATCACACTCCCAAATCATATCTCACACATCAATTAATCAAATCCAATCAATATCCACCAATAGGTTAGTGATATAGCCTAAATGCTATAAGCGTACCGATATATACTCGGTCCTAGTGTTGGCCACTAGGTAGCACGTTCTATTGGTATCCTTCATTAAAATATAAAACATACATTCATAAAAATAAATGATGCATGTAATTAAATAAAATCTCAACATAAACCATATATATACTAGAAATATACCAAAAGTAAACCAGGTATATTTCGAGTATATATGCTTCAAATAAATCCAATATAATTACAAAATACCCTATAAATATATTCAAAAACATTTTAAACATCATTCATTAATAAAACATGCATATAGTTTAAAATATACCGAAAATAAACCAAATATAAACCAAAAATAAACTAAAAATAAACTTAAGTATTAATTAAATCATTATGCATATTTAATCAAAATAACACATATATTTCTACAATCATGCACCATAGAGCATATACATATAAAATAGCAACTCACTATTTATTGCGCTCCTCGAGATGGGTCCACTAGGCTTCGGTCTTGGTGCAACTAAACAAACAAACGACAATAGAAAATCAGAATCAATATAACGGAAATTTTCTAGAAACTCGATCTATAATACTAGACACAGAATTAGAATCAGAGTTCGACCGGACATCACGTTTTACGAGAATTCTACCGAAAATCCAGCAGAACCTCCCTTGTAAAACGGACATCTCTCTACTCAAAGAGTAGAGCCGGTCCTGCAAAGAAATACAATTCCAAACACACACACAAAACACAACCACAATCCCTCGGTCAGGCCCCAAACTACAATTCACCCACCGAGGTCCACAATTCACGGAATATTTACAAAAATACCGAAAATACCCTTATAAAATAAAAATACATTTTATAAGTAGAAATTACGTAATTAACCCTAAAACACAGTAAAAACCGATGAAAACTCATTTATTTAGAAAAATCGTATAATATACATATAATTTGAAAATAATTTACGAAAAATAGTTTTAATTAGTTAAAAATACTAAATAATTTTTAGAAATCATTTTTATACCCTAAATAACTATTAAAACCGATTTAATTACATTTTTAGCCAATTTAGGGTAAAATTACCAAAATACCCCTATATATATAAATTTACTAAAATAAATCCAAAAATTCACCTAAAATAATATAATTGCACAAAATTAATTTTCTCAACATATATTTCAATAATATCAATAAATATACTTAATTAACCAATTAATTTCAATTAAACACATAATTAACCCTATTTTTTCAAAATTACATAAACTAAATAAATTCAAAATAAATACATAAAAATTCTCAAAAATTACAAATAAATTTCTATAATTCATTTCAACACCTATAATTATCATAAAACACAATTTCATAATTTAATTAATTAATTTTTGAAAATTAGAAAATAATAATAAAATAATCAAAAATACCCAAAAATCAAAATAAATTCCACAAAAATTCCAGCATGAATATTAAGCTACTAGGATCAAAGTTTGTGAAGGAATTTTTCATGAATCAATCAAATTGAAGCTAAAAAAAAATCAAGAACCCTAGTAGGTCAAAATTGAAAAATTGAAACCTAGGCAAATCTAGACCAATTTAAGTGAAACAAAGCTTGGAATCACACTCACCAGAGCTCAAGGAGAAGATAGAGATTGGCGGTGTCAAAAACGGTGGCCGGAATCGCTGCGAATGACGGTGGATATGAGTTTCAGCTTTCCGACCAAAATAAGCTTCCCCGACGTCGAAAACGGGCTCTGTTGGCGGCGGAACAGGCTGAGGACGATGGTGGCTCACTGAGAGGCACAGTGATAGGAAGAAAATCATGTGATCGGCACTGGAAGGTGGATGGGAACGATCAGGAAAAAGGAGAGGGATTGGGGGCAAAGTTGTAATTTTGGCAAATTTTTTTATTTTTAACAATATATTATGTATATATATATATTCACACTATATATTATAATAATATAAACTCTTACACACATTAAATATACTCCACACACATATAATTTAATATATTTAATAATTTATACACTTAAAAATATTTAATTAATATTAAAACTAAATAATAAAAATTAGGGTAATTAATTAAATCCTAGTTTAATTTAAATAAATACACATATATACACTTTATTTTAGCACTTTAAAAATATATATAAGTTCATGCAAATGCGTAAATCTATTTAAAATAATTAATATTAAATTATTTATGTGTCAATTTCTCTGAAAATATAATTCCGAGGAAAATTTTACGTAAAGCACTTAAAATAATTAAGAATAATTAAAATAAACTTTAATAAATATCAAACTCGTAAAAATATCATAAATATGTATAAAAATTATTAACACTGCATATCCCAATGCAATATAAAAATATTTAAAAACTCGGGATATTACAATGCTGCTGAGAAAGTTATTGTGATCAAAAGGAGATTAAAGACCACAGTTAGCAAGCAGAAGAGCTATGTGGATCCGAGACACAGAGATGTGGAGTTTTAGGTTGGAGACTATATGTTTTTGAAGGTGTCTCCAATGAAGGGTGTGATGAGATTTGGTAAGAAGGGGAAGTCAGCACCGAGATATATTGGACCGTTCGAGATTCTAGAGATAGTGGGTATGGTTGCATATCAGTTGGCTTTGCCTCCGGATTTGTCTCAAGTGCATCCAGTGTTCCATATCTAGATGCTGAGGAAGTATATTCCGGACCCTTCGCATGTGTTGCAGCTTGATAATGTGGAAGTGAATGAAGATCTGATGTTCGAGGAGGAACCAGTTACGATAGTTGACTATCAAGTTCGTCAGTTGTGTTCAAAGCAGATTCCAATAGTCAAGGTGTTGTGGCGAAGCAACAACGTGGAGGAGCACACTTGGGAGATATAAGCCGAGATGCGGGTTGCTTATCCTTACCTCTTTCCTCAATGAATTCTTATTTTTGATCTTTTCTTTGAATTCGAGGATGAATTCTTATAAGGAGAGAATATTGTAATAACCCGATATTTTAAATAATATAAAATTATTTTGAGATATTAAGTGTTAATAAAATTTTAAATTTTATTTATATATATTCATTATTTATGAGTATTATTCATTTATTTTATTCTAAAAGTTTTATTCACGTAAAATAATTTATTTTGGAAGTTTTATTATTTAAATTATTAAAGTTATGTGTATCATGCATGTGCATTTTTTTTATCATGTGTTATTATTATTATTGTTGTTGTTGTTGTTATATTTATTTGTGCATATGCATGTCTGTGTATTGTGCATGTGTATATATATGTGTGTGTGTGTGTGTGTGAGTTAGTGTATATATATATATATAAGAATGAAATGGCAGCACATTAAAAAGAAAAACGGGTTCAAGTAATTCTCTTCTCCCTCTTTACTATTTTCTTTTCTTCTCTGCATTTTTCTTCCCCTCATTGTGCAACTCGGACCAGCACCGGTGTTAGGGAATGAGAATTCTTTCAAATCTGGAACCATAGCAAGCTTTAAAAATAAATAAAAAAATACATTAAAATTAAAACTTTAAATTGATATAAAAATAATTACATAAATGTCATATCATAAATAAAAATATTCATACAATATTTAATACAAAGGTCAACACCAAACAACACACTATCACTACAATAACACTACTACTGTAATTTTCTAGAATATAATAAAAGTTCAAAGATGTAATTTACAGAAACTAGCCAGGGTGGAAGAAGACCGGCGTAAAGCACTACAAGTACGGTCTGACGACGAAGACTCTCTTGAAAAAAAATGGTTAAGAGGAAGTCAGACCTCACTGAGTTTTAATTCCTAGATCGAGTCTTCCTTTAGAATTCTTAGAGGCAGAAGTTAGAATTTATTCTGATTTCATTATTATTTATTTTTCTAGTTGCGTCGAGACCAAGGCCTATCGGATCAGGCCCGTCAAGTCAGTCTCGAGGAGTACAAAATTGTGAATTATATATATATATATATATATTGCATATAGAGCATGATTATAAGTAATTATGTTTTGATATGAATGATTTCATTAAATGAATAAGTATATGTTTGGTATACATCTAGTATATCTATGGTGTATTTATGGTTGATTTTGGATTATATGTAGCATATATACTTGAAATATATTTAGTATATTTTTGGTATATTTCTGGTATATAAATAGTATATTTTTCTATTATGAATGTCATTTGTGTTTAATTATTCATTTATTTATTTTCCATAAATATGATTTTATTCGAAGGGTATCAATACAACGTGCTACCTAGTAGGCTGCACTAGAACCGTGTATGTACCGGTGCGATAGATTTTAGGATTGAATTATAAAATCACTTGAGGTGACATTTGATTGATCGATTATTAAGAATTAATGTGATTGAGTAATGTGATTGCAGAAGCTAGGTTGACCTATTATCTCGGGGCCAATCATACTGATAATGAGATTGCTGGAGCTCGATTGACTTAATGTCTCGAGGCCAGTCCACTATCCAAAATGGAATAAGAGAATTATTTTGGAATTATGTTAGCATGATGGCTAGTGAGATATTTTGATTGAGGTTACAGATATCTAAGGTTTGATTTGATCCTTCTTTTAAATAAATGTTTTCTTCATTTATTATATATAAAAGTGATTTTAGCATCTGTGTAAAATGCCTATATATATATATATATTGATATTTGATTGCATATGACATTAGTAGGTGCGTGTATAAATATTATAATAATTCACTCAGTGAGGTCTGACCCTGTAATATCCCGAGTTTTAAATAATTTTAGATTTCATCGGGATATGCAGTATTAATAATATAATGTATATATATTTTACTAGTTAATTATTTTGTTAATAAAATTGAGATTTATATTTTAGTATTTTACTATTTGTGAAATAGTATCATTATTTTACATTAATTAACATATTTTACGTTAATATGTATTTAAATTACGTTATCTCAGAAGTAGTGTATTGATAATTCCCTACGTAAAGCATTAATATTTTAATACTACTACGTTAATTCATATATATTATTATTTTGCATGGATATATTATAATTATATATATATATATATATATATACATATATTAGGGTTTAGTGTTATATTAAGTGTGTTATTATTATATGTGTTTATATATACATATATGTGAATGTGTGGTTTATAATACATATACATTATTTTAATATTAAACAATGCTTTATACTATAGTTTTAATATATGTATATGTACATATAATAACAAAACCACAAGTATTTTTTCTTCTCCTCCCCCTCACGATCATCCCACGCCCTACCCTCACTATGGCTCTCGGTTTGGTACGCCGGACCCCCCTTCGCTGCCACCAAGCTGCTGCCAACCTCCTCCCCCTTCCTTCCTTTTCCTCTCCGATGTGATTAGGTCGCCGGACGTTGGCTGGAAAGCCCGAAAATTACAGTGGCAGCGTGTGAAGCTCTTCACCGTTGATCGCTTTTTCGGCCACCATTTCGTGCACCGTCGGTCTCCATTGAGTCCCTGAGCACCAGCGGTTCCTATTCTAAGCTTCTCTTGGCCGGAAAACGAGTGGTTGTCAAGGTTTGAACTTGATCTTCATTTCAGTCAACTTGAGTTTTTTATTTGTTTTAGCTTTAATTTGATTGATTCATAAAAATTTCCTTCACAAACTTTATTCCTGGAAGCTTAATCTACACTCTATAATTTTTGTAGAACTTTTGGAATTTATTTTGATTCTTGGGTATTTTTGATTATTTTATTAATATTTTCTAATTTTCGAAAATTAATTAATTAAATTATAAAATTGTGTTTCATGGTGATTATAGGTGTTGAAATGAATTATAGAAATTTATTTGTAATTTTTGTGAATTTTTATGTATTTATTTTGAATTTATTTAGTTTATGTAATTTTGAAAAATAGGGTTAATTATGTGTTTAATTAAAATAAATTGGTTAATTGAGTATATTTATTGATATTATTGAAATATATGTTAAGAGAATTAATTTTGAGTAATTATGTTATTTTTGGTGAATTTTTGGATTTATTTTAGTATATTTATATATATAAGGGGTATTTTGGTAATTTTACACTAAATTGGCTAAAAATGTAATTAAATTGGTTTTAATAGTTATTTAGGGTATAAAAATGATTTCCATAAATTATTTAGTATTTTTAACTAATTAAAACTATTTTTCGTAAATTATTTTCAAATTATATATAATATACCATTTTTCTAAATAAAATTAGTTTTGATCGGTTTTTATTGTGTTTTAGGGTTAATTACATAATTTCTACTTATAAAATGTATTTTTATTATATAAGGGTATTTTCGATATTTTATAAATATTCTGTGAATTGTGGACCTCGATTGGTGAATTGTAGTTTGGAGTTCGACCGAGGGATTTTGATTGTGAATATTGTGTTATTTCGAAGTGTACTCTTTGCGTAGAGAGATGTCCATTTTACAGGGGAGGTTCTGCCAGATTTTCGATAAAATTCTCGTAAAACGTGATGTCCGGTCGAGCTCTAATCCTGATTCTATATCTAGTATTCTAGATCGAGCTTTTAAAACTTCTGTTAGATTTATTCTCATTCCTGTCATTATTTGTTTGTTTAGTTGCATCGAGACCGAGGCCTAGTGGACCAGACCCGTCGAACCCATCTCGAGGAGCGCAATAAATAGTGAGTTGTTATTTTATATATATATGTTATAGGGTGCATAATTTTAGAAATATATGTTTTATTTTGATTAAATATGCATAAATGATTTAAGTAGTACTTAAGTTTATTTTTGGTTTATTTTTTATATATTTAAAATTATATGCATAAGTTTATTTTTGGTTTATTTTTTATATATTTAAAATTATATGCATGCTTTATTAAACATTTATATTTAAAATGTTTTAAATATATATTTAGTTTATTTTGCGATTATATTGGATTTATTTGACGTATATATACTCGAAATATACCTGGTTTATTTTTGGTATATTTCTAGTATATATATGGTTTATGTTGTTATTTATTTCAAATTCATGCATCATTTATTTATGAATGTATGTTTTATATTTTAATGAAGGATATCAATAGAACGTGCTACATAGTGGGCAGCACTAGGACTGAGTACGTATTGGTACGCTTATAGCATTTAGGCTATATCACTAACCTGTTTGTGGATATTGATTGAATTTGATTAATTGATTTGTGAGGTATGATTTGGGAGTGTGATTGCTGGAGCTCGGTTGACCAAGTGTCTCGGGGCCAATCACACTGACAGTCAGACTGCTGGAGCTCGGTTGACTTAGTGTCTCGGGGCCAGTCTACTATCCAAATGGAACAAGTGAATATATTGGAATAAGTGAGCCTGTATGGTTAGAGTGTTTTCTAACACATTTTTGAGGTTGCAATTTTTTAGGGTTCTATTTGATCCTTCATAAACAATGATTTTCAGTAAAATATATATAAAACGATTTTGTTGCATCTGTGTGTATTTGCTTGTATATATATATTGTATATATTTGACTGTGTGCATTGCCACTTAGTTATGCATGTATATATATTATAGCAATTCACTCAGTGAGGTCTGACTCCCCTCCGTTGACTATTTTTTCAGGAGAGTCATTGTCTTCAGACCTTAGTAGCAGACCCATATGCTGGAATTTTTCTGCCTCGGCTTTATTATGTAAACTGCTCACCTGAGTTTTATTTTTATAACCTAGACACTGCATTAGTTGTAAAATTGAAAAAGGATGTTGTATTATATTTGTATGAGTTATGTACTTTAAATATTTGAACTGAATTTGTATTAAAAGATTATTAATATATGAAATAAGGATGTTCGATTTAATATCATTGGCATATTATTATTTTATTTTATTTATGATTTATTTCCGCTGCAGATTATTTTAATTATGTTATTATTATTATTGCATGTTTTATTTTATTTTAAGGCTTGCTACGAGTTCTGGATTCGAAAGAATTCCTGTTCCCTAGCGCTGGTTATGGCCCCTGTTTTGGGTCATGACAGACCCCCTCTCAACCATTGTTTTCAGGAGAGTCTTCTTCGTTAGACCGTAACATTAGTGCATTACGCCAGTCTTCTTCCACCCCAGTTATTTTATGTAAACTTCATATTTAAAATTTTATTGTATTCTAGAAAATTGCAATAGTAGTGTTATTGTACCTATCATGGGTTGTACCAGTTTGAGACTTTGTATTAAAATATTATATTAATATTTTTATTTATGATATGACATTTATGTATTTATTTTTATATTGATTTAAATTCTTAATTATGACGTATTTTATTTATTTATTGCATGCGTTTTTATTTTTAAGGCTTGCTACAGGTTCTGAATTCGAAATAATTCTCATTCCCTAATGTCGGTCATAACTCCCCGGTTTGGGTCATGACAGTCATCGTTTCTTTCTCCTCTTTTTTTCACCTTGATCATCGCTACTACCTACTTTTCCCTCCTCCTCCTATTCTTCTCGGTCTAATCACCTACCCCTACCTTTTTTTATCTCATATCTCCCCTCTATTTTTTCAAGCTTTTGCCTCTCCACTTTTCGCCTCTATTTGCTCAATACCTTATTTATGTAGGTAAATCGCTATTGATTTAGTCATTTGTCTCTTTTTCCCCCTCATTTAATTTTGCCTATGACCCAATTCAATTCTATAATCAATTTCTTTTCTTGCAGAACCATTCAATATTTGCAAAGGTTAGTTTTTTTTTTTAAATTAAGATCGTGTTTGCTTTTGATATTAGGATTTGATTTTACCTTATGTATTTATTTATTTTTGCTTTTGATATGCATATTATCTACTTTCAAGTCGCTTTGTGTTTTTTTTTCTATGGTTGACTTGGTTTTGTGAATTTTGTATTTGGGTGTTTTGTTGTGCTATTTTTTCTTGTATTTTCTTTCAATTTTTTAAGATTTAATTTTTTTAAGATTTATTGAAATGATTTTTTTTTCTTAGGTGTTTTGGTTTTATGATATTGCTACAAAGGAAGAATAATAAATTAAGGTGATAAAGATTCAAACCTTTACATTGAATTTTTCTTATAGGTTGAATCATATATCGCTTTATACTATGGCCTTCTATTGGGTTTCTTCTTCGTGATGGTAAAAATCCTATTTGAGATATATGTGTACTTTATATGTCTATTTGTTCACTGGTCATAGATCTTGGTTTAATT
Organism: Mallotus nudiflorus; assembly: GCA_947683625.1. NCBI lineage: Eukaryota > Viridiplantae > Streptophyta > Magnoliopsida > Malpighiales > Euphorbiaceae > Mallotus > Mallotus nudiflorus. The sequence continues at coordinate 643,895 of CANTUR010000717.1, read as the reverse complement.
CTTATGTATAAAAATTTTAAAATTTTTATAATATTTTCATCTTCCCAAAATTAACAACATCCTTTGCTTTAAGCCCAAAGTATTATATAGCAATACTGGATGAAAGCTTCAGAATAGTAACCGAGAACCGAAATACAATATTTATTATGATGTAGGTTTAAAGGTACAAGGTAAGTGCTATTAGAATTTCAATTGTTATCATTCAATTTGTCATCAATTAAAGTTATCATTATATAGAATTCTCTTAGCTATATATAAAGAATCCAATATGGTTTAGCATAATTTTTTACCCTTTCCTTTCGCATGGGAACCAAAGGTGTGCTTGCTATCTAAATTTTCTTCTTATGATGTTTCTTATGCTATAATTTTATAAGGTTTGGGAGAGAGCAGAAGAATTTGTGCTCGAACGATTTGACTTGAAAGCCCAATGCCTACTGAAACAAATACAAATTTCAGGTATTAGTTTTGTCATGGTTCTTTACATTTATTTCTTTTCCACTTAGAAACATGCACTTTTCTTTGGACACAGTACTTCTCTATGAACACTTTTTTTTCCTACAACTTAACCCTATTAAGCTTTAGTTAGATTTTGAAATCAAATATATTTGTCACATGTTTATTCCTTTTAGTGGAAGACCCCGTTGAAGCCATTTTTAGTAAGTTCAAATTGTTTCATAATAAAGATTGCAGCTTTAAATAAATTAGGTTGGGATTTTTTGATTTTTTGAATTAATTAAAAAAGGTTCTAACTTTAGTATGGCAGCTTTTTTTTTCTTAATTTATTTTGTTGGTGGTAGTGATATAAGTGTTATATGTTCAATTTTTCTTTCTTTTTATATGTGTTAATGCTCCTTCTGCTAAAATTTTTATATGTATGAGAGGATGTAGCTCTGAGGATAAGGTTGGAAGAGCCCAGAAGGCTGAATTTAAAGCTTCTATTGTCCTATGACAATAAAGATGATGGCATCTTGATCTCAAGTGACTCTTTCGTATATGAAAATAATTAATTATCTTTTGGCGTTTTATAGTTTATTGTGCATGATATGAACTTTTAGTCTCATTGATATTAGTTATTGTGTATTTGGTTTTATGTGTGAATGTGTGTTTATAGCAAGGTATCTTACTAGGGCTTAAGGTTAATTAACTTAATTTTTTTTTTTTTTTTGCTACCTGAATGATGAATGTTTCGTTTCAATGCTAATTATATATTGTTATTCCTTTTGATTTTAAGAGGCACATTAGGAAATACTCTTAAGAGTATATATACATTGTCCTTTTGCTTAAATCACACGGTCCTAGTAATATATGTTGTAATATATATATGTATATATATATATATATATATATATATATATATATATATATATATATATATATATATATATATAGGGGTGAATTGATGGATCCTTGGTATATCAGCCATAAGAGATGGAAATTTGGCCTTTTTTTAGAATTTAGAAAATGTTGAATTCCTCAAGGTAACAATTAAACAAGAAAATATTGCTCTTCATATTGCAATAAATTTTGGAAGGCATGACATTACAAAGAGCACCATTGATTAATGTCAATTGATAACCTTAAATGGTGGTTCACCACTACATGTTGCAATAAGAAATGGGAGTTAAGCCATGGTTCAATATCTACTTGATATAGCAAATGATATAAAAGTTGAAAGAGACAACACTTCTCCTTCAATGCCAATAATTGGTTTTTCCTCAAGTGATTCTGCTCTTACTTTTATTATCATGTTGTATGATGCATTTCCTTTTTTTTTTTTTTGTAGTGATGCCTATTTTGATTGATAACTAGTTTCTCCTCAAGTGAGTATGCTCTTCCTTTTATTATCATGTTGTATAATGTGTTTCCTTTTTCTTTTTTCTTTTTTTTTGTGGTGATGCCTATTTTGATTAATTCAAGGTATAGCCCAATTCATTGATTCAAGCCATAGCATTTTTTTTATCAATTTATTTTAGATTCTGCGATTAAAATCCAATAAGAAGTCAATCTTAGACATCTCTTGGCTTGTAACCTCATCATAATATTTCCTCCCTCACTTATTTTAGATATCTTCTTTTACCTTAGCTTTTATTAAAAAAATTATTATACTGCTAATTATTTTTTTATTTTTAAAGAAATTTATTAATGTTACTGTATGATAGTTGACTTTGCATTTTATCTTTTATAATCAACTTGCTTATGTCTCATTGCTTGTAACCATTAACGATTATCTACATATTCTTTTAAAGATCATGTGCTGTGAACTCTACCCTATGTATTTGATTATCTTACTATTTTATTCTGTGATTTTCCTTTTATAGTGGAAATTACTTGTCACAACCCGAACCCGAGGGCACGTGATCGGCACTAGGGAATGGGAAGGCATAAGGCCCCTAAAACCTGTAGTAAGCCTTAAAGAAAAGAAAAATAAAACCTTACAATTCAAAACTTTATTTTATAGCAGAACACATTATCAAACTGATTTTTCTAAAATTGAAACATAATTGAATACATAAATAAAATATTCCCAGTGTCACATATCATAAATCAAACTTAAATCATTATACATAAGCATGGTTAATTAAAATAAGGTATATAAATATACTTGAGTCATACAAATGCTTAGTACAATTACTACTACAGCTTTCTAGAATTATTACTACAGTACAGCTTATAATGACCTACATAATATGGCTGGTGATGAAGAAATTCGGCGTGGAGGCAGCCTAGGTCGAACTCCCAAGCTCCTGAAAAAGAATAAATTGAGGGGAATCAGACCTCATTGAGTAAGTCAATAAAAGAGTTGTACGATTAGAAAACCCTTTTTGAAAACCATATAGTTATAGTGAAAATAATTTATAATATATAGATATAGCTTTTGAAAAATCTCTGTAGAACCCTAAACCCAAGTTTCTAACTGGCCAACTGGGCCCACTTATTCCAACTAGACTACCGGTCCCCGAGAGCAAAGGCATAAATCGAGACACCAAGCCGCAGTCACTCACTTAATCCAAATACATGGCATTGGCGGTCCTCGAGAGCTAAGGCACCAACCGAGGCACCCATCCCAGTCCATTATTAACTTTCCAAAAACTGGCGGTCCCCAAGAGCAAAGGCTTCCACCGAGACACCCATCTCAGTTTAATATTCACCAGTCATACATAATTTGGATCCATCTCTCAATCTCTACCATGTGCACACGGTCCTGGTGAAACCCACCAGGTAGCCCGTTCTACCAAAATTTCTCAAAACCGATTATTAAATAAGTAAAATGCATTTAAACCATAAATAACAGCATTAAGTTAAATAAATCATATAATAAATATTAAAAATATGAGTGCACGCTGCACAGGTCATTTTATCGACTTATAAGATGAATGAAAAGGCTGACGACCCGCGCGTTTGCCTCGATCCCATGGCTTCTGCTCCAATATGCTCTAGAAAAGAAATTAACAGATCTATTTTAAAACATGTATATGGAATTGAAATCGAAAATCAACAAAAATAGTGAAATTCTAGGCTGACTCGAGGAAGACCGGATAAGACTCTATAGATAGGAAGAAGCCTAATTAAAGGTAGAAATTTATTACGAATATCACATTTTACGAGAAAATCTATCGAAATTTCAGCAGAGTCTCCTCTATAAAACGGACATCTCTCTACCAAAGGTAGAGCCAAACCTGCATAAAAAATGCACTTCTAATAATCACAGACATTCACACTCGAGTCGGGCTTCCAGACTACACTTAGCCCCGACCGAGATCATAACTCAACAAAAATCATAAAAATTAAATCATTTATTTCCCAAAAAATACACATCACATATATAAATTAGTGTAAAATTACATATTTATCCAAATAATAGAAAAATACACATAATATTCAAAATAATACCTAATATATTATTAAAAATTAATTTTTGAAAATTTATGTTAATTGGTCTAAATTAGTAGATAATTTGTAAAAATCCTTTAAATTCCTTGTTTATTATTAAAACCAACGAAAATTTATTATTTAACTATATTTAACAAAAATTACATTTCTACCCCTATAATATACAAACTTATATAATACCCTATTAATACTAAAAAAAAATTCCTTGAAAAAAATTATACAAACATCTAAAAATCATTTTCTCTACATTAAACATCTTAGTATAATTAAAAACATATAATTGACTACTAATTTCTTCCAAATATAATTTAACCTAATTGCTAATTGAACTCAAATAACAATCAATTAAAACCAACTAAACATCAAATAATTTCAATAAAATTTCTGTATAAATTCAATAATCCACCAAAATTGCCAAGGAAAATCAAAACTAACCTCAACAAACCATAAACAACAACACAAGTCCTAAGATCTACCGAAACATCAAAGAAATTTGAGAGGAAAAGAAGAGATGGGTAAGGAGCACACACTGTTCGGCAAAGCAGCTGGAAGAGGAAGAAGAGGACGTGCCACAACCAGAAATGGGGACGATGGAGGCAGCTCGACGCAACAAAGAGACAGCACGGACAGAGGAGGACCAACACTGGGCAGGACGGGAGGTGCAAGGCTGCTACGCGAGGAAGAAGAAAGGCAGCAGTAGCAGCAACCTGGAAGCTCAGTCCACGGCGGAGATGGGGTTTTCAGGCGGTGAGGGAGGCGACACAGTAAGAGGAGGGACAGTGTGGGTGACGAACGAAGGAGGAAGGGTTGATGGTGCTGTTTGGTGTTTATGTATGTATATATATATATGTGTGTGTGTGTGTGTGTGTGTGTGTGTGTGTATGTATATGTATATTATCCTAATTGTATATACTATATATGTATACACACACATGAATATATATATATATATACACATACTATTATAATAAACTTATATTTATTATATATATATATATATATATATATATATATATGTGTGTGTGTGTGTGTGTGTGTGTATGTATATGTATATTATCCTAATTGTATATACTATATATGTATACCACACACATGAATATATATATATATATATATACACATACTATTATAATAAACTTATATTTATTATATATATATATATATATATATATATGTGTGTGTGTGTGTGTGTGTGTGTGTGTGTATATATATGTATATTATCCTAATTGTATATACTATATATGTATACACACACATGAATATATATATATATATATATATATGTGTGTGTGTGTGTGTGTGTGTGTGTGTGTGTATGTATATTATCCTAATTGTATATACTATATATGTATACACACACATGAATATATATATATATATATATATATATATATACATACACATACTATTATAATAAACTTATATTTATTATAAACCCTGATAGCATATATATTACTTATATATAACACTCTTACTTTATATTATAGTCACATAGTTTAATATGTAGATGTATTTATACATATAAAATGTTCCAAGTTACATAATATATACGTATATGCACACATATGCACCTATATATATATATATATATATATATATATATATATATATATATATATATATATATATATATATACATAACCAAATATAATACTTATATCAAGTAATAAAACCTTAAAATAATGTTAACATAAATATATTAATTAAATAGTTAGATAAGTAACATTTTTACAAAATAAAAATTTTAATTTAATTATTGATAGCTCAAATTCGGAAATTACTTTATTTAAATAAAATATAGGGTATTACATTGCTAGATTTGCAAATTAAACTAAAAGAGCGACAAATAGTGTTTAAGATTTATATTTGTTTTACACACATCTTCTTCTTCTCCTTCTTTTGCTTTCTTTATTTCTAGATTTGTTATGATCCTACTTTCAAACTCTAAACTATTGACTGACTATAAGATTTTTCTGATTTTGGTCCAATTTAAAATTTCAAAATAGAAATAAATGTGTTGATAGCCTAGAGAATTTGTGAACTATGTGCTTATATTACATACATTCAATCAGATAAAGTGATTACAATACTTAATTTTTTTCACACACTTCTTGCACATTCTAATTAAAGTGTTAAACTTTTAAGTATGAATTATATTATTATAAATTTGGTATGTAATTATTTTAACTCTATTATTCACATGTGAAATAACATTAATTTTCTTGATAGTAATTTTATAATTAAATTATATGTTCTTTTTTCAAAAATTTCATTTTTAATGTATTTGAAGAATTACTTAAAGAAAACATACATGAACTTGATATATTTGAAAGAAAAATATAAATATATTTTAAAGAGTTGTGAAAGTTGGTTACAGTTAGGATCATTTGCTAGTTTTCCACCTAACATAAACTCTTCATAGGTGTTTCATTAGAATAGAAATTTGTAGAAACATTGAAGAAATTTGAAGAATCAATGAATTAGCTCTAGGCTATGACAACTGTTATTCATGCATTCTATCATTTATAGGTTCAACACTTTAAGTACCATAAAATTTTACAGCAGCTTTCATGTTTTCTATCACTTATCTTTACTTTCTAAATTTTCCAAATTGGAAAAAAATGTATTATCATGTGAATGGTTTTTTCATTATAAGAATATGAATGCATTGATCTTCCATAGCATATTTGCTGATTTTGATTTATTTAATTTAATATGTTATAAGACCCGAGCATTCAGTACATAAGTAATGCTTCATTTGAAAAATTGTTAATCATTGTAAGGATTTATTCGCATTTATTTTGGATATGGTTCTTGGTAGAAACCAACCAAGTTGAACTCAATTTAACCAGGTTATTGAATTTTGCACAATTGTGACTGTGAAAACACTATTGAATGTTATATAGGATAAAAAAAGTCACTCATTAAATTTATGTAGCATGACCATGGGATCATTAAAAGGTGTTTATGGATATTTAGTATGTTTTGGTTTTTGAACTTGATAATATTTGATATTGGGTTTCATTTTGAGATTTTTGTTGAGTTTTTTTCAATTTTCTATTACATCTACTTTAATAGTCAAATAAAAGAAGGGTCTTATCTACCTTAGGAGTTCAAATCTCATACAGATTAAGAGTTAGTTTTTATATTAGTTGTGTTTTTATATTATAAGATGTAAAAGGAAGTTTTGAATAGAGTTTTTAAATGTTCCTAATTTGTATGTTTTATATCTCTATTTCATAACTTGCAGCTTGTGTTTAGGAAAGGAGAATTGGCCTCTGAATATGTATTTCTTACAGAGTTACTTTATATATGAGTTTGATATCACAAAAAGCACCCAAGGAAAATCAAAAAGTCATATGGAATTCAATTCTTAGAATGTGTAAAGAAAAAAAAGCTTTCATAAAAAACTTGCTAAGTTATTATCTTGATATTTTTTTCATTTTCAGAATTGTCAAAAGTACCATTTATCCTTAATCATCTAAGTTAAGTTTGAAGTTCTTGCCATGGACAATAATTTACTTAAATGAATTAGTGGGAAAAAGATTTTCATGGCTACTTAGAGATAGTTGGGGCCCATTTAATGTATCAAATGGCCTTACTTGATATATTTGACATGGCTTTTCTCTATGCATATGCAATAGGAATGCATTTTTCTGGACACAGGTGATCAAAAGCATTTAAGGATTGTAGATGGCCGGGTTTAGCGTGCGTCCAAGATTTTAGTAACCGTGTCACTGTTTGAGCTCAGGGCTTTAGAGAATACACTAACCACTGTCACAGAGACATGGCGTGGAGATAAGGAGTCGCCACCCAGGGTAATAACTGAGACAAATCAAAAAGGTGGTACTCAATTCCCTAAAAGAAAGCTAGTACCACAAACAGGAGATTCTGGATACGGAATACCAACTTCTTTCAGTCTTGTGTCCATTTAGAATTACTTTATGAATTACTATTTTATCCTCTATTTACATGCAATTTCATATAAACCCAAAACAATAAACTCCAAGGCAAACTAGTCATGAAATATACAAATAAATAATGCATTTAATAAATCACATAATCCTTAAGTTAGTCTAATCTACATAAATTTTAAATAAATGAGCTAAAGTCTACATGTTTTAATTTATAAGTGAACCTAAAGACCTGATTCCTTTTGATTTTAATTAAATGAACCTAAGTCTACTAATTTTAGTTCTAAATATGGGCTTAAGTCTACAAATTATGAAATATTTAAATTAATGGGCCTAAGTCTACATGTTATGAAGGTATTTTTATAAGTGGGTTTAATTTTGCAAACTATGAAAGAAGGCTTTAATTAAGTGAGCTAAGTCTAAATTAATTAAATTAAATTAACTAGGCCTATGTCTAATTAACTAAATAGGTCTAAAGGTATTTCTAACCTAAAATCTAATTAATTATGGACCTAAAAATATATTTTAATTAATTAAACTTAATTAATTATTAAGTAAGATAGGCTAAAGTAAACAAGTTAAGATCTAAAATGGGCTTAAGGCCCAAAACGCATAAAAATAAACCCAAAAACAAATAATACCATAAAAGAAACAATTAAATAAGATCAAACAAGTAACTAAGTTTATTCCTTACTAAAACCCTAATTTTATTAACATATAACCTAAATTAATCTACTTCTTCCATTGATTTTAAATAATTACCTAATTAGAAACCTAATTTTACTAACCAATTTAATAAAAAATCATGCAACCACACACATAATTTTATTACTCTCACTATTGGGGCTATTAGATTAGTTCCTAAAACAATTAATAAAAATAAAACATAAAATAAAGACAAATAAAAATAAAAATAAAACCCTAGAAACTAAGTCTCTACGAGGCATTATCCATAGTCTTCTGGGGACTCATAATGAAATTCATCTCCTTCACATGATCCTCATGCGTTTTCCTCCATAATCACCATAAAACATAAAAAAAATAATAATTAATGAATAAATTATGATAAAATAACAAGAATAATAGTGTAAAATAATAAAAAAATTTAAATAAACAAAAGAAGAATAGAAGAATATGATATGCTTATAGATGATTTAGGGTACTCCTCAGATTTGTGATTCACCGTTCTTGATAAGTCTTTGAATCTTTTCTTCAAAAAATTCTTCACGAATCTTGAATTAATCGATGAATCGAAAAGAATTTTTTGATAAAAATAAATATAAGAAGAGCAAAATCATAATTTTTCTCTTCTCCTCTCCTTCTTCCCTACGCTCTTCCTCCTTCTTTTTATTCCCCTTTTTCTCCCCCTTAGCTCCCCTTTTATAGTGGAACTAGGAAGTCTAACCCTAATCCTAGTACGATTCTCATTCCTAAAGTGTATTTAGGAATTTTGAACCAAATAGGATTGAATTAATTAAAAAGTTTAAACCAACTTAGGATTGAATTAATTAGGAAATTTAAACCACCTAAAACACTAAATTGGAATAATTAGAAATAGGAAAACGAAAGAGTTCAATTCCGACCGGGATTATGCAATTCCAATCAGAATTACATAATTTCGATCAGAATTATGTACTTCCAATCAGAATTACATAATTCTGGTCGGAATTATGGAATTTCGATGCGCACTTTTTTTTAATTATAAAAAGGCCCTCGAAAAAATTTAAATTTTACAATTAGGTCATAAAAAGAACTTTGCAATTTAGTCCCTGAAAACATTAAATTCTTCCTTTAAAAGCCCTTAGAATTTTTTAAAGATTAAGCATCGAAGACATTTTCATCATTGGAGTTCTTTGCTGCATTCATAACATGTCATCTCGAAATTGGGTGTCTACAAGGATCTTTCAGACATCTGGAATGGTGGGAACTTAAATACTATCACTATCACGACCCCAAATAGGGGGTCATGACCATCGCTAGGGAACGGGAATTCTTTCGAATCCGGAATGTCACGACCCAAAACAGGGGTCATGACCGGCGCTAAGGAACGGGAATTCTTTCGAATCCGGAACCCGTAGCAAGCCTAAAATAAAATAAAACATGCAATAGTAATAATAACAACACAATTAAGTAAAATATTATGCAACATAATAAAATCATAAATATAAAATAATAATCCACCACGGGATTTAAATCAAATCCATATCTCATATATAAATAAATCCTTTAAATAAGTTTCAGTTCAAATATTTAAAGTACATATTTCATATAAATACAATACAACAATCTCACAATTGACCATAACTACTGCAGTGTCTAGATCATAAAATAAAACTCAAGTGAGTAGTTTACATAAAGAAGCCGGGGGTGAAAGAAATCCGGCGTACAGGCCTGCTACTGAGGTCTGAGGAAGATGACTCTCCTGAAAAATAGTTAACGGAAGGGAGTCAGACCTCACTGAGTGAATTACTATAATATATATACATGCATACTAATGACAATGCATACAGTCAACAGTATATATCTAATATGTATATACAGGCAAATTCACACAGATGCAATAAAATCATTTTATATATTTTATTAAAAATCATCGTTTATGAAGGATCAAATAGAACCCTAAAATATCGCAACCTCAAACAGTGTTAGACAACACTTTAGCCATACAGGCTCACTTATTCCAAATATATTCACTTAATCCATTTGGACAGTAGATTGGCCCCGAGACACTAAGTCGACTGAGCTCCAGCAGTCTGACTGTCAGTGTAATTGGCCCCGAGACACTTGGTAAACCGAGCTCCAGCAATCACACTCCCAAATCATATAACACATCGGACAAATCAAATCCAATCAATGCCCTCAAATTGGTTAGTAATATGGCCTAAATGCTATAAGTGTACCGGTACGCACTTGGTCCTAGTGCTGCCCACTAGGTAGCACGTTCTATTGATATCCTTCAGTTTAAATATAAATCATACATTCATAAAAAAAATGATGTATGAATTTGAAATAAATAGCAACATAAACCATATATATACTAGAAATATACCAAAAATAAACCAGGTATATTTCGAGTATATATACGTCAAATAAATCCAGATAGATTACGAAATAAACTAGACATATATTCAAAAACATTTTAAACTTAATTTATTAGCAAAACATGCATATAATTGAAAATATACCAAAAATAAACCAAAAATAAACTAAAAATAAACTTAAATACTAATCAAATTAATTATGCATATTTAATCAAAATAAAACATACATTTTTAAATCATGCACCCTAAAGCATATATATATAGAATAGTAACTCACACTTAGTGCGCTCCTCGAGATGGATCCGACGGGCCTAGTCCACTAGGCCTCGGTCTTGGCGCAATTAAACAAACAAATGATGACAAACATCAGAATAAACCTAACAGAAAATCTTAGAAACTCGATCTAGAATATTAGACATAGAATTAAAAATCAGAATTCGACCGGACATCACATTTACGAGAATTCTATCAAAAATTCTGCAGAACCTCCCCTGTAAAACGGACATCTCTCTACTCCAAGAGTAGAGCCGGCCCTGCAAAGAAACACACTTCGAAAAACAGACACAGAATCTCAATCACAACCCCTCGGTCGAACTCCAAATTACAGTTTACCGACCGGGATTCACAATTCACAGAATAATTATGAAAATACCAAAAATACCCTTACATCATAGAAATACATTTAATAATTATAAATTACGTAATTAACCCTTAAACACAGTAAAAATCGATAAAAACTCATTTTATTAGAAAAATCGTATATTATATATAATTGAAAATAATTTACGAAAAATAGTTTTAATTAGTTAAAAATACTAAATAATTTGTAGAAATCATTTTTATACCTTAAATAACTATTAAAATCAATTTAATTACATTTTTAGCAAATTTAGGTAAAATTACCAAAATACCCATATATATATAAATATACTAAAATTAATCCAAAAATTCACCAAAAATAGTATAATTATCCAAATTTAATTTTCTCAACATACTTATCAATAATATCAATAATTAAACTCAATTAACTAATTAATTTCAATTAAAAACACAATTAACCTAATTTTCCAAAATTACATAAAACTAAATAAATTCAAAATAAATACATAGAAATTCATAAAAATTCCAAATAATTCCTATAATTCATTTCAACACCTATATTTATCATAAAACACAATTTCATAATTTAATTAATTAATTTTTGAAAATTAGAAAATAACAATAAAATATTCAAAAATACCCAAAAATCAAAATAATTCCCAAAAATACTAAAAAAATTCACACATGTAGATTAAGCTAAGGGGAACAACATTTGTTAAGGGATTTTTCATGAGTCACAAAGAAAAGCTCAAAAAAAATTTGAAAATCAATTATGGTTGAATTGGAAAAATCGAAAAATAGAAAAATTGAGGGAGTTTGAGCTCAAACCAAAGTTAGAAACGAGATCACCAAAGCCTAAGGAGCTCAAAGAATCAAGATAAATTATGGCCGGAGGAGGAAGAACTATGGAAGCTTGAGTCTCGGCCAAAAATGGAGGAAATCGAGCATGGTCGGCGCAGAAGAAGACAACAAAGACGGCGGGACTTGCTGGTGAGGTGGTGGTCGACGGTGGAAGGCTGGGAGGTGCTCTGGTCGGAGGAGAAACGGACGACGAGGGTGAGGGGAGGGGTAGTGTCGGGGAAGGAAGGGAAAATAGAAGAGAAAAGAAGAGAAAAAAAAAATAAGAATTATATATATATATATATATATATATATATATATATATATATTATAATATTAATAATAGTTTAATAATTTATAATATAGTATATTAATATAATACTTGGAAAAATTACACACCACATATTTAGAATGCACAATATATATACACATACATATGATAATTAAATAATAACTATATATAATATATACATACACAATTGAAATTATTATTAAACCCTAAAATTATTAAATATATGAATATATGTGCATGTATATATATATATGTTTTAAGATAGCCATTAAAATAATGCATGGACTCATGCAAATTCATAATTTTATTTAAAATAATTAATAATAAATTATTTACGTGTCAATTTCCCCGAAATTGAAATTCTCGGGAAAATTTTACGTAAAATACTTAAAATAACATAAAATAAATAAAAATATATTTTAATTAAATAACAACTCATGAAATATCATAAATATATACAAAAATTATTAACACTGCATATCCCGATGCAGTATAAAAATATTTAAAAACACGGGATATTACACAGAACCCGTAGCAAGCTTTAAAATAAAAGCATGCAATAAAATAAAATAAATAAAATATTATTCAGCGTAAAGTAAATCTCAAATAATAAAATAAATTATCAACATCCTCTAATATCATAAAATCACATCTTATATATATATAAAATCTTTAAGTACAAATTTTCAGTATAACACTCTGAATTTAAAATCTCATACAATTATAGTTACAAATACAACTCACAACAGATTTAAATACAACTACTACTGCAGTGTTTAGAGTACAAAATAAAACTCAAGTAAGCGATTTACATAATAAAGCCGGAGTGGAAGAAATCCGATGGACAGGTCTACTTCTGAGGTTTGAAGATAAAGACTCTCCTGAAAAATATCAATAGAGGGGAGTCAAACCTCACTGAGTGAATTATTATAATATATATACATGCATAGCTAAATGTCAAATGCAAAAACTCAATAGTATATATAGTAAATATATATACAAGCAATTACACATAGACGTAAAGGAAATTATTTTTATAGTAATACTGAAAATCATCAGTTATGAAGGATCAAATAGAACCCTATATTTTTGCAACCTCAAATATCAATAGAACTCATTCTAGCCATACAGGCCCACTTAGTTCCAAATAATTCACTTAGTACAACTAGACAGTAGATTGACCCCGAGACACTAAGTCAACCAAGCTCCAGTAGTCTGACTGTCAGTGTGATTGGCCCCGAGACACTTGGTCAACTGAGCTCCAGTAATCACACCTTCAATCACATCAATCTCAATCATATCAATCATGTCATATTTCTTTAAATAAGTTAGTAATTAACCTTACGATCTATCGCACCAGTACGTACTCAGTCCTAGTGCTGCCCACTAGGAAGCACGTTCTATCGATATTCTTCATTTTAATATAAAACATACATTCAAGAAAATAAATGATGCATAATGATATTTAAAATAAACAAATATACCATATATATACCAGAAATATACCTAAAATAAACTAAGTATATTTCAGGTATATATATGTAATATCCCATGTTTTTAAATATTTTTACACTGTATCGGGATATGCAGTGTTAATAATTTTGTATATATATATCTTATGATATTTTTATGAGTTAATATGTATTTTAAACCTATTTTAATTACTGTGTATTATTTACAGTGTTTTACGTAAAATTTTCTCAGGACTTGCATTTTCGGAGAAATTTTCACGTAAATAATTTACTATTAATTATTTCAAATATATTTTCGGACTTGCATGAACTCATGCGTATTTTTAAAATACTAAATAAAGCTTATGTGTGTATATTTATTTAATTAGGGTTTAGTATTACCCTAATATTTTATTAATTATTTATTTGTTTTATTGTTATTTAATTAATTTTATTTAGTATAAATTATTAAAATATTAAATCTTATGCGTGTGGTGTATATTTAATGTGTGTAATTTAATATTATTTTATTATATAGTGTAAAGTATATATATATACATATATACATTAAAAATCAAAAATTTTTGCCAAATTACCGTTTTGCCCCCTCCCTCTCCTTCTTCTCTCCCGATCGCTCACCCTCACTGCGCCTCCCATTCCAGCACGCCGGACCACCCCTCGCCGCCACCAGCTGCCTCCAACCTCCTTCCCCCTTCCTTCCTCTTCCTCTTCGACGTGATCAGGCCGCCGGAAGCCTGTTGGAACGCCCGGAATCCTCCATGGCAGCAAGTTGAGCTTCTTGCAGTCGACGACGATTCCAGCCGCCATTTCGTGCACCGCCGGTCTTCATCAACTCCTTGAGCTCCGGTGATTCCAATTCTAAGCTCCTTTCGGCCTGAAATCAAGTGGATTTTGAGGTTTGAGCTAAAACTCAATTCGGTCACATTAGGGTTTTTAATTTTTTTGAGCTTCGAATTGATTGATTCATGAAAAATCCCTTCACAAATGTTGATCCTAGTAGCTTAATCTACATGTATGAATTTTTGTGGAATTTTTGGAGATTTTTTGGATTTTTGGGTATTTTTGAATATTTTAATATTATTTTCTAATTTTTGGAAATTAATTATTTAAATATGAAATTGGGGTTTATGATTAAATTAAGTATTCAAATGAATTATAGGAATTTATTTGGAATTTTTATGAATTTCTAAGTATTTATTTTCAATTATTGAAGTTTATGGAATTTTGGAAATTAGGGTTAAATGTGTTTTATTTGAAATTAATTGGATAATTGAGTTTAATTATTTATATTATTGATAAATATGTTAAGAAAATTAATTTTGGATAATTGTATGATTTTTGGTGAATTTTTGAAGTAATTTAAGTATATATATATATATATATATATAGGGGTATTTTGGTAATTTTACCCTAAATTAGCTAAAATGTAATTTATTGGTTTTAATAGTTATTTAAGGTATAAAAATGATTTCTACAAATTATTTAGTATTTTTAACTAATTAAAACTATTTTTCGTGAATTATTTTCAATTATATATATAATATATGGTTTTTCAAATAAAATGAGTTTTTATCGGTTTTTATTGTGTTTTAAGGTTAATTATGTAATTTCTATGTATAAAATGAATTTCTATGTTGTAAGGATATTTTTGGTATTTCTGAATTGTTCTGTGTTTGTGGACCCCGGTCGGTAGACTGTAGTTTGGAGTTCGACCGAGGGGTTGTGGGTTTGTGTTGAGCCTATTTTTCAAAGTGTGTTTCTTTGCAAGGTCGGCTCTACTCTTTTGAGTAGAGAGATGTCCGTTTTACAATGGAGGTTCTGCCGGATTTTCGGTAGAATTCTCGTAAAATGTGATATCCAATCGAACCCTAATTCTGTTTCCGTAATTAAATACTCTAGATCGAATTCTAGGATTTCTGTTAGGGTTATTCTAATGTCTGTCGTTATTTCTTGTTTAGTTGCGCCGAGACCGAGGGCTAGTGGACCAGGCCCGTCGGACCCGTCTCGTGGAGCGCACTAGGTGAGTTACTATACTATATATATATGCTTAGGACACATGATTTAGAAATATATGTTTTATTTTGATTAAAATGCATAAATAATGTGATTTGTATTTAAGTATATTTTTGGTATATATTAAATTATATACATGTTTTGTTAATAAAATATATTTAAAATGTTTTTAAATATATTTTTAGTTTAATTTATGATTTAACTGGATTTATTTGACGTATATATACTCGAAATATACCTGGTTTACTTTTGGTATATTTCCGGTATATATATGGTTTATGTTGTTATTTTATTGAACTTCATGCATCATTTATTTTTATAGATGAATGTTTTATATTATTAATGAAGGATATCAATAGAACGTGCTACCTAGTGGGCAGCACTAGGCCCGAGTACGTACCGGTACGCCTATAGTATTTAGGCTATAATACTAACTTATTTGTGGATATTTATTTGATGTGATCATTGATATTTGAGATGTGATTTGGGTGTGATTGCTGGAGCTTGGTTGACCAAGTGTCTCGGGGCCAATCACACTGGCAGTCAGACTGCTGGAGCTCGGTTGACTTAGTGTCTCGGGGTCAGTCTACTGTCTAAATGGATTAAGTGGATATATTTAGATTAAGTAAGCCTGTATGGCTAGAGTGTTGTCTAACACTATTTTCGAGGTTGCGATATTCTAGGGTTCTATGTGATCCTTCATAAAAGATGATTTTCAGATAAAATATATAAAAATGATTTTATTGCATCTGTGTGTAATTGCCTGTATATATATATTAGATATGTATTATTGACTGTATGCATTGTCATTTAGTATGCATGTATATATATTATAGTAATTCACTCAGTGAGGTCTGACTCCCCTCCGTTGACTATTTTTCAGGAGAGTCAACATCCTCAGACCTCAGTAGCAGGTCAATACGCCGGATTTCTTCCGCCCCGGCTTCTTTGTGTAAATTATCTACTTGAGTCTTATTTTTATAATCTAGACACTGCAGTAGTTGTGAATTAGAGTGGGGGATTTCATGTATTTTATTTAAAGAGATGTATTATATTGAAACTGGATTTGTATTTAAAAGATGATATATATATGGGATGAGATTTAATTTAAATCCAGTGATGAAATGTTATCATTATATTTATGATTTTTATTTCCGCTGCATATAATATTGTTATTGTTATTATTGCATGTTTTATTTTATTTTTAGGCTGGCTACGGGTTCCGGATTCAAAAGAATTCCCGTTCCCTAGCGCCGGTCATGGCCCCTGTTTTGGGTCGTGACAATATATGTATAATCAACTTAAATAAATCACAAAACATATTAAATTCAACCAATAATATATTTACAAACAAGTCATATTTAATTGAAAAATGAAAACATGCATTTATTTCATAATATACCAAAATATACTAAAAGTATACCTAAAATATACTTAAACATTCAAATAGGCAATTATGCAAAAATTTATATTTAAAACACAGAAGACTAAATCATGCAACCTAAGCAATGCATATACATTATAATAACTCACAGTTGTGCGCTCCACAAGACGGGTCCGACGGGTCTGGTCCACTAGGCCTCGATCTTGGCACAACTAACAAATAAATAATAATACGAAATTAGAATAAATCTAATTTAACTTCTAGAGACTCAATTTAGAATTCTAGACACAGACAGAGAATAGGAATTAGATCCGATGTCACGTTTTATGAGAATTCTACCGAAAATTTGGTAGAACCTCCTCTGTAAAACGGACATCTCTCTACTTAAAAAGTAGAGCCGATCCTGTAAGAAAAATACACTTTGAATACAATTCACAAAATATTCTCACAACCCTCGGTCGGGATCCCAAACTGCAAATTCCACCGACCGAGGTCCACAATTCACAATAAAATATAAAAAATATATTAAAATTCCATAAATACTGAAAATACCCTTTTGATACCAAAATATAGCAATTTAAATATTTAAACATTAAAAATACTTATTTCACCGATATTTACTTAAAAACCCCAATATTACTATAATATTATTAAAAATCGATATATCTTGATAAATTCACAAATATTAATGAAAATTCATTTTATAAATCCAAATTACTCAATTAGTCCAAAAACATACTAAAAGTTACTAAAAACCCCATTTATTTACAAAAATAGTATATTATATATAATTTGAAAATAATTATTGAAAAATAGTTTTAATTAGTTAAAAATAGAAAATAATTTGTAAAAATAATTTTTATACCTCAAATAATTATTAAAACCAATTAAAATTAATATTTAACTAAAATGACTATCAAATTACCAAAATACCCCTAGTATATAAAAATTCACATAATATACTAAAAATACTAAACAATTCAATAAAAATTATATAATTACTCTAAAATTATTTTCTCAACATGTAATTCAATAAAATCAACAATTATACTCAATTAACCAATTAATTTTAATAAAATACATATATAACCGATATTTCCAAAATTGACATAAACTAAATAAAATTATAATAATTACAAAAAAATCAAAAAAATTATAAATTAAATTCTAAAATTAATTTCAACCACCAAAAACACTAAAAATCATAATTTCACAATTTATTTAATTAATTTACGAATATAATAAAATAATAAAAAATTCACAAAAATCAAAATAAATTCCAAAAATTACACAAAAATTCCCAGAGGTAGATTAAGCTAAGGGGAACATTATTTATGAAGGAAATAAGCTTGAATCACAAAAAATGAAGTCCAAAAAAATCAAGAACCAAAAATGGCCGAAATTAAAAACTAGCTTAAAACCTTACCAAATCGAGTTTTTGTGCAAAAGGAAGCTTCTAAGGAGTCCAACAGCACCAGAATCACCGAGTTTGGTGGCCGGAAAAATGATGAACGGAGAAGAGGGTGATTTTCGGCCAAAATGGGTTTTTCAAGCTCCACCGACGTCGGAGATGATGACTGGAGATGACGGAGTTGCTGGAGGAGGAGGAGGTGGATGATGGTGGATGAGCTGGAGGTGCTCTGAACGAAGGGGAATGGATGG
This sequence comes from Mallotus nudiflorus, assembly GCA_947683625.1. Lineage (NCBI taxonomy): Eukaryota > Viridiplantae > Streptophyta > Magnoliopsida > Malpighiales > Euphorbiaceae > Mallotus > Mallotus nudiflorus. The sequence goes on along the minus strand of CANTUR010000717.1, from coordinate 624,786 downwards.
TGATGGTGAGGGTGGTTCGGTTTCGAGTGAAGGGGAAGAAGAAGATGGTTTTTTTTTTTTTGTATATATATATATATATTATTATAACTTTATAATATATTATAATATTATAACCTTTATATTATATACACATTAAACACACACCACACATGCATAATTATATATATATATATATATATATATATATATAACTCAAATAAAATACAACAAATACAATATAGTATATATATACATAATAATAATATAATTTATACACAATTAGTCATTAACCCTAATAACATTCATGCATGCAAAATAATGTATTTCATTAAAATAGTAATATTAAAATATTAATGCTTAAAGTTAAAGATTTATCAAAACACTACTTCCCGAAATAAAAATAATTTAAAGACATGTTTACGTAAAATATATTAATTAAACATAAAATAATAACGATACTAATTCAAAAATATTAAAATAATCAAATATAATTTTAAAATTATTAACACTATATGTCCTATTTTATATTAAAATGATTTAAAAACTCAGGTTATAACAATCACTTACTACTTGATACCTAAACTTAAATAATATGTTAACACATTATATTATTTATTAATAATATCAAATATATAATAAATTTATATTTATAAAATTTCAATATTCTACAAGGTAGAAATTTATTTACTTAATTTCCAAAAAAAAAAATCATTTACTTAATTTAACTTATGAAAAATAACTATTTAATTGATCTAAACATAGAAAAATTTTACAAAAATATAGCACAATTGGTAAAAAAAGAGAGCGAAGGAATAAAATTTGTTAAGAACAATAAAAATCATATATTCTTTCTTATATTGGGAACAAATAATGTTCATAACAAAAGAATATTTATTCAGGGGTTATGACAATTGTCAGAAGTTGCAAGATGCAAACTTTCAACAATGTGATTTGCTCTAACAAGCTAATTAAAAGGGAAAAAAAGAAAAAAAAAAGTATTGTTTTGATAGTCTCTCGTCGTTTCAAGGTTGGATACTAGTTTGATACCAGTAATTCGTCCCTTTTCTTTCTTTTTTAGTCTTTTATTAATTAATATGATGTTTATAGTTGTATTGTTGATATTTTGGCTTGATATCATAGATATGTTTTTGATAGCATGTTGGTGCAAAAGGTTAGGCATGTTGTTGCCCTCTATTTTAATAGTATTTTTTATAGCACTCTACTTCGCAGGGTGGTTTGTGGAAGTGGACCAATTTGCTGCTTCTACTGGTACCGAGGCTACAATTGGCTTTGATGTTTCCTGGGTAGGATCCAGCTCATTTATACCCTCATATGGCTTTTACCATTCCAAGGCTTCGCAATACTGCAGTGATGAAGATAGATCGTTGTCCTCGGTGGTCACTTGGATTAGTTAGGCAGTTGATCTTCTTCCACCTCTTTTACTTGCAATTGCTACCTCTCTGCCTGGATGCTAACGTCTCCTTTAGTCCATGACTTCAGCAGCTTAAGCATGCTATCGGGCATGAAGTCACTCTCCATTATACAAGTGCAACTGTCATTGTTGAGTGGCTGTCTTCGATCCTTCACCAAATTAGAGTTCTTCCCCTAAGTTATGTTTTTGGGCTTATAAAAAAATTGGCCCATCAATGCAAAAGTCTTGGCTATGTATCAACTTATGCTAGCCCATAAGAGCTTTAAGTCTTCTACCAACTTATGCAAGAGTATTGTACTGTTTGCTTGTTTAGCTTAATAATATATTTTCTTTGTTAAAAAAAAAAACTTTCAACAATGTCAAGCAATAATTGAATTAGATTCATAGATATGCCATTAATGATAGTGTGTGAAATATTTTAGTTCTTTAAAAACATACTATATTTCTTAATTTCAATATTTTTCATATATATATATATATATATATATGAAAAATATAATCTATTAATTTTATTGATCGGAGATAATCCATATTTTTACCAACACAAATATATCTAAAAATAATAAATAATATAATAAATTAACATAATCATAAAAAAATATAGTTCAATGTAGTTAACAAATCCAATGAAATATATATTAAAAAATAATATATAATTTTTGAAAAATAAAAATAAATAATATATTAGAGAGTAAAAATAATAATAAATATAAACAGCTTGTACAACGCGCGAGTTCGCAACTAGTTATAGATTAAATAGTGAGTTTAGCTCCCCGCATATATATATATGTGTGTGTGTGTGTGAAGAATATACTCTATTAATTTTATTGACCTAGAGATAATCCATACTTTTATCAATACAAATATATCTAAAAATAATATAATAAATTAACATAATCATAAGAAAAAAAAAAGTAGTTCAATGTAGTTAACAAATCCAATGAAAAATATATTAATAAATAATATATACTTTTTGACAAATAAAAATACATAATATATTAAACAGTAAAAATAATAATAAATATAAACAGCTCATGCAACGCACAGGTTCACGACTAATTATAAATTCTTTGTTTAGCTCTCTGCATGTGGAGAGTCAAAATTCACTCTCTATACAAAAATTTAATTAATATACCTCTATTTTCATACATATCTTTATTTTTGAAAAAGCCTTAGTAGGCGGCGGTGTGGGGAGGGGGGGGGGGGGTGAATAGGGCTATTAAATAAAAATAGAAATTAAAAATAATTCTTTGCAAAAATTGAAAGAATGTTGAGAAGGAAGAATGAAGAACACAATGATTTAAAGAGTTCGGATTCAACAACAATCCTACGTCTCCACCTAACTTATCCCCAAGTTAGGATTTTCAATCACCTATAATCTTATTCACAATATTGATGTTACACAAGAGTTTTATGACTCACTCTTACAATTTTATTCAAGGCTCATTTAAAAAACTAAATCCCAAGTGTTTTAATAGACAACACTTAAACCGATTCCTTTAGAAATAAATCTCACTTCCTACTAATCTATCCCAAGATTTAAAATGAAGAGAAATTCTATTTCTAGCACACAACCAACTCTCACAAGAGTTATAAATAAAGAGTGAATATTTGAGAATTTGAGAGATTTAATAAATGTTTAGATAGAGAATGATAATAAGTAAAAGTGTCTTAACTTCCATTTAGCTCTATAGGTATTTATATAGATAAATACTAAAAAATATAGTTGTTGAAGGTCTAAATAATGTGTCCAACGTCTATATTTTGAATACAATATTTATAATTTTGAATTATTGAAAGTAATACTATCAAACTGTTATGCACAGGTTGAAACTGTGATTAGCTATTGGAGATGTTTGAATTTGCCTATGGTTTCTTCATAAAATTGTAGATATTTGACTTAGCTTTCCATATCATTTTGAGTCGCCTAAATTGGACTTTTGTAACTCAAGATATTACTGAAATATGAAGAATTGTTCAATCTAAAATGGTAGACTGCTATCAAACAATTATGCACGAATTAAAATTGTGATTTTCTATTGGAGACATTCAAATTTGTGTAGTCGGCGGGGTTTAGCGTGCATCCAAGATTTTAACAACCATAACACTGTTTCAGCTCAGGGTTCTAGAGAATACACTAACTACTGTCACAAAAACATGGCATAGAGATGAGGAGTTGCCACCCAGGGTAATAACTGCGACAAATCGAAAAGGTGGTACTCGATTCCCTAAAAAAAGCTAGCACCACAACCAGGAGATTCTAGATACGGAATACCAACTTCTTTCAGTCTTGTGTTCATTTAGAATTACTTTATGAATTATTATCTTATTCTCTACTTACATGCAATTTCATATAAACCCTAAAAACAGTCAACTCAAAGGCAAACTAGTCATGAAATATACAAGTAAATAATGCATTCAATAAATCACATAATCCCTAAGTTAGTCTAATCTACATGGATTTTAAATAAATGAGTTAAATCTACATATTTTAAATTATAAGTGAACCTAAAGACCTAATTCCTTTTGATTTTAATTAAATGAGCCTAAGTCCACTAATTTTAATTCTAAATATGAGCTTAAATCTATAAATTATGGAATATTTAAATTAGTGGGCCTAATTATACATGTTTTAATTAAATAGTGATATTAAATCTACAAATTATGAAAAAAACCTAAATTAAGTGGGCTAAGTCTAAATTAATTAAATTAAATTAGGTGAGCATATGTCTAATTAACTAAATGGGTCTAAAGATATTTCTAATCTAAAATTTAATTAATTATAGACCTAAAAATATATTTTAATTAATTAAACCAAATTAATTATTAAGTGAGATGGGCTAAAAAAATTACCTAAACTTAAATAAATAAATCAAAGTCTAAAATGGACTTAAGGCCCCAAAAGCACATAAAAATAATAAATAAGCCCAAAAACAAATAAAAACATAAAAAAAATTTAAATAAGATCAAACAAATAATTAAATTAATCCCTTATAAAAAAAAACCCTAGTTTTATTAATATGCAACCTAAATTAATCTACTTCCTCTATTGATTTTAAGTAATTACCTAATTAATCCATGAACTTATCATGAATTCATCCTTCTAACATGATCACCATGCGTTCTCCTCCAAAATCACTACAAAAAAAAATTAAGATTAATGAATAAATTATGATAATAACTCGAAGAATAAAAATAATTAATAATAAAGAAAATAAAAATAGAATAAGAAGAGGATGATGATGATTATGAACGATTTGGGGTACTCCTCAGATTTATAATTCACCGTTATTGATAAGTCTTCGAACTTTCTTCTTCAAAAATTCTCCAAAGATCTTGAATTAATTGATGAATCAAAAGGAATTTTTGTAGAACAAAAAAAAAAGAAAAAAGAATTAAAAAATCCTCTTCAAAAACATGTTTCTGTTTTTCCTTTCTTTTCCTGCCCTTTCTTTTTTTCTCTCTCTCCTATTTTCTCCTACTCTTCATCCTCTTTTTTTTTTCCTCTACCCTTTATCCTCTTTATATAGTGGAAAAAGAACTAGAAACCTAACACAATTCTAACGTGATTCTAATTCCTAAAAATATAAGATTAATACTTAAAATTATATTTAGAAATTTTAGATCAATTAGGATTGAGTTAAAAGCCAATTAAGAGTTTTAAACCAATTAGGATTGAATTTAAAAAATAAAAAAAAAACAGACGGAAGAATTCAATTCCGACAGGGATTGTTCAATTCCAATCGGAATTACACAATTCCGACAAGAATTATGTAATTCCGGTTTATGGAATTCCGACAGGTATTTTTTTTAACATTTAATTACAAAATGACCTTTGAAAGAATTTATGTTTTGCAATTAGGTTCTAAAAAAACATTGCAATTTAGTCTTTAAAAACACTAAATCCTTCCTTTAAAAGATGCATTTAAACCCTTAGAATTTTAAAGATTAAATTTCAAAGACATATATTCATGATATTTTCATCATTGGAGTCCTTTGGCGCATCAATAACACATCATCCCGAAATTGGGTGTCTACAATTTGCCTATACTTTTTTTAGAAAATTTGTAGATATTTGACTTAATTTTTCATATCATTTTGAATCAACTCAATTGGACTTCTGTAGCTCAAGATATTTCTAAAATACTAAGAGATATGCAATTTAAAATGACAGCTACATATGTTGACTTCAACTCAATATTTGCATACACAAATAAACTCAGATTTTGACAAGTAAGTTCAATTTAGAAAGCTCAAGATGTCGACTTCAAATGTGAAGAAAATAACTTTCTCATTATAAAGCTCTAAAGATGTTAAAAGCCTCCTTAAATTTCACAGGTTCATTTTAACTTCCAATAGAGTCCTAACTTATACACATTTAAACAAACAAATTAAATGTTCAAAATTAAGTTTATTAAAATCAAAATTAAGATTGATTATTGTTAAGGTTGAACAATTTTCTATTGGCTTTTTTTATTACCTAAAATGTTTTTCTCTTTCTTTCCACAAAATTTAAAAATTAATATTAAATACTTATAGGATAAAATAAAATGAAGAGTAAAATGTAAAGAGGATATTGGAGTTAAATACAAATATTTGCTCTCTCTATTAAAAAATTTTTTAATATGCTTTTTATTATCTATAATATTTCTTTATTTTAAAGAGTACTATTGGTTAGATTCATTAAATGACTTATTTTATTTAATATTTTTACGTTAGCTTTTATCACTTAATTTGATATATTAAACTATTGGCATATATATAATTAAATAGTATATGTCAAAAAGTAAGTGTAAACTAGTTTAGTACCCACCCGACTTGCGAATTGTATATATATAATAAAAATTAATAATTAATATAAAAATTAAAATATTATAATTAACAAAAAAAATCATAAAATATAAAATAATGACTCAATAAAATAATATTTAGTGTAAATAAATTATTAAAATTAAAAATATAATTAAAAAATACCAATTAAAAAAATTAAAATAAATGGTGAAATAAAAAGCAACAGCAAAGAAAAATCAAAATTTCAAATTAATTTATCATATTTATGATTATTTATTATAAGCTAAGGGTGTGAAGTCAAAATAGTCATTTTAAATTCAATCTATATAAAATATGAAAAAGAAATATAAAAATAAAAATAATAAAAAATATAACTTAATATAAAATTTTCTTGCATCAATAAAATTGCTAATAAAAAGCCAACATAAAAAATAAAAAAAATATATTAAGAGTCTTCCTATGTAACAAGAGCAGCATCATAAAGAAAAAAAATTAAATCTTCAAAAATATTTATTATTCTTATATCTATTCTTTATAGGTTAAGAGAAAAAAGTGAGAATGATTACCAGTCATTATGTTGGAATACACATTATCTATTTTTTTATAATGAAAATTTATACAATAATTAAAATTGAATAACTAAAAAAGATAAAAGTACAAATAATAAATGATACACCAAAATAAAAAAAATACCAAAAGCCTCCATTTTTATCATGAAAATTACAAAAAAAAAATCCAATAATTAAATTTGAAAATACATGAACAAATATAACAATTTATATTTTGTAATTTTCTATGAAACTTTTGTTATGAAAATTACACAATAAACATTGAATTTTAGATAATAAAATAAGTTTTAAATACTTGAACATATTAAGATTATATTGTACATGCTAAACTCTTTTACCCCTTTGGAAGGTTTGATGTGTAAAATGAAGCTCGTTACTAAAGATCGTATTCATGTGTGTTTATGACGAGAAATTTTTGGGTGGAGTTAGTTCGCCGTATAGGATTATGAATTCTCTATTATAAATTTGACATATAACATAATTAGTTAACATTTATTATATTTTTAATTTTGAAAATTAAACATCCAATAATTATTACTTTTAACACATTTATGAACTTTTATTTAAGAATTATTAGTTATTTTTTAAAATGTCATATGCTGTGAATTTTTTTTATAAATTATAGATTATTTTTTAAAATAATAACAAGTAATTTAATTTATTAATTTTAAAATTTAATTTAATTTAATAATTTATTTTAGACATATTTTGATAAATATTACTCACATATTAAGTATATCTAATTAAATTATTTTTAGTTACAAATTTTTTTAATAATTTTTAAATATTAAAAATATTACTCATTTATAAAAAAATATATATATATACTCAGGAACCAAAAAAAAAATCAATAACTCCCTCTCAAACCAAATTCTAACAAGTTATCATTATGGACGCATGCACCGTACTTTTAACATATTAATTATTAAATATATTTAATTGAATTATTTTTAATGATTTTAAACTATTGAAAAATACCACTCATTTGTAAAAAGTATATATATATATATATATATAATTTCTAAAAAAATATTACTCATCCATATTAAGCTCCCTTAATTAAATTAAAATCAATTAATTTGAATTAAAAATTAAATAATTTAATTAGATTAATTTTAAAATTAATAAATTATATCACATGTCATTATTTTAAAAAATAATTTATGATTCTAAAAAAATAAGTTCATAAATGTGTTAAAAAGTAATTATGGTTAAATATTTAATTTTTAAAGTTAAAAACATAATAAATGCTAATTAATTATGATAAATGTCAATTTTATAGTGAAAAATTTATAATCCTATATAGTAAACTGAATTTATCTAAAAATTTCTCGTTGATGATCTTTTTTTTTTATTACATCGTAAAGCATTTAAAGGGGAAGGGGGAGGTGGGTCTCAAACCCAAGACCCACCCATATCCCACCAAAAGCCTGGCCTATTCGGGGACATTAGTGGCCTCATTTAGTTTAAGATTTTCTAGTGCATTTTGACTAACGCCGAGCATGGAATGGATAAAAATACCGAATTGAAATTTCAAATCAAAAAATAGTAAAATCGTACCAAATTAAATAAATTTAATTTCAAGTTGTATTAAATTTTATAATTAATTTGGTACGATACTAGATATTTACAAACAATCGAACCAAGAACCGTATCGAACTGAAAATCAAATATTAATTCAATAAATAATATATAGATATTATAAATAATAGTGAACTTAAGTATATACTTTTAATAATAGTGAACTGTATAATAATATGTGATAAAAAATGTTGCTACTACTGTTACAATTTGAACTTAAAATATAAAAATAAAAAATTCACATTATATAGTTTCAAATGATTTGATTAACAAATGAAAATGTGGAATATCAATTACAACACACTTTAAATTTAAAATATGAAAAATAAGAAAATTATTATTATTATCAACAATCAGTAAAAATATGGATAGCACATTATATTTCAATTTAAAATAAAAAATATAAAATAAGAAAATAATTTTTAACTAAAATATTATAATGTAACATTATATGATTTCAAATATTATAATTTTTAACTAAAATATGTTGTTATTATTATATTTGATAACTTAATAATAATAATAATAATAATAATAATAATAATAATATTATTATTATTATTATTATTATTATTATTATTATTGACATACAATAGCCAAAATGATATATTTTTACCCAAAACTATATTGTTTGATTAGAGGTATAAACAAATCGAGGGATGTTAAGTGAATAAAATTTAAATTACTAAGTATAGCAAAAAAATAACATATTCATAATAAAAACTATATAGTAAATTTGTTATTGTAATAATAAAATGATGTAATTTTAATAACGGTACATAATTTAATATTAATTAATATTATACTAAGTATAAATAATTTAAATTAATAATATAAATTTATTTATTACATAAATTTCTAAAAACTAGTTTTGAACTATATCATACCAATTCATTTTAATAGAATCGAATTCTTATACTGAATCGTTTTGAAAAATGGGATAGTGTTTATATGAAAATTTTTAAATTAGGTACTAATATTAAAATTTTTGAAATATAATATGGGGTACCCTCTAATTTTGACGGTGGGAATGAACATTGATTGGTTGGACTGCAGAATTCGATCCTATATAGGAACCCTCCATTAAGCTCTTCACCGAGCAAACCCATTTTATGCACCCATCTGTTAGATGAAATATCGACAACTACATCAGGTTCGCCATTTTTATCTCACCTTTTGCTATCAATTTGACAGGATCTCGAATTTCGGTCCTGGTTTGGTAAAAAAACCCCACCATAGTTCTAGCCAAAATAAAGCAAAGCAAAAGTCATCATGTCAGTATGTTACATATCAAGGAAAAAAAATCAAAATAATGAAAAGTAGCACTTGGGTGGTTGTAGAAATCATATAGGTAATCCAACAGAAACGCTAACCAAAGTGATTTTATTATTTTCGTGCTCTAATCTAATTGGCGTCTCAAAAATGAAATCTCCATTCAAATTTCCTTGTGCAGCTTGTGAACCTACAAATGATTTTGAAAGAAAATAAAATATAAAAAGCAAATAGTATAATTAACACCCCCATTGTTTTTCGGAAAAATTGCAAACAATTACATTCCATAGTACTTCCCATTAACTTACTCGGTCAAAACCCACAAGTCAGCCTTAGCATCATTTGGCTTAGTCTCCATGATTGATGTTTGAACATTAACCTATATCAATAATAATAATAACAAAATACATATAAAAGTTTTCAATAACAATTTTTTTAACAGTAACCAAATAATTAGATGCATTTTATTTGTTTATATATATACCTTGGCAGTGCTATAAACTTCAGTCTTGCAATCTGGAAGAATACTAAGAGACCAACCAGGAGCAAAGTAATCATGACCCTCAAATGTCAGTGTCTGGTCACTATTTGAGAAGAAGCAACTTCTATTTCCTTCATGACTGAAAATACTAACCTGCATAATAAAATCCACATTAATTGGTTTTTCAATTTTAGCATGGAAACACCCAAGCCAAGGAGCCTAGGTACCTAAGATGCCCAGCCGTGGCCTTTCGAATCCACGGTGCCCTCCTCCCCCACTAAAAAAAAAGAAAAAAAAAATTAGCATAGAAACAGAGAGCATTAGTTCAGCTGGGTAAAAATATAGTCTCCTTTAATGTACGATAAATTTTTAAGTGAAATTAATTTGTTACGTAAAATTATGAATTTTTTATTATGAATTTGATATGTAGTATTTATTGTACTTTTTAACTTTAAAAGTTAAACATCTAATTATAATTATTTTTAATATATTTTTAATTATTTTTAATTATAATTTTTTTTAAATCTCATATATTATGATTTTTTATATAAAATCATAGGTTATTTTTTAAAATAATAAGTAAAACGTATATGTGGTAATAAAACATAAATAAATAATAACGATTAATATGAGAAAGTCCATTATCGATTAATATAATTATTTTTTTCCTATACAATATACCACCAAAAAAAATAGAGGAAAAAAATAAAAAATATATTTTTTTTTTGCCTTTTAATAAAAATTGAGGTTTCTACCCTCATTATATTTACAAAAAAAATGATTATCTTCTCTTTTGAAAGTGTATTTGTGTTTTTTTTAGCAACTGTAACTAGAGTTTTACTTATTATTTTAGAAAATAACTCATAATTTTATATAAAAAATTCATATCATATGAGATTTTTTTTAAAATTATAATTAGAACAAATTTATAAATATGTTAAAAGTAATCATGATTAGATGTTTAATTTTTGAAATTAAAAAGTATAATAAATACTATCTAATTATACTATATATTCAATTTATAATTTTAGGTAATGAACTAGATTCATCTGTTGATGCACAGCTGATTTGAAAATGTCTTTATGTTGTAATAAAAAAAATAAATTAAGGCCAGAAATTTAAAAAAACTCTTCCGGCCCATTTATTTTTCTGGTAATCTGTGGAAGTCCTATCACCGTATGTGGGAGCTTTCTCCGTTGAAAGTAACACCAGATGAAGGTCTTAAAGATGTCCCCATTTGGGTTGCCGAAGGTTTCCTATTAATCAAACATTTCAGAAAAAAAAAATCAATAAATCAATGCAACATCATTAATTAAATAGAATTTTGATTTTGTATCTATATAAGTTTCTCACCAAAATCATCAAGTGGAGCTTCATAATCATATGATGTGGTGATATATGGACCACCAGCTGTATTACCAAAGTTGGTATCGCCATGATACTATTTAAAAAACATTAAAAAAAACGAAGTATATATTGAAATTATATTGTTAATTAATTTGGGTAAGATAATTATAATTAGATTGTTATTATCAAATGTTACCGTGTAGTAATTTTGCAAAGTTCCATTTTTTTTTTGAAAGAAACGTGCAACAGTATGTCTTCTGCAAGTCTGCGCGGATTTTTTTGGCAGCAATCCTGAAACCTGATTTAATAAAAAAAAAACCTGAATTTTTATCAGCTGAATACAATTTAAAAAGAAAGTTAATTAAACTAACCAGCCAGTTCAATTATCTGTCCATATCATGGGAATGCTGGGGAATAACTGTAGAATGAAACCAGAATTCTCATAATCAACAGGGTTCAGCATGGAACTGATTTATGAGAGTTCTATGAAGCCTTAAAGCAGTCCTTAGTGCTGACAAACAAACAAACAAACAAAAAATCATAAGTAATTTCGATAAAAATTGATGAAATCGAAATTTTTATTGAAGATTTAAGAAGCAATTACACACCAGAAAATCAACATCTTCACAAGGAAGCTTTAATTACAACTAAACAAAATGAATTTATATAAAATTATATTGTATTACTCATTTTAATTAAAAATCACTTTTCAAAGGAAAAAAAAAGTATAGAAGATAAATGCTCGCACCATTATGGAGGCAACAATAATATAATTAGAGGAAGAACATTCAAAATATTAAAAAAATGGTACCTAGAGATTGAACCTATCATTTTTTGTAAAATATATTATAAAAATGTTTTTTGTAAAAATATCAATTTTAACCAATTATTTTCGATTATGAAAAATAATTAAATATTCCGAATTATCATGCGAATTCCATCTATAGATATTAGATTCTTTTTTTCATTCCTATTCTTCTTTCTAAAAAAAAAAAACAAAGGGAAAATTAAAGGGAGGAAGGGTTATTTCATTCTTGATAGTTATTTCTTTAATCAATAGGCAGGAATATACTCTGAATTGAAATCATAGGGAGTACTATTTGATCATTTTTACCAATTTAAAGTCCTAATTAATATACTTTTATATTCTGTCAAAATATCTTTTTTAGATAGATAATTTTAAAAGTCTTTATTACTAATCCTTTGTATATATTGATGTTCCTAACCATCCACTCAATTTTTTCTTAATGGCCAGTTATATTAGCATTATCGTCAAACATATAAATAATAACTCAATAGGTTGATGTTTTGAACACGTCTCAAGTCAGGATGACTAATCAATCAATCTTGGGGCAAATGATATTGTTTTCTTATATTTATTTCTATTTTACTCTTGTACATAGGAAATGAGTCTCAAATTTTTTACTGCAAATTGACAAGTTTTTTTCTTTTACTTACATAAACTATCCAATTTAGTTCATTAACTCAAAAGATAAATAAAATGAAGATATCTATTCAATAGATTTCGCTTTCTTTCTAAAAATAAAAGAATATGTAAAAGTTTATGTTTCAACGAGCCATACATGGACATATGGATAACACATAAAAGAATTAATGGTATTTCATAACTAGTCAATTGAGCAACACCTTGTAGACAACTTAAAAAAAATATTTATTATTTGATTGTGATTAAAAAAAAAAAAAAGAGTTTACACGAAATAGAAATGTAATAGGATTTTATATATGCTAAATATAGATATAAATAACTAACTAGTAGAGATAAGAGTCTAATGGAATTTTATAAGGTTTTGTATTTTTATATATTTTTTTTAAAATAGAATTTTTGATGGTTTATAAAAAAGAGTTTGAGTGATTTAAGGTAAAAAAAAAATTAGTAATATATAAATACTTTAGAATTTGAGTAGTACTGAAATATATATAATAGTGTTTTAGTTCAAAAATAATACTAAAAGTCTAAATAAATTTTATTTTTAATGTACTTTTAGAATTTGAGTGTATTGAGATATATAATAGTTTTTTAGTTAAAAAAATATTTAAATACTAAATAAATTTTATTTTAATTTTTTTAAAAAATAGAATTTTTTAATAGAATTGTATATTACCTTGTAAAGGTAAATACTCAAATATTAAAATAGATACTTGTTAAATTTTGAATTTAATTATTTTATAATCATTATTTAATATATATATAGATTCTTTATGTAAAATTTTGAGTTGAAATTTTTATATTTTTCATATTGAAATTTATTTCATACCATCAATTTAAGTAAAAATAAATAAATAAATAAAATAAAAATTCAGGTGAAAAAATTATAAAAATAAAAGTTAATAGAAAAGATATTACTTTTGCAAATCTTCACATTAAAGTGAGAGGAGCTAAATGTAATCAATCTTTCAAATTGTTTTTTTTCAAAGTAAAGCCAATTTTATAAGCAGAGTTTCAACGACAACAGCTGCCAAAGGCAGACAGTGGAGTGAAATGATGGTTTTGACAAAGAATTCTTTTTATATAGCAATTTGGACCCAATAAAAAACAAAAGAAAAAAAGAAAATAGTGCCATGAACCAACCAATGGCAGACCAATATCGTAGTCTAACATCAACCAACACCTGGCAGACCAAATCTCCTAAAGATGTGTGTCCTAATTTTATACCTTTTCAAGAGGATCGTTTGCATACATTATTTTCTCTACAAGAACCTTTCTTCACCTCCATCCATTATCAACAAATGGCTCCAACAAGAAAAGAAAATATAGTGATGTTCCCATTCATGGCACAAGGCCATATCATCCCCTTCCTAGCATTAGCCTTTCATATTGAGCGCACAAAAAACTACGCCATAACCTTTGTTAATACACCTCTTAACATCAAGAAACTCAAATCATCCCTCCCTCCTCATTCTTCAATTCGTCTTCTTGAAATCCCTTTCAATAGTTCTGATCACGGTCTCCCTCCTGACACCGAAAACACAGACGCTCTTTCTTACCCTCTTATCATTCAACTTCTCCATGCCTCCACTTCTCTTGAGCCTGCTTTCAAGGAACTCATTATTGACATCACGGATGAGCAAGAAGGTGAGCCTCCCCTCTGTATTATTGCTGATATATTCTTCGGATGGACAGCTCCTCTTGCTAAAGAGCTTGGCGTCTTTCATGCTATCTTTAGTGGTGCTTCTGGGTTTGGCTTGGCTGTCTATTACTCTGTTTGGTCAAGTCTTCCTCATAGAAATACAACATCCGATGAGTTTGAGTTGCAAGATTTTAAAGAAGTTTCAAAGCTTCATTTAACCCAGTTGCCTTTGACTATTCTGGAGGCCGATGGGACAGATTCTTGGTCTGTTTTCCAAAGAAAGAATCTTCCAGCATGGTTGGATTCTAATGGGATTTTGTTTAATACAGTAGAGGAGTTTGATCAGCTTGGTTTATCATATTTTAGGTGGAAATTAGGCAGGCCAACGTGGGCAATAGGTCCAGTTCTGCTATCCATGGAAAACAGAGCTCGTGCAGGTAAAGAAGCTGGAATTTCACAAGATCTCTGCGAGCAATGGCTAGACAATAAGCCTGAAAATTCAGTCTTGTATGTTTCATTTGGATCTCACAATACAATCTCTGCATCGCAGATGATGCAATTAGCAATGGGATTGGAGGCCAGTGGCAAGAATTTCATCTGGGTTGTTAGGCCACCAATAGGGTTTGACATAAACTCAGAATTCAGAGCCAAAGAATGGCTGCCTGAAGGATTTGAAGAAAGAATCCAAGAATCAAAAAAAGGGCTAATAGTGCATAAATGGGCACCTCAAATTCAAATTTTGTCTCACAAGTCTACAGGTGCATTTTTGAGTCATTGTGGATGGAATTCAGTGCTTGAATCATTAAACAATGGAGTACCATTGATTGGATGGGCAATGGCAGGTGAGCAATTTTTCAATGTCAAGTTCTTGGAAGAAGAATGGGGGGTATGTGTGGAAGTAGCTAGAGGGAAGTCTTGTGAAGTTAGGTACGAAGACATAAAGTCCAAAATTGAAATGGTGATGAACCAGACAAAAAAAGGAGAGGAAATAAAGAAGAAAGCTGGTGAAGTCAAGAAAATGATAAAAAATGCCATGAATGGTGAGAACGGTGTCAGGGGGTACTCTTTAAAAGCACTAGATGATTTTTTCCAAGCTGCTATGCTGGCAAGAGAACACACAGGGTCCTAGGACAATTATATATATATATATATATATATATATATAATTAGCTATCCTTCGGTTATAAATTATGTATCTCCTCCATTTTTGGAGCTTCATTAAGGAAAATAAAAGGCCGAGAAATGATCAACTATTTGTGATAAGAGGAGTGCTAATTTTTTCTTTTAGCGAAGTTAGATTTCATTAAAGGAATTACTTAATTTAATATTTTTACATTAGTTTTTATCACTTAATTTGATATATTAAATTAAACTATATATATATATATAGTTAATTGTAATAAAAAATATATGATAGATAGTGATAGATAAAATATGGCCAAAAAAAAAAAATTGCGAGAGCTGATTTTGTTTTTTTACTTATTTTATTTTCAGAAAATTGTAGTTGAAGTTGTGTTGTGAGAGCTTTTTTTTTTAATCCTAAAATCTATCCACCATCAGCGCGGGACAGAGAAAAAAGGCATGGTTGATGTCAGTGGCCGATAAAGAGAAAAAACGCAGTTTTCAACTTTGAAGACTAATAATAATAATAATAACAAAACTCCAAAGTGAGAGTGACCTATGGGTGGACTATCTAGAGGGTTTACTTATGGTCTGAAACGAACTTGTCACCCTCCTACTATTTTCCATTTTTCATATTTTGCAAAGAGTCACCAAGAAAAAGTGGTCTATTATGCAGTGAAATCATATCTTCTTCTGCTCGGATAAAAATCCACCTAGAAATCAGTTAAAAATGCAAGACAAGTGACAAAAGAAGTATAGATCAATTAAATATGCAAGCGAAGTGACCAAAACAAAAAAAACATGGACTTGTTTTTGGTGCGAACGAAGCATGTTGCTCTAAACTCACTCTAATGTCACCCAGAAGACGCAATATAACAGTCCATAACACCCTCTACTAAAAGTGCCATTTTTTGCTCACTTAAACTATCATAGAAAATGTTAACCAATTTATTTCCATAACTTCCAATTATTAAGCATCATAAATCCTCCATTGGCATAAGATCTACATGAGCACACTGTCATGGAAGCTAACAACTTCTATTGATCTTTCTCTATAAAATTGTAAGGGTTAATATATTCGCACTACACCCGGTTGATATCCTAGTACTCTGCCAGTCACATCCAAAAGAATTGATTTTTAAAACATGACAACACTGTCACTACAACATCAAGACACAGCAGAACTTCCAGACTCAGACTCGCTCCACCAGAAGCTAACTGATAAACTTGCTGTCAACGATCGGACGTAGTGCCACCATTTTGGTGGAATGTAAAGCATTTCCCCCTCCTCCAAAATGCAGTCCAGGAATTCCAAGTCATTCACCTTTGGAAATTCTCTCTCATTTATGTTGTCTAGATCAACCTTCAAAAAGAATTTTTGAATAATGAAAAACAGAGTCTAACCAGAAAACACAAACCTATCTATGTAAGATATGTCAATAGTTAGAGAGATACTTGAAGATATTTATTGCCTACAAAACTGTGATAAAGGAGAAATTTCTTCATACATTTCCTGCGGATACAAAGAAAAATTCGACAAAGCAGATACCTGACTGGAATTGCAGAGCATAGTTTCATTGTATGGGTAAAGCTCTTCTGACAATGAAGCAGCATAAAGCCTAACATATTTTTTCCCAACAACCTGGAAACAACAAAGTTACTTGAACTGAAATAAATAACAAGTGGCAATTCTCTGAGCAAACAATATGCTTACAATACCCACATCAAATTTTGACTTGATACTATTGACACGTTCAGATACATACATGGTAAAATGGCAAAACTCTAAGAAGCATGCCTTATTACAGTAACATAAGCCCACTCCATTCATTATTTCCCAAGATCTGGCATCCCTGTCAAAGTATTCAAATGATTGTTGCACTGCAACATTGCAACCAAGAGCAGGTCTAATATCAAACTTGAAGAGGGTAGTAACTTCCAAAACGAATATTTCAACAGAGAAGGTAATTGCAAGTTAAAACAGGGAAAGCTGAGATTCACTAACTCCCCCATTCCAGCAATCAAAACTTTAAACTTCTACATTACTAGGTTGTTTGATTGGGACGATTATTAATGCTCTGCACTTGTTAAATAGTATAGTACCCAAATAACTAAAATTCATTAAACATGTACCATTAATCTGGTTACTATTAAACCTAGAGATGGAATGATATGCTATTTACTAGACACATTAAAATCCATAACAGCAATGGATCAGATTTTAAACCATTAAGAAGCACATCTTATACCTATATAAAATAAGGAATGTTGTACATTGCCTAGCAAGACAGCCAGGTAATTTCTTCTTTGGCAAGGGACGAAAAATTTCCAATTTACCTTTCCAGTCTCTTGGTATGGTATAACCATCTAGTGTCATAAATTGATAATGCAAGACAGCCAGGTAATTTCTTCCTTGGCAAGGGATGAAAAATTTCCAATTTACCTTTCCGGGCTCTTGGTATGGTATAACCATCTAGTGTCATAAATTGATAATGCATGTCAAGTCAATTTTGTCATCTATGAAATCAATTTTCCAACACTGAAATGAATTGTCCCATAACAAAGTATATCATGCTTACAAGGCATATAGAAGTGACTGCTAAGAAAAAATTCATCACCCACAAAAATATAAACAACAGCAAAAGCTATGAGAAGACAAGAACAAAATTCCAACAAAAGGGTGGCTCATAATCCAGATTTAATACATATTCAATGCACAAGTGCAGATTTAATACCTGCGCGAGTATATTATGGTGCGGATCGTGGTGTAATGGTGTAACAGTCCCAACTGGACCAAACCAAGCATTGAGAGATCTCAGCTCCCCGCCACCAGCAAAACAGTAATCAGGAATGCAAATGTCATTCCGCAGTTCGTTTATCTGCCATTCAACACAAAATACAACATGAACAGCAAGAAAATTTCATTCTTAATCTATACTTTGCAAGCATTAGTAAATAAGAATGAAAAGAATTAGATGCACCTGATCAAACAAAGGATGCTGAGCAAGATAAGTAGGGACAGCAGAAGAAGAGTCCATAGACTGAATCCTCTCAAGAAACTGGGAAAAAGTTATAAGCTCTTGCTTCCAATCAGGGCATAAATAGTTTTTTCCAACCTGCAAAGCAAATAGAAATTTTCATGTCTCTTCTCATAGTTGATTAATACAAACACAACAACCACCATCATTTGTCCTCACATGCACACATAAACACATTAACATTATAGTCTGCTGCAATGCCACTAAATGTAAATTTTAACTTCAAGCAAGCAATGACTTGAATTGAAATGCAAAGAATTAGAATAGAAAAATCACCTCGACAGGAACAGTTCTATCACCGGCAACTCTTTTTAAATAATCAAAATCATTCCATCTTGTCCTGGCAGGCCAATGACCCATACAATCACTAATTATAACTGGAGTACCCAATAATAAATGTTCGCGTAGAAATGCCTCCAAAGATAAACCAGATCTTTTCACCACAATTTTACAAGACAATGACTTTGCTGGTAAAACACGAAGCAACTACAAAATTTGAAAAAATAGATATATATACTAAGAAATCAATCAATTGAGAAAAAAAAAAAAGATTTTGCAATCAAAAGATGAGAGAATCAGAAACAAACCTCACCTCCGCCTTACCAAATTCCGTTTCTTGAACTACTCTATGATTAGATTTATCAAAAGGGTCGCTTTTGCCGTCGTCTTGTCTTGCTTTTGCTGTAATGATTTCAATAGCTGAGTCTAAATCTTTCCTCAGCAACATTCCTCCCATGATTAATCCCATATCTAAAACCCTAAGCGCCTCCTTAAACTCAGAGTGCTGATAATGGAACTTTGCCACGTGAAGGCACGCCATTGAATAAGCATCACGCCAGACAGGTAACACAGAATGCCAGGGACCGGAATGGAGCTGTTCCCAGGCCATCTCACGCGCCGCCTCTGCCGCTCGGAAATCGCCGGAGGCGGCTAGAGTAGCCATTCTGACATAAGCGTAGCCGCCATGGGAGGAGATGGATTGGAGGAGGTTGGGGGATTCGGAGTCAAGCAGTGGAGTGGGGAGGTCATCGGTGACAGTTACGGCGGTGGACATGAGTGGCGGTTTGCGGTTGCAACAGAGAGAGGGATATTTTAGGGAGTTACAAATGATTAGGTGGCTTTGTTTAATGATTGGGAGGATCGGTTGGGATATTAATAAAGTGACCAGCGCCCAGATATTTATTATGATATTTTCATTACAATCATTACTATTATTATGATACTATTGATCATATGATATTTTAATTTCAACTATTTTTTTGTTAAAATTTTCTCTTTATGATTTTTTTTTTCAACCTTTGAACGAATTCTGATTCTTTCATTTCACATTAATAGAACTATAAGAAGCTAAGAACGACAAATCTAAAATTTGTCTAAGCTCTATTTCAATGATTGTTCGTATAAGTCTAATTTTTTAGATAGTGGCATAAACATCTTGATTAATTGTAAATTAGAGGAGAATGAGGTTATTAATTGTGTCAAGTGTAATAAGAGCCTTATGATAATAAATTAATATCCCCACTATATATAGAATTTTAACTTTTGTTAGAAAATCCTTCTTATAATGTGTCTCGTATAAATAAATTTTATATAAATTTAAATTATATATATTTAGTTTAAATAAATTTTATATGAAATTCATTTGTAATTTTAAATTTTTAAATTTATGAAATTGATTAAAACTAAATCAAATTTTATCAAAATGATTAA
This sequence comes from Mallotus nudiflorus, assembly GCA_947683625.1. Lineage (NCBI taxonomy): Eukaryota > Viridiplantae > Streptophyta > Magnoliopsida > Malpighiales > Euphorbiaceae > Mallotus > Mallotus nudiflorus. The sequence continues at coordinate 604,375 of CANTUR010000717.1, read as the reverse complement.
AATTTTCAAATGAATTTCATAAATTTTAAATTTTTACTTTTAAATGATTAAAATGCCCTATTTTTATTTTTATTTTCAAAAATATTTTTATATTTAAAAGGGTATTTTTGATAAAAATTTGAATTTAAAATTTATACCAAATATAATGTAACAAAATATGAAATTCATTTCTAATGAATTTCATAAACTATTCATTTAAATCAAATAAATTTCATTAATAAAATTTATTTACAAATGAATTTTATTTGTAATTCATTTTCAAATGAAATGAATTTTTTAATGTAATTAAACAAAACAATAGCTAACTTTTCTTTGTTTATTTACTTCTATCTTGAATGTTTTGCTTATAATATATTATTATTTCTTAGATTTTAAATCCTCTTTTGGCTCCTTTTTTTTATGGTTCTGCTCTCTTTTAATAGAGGTTTTCTTGACTTAGGAGGAACATTTAATTTTCATTGTATGAAAATTTAAATCAATCTCTTAGATGATTAAGGCAAGAAGAAAAATTATTTTGAGTTGTCAATAAAAAAATGGCCCACTGGAGCCATTAAAGGATAAGAAGAATCCTACTACAACCATTATAGGATCTTTCCTCGTTCAGGAAGATTGAAAATCAGTCATTAGCTAAACCAAATTAGCAACCTATTTGGAAAATCTCCTCTCCAAGTGTTTATCAAGTTCAATTGTGGTGTCAGTTCCAAGGTAAGACTCAGGCTTATGGATGGTTTTTGCTCTTCTGGACCTTCCCTGTCGGCTGCTTGTTGGTGTAATATTTTAGAAAAGCTAATAAAGTTGCTGATTAGGTTTCTAAACTTTTTTTGATCTTGTTGTTAATTCTATTAGTTGGACTTGTAATATCCAGCAGACCTGCTTGGAGTGTTGTCCTCAGACGCCTGTGGGCAATAGAGTTAATGGAAAAATCTTTGTTAAAAAAAAAAAATTATATCACTATTAATTTAATAAATTGAATTTTTTATTTTAAATAAAGAAGTAATTTTTATTATATAATATATTTAAACTTAGTGAAAGAAAGATTCTCTTCTAAAAAAGAACAAAAATCAGTGTCATATATAAATATATAATTTTTCTGGTTTCAATCTGGTCCACATAGTTGGATCTTCTACTTCACAAAATGTGATTTTTTTTTATTGCGATTTTGATTTCTTCGTATTTTGGGGGATGAAAACATTAAGTTGGGGGAGTGGGGAGAGGTGCCGTACGACAAGGACTGATTAACTGAAAATACAGCAAACCCACCGCCAACGAAAGAGCATAAAAGCAACACAGCAAATAAAAAGACATCTTGGTTCGAACTGACATACACCGTCACAATATATTTTGTCCATTTTTCATGTATTATTGTTATTTTTCTTTTTTAATCATGAAAATGATTCAATGTCCCCATCAATATTGCTAAGTACTTTAGATGATTAATATATGCATGTCACAGGAATAGTTTCAATCAAATAATTTATTTGTACTATTCACAATAATAACAATTCATTTGTATATTTTGTGCATGCATAATTGAGTTAACATTCGTGTTGATTTTTTTTTAATTAAAAAAAAAAAGTGGTTTGATAGAAGCATATATATACATATATAAAAGTAGCACAATAATTGTCTACCCAATGAGGCTCTAAGGAGTTTCAGCCTATAAAAAAATATTTAACAAATGATATGAAAAATTTGTGTTTAGAGCCCATGATACTGTAGTTGATTCAATTTTTTTGAATAAATATGTAAATTATTTAATTGCAGCATTGATATACCGTATAACAATAGATAATTTTTTTATTTTAAATTTATAACAGTATAATTCGAATTCTACACATCAGAATATTTTTGAAAAAAAATTATCATTTAACTACTTCCTCATTAACTCAATAATTAATTTAAAATAATCACATATACCATAATTTTGAACATGATACGAGAATAATTTCTACTCAACTAATCCTGATATTTATAGAAAAGGTAACTATAGAAAAGATGGATGCATAAGTCTTTAATTATGGAGAAGGTAACTATAGAGAAGATGGACGCATAATTGTCCTCATCGATGGCATGGCAATGTGATGCACAGCCACAAGGAATATTATTGCAATTTGCGAGTTACAACGAAAATGGCATCCAAAAGAAACGGAAGCATTATTTAGCACTTACAAAGTGTACTTAACATCAAAGTTGCTTTATGCTGTAGCCGTGTTCTATGTTAAGCACTACATATTCCTATTCCTATTCCAATTCCTATTATCGATAAGACTTTATTTTTAATGATATTGTATCAATTAAAATAGAAAATAACACAAGCTATTGCAATTTTTTCTTATCAAAATAAAATTCCTACTTGTCCAAGGCCAGGCTCTGTAAAGCTTTTACAAGGCCGCCACATCTCTGTCTAGTTGCAATTTGAATGTACTATTCAAGAAAGAAGAATTATGTCTAGGGTGTAACTGGGCTGAATTATTAAAGGCTTAGGCTCGGCTTGTAATACTTTAGGAGGGCTTGGGTTCAACTCCGACTCATTTATTTTTTTAAATTCAGGCTCAAACTCGAGTTTAGCTTGAGCTCATCAAGATCGGGCTCAGTTCGAGCTCATTCATTTAAGGCTCATTTGATTATAGTTCGAGTTCGTTCGTTCGTGAGCTCGATTATAAGCTCGTTTGAGAGTTCAATAAAGAGCTCGTTTGCAAGCTTGGTTAACTTGTTTGTGAGCTTAAAAAAATATTTGAAAAAAAATTAAAGAAATTTAATAGTTTAGCATCACATATTTAACACAACAAATTGTCAACTTATCCAAACCAACTTAAAGTTGCAAGTAACATCAAAGAAATAAAAAAAAATACAATAATCTCTATAAAATGTTTAAAACAAACATATATCAACTTCAAAATAATATCCATAAAATCTGTCATGATCTCCTCCATCAAAAGGTTAAAACAAACACATCAAGTTCATCTATTACCATGATCTCCTCCATGTATTCGCCTATAAACCTTTCAAATAAAAGCAAACATTAATAGTTTATATTCGTAAAATACACCCCAAATAAATATAATTAAAGCTTAAAAGGCAAAATACACCTCAAACAACAACGTAAATAATAAGTAACTCTTAACCTTTTCTAATCAACAAAAAATAATACCCAATATCAACTATATGCCACAAGATTAAAGAATATATAAAAAAAAAAATTAGTTCCACATTATACCTTAGGCAACCTTCAAGTGTGAGGTATTTTAACCTCTTTGATGTCCTCTTCATCCTATAAAAATTGTAACAATTAGTAAAATATCAAAATTTAATAACAACCTAAAATCAAATTTAAACTTAAAATATGACAAAAATTTGAGATTTACTTTTCTTTTTCGCTTTTTTCCATAGCAAGCATGTAGCCAATCTTCACCGCATAATAAAACTTTAACTGTATTTGCTCCTAAAGATGCACGATATGGTTCAATAACTCTCCCCCTAACACTGAATGTAGACTTGGAAGGTACATTTATGAATAGAATTGATAAAACATCACATGCCATCTTTGATAACACTTTAAACTTTAAAGAGTTCATCTTTCACCACTCTAAGACATCAAAATTTGAATCATCTTCACAAATATGAACACCTTCATCTATATATACATCTAATTCAGATTTAACTTATTTAATTGATGATTCAATATTTCTTATATAAGTAAGAAATTCAGCCCTCACTCTAGTTTTTCCCTTCATCATAACACTAGAAGATTCATTTTGACTCTTAGTTTAGCATTCTTTTTCACCACCATTTGCTTTATAAGCTTCAAGATAATCCCTATAAAGCATGTGCAAAGTCTCACGAACAGTGATAATATGCTCAATGTTATCCGATCTAGAGTAGATCACAAGGAAACACCAGTTAATCAACTGCATTTTATTTCTTGGATCTAAAATGACTGCCATAGAGATCAACAAATTGCAATCACCTTTATACTTGTCAAATTTTTCTTTCATCTCCATAACCATTGAATGTATAAACCCATTTTCAGCAAGAAACTTTTCATCAAACAACTTCTTGATATTATAAAGCTTAGGAAGAACAAATTTAATGTCAAATATTCGAAACCTACAACAACATGTATGATATTATCTAGTTGAATTAAATAATTTTTAAAGCAAGTAAATCAAAAAATTAATTAAGATTAGTCAAATAAAATAATAATACCTAAAATGATTTTTGTAACTTTATTAAACTCTTCAAGAAAGGAGCAAACTTCAGCAACCTTCATCAAATCATCCTCACTGGGTAAGAACAAGTAACTTGATTCTCTTTGTGCATATTTAGGAAAAATATCTTTGAACTTTAAAGCAGCCGACAACATAAAGAATGTTGCATTCCACCTTGAGCAATAATTAAGAATAAATTTCTTCAAAGGCAACTTTAATTGCTTCATAATTTCCCCAAAAGTATTCAGACGACTCTTTGATTGTGTCATATGTTTAACACTTTTCCGCACATTCTTAATTATATCTCCAATCTTTGATAACCCATCTTGGATAAGGAGATTCGGAATATGTGCACAACACCTCATATAAAACAACTTGCCACCAAGATCAAATTGATTTTTATAGGAAAGGTCATTTTTTAACATGTGAATAACAACATCATTATAAGAGGCATTATCAACTATCACTAGCCAAAATTTATCATCAATTTTCTATTTAACCAAATAATTACTTAATGCATCACAAATGGCAACTCCAGAATGAGGTAGTGGTACATCATAAAAATGGAGAGTACGCTTTTGTAATTTCCAATTAGAATCTATAAAATGGTAAGTGACAACCATATAGGAAACTTTTTTATTCGTTGACTTCCATATATTAGTTGTCATACTCACTCTATTTGCAGATTTTAGTAGTGTGGAAACTTTTTTCTTCTCCACCTTATAACTTGTAAAGTAATCTTTTCTTACAATTGCCCGACTAACCTTTTGATAATTTGGAGTTATAGTCTTCATTAACAAATTAGACATTTCATACTCCATAAAAGAAAATGGTATCTCATGGACCATGATCAAATGAGATAAAATCTTTTTTATCTTAATTTAGTTATATTTAAAATTTTGTACTGCAGCTATCGTTTCATACTCTATTATAGAGGTTTTGAGTGTTATTTTCTTTTATCCAGACAACTTTATTTTCCTTTTAACATAATTTTCCTTAAGGTGCTTAAGTAAGTGAGATGTAGTACCACCCTTAATAAATATAAATATAAATCGCCCCTTGCAATGGATGCACTCAGCCTTTTTTTATTTATCTGGAAGGGTGACTATTTTAAAGTCAGATCATACTTAGGAGGTACGCTTTCTCTTCTTTGCTAAATCAAACCTACTTTGTTCACTACCTTCAACATTTTCAACCCCATAAATACCCACACTTGTAGATTATGTGTTTTCCTTATTCAAATTCATATTTGTTACATCAACATCTATAACATTTTCCATTATAGGACTTGTTTGTGAACTTTTTGGGGATAAAATATTAACAGCAAGGTTTGACATTCTATATAACATAACAAAACAAATTTGAAAAAAAACTAAGGCAAATTTATATAATGGGGCAAATTTAATAATGTCAATTGTACATGAAAATTTAGAAAACACACAAATTAGTATAACAGGGTAGATTTTATTTAATTCAGCAACACACAAATCAGTAAACTTTAAATCAATATGAATTTCAATAACCAGTAAAAACAACATGGAATTTCACAATTCAGTAACCAAAATGAAAAGAATGCACAATTCAGACTAAAAACAATATGGAATTTCACATTAATAACCACAAAAAATTAACCAAAACTAATTTCACATAAATTAACCATAAAAGCAATTTCATAAAATAAAAATGAAAACATCATAATTATATAGGATAGAAGGAAAGAACCAGGACGACAAGAATGCAAAAAGACAGAACCAATGTTGTTCACCTGCAAAAATATAACACAAGAACAACTACAAAGTGAGACAAAATGTGTTGGGAGACAAAATGCAAGTATCTTTATCCCATCAAACAGCGGGTACAAGCAAAAATAAATTAAATGAAAGTTTACAAATTTAAAAAACAAATTTATACACCTAAGAGACAACATGATAAAAATACACTCACTAACTACCTGGGAGACAAAATGCAAGTAATCATTTGTTGTTTACCCAAAAAAGGATAATGAACCCGAAAAAATAAACAACTCGTCAGTGAACAAATTAACCAAAAATAAGCATAACATGAGTGAGATGTGCTTAATTTAAATATGCATTATAAGAAAATTACCTTTATTTGAGTACAAATGGGAAAAAAATAAGAGTTAGAGAATTTAAAAAAGGATTTGTGGGCTGTGGTAAGGCGACTACTGTAGTTAAAGGAAGTTGTTGATCTTAGCAATAATCAATCTTAATTTTGATATTAAAAAACTTAATTTTAAATATTTAATTTATTTGTATAAGTGTGTATAAGTTAGGACTCCATTGGAAGTTAAAATAATTGGGCTTTCTTGTCCGAGTTCATTTGGGTATGTAAATATTAAATTGAAATCAACATATGCGGCTGCCATTTTAGATTGCACAACTCTTAGTATTTTAGGTATATCTTGAACTATAGAAGCCAAATTGAGGTGATTTAAAATGATATGGAAATATAAGTCAAATATCAACAACTTTTATGAAGAAAATATGAGCAAATTCAAACGTCTCAAATATAAAATCATGGCTTCAACTTGTGCATAGTTGTCTGATAGTAGTCTATATTTTAGATTACACAACTCTTAGTATTTTGGACATATCTTGAGCTAAAGATGTCTAATTGAGGTGATTAAAAATGATATGAAAATATAAGTCAAATATCTAAAACTTTTATGAATAAATTATGGCTAAATTCAAACTTCTAAAATATAAAATCATGGTTATAACTTATGTATAGATGTTTGACAGTAGTCTACATTTTAGATTACACAACTCTTAATATATTGGACATATCTTGAGTTACAGATGTCTAATTGAGGTGATTCAAATTGATATGTAAAGCTAAGTCAAATGTCTATAAATTTTTGAAGAAATTTTAGGAAATTAAAATATCTTCAACATAAAATCATGAGTTCAACTTGTATATAATTGTTTAACAGTAGTCTGCATTTTAGATTGTACAACTTTTAGTATTTTAGATATATCTTGAGCTATAGAAGTCCAATTGAGGTGATTCAAAATTATATGGAAAGCTAAGTCAAATATCTATAACTTTTATAAAAATGGTATAGGAAAAATTGAACATCTTCAGTATCCAATTACGGTTTCAATCTATGCATAGCTGTCTAACAATATCACCTTCAATAATTCAAAATTATAAACATTAAATTCAAAATATAGTTGTTCGACTCATTATTTGCACCTTTAATAGCTATATTTTTTGTGTTTGTCTATATAAATACCTTAAGAGCTAAATGAAAGTTAAAAAACTTATTATCACTCATTCTTTCTTAAGCTTTCAATTAAGCTCTCAAATTCTCTTAAACAATTCTTTGTTTATATAACTCTTATGAGAGTTAGTTGTGTGATAAAAATATAATTTCTCTTCATCTTAAATCTTGGGATAGATTAGAAAGGAAGTGAGATTTATCTCTAAAGGAATTAGTTTAAGTGTTGTCCATCAAAACACTTGGGATTTGGTTTTTTTAGTGAGCCTTAAAAACTCAAGTTGTAAGGTTATAAGAGTGAGCCATAAAACTCTTATGTAATCTCAATCTTGTGAATAAGATTATGGGTGATTGAAAATCCTAACTTGGGGATAAGTTAGGTAAAGACGTAGGATTGTTATTGAATCTAAACTTCTTAAATTTTTGTATTCTTCATTCTTCCTTCTTAACCTTCGTTCAATTCTTGCAAAGAATTCTTTTAATTTCTCATTTTTATTTGATAGTCCTATTCATCCCCCCTTTAGGACTCTTTTCAATTAGTATCAGAGCTTGAATTCTAGATATTTCATTGCTAAAATACAAGATCATAGGGAGTGAATCACAAAACATCTATTCTCTTGGACCATTTTTTGATGGTAGTGACTATCTACATTGAAAATTCAAAATGAAATTATATCTTGATTGTGATTCTATCAAACTTTGGGACATTGTCCTAAAAGGTTAGGAACCACCTACAACTATCATTATTGGTGTGGTAACTACTCTTGCAAGAAGCCAATATAGTATTGATCAAAAGGAAGAAAATCATAAAAATAAAAAAGCTATGATTACTCTAGTCTCTTCAATGACAAGAGAAGAAAGTGGCAGGCTTCAACATTGTATGTTAGCCAAAGAAATATGGGAGACTTTAGAAAATCACTACGAAAGCAACATTCAAGTAAAAAGCAAGAAGGTTTAACTTCATATATATGAATATGAACTCTTCAAAATGAAGCCTCATGAATCAATTACGGAGATGACAAACCATCTCAATGTTCTCCTCACAACGCTTAAGAAACTTAGAAAACATTTCTTTAAGGAAAAGGTAAACAATAAGATTTTAAGAATCCTACCTAAGAAGGATTAGAAATCTCGTGTTACTTCAATTGAGGAAGCTCAAGACCTCTCTACTCTATCAACCGATGTGCTCATTGATAAGGTTTTAACACATGAGCTCACTATCAAGTAAAGAAGTGAAGAACAAAAACAGAAAGAAAAAAGAAAAAAGAAAAAAAGATCATTACTTTAAAAGCTCTTCAAGAAGATAGTAAAGAGGAAAGCATCAAAGATTCTAGTGATGAAGATGGTGACATTGCCATGCTCACTAGGAACTTCAAGAAGTTTTTGAGAAAGAAAAACTTCTCAAGAACAAGGGACTTCAACAAGAAGTTTAAAGGAGATAGGAAAAAGAAAACTAAGAAGGTTACTTTCTACGAATGCAAGAAACTAAGACATATTAGAAGTAAGTGTCTTAAACTCAAATTCAAGAAGAAGGGAGCAAAAGATAAAAAGAAGGCATTTAAAGCTACTTGAGATGATTCCTCCAAATCTGAAGAGGAAGACGAATAACAATAAGTAGCCAATCTTTGCTTTATGGCCCTTGAAAATGAAAATGAGGTACCATCTACTTTTTATTCTCCCTTAGATGATTGTGATAATTATTGTGATGATGATGATGAGAGCTCTATTATGAGCAAATTACTTATTAAAAGCAAAATTTTATTATTTAAGAAGAAACATTATAAGCATGAGTTAGATAGCTTAAATAAAGAATTAGAAATTTTAAAAATTAATTTTGCTAAACTTGTTAAATCAAATGAAAAACTTGTTAGTGATGCAAAATCTTCTGTTCTTTGGAAGATCAACTTAAGAAAGTAAATGATGAAAATCATAAGCTTTTTAATGAGGTCTTAGAATTAAAGAATTCCATGGCTAAACTTAAAAGAGGAAAAGAAACTTTATATAGTCTTTTTGACTCTCAAAAATTTCATAGAGATGCCCATAGAATTGGATATAAGAATGGAATGTCTTCATCATCTTCATCACATATTAATTTTATAAAAGCTTCACATGATTCCACTCCTTCAACCTCCAAATAAAATGAGACTTAAGCTTTTAAAGCTAAAAGATCTCATATGTTAAATATCAAGGGAAAGTCTCATAAGATTCATCTTTCATTAACACAAAAAGATAAAGCTTAAACTAGAGCACCTTAACCCAAGCATGCTTATATGTACACTAGACAAAATATTCATAAGCATGTTGCACAACATAATGCACCTAGAAATATTGCACAAACGTATCAAAATATACATTGTCATTGCCAATGCATGTCTCACACTATGACTCAAAAGAACTTTAGGAGACACACACCATAACATCAACAAAGGCATGCTTCACACATTAGGATTGCATATCCTCCTAAGAGAAATAATTTTGCAAATATTGAATGCTTATATTTCATGATCAAGGGACCTATCAATAATGTGTGCTTTTATAGAAGACTGCACATGAGCTTACTTCCTAAGGACTATCTTGAAACTAACTAACCTAGACCAAGAAAGGTTTGGGTTTAGAAGAATGCTTAAATTGTCTTGTGTAGATGTGCTTAAAATCCACAAGATAAAAAAGCAAATGGTATCTTGATATTGGATGCTCAAGGCACATGACGGGAGAAAATGAGCAATTCAACAAGCTTGATGCTAAGGATAAAGGACATATTGCTTTCGGGGACAATGCAAAAGGAAAGATTATTGACATTGAAAAAATTGGTAATCCTCAATCCTCAAAAAATTGGTAAATATACACTATGTGTTGCTTATTGATGGTCTTAAACATAACTTGTTTAGTATAAGTCAATTATGTAATACAGGAAATAAGGTCACATTTTATCCTAAGAATTACTTTGTTAGCAGTCTTGATGAAGACAAAGTAATTTTTAGTGGTGAAAGACTTTATAATGTTTATATTATTGATTTGAATAAGATTGATAATAAAGATATTAAATGTTTGATGTCAATTTCCCATGACACATGGACATAGCATAGAAGGTTAGGACATGCAAATTTTTAGCTATTGAATGATCTTTGTAAATATGAACTTATGATTGGTTTATTTAAGTTTGAATTACTAAGAATAAACATTGTGATTCTTGCTAAAAGGAAAAATAATCCAAGTCCTCATTTAAACTAAAAAATGTAGTGTCCACTTCTAGGCCATTTGAATTTATACATATAGATTTGTTTAAACTAACTAGAGTTGCTAATCTCGGTGGTATGCACTATGCATATGTATTGGTTTATGATTACTTTAGATTTATTTGAGTATGTTTCCTTGGTCATAAGGATGATGCATTTAAAGCTTTTAAAAAGTTTTGCAAAAAGAGTTCAAAAAGAAAAAAGGCTTTTATATTTCTTCTATTATAAGTGATTACGAAACCAAGTTTGAAAATGAATTTTTCAAAACATTTTAAGATGAAAATGGTACTTCACATACATTCTCTTCTTCTAGAACTCCTCAACAAAATGGGGTAGTTGAAAGGAAAGATAGAACTTTTATGGAAATGGCTAGAATAATATTTCATGAGTATAATTTGCCTCTATACTTTTGGACAGAAGCCGTTAGCATGTTGTAATATCCCGTGTTTTTTAAAATATTTTTACACAGTACCGGGATATGCAGAGTTAATAATTTCTGTATTTTATATGATATTTTTATGAGTTAATATGTATTTAAAACCTATTTTAATTACTGTATATTATTTTCAGTGTTTTACGTAAAATTTTCCCGGGACTTGCATTTTCGGGGAAATTTTCACGTAAACGATTTATTATTAATTATTTTAGATGTATTTACGGACTTGCATGAACTCATACATATTTTTAAATTATTAAATAAAGTCGGTGTGTGTATATTTATTTAATTAGGGTTTATTAATTCCCTAATATTTTATTAAGTATTTAATTGTTTAAATTGTTATTTAATTAATTATATTTAGTATAAATTATTAGAATATTAATATTTTTATGTGTGTGGTGTATATTTGATGTGTGTAATTTAATATTATTTTAATATAAAGTATAAAGTATATATATATACATATATATATCAAAAATCAAAAAAATTTACAAAATTACCAAACTGCCCCCGAGCTTCCTTCTTCTTCTTCTTCTCCTCCTTCCCGCGCCCGACGACCACCACCCACCTCCACCGTCTGCAACTGCCGTTCCTTCACCGTCGGTGTGCCTCTCGGCTTGCCACCGTCGCCTCCAGCCGTTTCCCGCCGCTAGCAGCTCCCTTCCCCGGCGCCGGCGAGCTAGTTTTCCATTTTTGGCCGAAAATCAACCCACCGTCGATCACGCCGATTCCGGCCACCATTTTCGACACCGCCGGTCTCTTTCTTCTCCTTGAGCTCCGGTGAGTGTTATTCTAGCTTTGGTTTGAGCTAAAATGGTCTAGAATTGCTTAGTTTTCGATTTGTAAATTTCGGTCTATTAGGGTTTTCGATTTTTTTGAGCTCTGAATTGGATGATTCATGGAAACTTCCTTCACAAATGTTGTTCCTAGTAGCTTAATCTACATGTATGAATTTTTGTAGAATTTTTGGAGATTTTTTGGATTTTTGGGTATTTTTGAATATTTTAATATTATTTTCTAATTTTCGGAAATTAATTATTTAAATTATGAAATTGGAGTTTATGGTTGAATTAGGTGTTGAAATGAATTATAGGAATTTATTTGGAATTTTTATGAATTTCTAAGTATTTATTTTTAATTATTGAAGTTTAGGTGATTTTGGAAAATTAGGTTAATTGTGTTTTAAATTGAATTTAATTGGTTAATTGAATTTAATTATTAATATTATTGATAAATATGTTGAGAAAATTAATTTTGGGTAATTGTATGATTTTTTGGTGAATTTTTGAAGTAATTTAAGTATATTTATATATATAGGGGTATTTTGGTAATTTTATCCTAAATTGTCTAAAAATGTAATTTAATTGGTTTTAATATTTATTTAAGGTATAAAAATGATTTCTACAAATTATTTAGTATTTTTAACTAATTAAAACTATTTTTCGGGAATTATTTTCAATTATATATATAATATACGGTTTTTCTAATAAAATGAGTTTTAATCGGTTTTTATAGTGTTTCAAGGTTAATTATGTAATTTTTACCTATAAAATGTATTTCTGTGATTTAAGGATATTTTCGGTATATCTGGAATCATTCTGTGCTTGTGGACCCCGGTCGGTGTACTGTAGTTTGGAGTCCGACCTTGGGATTTTGATTGTGTTGAGCTTGTATTTCGAAGTGTGTTTCTTTGCAGGGTCGGCTCTACTCTTTTGAGTAGAGAGATGTCCGTTTTACAGGGGAGGTTCTGCTGGATTTTCGGTAGAATTCTCGTAAAACGTGATATCCAGTCGAACCCTAATTCTGTTTCCGTATTTTAATACTCTAGATTGAATTCTAGGATTTCTGTTAGGTTTATTCTAATGTCGGTTATTTATTGCTTGTTTAGTTGCGCCGAGACCGAGGGCTAGTGGACCAGGCCCGTCGGACCTGTCTCGTGGAGCGCATTAGGTGAGTTACTATATTATATATATATATGCTTAGGATGCATGATTTAGAAAATGCATGTTTTATTTTGACTGAAAATGCATAAATAATGTGATTTATATTCAGGTATATTTTTGGTATATTTTTGGTATATAATAAATTATATACATGTTTTGTTAATAAAATATATTTAAAATGTTTTTAAATATATTTTTAGTTTAATTTATGATTTGATTGGATTTATTTGACATATATATACTCAAAATATACCTGGTTTATGTTTGGTATATTTCCAGTATATATATGGTTTATATTGTTGATTTATTTAAATTCATGCATCATGTATTTGTGAATGAATGTTTTATTATTTATTAATGAAGGATATCAATAGAACGTGCTACCTAGTGGGCAGCACTAGGACCGAGTACGTACCGGTACGCCTATAGCTTTAGGCTATATTACTAACTATTTGTGGATATTGATTTGATTATGATTATTGGTATGTGTGAGATGTGGTTTGGGTGTGATTGCTGAAGCTCGGTTGACCAAGTGTCTCGGGGCCAATCACACTGGCAGTCAGACTGCTGGAGCTCGGTTGACTTAGTGTCTCGGGGCCAGTCTACTGTCCAAATGGATTAAGTGGATATATTTGGAATAAGTGAGCCTGTATGGCCAGAGTGTTGTTTAACACTATTTTCTAAGGTTGCGATATTCTAGGGTTCTATATGATCCTTCATAAAAGATGATTTTCAGATAAAATATATAAAAACGATTTTTCTGCATCTGTATGAATTGCCTGTATATATACATATTAGACATGTATTATTGACTGTATGCATTGTCATTTAGAGTGTATGTATATATATTATAGTAATTCACTCAGTGAGGTCTGACTCCCCTCCGTTGACTATTTTTCAGGAGAGTTAACTTCCTCAGACCTCAGTAGCAGGTCGATACGCCGGATTTCTTCCTTCCCGGCTTCTTTATGTAAATTGTCTACTTGAGTCTTATTTATTTTATCTAGACACTGCAGTAGTTGTGAATTACAGTATTGGATTTCGTGTATTTTGTTTTAAAGGAGATATATTATGTTAAAACTGGATTGTATTAAAGAGATTTTATGTATGAGATGAGATTTTTATTTATATCCAGTTGATATGGATAATATTATGATATTATGATTTTTATTTTCCGCTGCATATTATATTATTACTGTTATGATGGCATGATTTATTTATTTTTAGGCTTGCTACAGGTTCCGGATTCGAAAGAATTCCCGTTCCCTAGCGCCGGTCATGGCCCCTGTTTTGGGTCGTGACACATGTCTTGCTACATTTCAAATAGAGTTTTGAATAAAACTTCTTATAAGCTATGTGATGCAGAGCAACAAGCCTTTGAATGAGTTTGCAAAACATGAGACAACATATATAATTTATTATTATTATTATTATTATTATTACTCTTAGAATTTGACTTTCCTATATTGTTAGGGATTTGATTTTCTACCTTAATTAAAATTGTCTTTATTTTATTTCCTAATTAAAATTAGGGTTAGGGCTGGTAGGTTTGTGCCACCCTATAAATATGTAAGTCTTAGGGCTATGTAAAATAATTTTTGTTAAATTGATAATCAGATTTCTAATTTCCCAATTTTTGGTATTCCTTTGTGTGAATCAACAAATATTGATGCGTATATTCTAGTATTTGTGTGCAAATCAACAAGTTATAGAAGGTTATTAGACAGTCAATCGTGTGCAATTCAATGACTTATGACGTTTATCTTTTTATTCTTTTATTTTATTTTTATTTCTTTAAAGCTTCTACTACATCAATTGGTATCATAGCCGAACTGATCCTTATTAATCATGTTGATAGAGTATTATAAAGAGAGTTTATTCTATGATACTGATGACGGTGATGATGAAGATGTGTATTTATTGGAGATGAGCCAAAATTTGATGAAAAGGATGGGACGATGTTGAATATATTGATTTTATTGGCATTGATAAATTTTTTTATTTTTTTATTCTTATATTCCTTTAATTTCTATTTTGAAGGAATTACAAGTTGAAGATAAATTTATGATGTTCAATAGCAAATTTATTTCTTAATATTTGGGCAAAATTCGAGGATGAATTTTCTCTACCCTAAAGGGAATGATGCAAAGCAACAAACCTTTGAATGAGTTTGCAGAACAAAGGACAACATACATAATTCATTATTATTATTATTATTATTATTATTATTATTATTATTATTATTATTATTATTATTATTACTACTACTACTACTACTACTACTATTACTTTCCTATATTGTTAGGAATTTGATTTCCTACTTTAATTAAAATTGTCTTTATTTTATTTACTAATTAAAATTAGGGTTAGGGTTGGTAAGTTTGTACCAACTTATAAATATGTAAGCTTTAAGGCTATGTAAGACAATTTTTGTTGAATTGATAATTAAATTTCTATTTTCTCAATTTTTAGTATTCTTTTGTGTGAATCAATGAATATTGATGCCTATATCCTGGTATTTTTATGCAAATCAACGGGTTGTAGAAGATTGATTTCTGGCATTTGTGCGCGAATTAACAGACTTCAATATTTATACTTTGTTGTTTTTTGGTATTTGTGCGTAAATTAACATACTACAATATTTATATCATTTATTCTTTTATTTTATTTTATTTTTATTCTTATTTCTTTAAGCTTTTGCTACATCACTTTGGAACAATAGAAAATCCAAAATCTCATATCTAAGAGTATTTGGATGTAAATGCTTTATATTAAATACCAAGGATAATTTTGGAAAATTTGATTCTAAAGCCGATGAAGGAATTTTCCTAAGCTATTATATTTCTAGTAAATCATATAGCGTTTTTAATAAGAGAACTCTAGTAGTTGAAGAGTCAATGCATATTGTATTTGATGAATCAAACTCACTTGATCCTAAAAATGATATTTGTAGTGTTGATGATCTTATAGGTAACGATGAGATTATGAAAACTCAAGAAGAAAATGCTAGTAAACCTTTGGAACTTGAAGGTCCAAGCAAGGAGGACAATGAGGAAACGTCTCATCCTACCTTAAAGGATGAATTTCCAAAAGATTGATTATTCAAGAAAGCTTATCCTCAAGAACTCCTTATAGGTGACACTACAAAAGGGATAACTACTAAATCTCAATTAAAGTTCATTGTTAATTTAGCCTTTATTTCACAAATTGAACCCAAAAATATTGATGATGCTTTATGTGATGAATTTTAGGTCCTTGCTATGCAAGAAGAGTTAAATCAATTTGAGAGAAATAAGGTTTGGACCTTAGTTCCTATTAGAAATCAGTTATGGTATTTAGACATAAATACATGTGTTGTAAGCACAAGTCTAAATAGAGTAAATTTCAAAAATTTGCTCATCATAACCCTTCATAAAATGAAGAATTTCATTTGCCCAAGATTCAAATTGCATTGAAATACACAACTAAATAAATTAAGCAATATACAAATAAATAATTAATTAATTATAAGTTTGTAAACTTACTTATTGTAGAGCTTAGTATTCCTTGTATTCAATTCCTTGAATCAAATGTTTAGCCCTCCAAATGTAAGGCCTCTAGTTTGAAACACCAAAGCATTATCTATCACTTACTTGTGTTAATTAAACTTAGTAACTTGTACTAATTTAATTAAGAGCACAAGTATAGATGTAATATCCCGAGTTTTTAAATATTTTAATACTGCATCGGGATATACAGTGTTAATAATTTTGTATATAATTACGATTTTTTTACGAGTTGATATGTATTTAAAACTTATTTTAATTATTGTATATTATTTTAAGTGCTTTACATAAAATTTTCCCGAGAATACTATTTTTGGGGAAATTTTCACGTAAATTATTTATTATTAATTATATTAAATAGATTTCCGGACTTGCATGAACTCATATATATTTTTAAAGTACTAAATAATGAATATATGTGTAATTATTTATTTAATTAGGGTTTAAATAATTACCCTAATATTTTTATTATTTATTATTAGTTTTAGTATTATTTAATTATTTTTAAGTGTATTAAATTTTAAAATATTAAATTATATGTGTGTGATTTTATATTATTTTAATATATAGTGTAAAGTATATATATATACATATTTATTGTCAAAAATCAGAACTTATTGCCAAATTACCGAATTGCCCCTCCCTCCTTCTCCTTCTCTCCCGTCGCCCTACCCTCACTGCGCCTCCCGTTCCACCATGCCGGACCGCCCTTCGCCGCCATCAGCTGCCGCCAACCTCCTCCCCCTTCCTTCCTCTTCCTCTCCGACATGATCAGGCCACCGGAAGCCCGCTGGAACGCCCGGAATTCGCGGGTGGCAGTAAGTGGAGCTCCTCGCCGTCGATCACGATTCCGGCCACCATTTTCGACACCGCCGGTCTTCATCAACTTCTTGAGCTCCGTTGGTTCCTATTCTAAGCTCCTTTTGGCCTGAAAACAAGTGGTTGATGAGGTTTGAGCTAAATCTTCAATTCGGCCATTTTAGCTTCTTGAATTTTTTGAACTTAAAATTGATTGATTCATGAAAAGTCCCTTAACAAATTTTCTTCCCCTTAGCTTAATCTAAATGTGTGAATTTTTTTAGAATTTTTGGAGATTATTTTGATTTTTGGGTATTTTTGAATATTTTATTATTATTTTCTAATTTTCGGAAATTAATTAATTAAATTATGAAATTGTGTTTTATGATAAATATAGGTGTTTAAATGAATTATAGGAATTTATTTGGAATTTTTATGAATTTCTATGTATTTATTTGAATTTAATTAGTTTATGTAATTTTTGAAAAATAGGGTTAATTGTGTTTTTAATTGAAATTAATTAGTTAACTGAGTTTAATTATTGATATTATTGATAAATATGTGTAGAAAATTAATTTTGGATAATTATACTATTTTTGGTGAATTTTTGAATGAATTTTAGTATATTTATATATATATAGGGGTATTTTGGTAATTTTACCCTAAATTGACTAAAAATGTAATTAAATTGGTTTTAATAGTTATTTAAGGTATAAAAATGATTTCTACAAATTATTTAGTATTTTTAATTAATTAAAACTATTTTTCGTGAATTATTTTCAATTATATATATAATATACGATTTTTCTAAATAAATGAGTTTTTATTGATTTTTAATGTGTTTTAAGATTAATTATGTAATTTCTACTTATTAAATGAATTTTTGGTAGAATTCTCGTAAAACATGATATTCGGTCGAACCCTAATTCTAATTCTGTGTCTAATATTTTAGATCGAGTTTCTAGGATTTTCTGTTAGGTTTATTCTGATGTCTATTATTTTGTTTGTTTAGTTGCGCCGAGACTGAGGCCTAGTGGACCAGACCCGTCGGACCTATCTCGTGGAGCGCATTAAGTGTGAGTTACTATTTTATATATATGTGCTCTAGGGTGCATGATTTTAGAAATATATGTTTTATTTTGATAAAATATGCATTCATGGTTTAATAATTACTTAGGTTTATTTTGGTATATTTTCGGTATATTTTGGTATATTTTAAACTATGTGCATGTTTAATTAATAAATTATTCTTAAAATGATTTTAGGTATATTCATGGTTTATTTCTAGTTTATTTTGTAAATAAATTGAATTTATTTGACGTGTATATACTTGAACTATATCTTGTTTACTTTTTGTATATTTCTAGTATATATATGGTTTATGTTGCTATTTTATTTAAGTTCATGCATCGTTTATTTTTATGAATGAATGTTTTATATTTCAATGAAGGATATCAATAGAACGTGCTACCTAGTGGGCAGCACTAGGACCGAGTACGTACCGGTACGCTTATAGTATTGTGGATATTGATTGGATATGATTATTTGATGTGTGATATGATTTGGGGGTGTGATTGCTGGAGCTCGGTTGACCTAGTGTCTCGGGGCCAATCACATTGACAGTCAGACTGCTGGAACTCGGTTGACTTAGTGTCTCGGGGCCAATCTACTGTCTAAATGGAATAAGTAAATATTTTGGAATAAGTGAGTCTGTGTGGCTAGAGTGTTGTCTAACACTGTTTTGAGGTTGCGAATTTCTAGGGTTCTATTTGATCCTTCATAACCAGTGATTTTCAGACAAAATATATAAAAAATGATTTTATTGCATCTGTGTGTATTTGCCTGTATATATAATTATATATACCGTTGACTGTGCATTGTCATTTAGTATGCATGTATATATATTATAGTAATTCACTCAGTGAGGTCTGACTCCCCTCCGTTGACTATTTTTCAGGAGAGTCATCATCTTCAGACCTCAACAGTAGGCCTGTACGCCGGATTTCTTTCGCCCCGGCTTCTTTATGTAAACTGCTCACTTGAGTTTTATTTTTATAATCTAGACACTGCAGTAGTTGTAAATAAATTGTGAGTTATGTATTTTAAGAATTTGAACTGAAACTTGTATTAACGGATCTATTTATATATATGAGATATGGATTTGATTTGAAATCCCATGGTGGATTATTATTTTGATAATTATGATTTTATTTCCGCTGCATTAAAAGCTATTATTATTACTATTGTATGTTTTATTTTATTTTTAAGCTTGTTACGGGTTCCGGATTTCAAAGAATTCTCGTTCCCTAGCGCCGGTCATGGCCCCTGTTTTGGGTCGTGACAATAGAGTATATGTTTAGTATATGTTGTGTTTATTTTTGGTTTATGATTTTATCATAACCAAAATTACTTAGTGATTTTTCTTAACTCTTTAAGCAAAAACTCACTTAAGCATTATTTTTCCTCTCCTATATCTTACCAAGTCTCTTAACTTGCCTTAGATATATCAAATGATATATGTGTAGTAATTTTCCACTAAGGAAAGGTATGAATAAATTAATTAAGTGATTATTAAATATGTCACCTTAGGTATACACCTAACCATCCAAATGATTAAAAATGACACCTTAGGCATACTTTAGAAATATCCACTTAATTAATATGTCACCTTGCTTAATTCAGTAATTGAGCTTGCCACCTACACATATTAATGTATAAATTTGTATGTAAAGTATACATCAAATGTATTATTTTACATATTAAATTATATATATACATAGATATAGACTTTAATTAATCTTTGGTCAAAAATAAATTTTGGCCTATGTCCAAACCAATTTGGACCATTAATATAAGTTCATAAAAAAATAACAACATATATATATTTATTAATTTAATATATATTAATTAATATCCAATATTAATTAATAAATAATACTCTTATTTGAATTAGATTTCATGATATTCTAGAATCATTGTTCGAAACATAAATCTAATTCTATTAATCTTGATTAATTGATTAAACTCTTTTAATCAATAATTAGATTAATACTATAGTGAATAAATAAAACTCTAATAGGTGTGACTTATTAGGTTCATGTCTAAATGGCAATGAGAAAATATAATATTAACATTTAATATTATTTGAAACTCTTTTCAATTCTAAATGTGAAAATCCCAATTATTTACATTTAGTTCTCATAAGCTGTGAGTGACCCCTAGTATCGATATCACAGCTACCCAATTAGAAATGAATGCATATTATGATTCACACAAACTTGATCATAATTACCGTGCACTAAATTCCTTTCATTAAAGATCCCAATATAGCATAGAGTCAAGGTATTATCAAACTCTAATAGCTTTATTATATGACCTCATCTTAAGTTTTAATTCTTGATAAAATACAACAAATAGTAAAACTCTTTCTAGTACTGAAACTCTTTTTCAGACTATGTTGTATTTATCCTGGCCAGGAATTTATTCATCAAGAATAAAATTAGATAGCATAGGATCTATCCCGGTTCACACTAGGTAATGAATCCCATATTGGCTAAACATTCATCCCTACATTTAACTAATTAAAGCCACCATATGCCCATGTGATGATTAACATAAGTATGTAAGCGGTAACAAACTCTAACCACCTAAATGTGGATGATTATGTCACCTCAAGTCAAAGGACTATATGCACCATTATAATCTAGATTGTGATTGTTGATTATATATGAATATCCTTGCAATCACAATACTAATGTCACTGTTCGATTAACCTATCCAATGAGTATCCATATGTCTATTCTGATCACTCATATCAAGTAGCATGAGTTTCACTACCTCCCACTATTAGTTTCTCACACTAATCAAGGAAAATAGATAAAGGTGATAGTCTAATTAATATTATCCAAATATTAATTAATCGACTACGAACAATTTATAGTAAATGTACTGAATAAATTTGTAACTCATATTATCAACTCTTTGATAATAAATTTATTCAACATAATACTAAAGGATAAATACTCAAAAAAATAACATATTTATTTAAAATAATATTTTATTGCCACAGGGATTATATATAATGTCTAAATAATTACAAGAATGCCACTATGGCATACCTTATACTAATAGTTCTTAGACCAAAACATCATCCTATTATAGGTGCCAAATGGGTGTTTAGAAATAAGATAAATGAACAAGGTGTCATAACTAAGAATAAAGTTAGACTAGTAGCTAAAGGTTATAATCAAAAGGAGTGCATTGATTATGATGAAACCTATGCCCCCGTTACAAGGTTGGAAGCTATTAGAATGCTACTTACATTTGCATCATTCATAGATTTTAAACTTTATCAAATGGATGTTAAAAGTGCATTTTTAAATAGTTTTATTAAAGAAGAGGTGTATATTGAACAACCTCCAGGTTTTGAAAGCTTTGATTTTTCAAATCATGTATTTAAACTTTCCAAAACATTATATGGATTAAAATAAACTCCTAAAGCTTGGTATGAAAGATTGAGCAACTTCTTGTTAGAGAAATGTTTCTTTAAAGGAAAAGTTAATATAACTCTTTTTATAAAGAAATCCAAACATGATTTATTAATTGTTCAAATATATATTGATGACATTATATTCAGTGCTGCTAACCATTGCTTGTGTGAAGAATTCTTTAATTTAATGCAAGGAGAATTTGAGATGAGTATGATGGATGAACTTAAATTATTTTTTGGACTACAAATCAAGCAATGCAAAAATGGAATTTTTATCAATCAAACCAAGTATGCAAGAGATGTTCTTAAGAAGTTTGGCATGGATGGAGCTAAGATAAGTAAAACTCTAATGAGCACTATAACCAAACTTAACAAAGATGAGAATGGCAAACCGTTTGATAAAAATCGATGTAAAGGTATGATTGGATCTCTTCTTTATTTAACTACTAGTAGACTCGATATTATGTTTACTACTTGCTTGTGTGCTAGATTTCAATCAAGTCTTAGAGAGTCTCATTTGAAAGCTATCAAACGAATTTTCAAATATCTTTGTGGTACAATGTATTTAGGACTTTGGTATCCTAGGAGTTCATCATTTGACTTGATTAGTTATTTTGATGCAAACTTTATCAGTAGTTTACTAGATAGAAAAAGCACTTCCGGAAATTGTCAAGTTTTAGGACAATGTTTAGTTTCTTGTTTTAGTAAGAAACAAGTTTCGATTGCCTTGTCCATTGCTAAAGCTGAATATATTGCAACAAGTCTTTGTTGTTCACAATTTTGATGGTAAAAAAAATATTTGTTATACTATGGTGTCAAACTTGATCACATTCCAATCAAATGTGATAATACAAGTGCTATAAACCTTAGCAAAAATCCCATTCAACATTCTAGAACTAAGCATATAGACATTAGACATCATTTCTTACGTGATAATGTTCAAATTGGTGATATCTCACTTGAATTTATTGATACAAATAATCAACTTAAAGCTATCTTTACTAAACCTCTTAATGAAGAGAGATTAAATTTCATTGAGCATGAACTTAGGATGATTGATGGTTCTCATTTATCTTGATTTTATGTTTAATTGATGGTTCAACTGTTTTCATGTGAAATCATGTTGTGCTTATTGATTACTTTGATTGATAAATATTTTGATTTTAATCTTAAAATTTTTTTTCTCGTCAACTTATATTCGGTTTATCTTTTTAAATTTTCTTTTTCATTTTGTCAAAGAAGAAGAAATAATTTAAGTTTGCATATGTACCTAGTTAATTTCTTTTAACATGTGTATTTTTTTAATTTTAAAAATCCCTTAAAAAAATGAGTTTATATTAGTGACATATTATATTTTTTTTTGATATAGGGGGAGAAATTTTGTTTAAATTTTTGCATGCATATTAACATTGTAAGTATGGCTAAATTTGTCATACATTATATATGACAAAAGGCCTTATTTTGATTACTTTGTTTTCATATCTCTCTCTCTTTTCTTTTTGCTTTTGATAAAGGGGGAGAAATATATTTGAGTTTATACATACATAAGGATAAGGCATGAATATCTTCTTAAGAATTGTTTTGATCTTTGATAAGGCATGAGTATTTTTACAAAAATTTGGTGTATCTTTGCATTGTTCCCTTTAGGTTCATTTCCCCTTATATCTTTTTTTTTTTCCTTTTGCCTTTGTGTAGAGAAAGGAAAATATGTTATGAATAATTTGTGTTTATTTATTTATTTATTTTTTGCTAAGTGTTGCATGATTGATCAGCTAATTAAGCTCTGTATGATCATATAATAATTTAGCATGTCTAGCGTTATTATTATATGTACTATTTTTGGAATACATTTTAGTGGCACTATATGCATATAGGTTTGAAATTCTTTCTTCACATTGCCTAACATTTATTTAAATGATCATATTATTATATTTTATGTTTTTAATACATTTGTCATAAGAATGTCATGCTTTTATTCCTCTTGCTATATTTTATGTTGTTTTTATTTTTTTTATCAAGAGGAATAATCTATAAATTTATATTTCTTATCATGTCCATATTCTTAGGGGGAGAAATAAAGAAATATATTTTATTTTATTTGGTATCATTATTATCACAAATATTATTACACACTTTACTTTGTATTATTTTTTATCAAACCCAAAATAAGTTTGTCAAAATCAAAAAGGGGGAGATTGTTGACCTTAGCAATAATCAATCTTAATTTTGATCTTAATAAACTTAATTTTGAGCATTTAATTTTTTTGTTTAAGTGTGTATAAGTTAAGACTCCATTGGAAGTTAAAATGAAGTATGATTATCTTGGGTTGATTCAACCTCTGAGATTTAAGGAGGCTTTTGACATCCTTAAAGCTTTATAATGATAAATTTATCTTCTTCACATTGAAATAGACATCTTGAGCTTTCTAAATTGGGATTGCTTGTCAAAATCCGAGTTCATTTGGGTATGCAAATATTAAGTCAAAATCAACATATGTAGCTGCCATTTTAGATTGTGTAGCTCTTAGTATTTTAGATATATCGTGAGCTACAGAAGCCCAATTGAGGTGATTCAAAATGATATGGAAAGCTAAGTTAAATATCTACAACTTTTATGAAAAAAGTTTGGGCAAATTCGAACATCTCAAATATAAAATCATGTCTTCAACTTGTGCATAGCTGTCTGACAGTAGTCTACATTTTAGATTGCCCAACTCATAGTATTTTAGACATGTATTAAGATAAAAATGTCTAATTGAGGTGATTCAAAATGATATGGAAAGCTAAGTCAAATATCTACAACTTTTGTAGAGAAAAATATGGGCAAATTCAAATATAAAATCACGACTTTAACTTGTGCATAGCTGTCTAACAGTAGTCTACATTTTAGATTACATAACTCTTAGTATTTTGAATATATCTTGAGCTACAGATGTCTAATTGAGGATATTCAAATTGATATGGAAAGATAAGTCAAATATCTACAATTATGATTAAGAAAGTTTGGGCAAATTCAAATGTCTTTAATATAAAATTGGGCGTTCAACTTGTATGTAGTTGTCTGACAGTAGTCTACATTTTAGATTGCAAAGCTATTAGTATTTTTGGCATATCATGAGTTATAAAAGTCCAATTGAGGTGATTCAAAATGATATAGAAAGCTAAGTCAAATATCTACAACTTTTATTAAGAAAGTGTAGGCAAAAATGAACGTCTTCAGTAGCCAATTATGGTTTCAATCCATGCATAGTTGTTTGATAATATTACCTTCAATAATTCAAAATTATAAATATTGAATTCAAAATATAGACATTTGACACATTATTTGCACCTCCAATAGCTATATTTTTTAGTTTTTATCTATAAAAACACCTCAAGAGCTGAATGGAAGTTAAGAAACTTATTATCATTCTTTCTTTCTTTCTTAAGCTTTCAATTAAGCTCTCAAATTCTCTTAAATAATTCTTTGTTTGTATAACTCTTGTAAGAGTTGGTTGTGTCTTAGAAATATAATTTCTCTTTATCTTAAATCTTGGGATAAATTAGAAGGGAAATGAGATTTATCTTTAAATGAATTAGTTTAAGTGTTATCCATTAAAACACTTGGGATTTGGTTTTTTGAGTGAGCCTTGAAAACTCAAGTTGTAAGGTTGTAAGAGTGAGCCAAAAAACTCTTGTGTAATCTCAATCTTGTGAAGAAGATTGTGGGTGATTGAAAATCCTAACTTAGGGATAAGTTAGATGGAGACGTAGGATTGTTATTGAATCCGAACTCCTTAAATTTTTGTATTCTTCATTCTTCCTTCTCAATCTCCATTCAATTCTTGCAAAGAATTTTTTTAATTTCTCATTTTTATTTGATAGTCCTATTCACCATTCTCTAGAACTCTTTTCAGAAGTGATGGAATCGATCAGGATGAAATATGTTTGAAGCTATTGGTGAGGGATTAGATAAGGGTGACAGAGGTAAAGGAAATGGATGATGTGAGGTGAGGCCATGACAGGATGGAGGAAGCGAGGGATTAGACGAGGTTGTGATAAGGGGTGAAGGAAGCGACTGAGGAGGTTAAATTGAAGGAAGGAAATTGTATAATAAATGAAATAAGAATTAGGTTAGGGTAAAGGCTTAAAGGGTTATGTTAGGTTATCAAAACTATATAGTTTTGAAGTGTTGATGTGGATATCATATTAGGCTATTTAAATTAGGGTAAGGTAAAGGGTTAGGTTAGGTTATCAAAACTAAAAACTACATAGTTTTGAAGTGTTGACGTAGATATTAGGTTTTTATGCAAATTATTATTTAATTTTGTACTATCTTAGATATTTATTATTTGTTAGTTATAGATATTAGCCTATTTAAATTAGTTTATTAGTTAATATTAATATTAATGAGATGTATTATTTGTTAGTTATAGATATTGAGTTATTTAAATTAGGGTTACATGCAACTTAATAAATATTGTATAATATTTCATTATCAATTAAAACTATACTTAATATGTAATGTTTCATATTACTTAAAATATATATAATTAGTATTACACAATAATGTTAAATTATTATACAACATTAAAAGTACTTATAGTATTAAAACTATATAGTTTTGTTGTTAGAGATAAATTGTTTAATTACAATATTAATATATTGTTGTTTTAACTTTTGAATTAATACATATATAATAAGTATTATATAATAATGCTAATTATTATATAACATTAAAATTGTTTATAGTATCAAAACTACGTAGTTTTAAAGTTTTATTATTATAGATAAATTGTGTTTTAATTACTTGCTATTAATATTTATGTGATGTATTTTTTGTTAGTTAGAGATGTTATGATATTTATATATTAATTTTAATTTATATTACTTAACATTAATATTTATGTATTACTATAAATTAGGGCTACATCTACATTAATAAATATTTTATATTATTTAACTATTAATTAAAACTATGCTTAATATGTAATGTTTCATATTACCTAAAACATATATAATAAGTATTACATATTAATGTTAAATTATTATACAACATTCAAGTAGTTTATAGTATCAAAACTATGTAATTTTGAATCAAAACTAAGTAGTTTTAGAGTTTTGTTATTATAGATAAATTGTGTTTTAATTAGTTAATATTAATATTTTTGAGATGTATTATTTGTTAGTTAGACATATTATCTATGTATTATTTGTTAGTTAGTGATATTATGCTATTTATATATTAATTTAAATTTACATTACTTAATATTAATATTTATTTGTTACTTCAAATTATAAATATTATTTAATTTTATATTATTTTAGAGATTTATTATTTGTTAGATATAAATATTGCGAAATTTAATTTAAAATTACATGTAAATTAATAAAATATTATATAATATTTAATTATTAATATTTAAATTAAATTAGATATATTTAATATCACTACCTAATATAATGAGCCTTTAACGAACCTATTAACGAGCTTGTTAACAAGTATGTTCACGAGCTCACGAACAAACATGTTCACAAGCTTAATGAGTAGAATTTAAGATAATTTGAATTCGATTCGTTTAGTTTACGAGTTTCAAAATTAAGTTTAAGCTTGTCTCATTTATCTTAACAAATGAACTCAAACGAGATTCTACCGTATTGAGCCATTAAGGAATCACAAACGGCCGTTTAGAGCATCAACTGTCTCCTTTTGTGCTTTCTTTTTGCCCACCAAAAACTCACAATATTCCATGTCAAAACACAATAAAGATGCAAAACTGTATGTAATTAACTACAATATCAAATTATCACTAAAACAAACAAACAAACCCATTTAGTAACCTAGCTAATCCTTCTTGCTAACACTACAGAGAACTATAATATCCTAATAAGCTATCCACAATGAGAGTGAATAGGAGAGGTTAATAACCCAAAAAGATCCATAACTGAAGCAAAGGCAGCGAAATAAAAACTCATGAGAAACCCGCCGTCAACGTCAATGATCACCAAAATTCAAGAAAGAAGTTCTTTTGACCCCCTTCCTGTTCTTCTTAACAGAGATCATGGTCTTGCAGGTTTACTATTGTGATGAAGAGGGTCAGGTCCAGTTGGCACTTCTCTTTCCGAATCCTCAACAACAACTATAGCTGAAGCCCCCTTTCCCAAACTCTTAACCAGCTGATAGCTTTCAAGATCCTATTTAAAGTGAATATATATATATATATAACCGGAAAGAAAAAAAAAACATTAAAGGAATAAACTTGAAAACATAGTTGCAAAGGTTCATTAGAGATCACAAGGAAGAGAAAAGATGCCCGTTTCAGTTTCAAGAATGAATCTTTAACAAAAAGGAAAAAAGAAACGAAAGATGCCTCCTTTTTATTGTGTGGTCTCTATCTAATCACTGAGCTTTCAGGTTTTCAAGGTGGAGACTTTCCCAATATACCTGTGTAGCTTTAGAAGCTGTATGATGTTCCGCTACTTCAATCTGTAAACCTGATCAATGAATGCCATAGTTAAAGACTACAGACAACTTTACAGAAACTCCAAAATGGTTGAGACGGAAAGGGAGAGGGAAAGGAAAAGAAAAACTTACGTGTACGAGAAGAATGCACAAGAGACACAAAAACCACGATAAGAAATATAACAGCGAAGATTAAAAACCTGTATAGAGCATTTCCAAACGCCATTTGCACTAAACCAGAAAGGAAGAAGAAGAGTAAGAGAATATGTAAGCAATTGATAAAGATAAGCACGGTTATTCTGACTGACTGACGAAGTAGCAGGATGTTCTCTAAATACCCAAATCGACCTTGTAAAATTAGATGATCAATGGTAATGTTGATGATTTCTTCAAAAGGCATTGATACCCTCTTAAAAATTCCTGAAAGTTAGCATTGATGAGTAAGGATATAATTGTCCCTACGTTATAGCGTTTCAGATTTCAGGAAAAAAAGAACCGTTTCTTTGTTACAATTGGTACATGTCGCGACAGACATCCTCGTACGGTAGCTGGCGGCGTGGGGTTTGGCATGTGGCATCGAAATGGTTTATTATTCTGACGAGACTACTCTTTGTTTGTGCCCCTTAAAAAGATCATATCTTGTGTGGTTTCAAAAAGGCCGTTTAGGCATTTTGGATATTTGAAAACAGCTTCGCTTTTTCAAGCCATGAGAGGTTCTTAATTGAAGTTTCAATTTAAAAATTATTGCAACAATTGTGTTTAATTACTATAATCATGTTAGTTTATCCATTAATTGTCTCTTTCACCAGCTTCTTGGCCATTATTTTGGTTTCCACGCACTACAAGAGTTAATCAGAAAGAAGTACATGAACCTGGGGGAGGCGCAAAGGAGGAGTTGATGAATTACCATACAATAACGGTGAAGAACAAAGTATGAACAGAAAAATTATAAGCAATATAAACCTTTGATTAAACAATATTGTACTTAACCAGAGGATGCAGCTGTTAGAGATATCTTCCGTTGAGTGTCGACAATACATGATATGTCTTGTAGTGTTTCAAAATTAAATAAAAAACAGAAATCATCACTTTTCATATAAAGTTCTTCCTTTCAAAATGAAACTGTGTCTAAGCTATGTTTGCAAAGGCAGCAGCACTTTTATTTTTAAGCCCATGAATAGAAATTTCCTCATTTCAGTTCACTTTCCACAAGCTTACACCAGAGTCTATTACCTTCTTATCACACTCCGAGTAGCCTCTCGACTCGAGAATTGGATAATAATATGCGCAGTTCAAAAGACAGCGTTCCATAACAGTACTTAAATCATTCCCATCCGACTTTTCAGATACTGGATTTGAGGTATCAGCAATTAATTATTCACGAGCAACCAAGCAGCACAAAATTTTGATGACCCTAAATAACAACATCAACAATATATGCTCATCTACACATTCATGTTCTGAGTTACGCATGCAACTAAGACTAAGAAATGAAATTTCATCTGCCTATGTCCCCAGTGACGTGATGGAGAAACATGCATGCGCGCGCAAGACAAGCAACTCACAGCTACTACTTATCAGCAAAAAAAAACTGGCTAAAATGACAGCACAAGCATTTGTACGTTTAGCTTCAGCGCTAAATAATTTAAACCTTTTGAATTCCCACTAGTCATATCTTTAGCCGAAAAAACATAAACCTGGTCAGGAAACTACTTGATCTATCTTGCTACAGCGAGCACAGTTCGGCTCTTCAAAAACCAAAGTATGTTGACACAAAAAAGGAAGACAAAGCAAGCATATACACTAAAGGGCATCTTCAATGAGTGAAATGAGAAATTTAAATTAACTTTGGAATTTTCTCCAGCACATTTACATCACTTCCTCAATTGTCACTCCATTGAGGAAAACTCTGGCTGACTATGATAAAATAAAATTATTCATACACCCCTTGATTTTCCTTATAACATGAATAAGCCATGAAGTTTAAAGGGGGGAAAAAAAAGCAAAACAAATTAGGTTCATAACTTACAGTCTCTAACTGCACAAATGATGGCAACTGTAGTGTCAGCAAATCTAATCACTGCACTTTGGCAATACCTGGATTGATATCACACAAAGATAATAGAATTTAAAAGACAGAATTTATGCATGGATGTTAAATTTGGATTACAGATTAGATGGACATCACTTACAATCTATAATCTGAAATTGCAATTTTTGAAAACTAAGCGCCAAAGCATTGGATCAAATCCTCATCATTATTGAACAAGCTGTCGAAGTCAAAACTATATGGACTAGAGATTGCTGGAAAATCTAACGACAAGCTATGCAGTGGAGACCCAAAATGTCTATCTTGTTCACTGGGAAACTCTTGAACAAAATGATGCAATTCTCCTCCAGTAATCTCATTTCCATCCTTATGCAGTGTTGGGACATGGCTTCTGTCATCTTGTTGCATGACCTGAAGGCCATCAATTGCCATTTGAGATATCTGCCCATCATGAGAAGGTCCATAATCAACTGATGGATCATGGAAAGTATAGGCAGCCTCTTGATACTCAGAATTTTCAAAGCCTGGATAAAACATGGACCTTCCATCCACAAGCATGCTCCCCACAGCACCATCATTGGTAGATGGAATTGCACCAAAGTAGTTAAATTCTGGTGGGGCCAGATGGATTTCACCATCAATACCTTTCTCCATATCTCTTAAACCAGTAGTTGTATCATTTTCCTGTTCACTGACATTTATCTGATACTCCCCTAGCGAGACATCATTATGGTTTATATCTGGCAAAGTGTTTCTCTGATCAGTGAGTGAATGGTCATTGAGAGGCATTCCAGACTGTTGATCAGCATGGCTTCTCCCACGAGGCCTTTTTCTCTTAAGTTGCTTTCTCCCTTGCTCTTTATCTGGAACAGCATTAGAGGTGTCATTTTGAAGACTTCTTAATGGCTCCACATCCATTAGTGTGTTTCTCCGGTTGTCCTTCGATGAGACAGAACCCATACCATCATCAACAGCATCAACATCATAATCACTGTCGCCACTAATGGCAGGTTGCTTCTTTTCACCTTGAGGTATTTCAGTAATGCCAGAAGTACCATTGTCACTGCTAGGCTGCTGAATGAGGGATTCCTCTCGACTCAATACACTCAACCAGATTGCACTCTCCTTTGCAGTCATCTTATCCTGCAAGCATTTTGACTGGCGGACATGCCTCCTAATTTTTGCAATATCAGGGGACATATGTTTTATGACAGCTGTTAATACTCCAACTTTCCACATCTTCTTTAAATCATGTGGCTTCTTATAAGGAGGACTCTGACCTTGGGATAATCCTAACTTTACCCACCACTCTTCATTCCCAGTTGGCCACCAAGGTGGGGGGACTCCTTTCTCCAAAGGGTACTTCCTTTGAGGGGGGTCACAGTGCTGCATTAAAGAAGAAAGAAGAGAACCCAAAGTCGCATCTTGTAGGTCTTGAAGAACACTTTGGGAATTTCCATTTCTATTTTTATCAGCCTCGCCCATGGCTAAACACTCAGCTTCATACTTTGCTATGGCTGCAGGGCCATTCTTATCGAACTTAACCTTTTCTTTCCACCAGGCTCTTACGTTATCAGAAGAACCACTTACAGGCTTACCCTTCTCAGGAATGATCCCATACACAAATCCTCGTGCTTTGCATACTTCCATTAATTTCAACATGTACTTGAGAATCCCATCTTGGGCTCTTGACATTTTCTTCCTTCGTGCCTGATCAGATGTCTGCTTAGGCTTTTGAATATCTACAGCTCGTTGAGCTGCGAGCATCTTTCTCTCCTTAATCCTTTTGAGCTTGATTCGATCCTTCCACATTCGCCTTTGCAATTCTTCTGATTCAATTTCTTCATCACTGACATCTTTCTCCGTAATATTGCCACACCTTATGTCATCAACTTCGATATCCGAACTGCCAGCCAACAAAATTAGCAAACATCATAAAAAAACTGCAATAATCGCAATCATCTCACCTTCTATCCAAAACCAAATACTTATATAAGGCCAGTTAATACGAGATTTAAAATTCTCTGGTGGCAAACAGCCAAAAAATTATAATGCTGCTTCAGCAGCCCAAAGAATTATAAACCTCCTGTCACATAAAACCCGTCTTTATACAGACGCAAAAACCAATCTTTTCCATGGCCCCGGACCATACGATTTATATGCAAAGTTGTGATTTTTTTTTACGCATAAATAATGACCCGCAAAGCGAGTTATATGACAGAACCCAGAATTCTGTATTGGATTCCTAAAATAACCCAATTCCTAAAAAAAAAAAAAATTCAAAAGAAAAAAAGTATACCATACTGAATGGATGATATAGACGCGAATAGAAAAAGGTTTATCAAGCATCGAACTTATGATCATGACGAAAAACGAAATTGAAAAAAGAAGAAACCTGATATCAACTCCGAGATCTTCGAATTCACCCATCAAAGCCGATAAAAACTGGCGCACTGGATGTGAATTTAGGAAACCCTACAAATTGGGGGATTTTAAAGTGGTGCGTTTTGTCAGTAGAAGGCAACAATAAGATGATATGATGAATCTCTGCCTCTGGTATCGAAAATCGTACCCGGAAAAATTAAAAAAAGGCAAGAAATTATTGCAGCGTCGCCAAATTCAATGTACACAATTTTTATTAATTAAATATTTTTTATTCTTTTATTTGTGAGATAAATAAATTTAAAAAAAAAAAAACAGAAAAGAGACAGAAGGGGCGGCCGAAAAGAGTCCAAAATAAACAAAACCACCTCAAAGTTGCCATTTTTGGAGGTTTAATCACCTGCACTAAGGTCTATCATCTCATGTTATCGTTATCGCCATCGTCATCATCAACGTCATTATTTATTTTGCTGTTGACTCGTCGGCAGTTGATGGTCTACGTATTTACCACAATCGGAATTGAGTTTGTTGCAAACCTGTTGAAAAATTTTTTATTTAAATTTTTGACAGGACATAGTCCCACTGAGATATACTAATTTTGTTAGCATATGGCTCGTTGGCTCATAATATTTGATTTTTTTAGATCGTTTTATTTATTTATTTATATTTTCATAAACAACCAATATTTTAATATGATTGGATTTAAATAAAATTAAAAAATTTTAATAATTAATTTAATTTGATTATCACTAAAACCAACTAACACCACTAGGTCAATGGTTGTTATCAACTATATAATAATAATTGATGGGCAAAATTTTTTAAAATTCCATTGTTCATTACTTTGTTTTTGTAACTTGTAAATTGATCAATTTTTCTGAATTAAAATATATTTTTCCCTACCTAGCCAAATTATATACAAACATCCCATAAAGAGTGAAAAAAAAAAAAAAACAATCCTTGGCAAGGCTAACTTTTAGACGGTAAACAAATTAAAGAACAGAAATTTCAAATATTTTCTTTTCAATTTCTAAAATGTTGCCAATTTATTAACAAAACCACCCAAATGATACATTAAAGGCAAAATTTAAAGGCCAACTGAAATTTAAAAAAAAATAAAAAAGATGTTCTTGATTTTCTTTCTTATGTTAATTGTATAATAACTTTGGCGGGCTCGCCTATTCCTACAATGGTAGCTTCTTCTTAGTCCTTTCACTCATACCTCCATCATCATCGTTGTCATCAACATCGCAAGTCGCCGTTAAATCTAAGTGTTTGGCTTTCTCACTATTATCGAAAATTCGTAAATTTCACTTGCCGCTTCAATTCTCTAGGAAGCTTTCGAGAATTGTCGGCTTCTTTCAACCGATTAAATAACACCACTCTGTGGATTTCCCGTTAGTTAACACTGCTACTGCTGATGATGGATCAGCCAAAAAAAAATTATTGTTTTGATTTGATTTAATGATTCTAATTTTGTTTTAGTGTGTTTGTGAGTGTAGGCATGTAGAACCTGTTGCTGCTAAAAGCTTTGATGAGAGAATTCCAACACTGGTTATAGATTTTTTCTTCATGTGGTAAGGCTAAATATGTCATGAATTCACAGTACAAAAGTGTAAATAATGATTTCTTCTTTTTATTTTTAATTGAAAATGCACAAAAAGTGTCTTCAAGTCCTTTCATGATGCAATCCAAAGATCAAAGCTTTATTTCAATAAACATGGACAACTAAAAAAGGAAGAAGCTACTGCTACACCACAATCAACACAAGTGTCATCATTAACAAACAGTTTTTTCATAGCAATTATGAGCAAAAGGAGATATGGGTAAATCTATTTCGTGTTAGTGTATGCAATCCTTTGTATAGTGATAACTGATTTTTGGGACTCCTGGGTCGAACATCCTACAAAGCACTGAACAGAGGGTAAGGTGAGAGGTGAGAGGAAATCCCCATAAACACTCTGATGCCTAAGTTAGGGAATAGAAAATGGATGGATGAAAGATAGCTTGAATAAGTGTGAATGAGATGTCCCCTTATGAGGGGTATATGGTGTTATATATAGTGATACTCAAACCTGGGAGGAATAGGAATCCTTGTGGGAGAGTGTTCCTACTTCAATTAGGATTCCTCTTTGAGGTAGTTCCTTGGACGAATCTGTCTTCTCCTTTGTCCATGTGTTCCTATTTAGGGGGGTGGAGGACCCCTAATTAGGTGGGAACATTCTAGATGGTATTAAGAGTCCCCCCCTGGAATATGTGGATATTTATGTCTGTTGCGTCCGAGTAAGATGCAATGGTGCCTCTATATGGGTGATAAGATGCAAGTGAGCTAAGGTGGCCAGCCTTCGTCACAATAAGCAGAGCTTGGTGTCGAGTATCTTTGGTTGATTTGTCATCGAATTGTGATCTGTGGAACTAGGGTACCTAATGAGTGAGTATGATCAACGCAATAGAGTAACCCATTCATTTTAAGACAAGACAGAACTAGTTATTGCTGGATTTATAAATGCTCGGCACAGGGGCGCGAGGCTTACATACTTGGATCCTCAGTACTACGGAGCGACCTGAGGGTGCCAGCTTCAGTCACTGGACTTTATGTGAGCGAGACTTAGATGCTCGGCACAGGGGCGCGAGGCTTACATGCTCGGATCCTCAGTACTACAGAAGCGACATGAGGGTGCCAGCTTCAGTCACTGGACTTTATGTGAGCGAGACTTAGATGCTCGGCACAGGGGTGCGAGGCTTACATGCTCGGATCCTCAGTACTACGGAAGCGACCTAAGGGTGCCAGCTTCAGTCACTGGACTTTATGTGAGCGAGACTTAGATGCTCGGCATAGGGGCATAAGGCTTACATGCTCGGATCCTCAGTACTACGGAAGCGACCTGAGGGTGCCAGCTTCAGTCACTAGACTTGGTGAGCGAGACTTAGATGCTCGGCACAGGGGCGCGAGGCTTACATGCTCGGATCCTTAGTACTATGAAAGCGACCTGAGGGTGCCAGCTTCAGTCACTAGACTTTATGTAAGCGAGACTTAGATGCTCGGCACAAGGGCGTGAGGCTTAAATGCTCGGATCCTCAGTACTACGAAAGCGACCTGAGGGTGCCAGCTTCAGTCATTGGACTTAGTGAGCGAGACTTAGATGCTCGGCACAGGGGCACAAGGATTACATGCTCGAATTCTCAGTACTACGGAAGTGACCTGAGGGTGCCAGCTTCAGTCACTGGACTTTATGTGAGTGAGACTTAGATGCTCGGCACAGGGGCGCGAGGCTTACATGCTCAGGTCCTCAGTACTACGGAAGCGACCTGAGGGTGCCAGTTTCAGTCACTGGACTGTGTATGGAATGGTCTAGGAGTGATGCTTGAAACGTTTCCCGATTCGCTTGATGGAGCGGCCTAAATGTGAGTGGGCCAACACAGGGTGATTTCATTTCAACTCTTGAGATCATGTGATTGATGCGTCATTTCGTGTGTCAATGAGCGAAACGTTCATACAGCCATCATCGTGACTCTTTGCCTAATGGGTTTTTTTTATTCCTAATAGGCCCTTGATGGTCTAGGGAGGAGCGCAGTAATAATGGGGGCAGTTAATGGCGTGCTTCCAGGCCCTTCCATGTCTCTATAAATATTGTTGCGTTTGCTAACTGGCACATTTTGCTTTCTTCACTCTTTCATTTTGTTTTTACTACATTTCTACTGCATCCACCATTTTTATTCCTTCCTTCCATAACTCTCACTTGAGGTTGCCAGGTGATTCTTTCATCATTTCTTCCTTCTCTTTTTTGCCCCCTTTTTTTTATCATTGGGTTTTCGTTCCCTTCTTTGCTATGGCTCCTCAGGAAGAGATTAGCTCTTACCTCTTTGTGTCCAACGTAGATAGTGAATTGCTAAGGTGGTACCGACGGTGGTTCTGCATCCTCGCCGATTATGCCCTCCACACTGTAGATAGAAGGTTTAGGGCCCATACCCCTATATCGGGGCTAAGTAGATTAGTGGTGTACTTCGACCAGTTAGAGGGGGGTCTAAAATTTCCCTTGGATCCCTTTATCAAGGATTTCCTTCATAGAAATAACATTATGCCCGGTCAGCTTTATTTGAATAGTTATCGGATATTGACCGGGTTCATCCAGCTGATGCATGAGGAGGGTAGGGTTCCCGATCTAGACATCCTCCGGTATTTATATAAGCTGACTAGGAAGAAGGGAGAGCTGATGTTCTCCCTTTCGACCGTACCCAACCATTCCCTTTTTGTTAAACTTCTGGATCTTCACAAGAAGTGGAGATACCATTTTTTTATTGTGGAGCATCAATTGGACTTCTTGGATGTTCGGAGGATGTGGTTGGACGAGTGTCATAAAGTGACCCGTCCAATAAAACTTTTCAATCCGGATACGGAATTAGTTTTGCGGCTACATCTAGACGGACTCGCTGAAGCTCGATCCGCAGAGGATGCATCCCGGAGGTATATATGGAGAGTCTGTCCAAGTCACGACCATTGCCCTGGTATGATTTTTATTTTGAGTTTTGTTTTGTCTAACTAGTCTTATCTTTCGGTCTGTAGATGGCTGACTTTTTTAATTTTACGAGCGGGATTTCCCTAGTAGATAAGCCAGTTGCAGTGGAGGAGTGCTGGGATTATCCTTCCCCTGAAGCTGAGGCTCCGGTTGCTCCGGAGGCCGTTCCTGTCGATCCTAAGGGCAAAGCAACAACGGAAGGTGAGCGACCGGAGTGGGTTGGACGACGAAAAAGGTGGCTGATCGAAGCAGAGTCAGATGCTGAGGGGCTAGACGAAGAGATTTATGTCCAACGTCCCCGATTATCTGGTCGTCCGGATATGCGGGGCTGGATATTGAAAAAGATGAAGCCCCTGAGCATCTCCAATAGTCAAGTACGGGACCAATACGCTGAGTCACTGTGGTTACCCGGAGACATGCAGTGTTGATCGGACGAGGGACCGGACGGATTGCTCGATTCTATGATCGGCCAATCATTGGAGGTAATGGAGTTTCTGGTACTTGATATAACTATTTGTAGTGGGATTTTGGCTAAGTTGTTTGGTTGTTTTTGGCAGATGACTCAGGCCTTGCTGTTGGCTAAGGATCAGTAGTTCTATTTGAAGAGCCAGTACAACTTGAAGGAAATAGAGGTGGGGATGATAGCTATAAATTTTGAGAAAAAACTGGATAGCGCCAAAGCAGCTCTGGAGCACTGCCAGACAAGATACGCGAAGGCTAAATCTGATGTGGAGGCGAATCAAAAGAAGGTTTCCGAACTGAAATATAGCCAGGCCCAGCTAACAAGGAGGATCGAGGAGTAGGATCTTCAAAATGCTGGACTTCAGGAGAGGCTAGCTGAGCTTGAGAAATCTCATGCCAATGATAAGAAGACATATCAAAGCATGGTAGGGCGGTTTCTCAAGGCTTATCAGGCTGAATGCAAAAGGATCTTGCTCTCTCAAGACTCAGGATTGGATTTGAGGGCCTTAGATCGGATAACCCCAGCCGATCTGGCAAGGCTTACTGCAGAGGATGACGCCCGTCGAAAGGCCAGTTCCTTTTTTATGAGGGAGTCTGAAGAGGCCGCTGCTACAGCTGGGTCTGGCGAGCATCCAGAGGCTGCCAATGATGCTTCCCCCTCAATTTCTGGGACGAGGGGTCCAGGTGTAGAGATACTATAGTAGATTGGTTTTATGTATCTTTTTTTTTTTAACAATCAGCTGTAAAGATATTCTTTATCAATAAAGATATTTTTTATTGAATCAAACTATGTGCTTGAATACAAGATTCCTGATAATATTTTCTGAGGGAGTCTGAGTTCCAGAACCTCGGTAGTTCTTTGCCTCCTCTCTCTCTTAGTTTATACGCCCCCTTTGTTGTGCATTCTGAGATCTGATATGGACCTTCCCAATTAGGGCCTAACTTACCGGTACCCAAGGTGCCTTTGCCTATATCTGCTCTTCTGAGTACCCAGTCACCCATCCTGAAATTCTCTGTTGGTTTACACAGATGGTGGTACCGCGTTATCCTTTGCCGATGTGCCTTTGTCGTTGCTGTCGCTTGTTCTCTTCGTTCCTCTAGTATGTCAAGGCATATTCATGCGTTGACGTTATTGACGAAGTGGTCGAGGTCTTGGCTTACCCGGTAACTTGGGGACCCAACCTCTACTGGAATTACTGCATCCATGTCGTAAGTTAGTCTGAATAGCGTTTCACCAGTGGATGATTGGGGTGTGGTTCTGTAGGCCCAGATTACATTGTTCAGCTCTTCGACCCAGTTCCCTTTCTTGTCATCAAGTCTTTTCTTCAACCCTTGCATGAGGATTCTGTTTGTGACCTCAGTTTGTCCATTCGTCTATGGGTGAGCTATTGAGGTGAAGCGCAATTTTATGCTGAGGTTTGAGCAAAAACTTCTGAATTTATGGTTGTCGAACTGTTTGCCATTGTCTATAATTAAAGTATGGGGGATGCTGAATCTGCAAATGATTTTCTTCCAAAAAAAGTGTTGTATCCGAGCTTCTGTGATGGTTGGGACTACTTCTGCTTCTACCCATTTCGTGAAATGGTCAATGGCCATGATTAAGAACTTTTTCTGTGAGGTAGATAAAGGAAAAGGACCCAAGATGTCCATCCCCCACATGGTAAAAGGCCATGTGCTGCCAATGGGATGAAGAGGCTTAGAAGATTTGTGGCTAAGTCGAGCATAGTGCTAGCACTGGTGACACGATTGTGTTAGCTGCTAGGCATCCTTGGACATGGTGGGCCAGTAATACCCCTGGAGCAGGGCCTTTCTAGTGAGCGAATAGTGGGACTCGTGTGCACCACAGATTCCTTCATGGATTTCTCTTAGTATGTAATTTCCCTCCTCTGGGGAAACATATTTCGACCAAGGGTGCGAGAGGGATTTTTGGTAGAGCTCCCCTCGATGGACAGAGTAGTGTGCTACTTTGGCTTTGAGCTTGCTGCTTGTCTTTCGAAAGTGTGCCATGTTCAAGATATTGGATGATGGGCTGTATCCATTCCGAGATTACTTATGTTTTGAAAATTTCACTATCCTCTGTGCTGGGATTGGTGAGTGATTCGGTGAAATCCATATCCCTAAATGCTTGACTGTTCTCAGCTGCGGATTTAGCAAGGTAATCGGCCTCATTATTATCTTCTCTGGGAATCTATACGATATTCCATTGGCCTCCGTCTTGCTCGATGTGTTGCAAAAGTCACCTGGCTTTATCTACGTACTTGGCGATGCAGGCGTCTTTGACTTGAAATGCTTCGCTGACTTGGTTGACTACTAGTTGGGAATCTGAGTGTATAATGAGGTGTTCGACCCTGACTTCCGCTGCTAGCTTCAACCCTGTAATGTGTGCTTCGTATTCAGCCGCATTGTTGGTGGAATTATACTCTATGTGGACTGCGTACTGGATATGAACTTTATGTGGTCCCCTGAGGATTATTCCTGTGCTGGAACCGTGAGCTGAGGATGCTCCGTCGACATAGAGCTTCCATTCTGGCATCTTGGTCAAGGTTACATCTTCCGAAGCCATTTTTTGTACAAAATCCACTAAGGCCTGGGCTTTCATCTGCTATCGAGGTTCGTAATCAATATCGAACTCGCCGAGTAAGACCGACCATTGCACTAGCCTAAAGTCTCTGGTCTCTGTAATATTTTACGCAGTGGAAAATGGGACCAGACCACGATATGGTGAGCTTGGAAGTAATGACAAAGCTTTCAAGAAGTATGAACCACAACTAAGGCTAATTTATCCAGCATGGGGTATCGGACTTCAGGTCCTCGGAGCATCTTGCTGACATAGTAGACAGGGCTTTGCTGGCTTCCATCTTCCCTTATTAGTACTGAGGTGATGCATTATCGGCCAACAGAGAGGTATAAGTATAAGGTCTCGTTCGGTATTGGACGACTGATTAATGGTGGGGAAGATAAGAATCTTTTAATTTCTTCAAATGCTGCTTGGCAATCAACGGACCACTGGAACTTGCCAGAACTTTTAAGAGCTCGGAACAATGGTAGACATCACCTAGTTGAGCAAGAAATAAAGCGCCCCAATGCGGTTATTCTTCCGTTTAGCTTTTGTATATCACGGATGCTCTTTGGTGCTGCCATGTTGAGTATGGCTTCCATTTTTTCTGAGTTGGCTTCAATGCCTCGGTGGGAAATCATGAACCCCAGGAATTTGCTGGCTTGGACTCCGAAGATGCATTTATCAAGATTCAACTTGATCCTGGATTGGCTTAGTAACTGGAGGACTTGATCCACGTCCACTGGGTGGTGCTCAGAGTGCTTGCTTTTAATGATGATGTCATCCACATATACCTCCACGATGGTCCCAATTTGGCTCTGAAGGACTTGGTTCATCATTCTTTGGTATATGGCTCCGACATTTTTCAGTCCGAAGGGCATCACCTTGTAGCAGTACAGCTCTTCGTGTGTGATGAAGGACATTTTTTCCTGATCTTCTTTCTTTATGGGGATCTGGTGATAACCTTGGGTCGTATCTACGAAGCTGTATAGGCTATGGCCAGCAGTGGAATCGACGAGTTGATCAATCGTTGGTAACGGGTAGCTATCTTTAGGGCATGCCTGGTTGAGGTTGGTGTAGTCTACACATATTCTGTACTTCCCGTTTGCTTTCTTGACGAGTACTACGTTGGCTACCCAATCCGGGTGAGTAACCTCTTTAATGAATCCGGCTGCTAAAAGCTTCGCTATTTCCTCAGTAATGATCTTTTATCTTTCGTAGGCAAAAGTTCTTTTCTTCTGTGCTACTGGCTTGGCCCCTAGCTTGATGTTTAGGCAGTGACAGGGGATCCGCGGGTCCACGCCGATGATCTCGGAGGCTTGAGAAGCAAAATCTTTTGAATGTCTAATAAGGATGTCCCTTAATGTGTCTTTAATGTTTTGATTAAGGGCATTACCAATTTTCACAGATTTTTCTCCCCTGATTTGCAATGTCTCCGTGTCTTCCACTGGTTGTGGATCAGTGCCTTGCTTCTCAATTTCCCATGCTTCCAAATGAAAAGCTTCCGCCAGAGATTTCATGGTCATCTGATAGCATTGTCTGGCCATCTCATGATCTCCCCTGATAGTAAGGGTTCCCATTTTGATCAGGATTTTCATGGTTAATTACCGGATGTTGGTGACTGCATCTGCTTTATAAAGTACCAGTCACCCTATTATCCCATTATAGGCTAGTGGTATGTCTACCACGTTGAATGGGGTCCAGACGATTTTTGTTTCCTGATCCTCTTGGTTTCCGAATTCTAGATCCAGATTGACAGTCCCCATTGGTTGTACCGTTCCTCCATAAAAACTAGTGATGGGGTTCTGGATGACCGTTAGGTTGGTGATGGAGCCGCCCATAGCTTTGTACGCATTCCAAGATAAAACATTGATAGCACTTCCATTATCAACTAATAGCCTTTTGACCCGATACTTATTTATGCATGCGGTTATCACCAGGGCATCACTGTGAGGGTGATGTATATGCGAATTGTCTTCCGAGTTAAGAATGTTGTCGCTTTTATCGGATATCATTTTTCCTCTACTACGTTTTAATCGTTTCCCGGTGTTTTCTCCTCCCACAATCATGTTGATCATTCTGATTGGTTCTTTCCTAACTTTCTTTGCCTCAGCTTTATCACGATCATGGTTTTTCGTGTTTTCGCGTCTCCTTGATGTGTCAGTGAAATTATCAAGCTTTCCCTGTTGCACTAGTTTTTCTATGGCACTCTTCAGTTCTCTGCAGCCTTCTATGTTATGGTCGTATTCTCTGCGGTACTCGCAGTACTGGCTTCTATCACGAGTAAATCTCCGGCTTGGGCTAATTCTTTTGGCCGGTGTAATTTTCACTCCATTCTGCCTGACTCACATGAGGATCCTTGATCGAGAAGTGTTCAGGGGTGTATATTTATCTGCTTCCCTATCAAATCTGTCTGTTGGAGCTCTAAAATTCATTTTTAGGAAGCTTCCTCGTCTCTACTTTGGCCGTTCATCTCTAGTCGGTGGCCTATCTTCTTCCTGACGCATCCTGTTATCCTCGTCCATCTTTATCATCCAAACCGCTATCGCCATTGCCTCGGCAAAGGTACTCGATTCTTTAGTCATTAGTTTGTCCTTTAGCTTACCGAGTCTAGTGCCATTTTTCAAAGCTTCTATGGCGACTTCATCAACGAGGTGCTCAATCTACATAGCTGTTTTATTGAAACGGTCAAGGTAACTTCGTAGAGATTCATCAGCTTCATGTCGGCACACCTGGAGGTCATTGATATTTTTTGCAGGAGGGATATTGGTGATGAATCTGATACGGAACTGCTCAGCTAGGTCTTCAAAAGAAGTGACAGTATTCTCTGGGAGCCGATGAAACCATTTTTGGGCGCTCTTTGTAAGTGTACTTGGGAAGACTCTGCACATGATTCCGTCGTTTACATTCTGGAGCAGCATCTTTATTCGGAAAGCATATATATGACTAATAGGGTCTCCTGTCCCATCGTACTGATCGAGCTGCAGGATTCTGAACTTACTAGGAATCTCCGTTTGA
Organism: Mallotus nudiflorus; assembly: GCA_947683625.1. NCBI lineage: Eukaryota > Viridiplantae > Streptophyta > Magnoliopsida > Malpighiales > Euphorbiaceae > Mallotus > Mallotus nudiflorus. The sequence continues at coordinate 561,048 of CANTUR010000717.1, read as the reverse complement.
ATTATTCTGCTGACAAACGGAGTTCTGCTATCCATCACCCATTCTTCTTCCTTTCTAGGTTTAGTCCGGGCCTTGTTCATTGCTTCCTCAACCTTCTGTGCTAATTTTGAATCATCGAGAGCTGGGATGAACGAACTACACTCCCCTTCCGGTGCTTTACCCTTTCTTGTGCTTGTCCCTGGAGCCTGTCGGGGTGCTACATTATCATTATTCGGAGCTAGTTCAGTATGCTCGCTTTGTATTATAGCGCTTAACTGTTTTTGCATCAAGGTTATTTATGCGTGAATATTTTTTATCATGGCCTCTTTGCTTGCTTGGTCAAGGCCAAGTGTTTGGGTTACTGTGTTTAGGTTTGGAGTGGTTATTGTTGGCATTTCTAGTAGGTTTGGAAAAGGTATTGAGGGTATTGATCGATGGTGCTGCAGCGGAGCGTAATATGGGAATCTGTTCCTAAGGACGGGTATCTCAGAGCATTTTTCGGAGATAAAGGTGCATGGCCGGATGTGGCCCCAACAAGCTGCAAGGTGGGCGGTGGTATTATTATTGGGAAAGGGCTTGAAAGGTTAGTCGAAAGGATGGGTGCAGAAGGATTGGTGCCGCCCTCAGGAATTTAGGCCGGAGGTGGGCTGGAAGTCATGGTGAAGGTGTCTTTAGCTTAGCAAGTGAATGAATGGCTTTTCCTAAGGAGTTTCCCACAGACGACGCCACTTGATAACTGATTTTCGGGACTCCTGGGCCGAACGTCCTATAAAGCACTGAACAGAGGGTAAGGTGAGAGGTGGAGGGAAATCCCCACAAACACTCCGATGCTTAAGTTAGGGAATAGAAAACGTGTGGATGAAAGATAGTTTGAATATGTGTGAATGAGATGTCCCCTTATGAGGGGTATATGGTGTTATATATAGTGATACTCAAACCTGGGAGAAATAGAAATCCTTATGGGAGAGTATTCCTACTTCAGTTAGAATTCCTCTTTGAGGTAATTTCTTGGACGAATCTATTTTCTCCTTTATCCATGTATTCTTATTTAGGAAAGTGAAGAATCCCTAATTAAATAAAAACATTCTAAATGATATCAAGTCCTTTCACGATGCAATCCAAAGATCAAAGCTTTATTTCAATAAATATGGACAACTAAAAAAGGAAGAAGCTACTGCTACACCATAATCAACACAAGTGCCCCCATTAACAAACAGTTTTTTCATAGCAATTATGAGCAAAAGGAGATATGAGTAAATCTATTTCGTGTCAGTGTATGCAATCCTTTGTAGAGTATTATCATAATCGTCAAGCTTTTAACCCTTTTTATAATTTTTTATGCACATCTTAAAATTGAGTTGAAATGTAGGGGTAGCCGGGTAGGGGTAGGGGTCTGTTCAATTTGTATCCATTCATTTATATATGAATTATTTTTTTTCATTTTTTTAATTGCACAGCTGTTTAACTGTAGGAACAAAAAATAAATTGTGATAATCTGTTATATATGGATGAGAATTAGATGCATGAAGAAATGGAATGTCTTATAGATTCCATGAAAAAAGAAGGGGGGGGGGGATGGGTTGGGGTTGGTTGGACAATGTTACTTTTGGTCAGTCTCCACAAGTCAATCTTCTCTGCTTCCCTCTACGCGGTAACGTGGATGAGCATTGATGGCAGAGGATAAGTAACAAAATTTCAGTTTTTTTTTTTTTTTAACTATTAGCTACTTTTTCTTTTACTTTTTGTTATTAATTATTTTTCATATTAAAAGCTGCAAAATAATTTTAATAAATTTTTGAACAATAAAATGATTTTAAGATTAATAAAGAAGAGATAGTCTTCTTTCTTTTAATTAATTTTACAATTTAAAAAATAGTAAAATTTCAACTCTATGAAATAAACCATAGTCTTATTAACTGTTAGTAAAAAAAGATATATATTTTTATTAGGAATGAATTTTGATTCTTCAAAATTAAAATTATGATGAAATGAATTATGTAAAAGTAAAAGGTCATATAACATGATGAAATTTTATTCTTAGACATCATAGAGAAGAGAAAACATGACCCAATGGTAAGAGAAGAATCCTAGAGAGCTGTTGAAGAAGATGAGTGGGATTAGAGTTGGGTGTTTGTGGGATTAGGGCTTTTTGGTTTTAATTGATGAATTAATTAGGGATAATTTTGTTATTTTTATTAATAATGAGGATGTGGCATGCATCATGTGTAAATAGTAGGTCTCACACATGCTAACAAAGTATTCTGACTATCCTTTATTGGATGAAACCACCCGGATGATATAAAACAAAAAATTGAAACATTTAATTGAAAAACAAAAAATCTGACCATAAAAATTGAGACGTTAAAATACTAAATGTGTAATTTTCTTTTAAAGAAACCCACTTCACTCATTTTCATCAATGGTGACAACATATTAAAAAAAAACTGTTAGACACCAAATCAAAGCACGAAATTTTCTTCTTTTCAATTTCTGAACCGGTGGCAATTTATTTGGAAAACCAGCCAAATGGGCTATTACAAAATGAGTGAAAGTGGTTGATGCATCTGCTGTGTAATGCAATTAAGCAGAGGAATAGACCTCTCACCTTGAGCTAACTATGTCTTCTTTCATGGCAAGTGAAAGTGCATTAAGATTGCCTCCCACTTCCCACTCTTGCTCCAGGCATTTATCAAACTTGGCTTTTCCCCCTTCACCTTCATACACGTGTCCAAATAGTATAGCTTCTTTCCCCACATAACCACTTCTTCCCACATCAAACTGAATTTTTGACACATATATTATAATGTTTTACATTTAACTAATAAAAATAAAATGCATACATATTTAATTATTTTATTGGATGTAATAGTTTGACTATGGCAAAAATTTTCTGTTCAGTTCAATATGTGAACCCATTAGTTTAGCCATGCATTGAACAAGATAAACCCATTAGTCATTTCCATGAAATAATCCCCGACTACGGTTCCTGTTAAATCCCATTTGAGTTAGCTCTCATAATTTAAGAGATTTGAATTCTTAAAATTTTTCATATTTAAATTAATCATTTGAGCTATAAATGTTGCTTTTTTAACTCATTTTTTTAATAGCCAAATACTATCTAAAATCTCTAATAAATAAATTAACCAAATTTAATTAATTATAACAGTTTGAACGGACAAGACAAACGGCATCCTTTTAACACGGGAGCGGGATGCATACGTCAAAACGCTAAAACCACGTCGTTTCATGTCTGTGTGACTGTGAACATTGGAGTACAAAAAACGTAGTTTTTTAAGGTAGTAGGCGGAGGCAACTTAAAGAGTAACAAAACCTGTGGCTGAACAGTGAAATCAGAGTTTCAGCTTTACAAATATATATAAATAGATTTTCTTTACATGAAAAACCGACCCTTCTCCTTCCCCTCACTTTCCTCTTGACTCACCCCTGTTTGAACATAGGATAAAAATAGAAACGCGTACTGCTTCCCATTAAAAGGAAAAAAAAAAAAAAAAACTCACAAACCCCAGCAAATTAAACTTTGCAACTCCCTAAGAATACAAGTAACAACTTTATCTCTACCGATCGATACTTACTGATAGCTTTTATCTCCAGATTCTCCACCAACGAGAAGAGTAAAAAAGAACAGTCGCACCTCTGTGTAAGTCCTCTGCTAACCCCGTTGGAGATTTGCCCTTCTTATTTTTGATGGAGAAGATGTGGCTTTTGGGTTTAATTTTGTGTAGTTTAGTCGGTTTGGGCTTGACGTTGGTTTTACTATTCTTGACCTTTATTTATTAATTTATGTAGTTTGTTTTATTTTTTTTAACTAATTATTATTTTATTTGGACGTATCTTCGTTGGATTGCTATTGTTTTCTTTATGTTGTTAATTTATTATTTAAATAATAAAATATAATATAATAATAAAAATAATTCCTATTAAAATTTTAATTTATATATTTCATGAAGTTCCGTGATATTTATTCTATTCCTGTCGAGAATTAATTATTTGGGGAAATTATGTTTTTTTTTTCAATATTTTAGCACATTATATTATTTAATTTTTTATATTTAAAAAAATATTTATTTATTTTTAAATTTTTAATTTTAACACTCATTAATTCTTTTATTAAGAATGAGAAAATTTAAAAATTTAAAGATGAATAAATAGTATGAATTAAACATAAAATAATATGAAAATTTCAAATATTAATAATAAAGTAATGTGATATGTCAAAATATAAAAAGAAAATTATAATTCATCTTAATTATTTTATAATAAACTTATAGACATTTTTATTTTAATAAATTTTAATTATTATATTTATGTTAATTATTATATTTAATAATATCAAATATTTCTTTATATATCTTTATATTTTTAATATTTACATGTTTACTCTATATTTTTGTTTCGTATATTTTTATAAAATGTTGTTATCTCATATCCATACTATATACATTATTTATATAAAAATTATTATTTATAGTGAATGTATTAAATTTAATTATGAAATTTATAACAAATATACAGATATCTTTTTTTTATTAGCTAAATTTAAATCACTTAATTAATGAGTTACAAATTCTACCTATGAGCCGGTGTAGGCAACAATTTCTCGCATATAATAACTCTCCACATTCTTTCAGCTTCCACTCATGGCGGAAAGGCACCGCTTTCGGCGTATACCAACAAGACAAACACGCGCAATTTACCATTTTATTATGCAAACACGCACAATTTACGATTTTATTACGCTTCATCAATTTTTCAGTGACGTACTTTCTCGCTTAGCTTTTCGTTTCAAAGTCTGGAAACGCTATAGCATTTGCTTCTGCAAATCTGCGGCTGTGATCTCAGGTACCATTACTTAAACATCTCATATGCTTGCTGCAGTGCTATAATTATTTGTGTCTAGCTAGAAAATTGACAAGACAACCTCTGGTGAACTAGGTTTGCTGTTCGGACGCGAGTTGATAGATGTTGTCCTAGTTCGTGTCTTGTTAACGTTCTTAACAGATATGTGGAAAACAGACAACATTCTCATCAAATCTATAACAATAGTGTATTGTCAAAGAGGGTTACAAGCGACTCTGGTGATCCTCATGGCTTTCATTTCAGAAACCCGTATAAATCGTTTTAAAACCATTGTCTGTTCAAGTGCCATCTTCATTTATGTAAGTTCTGCGTGTGGAACTGAACAAGAAATGATATTATGAAGTGTCTTCAACTAACATGGATGTAATTAAGTTTTATATTTTGGTTGCAGGGATTGGTGGAATTTTCAGTTTCTTCCACTGGACAAGTTGAATTTGGGCCAAGGCACATCATTGCAGTGTTCTGTTTAGCGGCAGGCAGACCAATAGTGCAGCCTGCAAAAAAATTTATATCTGATCAGTTAAGAGCACATGAGCCAAAAGGTGGCATAGATGACAATCGGGTAGAGGCTCGAACACAAGTATGGTACCTTGCTGCCCAGTTACTGACTGCAGCCTTTGTACTCCTCGGAACCCCAGTTGTTTTTTCAGCATATATAATTGGGATCGCTTATGTCTTGTTCTTGTGTGGAAGTCGATTTTACCATTGCAAAAAACAGACTAATGCGGGCAGCCCCCTAACTCGCATCTTCTATGTTGTTAAGTCTGCTTTTCTCAAGTGGCGCTTCACCCGTCCAGACTCTCCGAGTCATCAATTGGTCCTCCAAGGAGTTGAAGATCAGCTATCCAGAGATATAATTAAGCTTATTATAATGTTTCCTTTATGGACTACTTTTATCGTGTTTGGTCTGGGATTAGCAACAGCAGATGTGCTATTTCCTGAGCAGGGAGACAACATGAAGTCGGATGTTTCTGTACTTCAGCTCTTGATAATGAAAAGCTTGTCAGGCAGCATAATTTCTGCTCTGTATAATTTTGTAGTTTCAAAATGGGTACCAAACACTAAAAGGAAATGCTGCCATTTAGTACGAATTTGGCTTGGAATGTTGCTATCTGTAGTTTGCTTCACCTTTGCTTGGCGGGTTGAAAAAGACAGAAGGGAAGTGATTATACATCATGGATTGCTATACAAACCCAAAGATACAATACCGATGAGTTCTCGGCGGCTAGCTCCTCAATTCTGCATATATGGTGTTATGGAACGACTTGCTGTAGATGGTTTAGATGATTTCTTTAGCGAACAGGTTTCAGCAAAGTCATTAGATAACTACGGTTCAGCTTTCAAAGAATTTTTCATTGGGATTGGAAATTTCATTAGTGTAATTTGTGTTCATGCGTCAGGAACCTGGTTTGGACAGACCTTAAATCTCAGCCGGCTAGATAAATATTACATGATGATTGCAATATTTTGCTTCATAAACTTTTGCTTCTGTTCATATACGTTAAATCTTTACAGGCAAAGTTTCAAGGGAGAACAGGAACCACGAGCAGAGCCAGACAATCCGAGTTTGTTAGCTGTACCACCTCTGAACATAAACCTAGAAGCCATTGTATAATATTATCATAATCGTCAAGCTTTTTAACCCTTTTTATAATTTTTTATGGAGATCTTAAAATTGAGTTGAAATGTAGGGGTAGGGGTTTCTGCTCAATTTGTGTTCATTCTTTTATATACGAATTATTATTTTTTTCATTTTTTTAATTGCACAGCTGTTTAACTGTAGGAACAAAAAATAATTAAACCACTGATTACTGTAATTAAATTGTGATAATCCGTTATATATGGATGAGAATTAGACGCATGAAGGAATGTCTTATAGATTCCATGAAAAAAAAAAGCGGGGGGTGGTGGACAATGTTACTTTTGGTTAGTCTCCACAAGTCAATCTTCTCTGCTTCCCCCTACGCGGTAACGCAGATGAGCATTGATGGCAGAGGATAAGCAACAAAATTTTAGTTTTTTAATTTGTTTTTAACTATTAGCTACTTTTTTTTTTACTTTTTGTTATTAATTATTTTTCATATTAAAAGCTGTAAAATAATTTTAATATATTTTTGAACAATAAAATGATTTTAACATTAATAAAGAAGAGATAGTCTTCTTTCTTTTAATTAATTTTACAAATTAAAAAATTAGTAAAATTTCAACTCTATGAAGTAAACCATAGTCTTATTAACTATTAGTAAAAAAAGATATATATTTTTATTAGAAATGAATTTTTTATATTTATTATTAATGGAATCCACTAATAAAGTGTTCCAGTAAATAAAACCTTTAGGATGTTAAGGACAGATCCTGGTAGGGCAGGGATCCCACCACCTTGCTACTATACAGTACACAAAGCAAAAAATTGATAATTTTATAAGCAAAATTTTAATGCTTTTCACATTATAAATGTTTGATGAATGTAAATTTTTTGGATTTCTTCTTCGTCAATGAATTTACGCTGTTCAAATAAAAAATTATAAAATTTCCTTCCAATCTTTTAATCTTTTAGGGTCTGCTTGAATTGGGGGAAGGAGGGGAAGAGGGTAAAGGAAGGAATGGGAAATACCTTTATTTAGGAAGACAAGTGGAGATATTAATGAAGGGAAGGGAAGGGAATAGGAGGGGACAATGCCACCATGCGCACAACAAAATGAGCTACTTTTCTTACACCCCATTTTGAGGTGTAAGGAGAAAGAAAGAATGAGATGAGATTCTGTCTTTTTTTTTTTTTTATCAATTTTATCCTTATGTAAAATATTAATGTCATGTATTTTTATATTTTTATTGTGTAACCTTCTTTTACTTTTCCTTATTTACTCTTAAAGAAAGTTGCATAAAATCTACTGTCAATCTTGTCAAATATTGAAGATTGATATGTAATTATTTATTTCCTTACTTGTAAATAATTAAACATGATTATAGGCAATAGATTAGGAGCCTGATGTATCACAATCAGTATATATATATAATCTTTTATTGCTTTGAATAATAAGAAAACACTATTCTTCATTTCATATTATTTCTTTTCATAATATCAAAGCATTGCTCCGGGTATTAGAATAAAACACAAAGATTATATTTTAGCCAACTTCCATGGGAGATGATAAACCAAAAGGCATGGCTTCAGGAGCAAAATGGGACAATCCCAATCATTAGCTTTACATTCATCATTCAGATCAACCTTGTGCAATTCTTGTGCCACAATCCTTGGTGGATGACAACTATAGCACATGGAGGCAATCCATGACTATGGCTTTGACTGTAAAGAATAAAATTGGGCTTATAGACAATTCAATAAATGAACCAGATGAGAAAAATTCAGATGAACATCAACAGTGGAATCGATGCAATAATTTAGTCAAAACTTGGCTGCTAGGATCAATGTCTAAAGAAATGGCTGGCAGCATCATACATTGCAGGAGTGCTAGACAGATATGGCTAGAATTGCAAGAGAGGCTTTCACATGTGAACGTGGTTCAATTGTTCAATGTTGAGAATGAAATTCACAACTGCGTGCAAGGTAACATGTTTATAGGATCTTATTTCACAAAACTAAAGGGATTATGGGATGAGCGTGATTCGCTTTGTGCTTTTCCTGTTAGTGATATGCACTAGGTCAATCATTTGTGATTATGTATTGACTTTCTTATTTTGTTAATAAAGAGGTATTATATTATCATTTGATTTTATGATAATTACATGAATGGTTAATTCTTACTAAGGCCATCAAGTATGTGACTTGATAGTAAAACCCTTAGATTAAAATAAGAGTTCTATTCTAATTATCCCTAGCCATTTATTCATTATATGAATATTAAAGTATTAAGGCTAGTATGATGTTGACTGATGGTTATGTTTTACTAATCATAAATATGAGATATTAAGTCAACTCATAGGTACATGATGAGAGATCATGTACTGGATTGACCCACTATGAGAATACTGCATAGATTATTGTCATAAGTATTTCTTATCACAGTAATTTTATTTCGGTCCTTTGACCTTGAAATCATCATGGATTTCTATATAGCTATTTTATGTTTTGACACATTCTAACATTGTCTTTAACCGGATGATTAAAAGAATATTGTTGGATATAAAATTAGTTATATGAGGAATGTGAGTGATTTAGAAGGAATTTATCCCTCATTAATATGAGAAAGATATCTAAAGGCCCCTTGATGAGATAGACTGAATGAAAATGCATGGCCATGCTGAAATGAATTGATAAAGAGTTATCATTTTCAGTCTACTTGGAATCAAGTCATAATATTGAATTATATAAGGATGACATTCTATGCCTTATGTTCAAATAAGATATCATGTGATAAAGGGACAATAAAATTCACTGTAATTAGGTTATGTCGGATTATTGACTTCACATGACTTGGGCAGTCATAATGTCTTGCTAGAGGCTACTTATGACTTGTAGGCCTAAATAGAGATTTAGGCCCACTGCCAATGTTATGTGAACCTACAGGGTCACACACTTAGAACAAGCCCAAAAACGGATATGGATTTAATAAGCCCAAAATAAACTTTGTAGAAATAAATAATTAAAGTGTTTTATTTATTTATTTAAGATAAATGTTATTTTAAATAAATAAATAAGATATTATTTTTGATTTGTTTTTAAACAAAATCAGAATATAATAAATGGAAAATTACCAAAAGGTCATTGGTAAATGAAACCCTAATTTGGAGTCTATAAATATGTTATATTCTCTAGGGTTTCACACACTTGTTTTTGCCTCCAAATTCGTTTTCTTTCCTCTTAGAAAACAAAAACAGAGTTTTTTCTTTTGTTCTTGATTTGTGAGACAGTCAAAAGGTTGCTAGCACACACACTCAAATTCATTTTGTGAAGGGCTGTTCGTGTGGATACCTATAGAGGACGCATCCTTTTGGAGAGGTCTTGATCCGAACAACCAAGCCAAAAAAGCTCGAGGTAAGGTGTCACCGGTGTGAACCTCCTCTCATCCTTCCAGAGAATCTTGCCTCTTCTGCGTTTTGGTAAGATTTTAAAAACCCTAGATTTAATCAATTAGTCGAATTACATGGATCCTGGCTTGGGAACGTGACAAAATTTTAATTTTTTCGCTGCGTTTGCATCACGGAACCCAACATTTCCTACATGTACTTGTGGCACTATCAAAGAGGTGGCTATATATTTAGAAATGTAAAAGAAATTTCTCATGGGTCTTAATGAGTCATATGCAGGTGTTCGAAGTAACACTTTATTGCAGGATCCATTGCTTATTGTGAACAAGACATACTCATTAGTTCTTCGTCATGAAAAACAATAAGAGGTGACAATTGAAAAGGCTCATGTACAGTTAAATGTTGCTACTTTTTTTGTGAAGAACTTGAGCTGAGGGCCTGTAGAAGAATAAAAGTATTTTAAGTGCAACAAAAAAAACCACACCATAAAGAATTATCGTGCACATCTCAAATGTAGTTTTTATGGATGGAAAGGTCACACGATTGAATATTGTCATAAAAAAAGGCAGCAATCGAGACTGTGCACAATGTAACAATTTCCAAAGGGAATCAAGCTACATCTCAAATGACCAAAAAGGAGATGAATTTCCCATTCACACTTGAAGAATGCTGACAAATACTAGACATGTTGAAGGCTAAATCTTCTTCTGCCAATCATGTTAGTACTTGCACAACTTATGAAAAGCTCTCAGGTAAAGCTTTCTTACATGTCTCTAATAGAAAAAAGAACATTTAGATCTTGGATAGTGGGTGTACAGACCATATGATTTCTGATACAAAATTGCTCACACATTCAAAGCCTATCAATAATAATATTGTGGAACTACCAAATGGCTCATTAGCATTAGTAACTCATATTGGCAAAGTTGTTCCATCCCTTGATCTCATTCTTGATGATGTTTTATGTGTTCCCTATTTTCGTTTGAATTTAATTTCTATCGGTAAATTAGTCCTTGATTCATCTTATATAACCATATTTCTAAACAAACATTGTTTCATTTAGGACCTACGTTCGGGGAAGATGATTGGGACGAGAATTAAAAGAAAGGGCCTTTATTATCTTAGTCCAATAAAGAAAGAAAGGTGCAACCATACCAAAACTTCAGACTCGTCTCTTTGGCATCAACGCCTTAAATATCCCTCAACCAAAGTAACCCCATTGTTTCCTTTTTCCCATTTTAAGAATAAAGCTTGTAATACAAACAAATGTTTAATCTGTCCATTAGCCAAACAAACAAGACTTCCTTTTCCTTCAAATATCATTAGTAGTGCATTTTGTTTTAACTTGATTTATGTTGACATTGGCGTGGCTATAAGGTAGCTTCTATTTTAGGTGTAAAATGTTTTCTTACCATTGTTGATGATTATAATAGATGCACATGAGTTTACCTTATGAAGCACAAATCAAATGCTAGAGATCTTTTGGTAAAATTTATTAAGATGGAAGAAAATAAATTCAATACTAAGGTAAAAATCATTCATAGTGATAATGGTCCTGAATTAAGACTTGAAAGTTTTTATGCACAAAAAGGTATAATCCATCAAACAAGTTGTGTTAACACACCATAACAGAATGGAATTGTCGAGTGAAAACATAGACATTTATTAAATATGGCACAAGCTTTTCTCATTTAAGCTAGTCTTCCTAATCAATTTTGGGGTGATATTGTCCTAACTTTAGCATATCTCATAAATCAAACACCCACTCCTTTTCTTCAAGGAAAGACTTCATATGAAAAATTATTTAATAAGGTTCTTAATTATTCGCATTTACATGTCTTTGGCTGTTTGTGTTTTTCTTCTACTTATGCAAAAAATCATTGTAAGTTTGATCCTCGGGCTTTAAAATACATTTTTCTTGGATATCCATATCGGCAGAAAGGGTGCCAAGTTTTTTATGTCAACTAGAAAAAGGTACTAGTTTCAAGAGATGTCACTTTCTTTGAAACCATTTTTCCTTCTCAATAATCCACTGCACCTCAGAATGATTTTGATGCATGAATGGTTCTATTTCTAAATAATAATTCAAACTTTATTTTTGCATTTGAATTTCCATCTATACCTACCACTTCCATTACACTACAAGAGTCATCTCCACTCACTATAATAGATGAATCACCAAACCTTACCATATCCATACCTGAGCATTCTTTACCATTTGTACAAGATGTATTACCCTTATCATCGTCTCATACACAAAATGAAATAACTATAGTTGTACCCACTCAAACACTTCGCTAGAATCCACTAAAGCTCCACAATACTTATAGGACTTCCATATTGAAATGGCCCTCCCTTCAAGGTCTGAACCATCATCTTCCATGAACTCGGTCAAACATTCAACTACTGCTCATCCTCTTTCTCATTTCTTATCTTATGGTAAACTTTCTCTTAATCATAAAGCCTATGCTACTTAACTTACTCTTTTAAAGGAACCCACTAGTTATTCACAGGCTATTAAAGATTCAAACTTGCGTAAAGCCATGCAATATAAGATCATTATATTATAGAATAATGGGACTTAGAGTTTGGTGCCATTACCATCTCATAAGTGACCAATTAATTACAAATGGGTGTATAAAATAAAGCTCAAAGTTTATGGGATAATTGAACGATATAAAGCCCGATTAGTAGCCAAGGGTTACAATCAGGTTAAAAGGGTTGATTATAGGGAAATTTTTGCATCGGTGGCTAAAATGGTAATAGTTCAGGTATTGCTCAGTGTTGCAGCCTTGCATCATTGGCATTTTCATTAGTTAGATGTTAATAATGCATTTTTGAATGGTGACCTTGATGAGGAAGTATACATGTCCTTACCTCTTGGTTTCAAACAAAAGGGGGAGAACCATGTTTGTAAACTTCATAAATCACTATATGGATTAAAGCAAGCTTCCAGGCAATGGTTTATCAAACTATGTAATGCACTCCAAGCAGTAGGATTCCAACAATCACTTTTTGATTATTCATTATTCATTCAAAGTCTACAAGGTAGTTTCTTGACACTGCTTATATATGTTGATGATGTGATATTGGTTGGAAATAATTTGTAGGATATAGAAAACACTAAAATTTTATTATCCAAGTAATTCAAACTCAAAGATTTGGGACAACTCAAATATTTTCTTAACATAGAGGTTGCAAGGTCACTACATGAAATCAGTTTATCACAATAGAAATATTGGATGATGTTGGATTTTTAGGTGCCAAACCTTCTCGATTCCTTATTGAAAAAAACATATCACTCGCACAATTTAATGGGAAGGTTTTAGATGATGCATCAATATATAGAAGGTTAGTTGGAAGGTTAATCTACTTAATTATAACTAGACCAGACCTTACTTATGTTGTTCATATGTTGAGTCAATTTATGGACAAGCCTCGACAACCACATTTGGAAGCAACTCATAAAGTGCTTAGATACATTACACAAACACCTGGGCAAGGTATCTTGTTATCACCTACAGGTTCACTACAGTTACAAGCATTTTGTGATGCTGATTGGGCTCATTTCTTGGACACAAGAAGGTCTAGTACAAGTGATTGTATTCTACTTAGTCAAGCATTGGTCTCTTGGAGGACTAAGAAATAAACAACAGTGTCACGTTCAAGTGTAGAGGCAAATTATCGATCTATAGCCACTACAGGTTGCAAGGTTACATGGTTGAAAAATACTTTGAAAGATTTAAAGGTAAGCCATACACAGCTAGTGACTTTATTTTATGATAATCAAGCTTCCATGCATATAGCATCAAATCCAATCTTTCATAAATGAACCAAGCACATAGAAATAGATTGTCTCTTGTACGCAAGAAAATCCAAGAAGGAATGATTCAAATAGCCTATATTCAAAGTGCAAACCAACCAGCAGATTTTTTTACTAAGCCATTGAGTACCACACAGTTTGAAATTCTACTTAGCAAGTTGGTTGTCATTAATATACACTCCAACTTGAAAAGGAGTGTTAAGCACAAAATCTACTGTCAACCCTGTCAAATATTGAAGATGTAACTATTTGTTTCCTTACTTGTAAATAATTAAACATGATTATAGGCAATAGAATAAAAACTTGATGTATCACAATCAGTATATATATGTAATCTTTGATTGCTTTGAATAACAAGAAAACACTATTCTTCATTCTATAAATTTCTTTTCACTTACTCTTCCTCCCTCATTTCATTCCCAAACAAGGAAAAGGTAACTATATACACTTAGCTCTCTTTCTCCTCCCTTCTCTTTTTATACATTTTCTCACCTTTTTTTTAATTACCCTTCCCTTACATTGCATCCAAGCAAAGCCTTAGAGTTTTCATATTTTTGTCCTTTCTTTCTTATGGACTTTTTTTTTTCCTTCAGGCAAACATACAAACATTCTATACGCGTACCCACAAGGTGAAAAATTATGCTACCCTACAAATTAAACAACCCTTGTGAGAAACTAACTCTTAGACAATAAACAATTTGAAGAAGGAAAATTCCAAATGTTTTCTTTTCAATTTGTAGGATATTGCCAGTTCATTGAGAAAATCAGCCAAAAATTACATTAAGAGCAAAAGTTGAAGGAAATGTTGAAAAAATATGGCAGCTAAAATTAAAATGGATGTTCTTGATTTTTGGTTTTTTCCATTCTCGTGTCAATTTTTTCCATTTTTTTGTTAATTAATGAATTACTCTAGACTACTGTTTGTGGGGTCTGCCGCTGTCAACTTCACAACCTTTATGGTAAAAATTCTTTAGGTATTAAGAGTTTTCTCTTCCTTCTTCTCTTAACCTACTCTGCTCATTTTCATCTACACTGACAACATATAAAGATCAACCATTAAAGTGTATTTAGTATAAATAAATTTCACCTAATTTTATGATATTTATTTTTAAATCTAAATGACATATATTTGGGTAATTTATTTATAATTTTAAATTTTTAAATTTATAAAATTAATTATAACTAAACTAAATTCTATCAAAATAATTTGAATTTCTAAATGAATTTCACAAATTTTAAATCTATATTTTTAAATAACTAAAACATCTCTCCTTTTTTTTTTTTAAATATCTTTATATTTATAAAAATATTTTTAACAAAAAACTGAATTCAAGATTTATATTAAATATAATATAATAAAATATAACATTTATTTCAAATAAATTTTATAAACTATTCATTTAAATTAAATATATTTTATTAATAAAAATTTATTTGTAAATTAATTTCATTTGGAATTCATTTGAAAAGGAAATAACTTTATTGGTGGAATTCAACCAAGCAATTATTTAGACATGAAATTTTATTCTTTTCAATTTCTGAAAGGGTGGCAATTTAACCAGCCAAATGGGTTATTACAAAATGAGTGAATGCACGTGTTGCGTCATACATACAGTAAAGCAGAGGAATTAACCACTCACCTTGACCTGACTATTTCTTCTTTCATGGCAAGTGAGAGTGCACTAAGGTTACCCCCACTTTCGACTTTTACTCCTGGCATTGCAATAGCTCTGCTTCCTATAAACCCACCTTCTCCTACACTTATTTTACCAAACTTGACCCGTCCTCCTTCACCTTCATAGATGTGTCCAAATAATAGAGCTTCTTTTCCCACACAACCACCTCTCTCTACTTCCAGCATTTCTGGGTTTAGTGCAGCTCCCATACTATCTATATATGCCCCTTGGTCCAATTCTATATCAGAACCCATTAGCCTTAACCATACATTGAACAAGATTGACCCACTAGTCATTTCCATGAAATAATCCCCAACTATGGTTCTAAATGCTTGCCATATAGTGTCCATGAACACACCTCTACTCCAAATAAGTACTGTTTCGCCTTCTTTCTTTTTTCCAACAAGAACCCATTTAGCCACAACACAAGCTAATGCAGCTAGAATTCCTGATGAAACCCAAATCAGAGGAAGCAGCCAATGCAGTGAAAGTTTCTTGCTTTCTTTCAAGAGAAGGACATAGTTTAAAGGAGCAAAGATTACTAATCCCAGGAGGAAATATGGAAATACTGTCTGTAGCAGTGGTTGACCAAAGATTGCCCATGAGGTCTGGTACCAAGTTCTTGCTAGAGTCACTTTTCCCGAGTCTCTTTTCTCCAACATTGCAGCCATTGGACACCCTGAAAGGTCTACTTTAACATCAGATTGCTCTATGAAGATTCTCCAGGCTTCTGGAAGTGGTTCACCGTTGCGCAAATGCTGACAAATTTCATAAATCAATGAACGACCGTGATCAATTGAAGCACTTTGAGAACAAGATGTAGCTTCAATAACGTCCACCTCAGAACATCGGATATAAGGATTAAACTCCAATCTTTCTGATTCTTCATCCGTAAGGTTTTGATCGATGGTAACTTCTCCAACATCGATGTATGGGAATTCAGCCTCATCCCATGGTTTCGTGCAGTCAAGTGCAATATCACGGGCGGCTTCATCCATGGGAAGTGGCCTGACTTGCAGCTGGAAAATATACTGAACACCACCAGGGGAGCTTACTCGGCGTCGGAAGTCTTCAGCAAGGAAAAGTAAGGGACGGTTGTCTTTATCATCCCTTGGAATTGCACCCGTTTCTGGTGGCAGAATTCCATTGGGCTCCACCTTACCTGAATCCTCATTGATGTTTTCATCTTTAGGCCTCAGCTTGAATTTCACGTACATTTCCTGACCGTCTGCAAACCTGAAGAGCCTGCAAATGTTGGAATAGTAATGTAGCTCAGCAAATGAGTCAGCATTGCGAAGGGACATCCACACTGCGTCACGGACATGAGGGGCTCGCTTCACAAACTCCTCCCTTGCTGGAAGCCCACACACCAGCCATGTTGCAAAATCAGCTATTGTCCTGGCATAGAACGCATTGCCTGTTTTTAGTGTCAGGTCAAGAAGAGAAGAGTCACCACCAAGTTTATTTTCATCTGAGAGCATTCTTATTGATGCACCACGCGCATCTATTCTTGCATCATCATCAGCACTTAAGCTATTGCTGTGGCGGACTACAATAGGATATCTTTTACCAGCCTGGAAGATCTTGTGCTTAGGAAGTCCTTTGATGCTGTCATAAATCTGCAGATATCCCTTCCCACCGACACCAATGCGATGAAAGTACCGTGATTTAACCTTCAAAGTTGTGGCAGCTAAATTTGCAGCCAGGTTACCAACGATTTTCTTATATTTAGTGTCCATCTCTTCTATCCTGTCATCTAAAGCATGCATGGTGTTCTTGATCATGACTGGAGTTTGGGACCCAATATATACACCACCCCTCAGAAGAATTGAATTCATTGGAGCAACTGAAAGAGCTCCGAGAACTACATCTCTCTGAACAACAGAACCAGGTAGGACCAGACTTTGACTCCCAACTACTGAGTTATCCTGCACCTCAATTTTCCCTTGACTGAACCCGCTGGATGAATAGAACCGAGCAATCATCCTGCTGAAGTCACCAAGATGGACACCATCACCAACTGTAATCAATTTAGGGTCTGAAACAGGGTTGATGGCCCTGATAGAACAATGTTTTCCAACCTTTGCACCAAGCAGGCGTAAATAAATGCAGAAGGCTTCTGTTCCAGACAAGAGTTTGGCAAATCTAATATGGCAGGCAATGGTAATTCGATGACGAAGCCAAGTCTTCAGGTGAGATTGCTCATTCTCTTGTTCGTCAGAAAGAAAATGGGTCAAAGAGCATGTAACGAAGCTAAGTATCAGGCCGTGAGCTATATAGGCAATAGCAACTGAGATGGCAAATTGTAGAGGGTTAAATGTTACAGTGGCATACATTGTGGCATAAGCAACAAAGGTGAATGGGACCCAGTGAAAGGCTCCACAGATACAAAAGAATGAGAGGTGTTGAAGGGATACAGGGTTTTGAGACAGCCACATAAAAAGGAGGTAGATGATAGCTGCTGAGAATGTGCTGAGGAAACCAACCATATAGATGCCCATGAAATGGTAAATAGTTTCATTCTGAGACATGTTCCCATTTTTCTGCACTGTGCCCTGAAATCCATGGAAATACAAAAATCATTCTTCAACTTTTACTGTCATCGATAGTAAAATATACTATTTTCTGTTAAGTACATGAAATGTCTACGTATACTATTTACTTTGCTAATGTGTGACTCTATAGAATGGATATTCGGAAAGAACTTACCTTTCGAATATCGTGAAGCTTGCTAGATTTGAATGCAGCGTTTCCTGGTTCACACTTTTGCAGGGGTGGAACTTGAGATTCTTTTCCTACTACACTTCCTTTTTGGATTACAGCATACGGACCAACTGAGGAATTCCGACCGATTCTAATGGGATGGAAGCGCAACATTCCATTCTTCACTTCATGGCCTTGAATCAATGCCCCTTCGGCAACCACGGCTCCATCTCCAATTGAAACCAGTGATGGGTCTGTTATGTCGACAGTGTCAAGCAAAACTGATGACCCTATCCTGGCTCCAAGAATCTCAAACCAGTAATTGAGGAACACTGTTCCTCTCAAATGCTCTGCAAAAACTCTTGAAGAAATTTCTTGGGCCTTATAAAGTGCCCACCACTTAACAAAATCTATTGACCAGATGGAGATTTCAGGCGTCAGGGCATAATTTGGTCTCAAGAAAGAATTTCCGAGGAAAGCAATACAGATGCAAGTAGATAACATGCAAAAGATCCAAGTAAGAGGAGCTGAGGCCAATGATATCAGGTAACACGACCAATGAATTTTATCTAGTGATACATGGCTAGCTGAGACCAAATTTGTAAAAGCAGATACTGATAGATAAGCAGGAAGGCTTAGCATGACAGATATGTAAATGAGAGCAAGAAATTGGAAGAACCAGATATGCACTTGTTGTGTCCTGGAAATTTCTGTCACAACTTCAGTAGAATCAATATCCGTCTCCGGAAGATGAGAATCAGAGTTTATGAGGTGAGGTTGAGACTTCATCACAAGATTCTCTGAGAAGCTTGCTAAATCTGCAATGCAAGCGGCAGTGAAGATATCTACTGCTCCAACTGGCACTCCAAGGAAATCTGAAAGTTTTTGAGCTGCCCTGACCACACCTATCGAATCAATTCCATAAGATGATAGATTCTCTGTGGTGGAAATGTTCTTGATAGCAACTCCTGTCTGTTCAGAAACAAGCCCCTTCAGAAACTCCACAATTTCTCTGTTATCCAGACTTTTAGTTTTCTGTATTGGAGAGCTCAATAGATGAGATCTTGGTGTTCTTCCCTCCCTGTATGTTCCTGTGGTGAATGACCGGACCAATGTTCTTTTTGAGAAAATTGGGTCAGGCACAGCGTTCAAAGTTCCATCAGTAAAATGCTTGAGGCATTCAAATCTCTTGATTTTACCTGATGTTGTTTTACTAATGGTCCTTGGCTTGATCAATTTGACACAAGCCACAGGGACACCATGTTCCTCTATTACACGGTTTTTAATGTTTTCAACAACATCCTTATCGACTGGCTTACCATCTCTAACCTCAGCTATTACAACTAAGCCAACCTGGTCGGAACCATCTGGAACTGAAATTCCTTTTGATGATAACACTTCCTCTGGAACACCAACTACTGCACAGCAACCCGGGCGCAAAAGTTCGGATGCACTCTCAACTGTCTTTTCCACATCCGCTGAGTAAATGTTTCGTCCTGCTACGATGATTAGATCCTTGATTCTTCCAGTTATGAACAATTTCCCATCAATGATTCTTCCTAAATCTCCGGTTCGAGTGTATATTCTTCCAGGGTGATTCTGAAGTACACTTCTGAAAATTTTTTGGCTATATTCTTCCCTGCCCCAGTACCCAATTCCAGCACTTGGACTGCTGATCCATATTTCTCCTTCCCTTCCAGGTTCTTCAAACTCTCGACCATTCTCCGGATCAACTATTCTGATGTCAACATCTGCATCATCTGGATTATCGTACCCGCAGCAGACTCTTCCCTGCCAATCAATTAAGATGGGTTTTCCTTCCCCATATGCACAGCTGACAAAGACACAATTCTCGGCCAAGCCATAACCAGGAGCCACCACCTCTTGACAAAGGCTGAAAGGACGAGTGAGCTCAATAAATCTTTTTAGTGTTCGCTGCCTCACTGGTTCAGCAGCAACCATAAGGAAAATCATGGACGAGAGATCATAGTTCTGAACTTTTTCCTTGTCTGATTCTAGTCTTCGAACCACAAGTTCAAAAGCAAAATTGGGGCCAGCACTGTGAGTAGCCTTGTATTTGCTCATAGTCTGAAGCCATAGGAGTGGATTCTTGATGAAAGTCAAAGGTGAAAACAGAATTGCTGATCCGCCACTTACTAGAGCTGTAAAAAGTCCACCAATCAGCCCCATGTCATGATATTGCGGAAGCCAGCTTACTAGTACTGTCTTTGAAGTGCTCTTGTACCTCCTTCGCATCAACTTCACATTGTGAATGAGCCCACCATGGGTTATCATCACGCCTTTAGCATCACCGGTGGAACCTGATGTAAATTGCAGAAAGCACAAATCATCCGGCCCAGGTTCAGATTGATGATCCAAATTTGCTGGAATCACGTCTGTCGAGTTCTTTATCCAAGAATCTGTGTGAATCCATGGAAGATCAGGCCAGCGAGCAGAAGTTTTTTCTTTTTTCCCTGTCAATGAGATCAGATTCTTCACAAAACCTGCTCGAACTGCAGAGTGATAAGCAATGGTGGACAGAATTGCCACTGCATTACAGCATTTAGCAACGTTTTCAATCTTCAGAAGTGCTTGTCCACCTCTTTGCATAGGATCTGGAGGTAGAGCTGGGACTGGAATGACTTTTGCTATTAAACACCCAAAGAAGGCATCAACGAAGTCCAGGCCTGGTACGTGGACTAGCAGAACCCTGTCTCCAGGCTTGAGAGCTGGTTTTTGACTGGTCAAGAGCTTATGGGAAATGCAAGAAGCATTGGCTAGAAGTTCTGCATAAGTCCTCTGACACACCACTTTTCCTTCTTCATTAATCCAGGTGTAGAGTGTTTTATTTTTTGTGACCGTGTGCGTTCCCCAGTGTTTCAAGTAACCAGCAAGAGAAGATATACTAGGGAAATCCACGCCTGGAAGTTCTCCTAGCTCTTTTGATTTTATGTCCGAGAAATCTGATTGCAGAGGAAATAAGCTCTGCAACAAAATTTGCAAGAGGTATATCAGTTATAAACCATGACATTTAAATACGTCATATCCAGTTATTGTAATATTACATCAGAAACTTGGAATGTTAATTACCTTGACATATGGAAAATTTGGCAATGAATTGTTACTGGCAAAGTGCTTGCAGATTAGAGCCATGGCATATGATGAATTTCTCTCTGTGAGCTCAAATGCCATTAGCCCACCTACATAGTAAGTGTTTCTCCGGCCTTGAAGTTCGGACTCCAGTCTATCATAGAACCCATCCTTCATATCTGTTTTCATATTATTAAAAGAAAAAATGTTAATAATATTCTCATCCGATTGAGTTCATGTCATAGAAGTAGAATAGTTCATTGAGCAATACCTTGGCTGCTAACATGAGGGAAGTACTTAAATATTCGCTGTAGGACCACTTTCTCAACTTTTGCCCCCATGTTTTTTACTACTTTTATGGCAAGATCAGTGATACTTGGTCCCTTGACATCAACATCGTTTCCGTAGGACCAGAACAAGAAAATATCAGTGTCGTCATAGAATTTCTGCATTGCAACTGGGTGACCAATTGTTGCAGGATCATCCATATATTCACCAAAGTAATAAAAGCCAACTGGCATGGCTTCTAGCCCTTTAATCTTTAAGACAGTGGTGTAGTAGTCAATTGTCTGAACTTTGCTGAACAACTCTCTTTCAAGTTCACTGAGATCCATCACTTCATTCTTAGGTTCTGCAAATAGAATGTGTCAATTAGCTATTTCAAAGTGACAGAAAGAAAAAGAGAAAAAAGAAATCTGAAAATCCAGAAAACCTGTTGGATTCGTGGTAGGTGATCTGTAAATTTTTCCAGCTTTAAAAGGGAAGGCCCCGGAGATGATTATCTTATCAAACTCCATCTCCTTGACTTCTCCATTGGTATCTTTGATATCAACAGTTGCACCATCAGAATTGCGTCTGACAGCCAATACTTCAGTATTGCAATGAACTTCAATTGGAAGTGATTTGGTGACCTTATGCCATAGACTAGTGTATCCGCCCCTGAAGCGTCTTATCTTTCCAGCCATTGAAGTCCTAGTGAACTCATGAATATAGGCATAAGGCATGTCTTGAGGAAATCCATAGCCAGAAGCAGTGTACCCGTAGGCCACAGATTTAGGAACAGATTTCAATCCACGACACTCAAGGTATGCTGGAGTTAAATCTGAAGCAAATTCACTAACAGCATGTATTCCAATTCGACCTGAATCCTTTGCCTTATCCTGATAGAAGCAATACGAAAAGGTGAATTGATAGCCAAGGCTTTAACAGCAAGCGAATAATAACAAAACTGACCTGAAGTTCTAAGGTTAGTGAGATCACAGATACATAATCATCTGCAACATTGATGTCCTCATATTTCCCTGTAGAGCTGTGAATAAGAGCAAGCTTGTGGGAGTCCATTTCTTCTAGTTCTAATTTAGCCTCATTAGCAAGGTGAAAGATGATTGGTGCACTGTTTTTAGCGAGAACTTGACCACCAAGATCATAAATTTTTCCTACAGATAGTACAACATATGGTCAAACTTTGTTGGGTTTCAAGCGTGAAAAAAGAAATGTTCATTTTGTACCTTCAATTTCGATAGACTCACACATGCCACCTACAGTATGATGCTTCTCTAATAAAGTCACATTACAGTAACCAAGTCTAGCTAGTGCATAAGCCGCTGATATGCCACTCGGACCTCCTCCTACTACCCCAATTCTCGTATTTACAGGCAGACATGGATGTAGATTGGAAAATTGATCTTCTACTGATATTTTCGGGTCCATAGCTCTTGTACTGAATCCTTCAACTGGCTGTGACTGTTGAAAACAAGGTAACAAGATGAGCTTAGTTTCCCTCTACATCTAATTCTGAAATGCAACAAAAGAACCGTACAGCCCAGAAGAATATAGAAAACAAGTGTATCTTTTCAGTTTGATAAAATCCAAGTGAAGAGTTAGAGAAGTAAAGACCTTGTTATGGACGCAAAAGAATGCAGAAAAGAGTCCTAGCAAGCTAAGCCAGCTCGAAAAGGTTGATGCGCGACCACTTCCTGTGATGCCATTGTGTCCACAAGTAAAGAAACCAAAAATACCTATGACTGAATATGAACATTAAATTTTTATTCCTCTACATCACTAACACATTCTCTTCTTACTACTTCCTTTTCTTTAGTTAGTTCTCTTATTGATTAGCACAAAAATTTAAAACTGAACAGACCAATGGCTAGAGAACAGGAGACAAACATTTTTTAAAAGTAACAAGATTAAAGATATTAACAAACCTTGGAGTTGAAATGGGCAAAAGGGTATGGATCAAGTATAAAATTTAATCAAGTTAATGCCAAATGGCAAAGAAGAATTGTCAAATGAAGAAGCCGAATCACCATATGTAAAGAATGATGATATCATGGCCGAATTTATAGCACAAGAGATTCTTTAACATTCCATAAAGTGTAAGACAAAATCTCACTATTCAATTCTATCGAATTTTCCGAAACATTTTAACGTAGAATTAAAAGATTACTACGAATTGTTCCAGGATGTTCCATTTTTTTTTCCCTATTGATAACTCCGTCGTAACTAGTAACAACAACATGTATTACAGCGTACGTGTAAAGTAAGAATTAGGTGGAAAATGATTATAATAATATTTGTGTTTACAAGGTATATATAATTATAATATGGACATATGCTTTGGAGCAGTTAATTATTCGCACAATCTATGGATATACAGCAGCAGCAGCCAATGTAAAAGTTGAATTTTGAGCCAAATTAATCTTTTAGCGTATACATCAATGGCGGATTTGTGTTTCGCGTATCATGTAAATTTTGACCGTTACAATAAATAAAATTACATAAAAGCAAATTAGTGATCGTTTCAATAAATTTTTCTTTTTTTCTCTTAAAAATATAAATCATATGCAAGTGATAAAATATAATAATCCCTAATTATATAATAGACAATTATACAAACCCTAAGTTTTATCTGTGGTGATAAGAGCTTTAATTGCCCTAATGGATATAAAAGGTTCAAATCTCCACTCTACTACTACTAACTTAACTCACTAACATACTAATAAAATGGTTGTTAAAAGGAAAAAAAAAAATTAGACGACTGTGGGAACTTTATTAGAAAAAAAAAACATTAAAAAATAGACAAACAGACGATTGAAAAGGTTCTAAAACATCAAGCTATGTGCGTGATTTTTTCCCAAAGGTCAAAAGGGGATTATATTGATCCTTGGCGACAAATTTAAGAACCAAATTGACCTTTATTCCGAATATCCATCAATGCCAAAAGGAACTGATGTGTGTCTACAACATAGAGAGTTTAGAAGCAGGCCAAAAAAAGGGAAAAAAAAATACTAGGAATCATATCTAGCGATGATGTATATAATGTTCCAAAATTAGCATTTAATTCTTGTTAAATATAATGGTTGTAAGTTGAAAAATGTATTTGATTTAAAAAATATATTTTTTAAAATATTATTAAAATTATATTATTTTTTCAAATATGTACTAAAATTATAGTTAATGAAGGGTGGATAATGTTAAAATTATATAAACTACAGTAACAATTTTTGGATAATTACTTCATATTTGAGCCATTTCTATTTCCAAAATTTTAATAAATTAATTATTAAGAGATTTTTACTATTTTCGTGGTATGGTCTAAATCAAATCGGATAATTAAAGTTCACTGGGCTCTGAATATTTTTATTTAAATTTTTTTAAATTGGACAAAATTTTAAAAAAACTTCCATAAAACTTAAATATAAATTATTTTAATATTGTATTAACATGAGTATAAAAAACAAACGGTTATTTAATATTTTTATTAGATAAAAATTTAAATCTTTTAACGAAGATTTTTGTGTTAAAATATTTTTAAATATAGTTTCGGAGTAAATTTATTTCTTATTAAAAATATTAGGAAAAAAATGTACCTTTATCAAATATTATTTTTTTGCATGTAAGTAAAAGTGGAACCCACAAACAGTAAGAGAAATTTAAATATATAATTTTCACAATAATAAAAATGTATTTGCATCTTAGTGGCAAATGTAAAATTAGGATAAAATATTATAAAGCAATTATTCAATCGTAAATTTACAAATCTTTTTTTTTTTTTTTTTACAGAATGCAACTTAGCACTGTCGGGACTGAAAAGAGGGACGGGGAACTCGGCCATATATGCTACTAGAGCTCTTTGGCCACTAGACCAACTTACTAACCCAAGAATTAAGTGAGTTGTGTTAAAAAAAAAAAAGAAATAATTGAACTTATTTTATTGATATAAATTTTTGTCTTAATTTCTTATTTCAATTAAAAGGAGGGTATTCAGTTTATTTTGAAGTAATCACTTTGATGGTTGGAACAGAAAGTTCAGTATTTGGGGATGAAAACATTGCCTAATAGATTAGTAAAAGGGATAGCAATTGGTTGGTTATCTCACTGAAGCTACTCTCAATGGCAAGCTGATGTTGCCCAAGTACTTGCTTTTGCATTGTGCTGTATATGATACAGAACATCACTCAGGTGCCTTTCTCCATCTAAACACCTGATGGTTACTATTGACCATTAACTCCAAGAAATGCAAGATCATCATGGATCATTGATGACTTAATTAATGCTTCCTCTCAGACGCAAACATCTCATTAGTGAAAGCAGCTGGTTCTGAACCATCCCTTGAACGTTTCACTTATCTTTAAAGAACCAACTACAAACATTAACGCTACTATTTATCATTTCAAAGCTTTCCTGTTCGCCATGTAATTCGGGTTTATGGTGGGCAAATCTGCCAAAGGTTAGTCTAATTCAGAACCCTGGTTGTTATCATTTGTTGATATTAAACGCATAAGATGAATAATTATTTGGAAGAGCCTATGAAAAGATACTGTACCTGAAGTAAGATATTCAAGAATTATGAAAAGGAAAATGGTACAAAAATTGGCTTAAAAAAAAAATATTTGGTTTTCATGTCATATATGGTTTCAATAAAGAAATACTAATTAGGGAATTATGTGGTTTGAGTAACTGCAACAAGTCAATATGGCCCAAAGGGAAAACATATGAAATGAGTATATTATGAGAGGAGGCAGACAAAAACATAAATAAACAAATAACTCTACAAGTTGATAATGGGACGCTGGTATCACTCTTTTCTTGATTCTTTTCTCTTGGTTTTTGGTTGTTTTAGTGTCAGTCAAATTAATCATATCAGGGGTGTTCTGAGGAAAAGAGCGAGGATGTTCTGGCTAATGTAAAATTTGGCCCAGTTCTTATAATCAACAACTTCATCTTACAACTGCAAGAGAGATGAATCAAGTGCCCTAACCTTTTTATAATGCACAAATAACAATTCTATGATGAAAATACAAGTTTCAAGGATCAAAATATACTTTAAGAACAAGAATCACAAATGCAGCACAAGAACCTTAAATGTCATATTCAGGTTAAGACCTAACATATCCACATAAATGATTGCAATGAATGAAAATTAAACAAACATCATCAAGCTACAATATTATAGAAACTTTCAGAGCAAGCACCTGACTGCAAATAACAGTTTATGGAAAGAGCTCCAGTTTATGCTGCTGCTGCTGCTGCTTCTATCAACATCTGGCTCTGCAAATAACTAGATGAAGACAGTGATCGGACGGAGTGAAGTGGGACTAGAACTGCATTCATATCATGCTATCAGATCTTGCAGGCAACCTCCTGAAGAAATTGAGAGGAACTGAAGGGAGCTTGTGACGGAACCTGGGATGCCTCAACACATAAATACCAATGAGAAGAGCCACAACTTGGAAAGGAGTGACATAGAAAACTACAGCAGCAATCAAACAGAATATTATGAATAGCGTTGTTGCCCTGGGGTCTCTCCAACTGAGCAAAGATTGGAACCTTTCCCCTTGAGTTGCTAAGTCACCAACTACAGTCTGAACCCTGCCTGCTATACTTCTGAGACGATCATATCTCATTCTGACAATATCTGATGACTTGGTAGTTGGGAAAGTATCAAATTCTTCATCAAGTTCATCAGGATGGGCTGCATCTGCATGAGACAGCCGCGTGTCCATGTGAGGAGGGTGTCTTGGCCTCCATCTGTAGTTCCAAATACCGATCAAGAAAAGATAGAGAAAAATTGTGGGAAGTATTAGCTCAGGATAAAGGACCAAAATTATAAAGAGGACATGAATTAAAATGGTAGTGAGAGGATTCTTCCAATGGCAGATTTGATCAAACCATTTTCCAACAGCAATCAAACATGTAAGAACGCCCATAATTCTGAAAAAATTGGCTTTGCTTCTCCTCATGCTCCACATATGGGAATCCACATCTAGCATATGTTCCACAACCTCCTTCCTCAGAGGTGGCTCAGCTCGGCCCAACCTCATGGAGACAATCTGCATAGCTTGGTGCCTCAAGCTATCAAGCTGAATTACAGATAATGGATGAATGTAGTGCATTTTGGGCAACAGTGGATGTGAATACATGTGTAACATATTGATTAAAGATGAGCAAGTGAACCGAACAGCTAATTGAACTTCACCCATCTTCTTCACTCCAGATGGTAGAAGTACTATAAGAGGGTATGAGTGTGTGTAAACTCTATCAGTTTCAAGTGTTGATAGCCGAATTCTCACTTTCCCAATTCTTGAATCCTTTCCACCACCTCCGCCATGTACATGACCATTGTCATACACTCCTATAGTAATGACAGTGCACGGATCGAAAATTTCCCAAGTGTACTGTTCATTCCACCTTGGAGTAAAGCTATCAACTATTGTCCTTGTACGGATCCATTTCTGCCCATATTTAGCAACACAGTAGGCATCTGTGGTTCCTCGGCCATCCTTTGTTTTCACAGGGATCAGCCCTACAGCACTAAGAATACCCACTTCCAAAATCCCAATGCTTGGCCTCCACAGCTGCTTTGCTGTTGGCCTGAGGTCACTGCTATAATGCGTTGATTCATCCAAAACATGATAACCACCATCCAGACAAACCCTCAAATGGATCCTACTGGCAAATTTGATTTCTTTCTTTTGTTCCACTTCTCCAATCACATGCTTGTCAAGATTATACCACCTTGTGTTAACAGGCTTATGGTCTAGCCTCCTCTGCACAAGCTGTAAAGGGATCACACACTTCCCCAGAATTTCTGCTTTATCTTCCACTGTCAAAATCAAAGGCTCCTCAAAAGGTTCAGCAGCTACAAATATCAAGTCTTCATTCCACATTGGATGAATACCCCTACTTTGCGATATTCTGGTTCTCAATGCTTGATTACCAAATGTGACCTTTACAAAAGCCTCAGGAAACCTATTCTTGTCACTAGGCAACAAGTCCTGAGCTTCAATCACATTGACCCTAACGTACCAAAGCTTAGGTGAGACATATACCTTTGACCGGATGTGTGCAACCCCTTCAGGACCAACAGTAGCTGCATCTGAATGCCATGCATCAGGGAATGCCTCATCTGCTTGAGTTCCCATCCAAACAGCCAGCATCAGCTCCCCATGCTTGATTTTATCTCCCTTCCGATCTTCCAATCTATACCACTGTGGCGCCAAAGGACTATCTGGTGGAACGCGTTTTGGGATGTCATTTAATTCAAACAGAACCTTTCCAATCAAATCATCAACGACAACATCTTTATCTTTCACTGAGACCTCCAATATTGAAGCTTGAATTCTGTCTTTTGAGAAAGCAAAGACGTGATTCCACTCAGGGTTTGTCTTCTTCTCAAAATGCTTAGTAATTCCTTTATAGTTTCCCATCTTGACCTCAACATAAGGATCACAGCTGCCAGTAATATCTTTAGCAGGCAAATCCTTGGCTTTCACGACTCGAACATATAGATATTGCATTTGCTCAACAAGGTCATAAGTGCAGGCAAGCTTATCGGTTGTGACAGCACCCGCACCAATGTTTGGTGAGGTCTCCTTTAGAGCAAAATCAACAGCTTGTGGAAGCTTTGCCATTTTTGCCTAATTAAGACTAACAAAACCAGATATGTATAAACACCGCTCAAGATTATGCTTAAAAAACAAATACTTTCTCGAACTAGGATTTGGAAAAAGGGTAAGCTATGCGCTGGACAGATGTTAATGCAACCTTAGGGTACTGAAAAGACTTCAAAGACTCGACTTTTTGTGAATTTCAGGCAATTTATATAAATTCAAGTAATCGAACTTGAAAATGGAGATAAAAGTGAAGCAAACGACTGTTGTGACTGTAACAGCTAAAAGCAAGGAACAAGAAGCAAAAACACAGGTATCTAATGAAGTTTCAGATCTCCATTACAACATTAACAAAAATAAGGGCTAAAACCAGAAACTAAGGATTAGAGAACCTCCATAGATCATCTTTTGGACCAAGGTAACAGAACAACCTCTGCCACTTCAGTAAAAGTTGTTGACCAAAAAGTAACAAGTACCTACAAAGCGAAACAAGAAAACCAAAAGATTAACATTACTGTGCAATTCTTTAGGCGCCGAGAAATGAAGGAAAGCCAAGGAAAATGACACTGCAACTATGCAATACCACAGGAAGCTCACAAAACTTAACTACATGGACTAAAATAATTTACACTTGAAGGGCAAAGAAACAACCAAAAAACATTATATTTTCTTTAGACAGTTCAATGCCACCAAACAGCTTGAAAATGAAATTAAATTTACCCATTTAAGAGCAAATATTGGACTTCAGGGTAATCATTGTTAGTAAATTTCCAACAGATCTATTATAATAAATAAACAAACAATAAACAATCACCCATTAAATGAAGCACAAGTAAATACAGCAGTATAAGCAAGCTCAACTTTACAAAATTACAAGAAAATGACTAAAAAACTTCTTTTATTATTACTTGAAAGAGTGAGCAAAGAAAGTTTCAAGCTTCAACAACTACTCAAACTAACTTATAACAACACCACCCTTTTTCTTTAGAACCATTCTTAGGACAAAAAAAGGAGAGAAAAAGAGTTACAATGTACCAGAGTGAGTCACTAATGCTGAAGACAAGAAAAGAACTCTTTCAGGTGCAATTCTTGAAATTTTTTGCTTAAAAAGAAAAGAAAAGACAATGTGGGCAAGAAAAGATGGTGAAGAGTGAACTAATATAGAAAACGAGCATGCGGAGTGAGATCTAACAAAGACTGAATCTCTCCCACCACTTAGAAACACAGAGCTTACTGGGCTTTATTTGCCCTTTTTTAAAATATCCTTTTGTCTTGGTGCATTATTATTTTTTTATTATAAGTATTTACTGGTTGTTCTTGCTTATAGTTATACTTATGTCTGTCATTAGATTATTACTTGGGGAACTGAAACACTCGTGCGAAGACCATGGTCGGTTTACGACTTTGATTTTGTTGTTTGGTTGGTTCGTTCTCCATTTCTTGGACGTTGGACTTCAAGTTGGAGCCGGAGATGGAAGAGAACATAAAACTTTACCTCTTTTTTTTTTCCTAATCAAATCACTACCATTTAATTTAAAGCTTATTACATTTTAAATCTGCTCAATTTTAACATTAAAATTAAATTCTAACTAATTCAATTTAATTCAAATAAAATTATTAAAAATATTAAAAAATTTTAAATATATACACAACAATTAAAATTAAATTCTAATTAATTCAGTTCGATACATCATTGTTAAATTAAAATTTTAAATAAATCAATTCAGTTCATTTTAGAAAAAACAATGAAAATGATAAAAAATTTTGAATAATTAATTTAACATAAATTCACACGTCACAATTTAAATATAAAAAAAATTTTAACCGAGAAAAATTTATTAGTTGATCCAAAGTTATTGATTTTTCTTGGTTTCCTCATGAGATTTTATATGTTTTTCTTCTTTTTCTTGCAAGTTATTTATTTTTTATTTTTTTTGCATAAATAAATTTGTTTGGTAAAATTTTAAATTGATCGAATAAATTACTTGAATTTACAAAATAATTAATTGTTATAAATAAAATTAAACTTTTTCAAAATATATTTAAAAATTTAAATTATCTAAAAGATTAATAATATTTTAAATCCTCTTCCAGGTGGGTACTCAGGCCATATGTCCAATCCCAAACCCATTTTACTAAAAAAAAAAAAAGTAAGGTAACGATACCCTGTAACGGGTACTAGAAATATCTCCAAAACTCCACAAACAGAACACCGTGCAATGTACAAGTAGTTGACCTGGAAGGATATTTTGGTCATTTGTCGGCAAGTGGCCTATTAGCAATTGTTGATGAAATACGCTGTAGGATATTAAACCTCTTAGTTAGGGTTCTACTGTACACTCCCTACTGTTATTGTGTGTGTCGCACAAAAGTCAGGCGCTCATGGATTACCTGCAATAACAATGTGGTGTTGTCGTTGTATACTTTGTGCCGGATTTGTAGTTATGACCGTGAGTTCAGCCTACACATTCATCGGAAAGGAGATTATTGTTTTCAACGACTAACGGTTTTATGCTTGATGATGTATTTTATATTTATTCATATAATATAAAATACTCAGCGTACTCTTTCAAAAAATAACTGTAGTAAAAGTGGTTAAAATAATACAAAACTTAAATATATAAATGCACTCTAAATAAATAAAAAAATTTAGTAAATAAAGTAAAGATGATTGCAAGGAACTAAAAAAACAAATGTGGTGTAAATGAGTAGAGTTTAACCAACTTATAATTAGTTTTTATTTAATTTATTTATAATCGAGTCAAATTTATTATATCTGTTTATAAATTAAAAAAATATTTAAAAATATAAATAATTAATTATTAAAAATTTAAAATAAATTATAATATATTTAATAAAAATTATGATTTCATTCTAATATTTGTTATATTTATTATGAATAGAAATTTATAGTATATATTATATATTAAAATTTATGAGGAGGTACGATGGGGCCTAATACCATTGAAATCTTGAAAACAACAGCCAACTTCTTGCATTCAAAACCTCATCAATGCCTTTCATGGTTTGACAAGAACACGTTAACGCTATGTCGGTTTCATTTTCCATTTTGGCAGTTGAGAAAAATAATAAGGGAAAATTGATGTTAGGTGCACTTCTTTTTTTAGTTGAAATGATTCATTTTTTATTATAAAAAAAAAAGAATAAAAAAATAACGGAAATTCGAATTTTATTTCTTACATTCAAATGTTCTTACCTTTTACTATTGAAACTACTCGGAATAGCATGCCATTACCATATTATCATCTTCATCTTCATCTTTTCTATTGCACAACCTCAACCCACTGTTCTAATTTCTAATTTTATTGAAACTACTTCTCCTTTAGCCTACAGATATAATATATGAAGAGCTATTTTCATAGATAATTCGGGGTGTCTTTGTAAAAAAAAAACAAAAAATGCAAATTAAGTTCAACAAAACGAACAATAGGTACTGTTGAATTTTTTGTTTTTTCTTTGTTTTGGTTAAGTTAATGAATGATTTAAAACTATCCTTTTCACTCGTTTTCTATTTGGGTTAATTTCGTAGGAAAAGAAAAAGGATTAAATTAATTGGCCGTCTGGCAACCTGCACTTGTGTGCGTTTGTTGAATTGCAATAAAAAGAGGGTTACTATCTCCTCTGACAATAAGCCCATGAGTAGGATTGAAATGTCAATTCTATAATGTTAAATTGGCTTTTCAAATTAACAACATTTATAAGTGGAAATAATAAGATGCTCAGATACCTTTAAATAAGATTTTGAAAGGTTTATATACGGATAATTGTTTAGAGTCCAAATTATATATATATATAAAATATGTTGATAGAATTTTATTCTTTTTGTGAGTTTATTTAATATGAATTTTAAAATAATCGAAATTTTTATAACTATTAATTTATTTTTTTTATTGTCGTTAAAATATTATTATGTATTTATTTAAAAAAAGCACTAAAAAAGTAAAATAAATAGCAACTATTTAACAAATTGAATTATTAATTCTAGATAATATTTGCGTCCAATCTAACAATACATTCTCTCTGAGATATCATTCAGAAATTTAATGCTAAAATGCCTTGTTGGTCAGGAATACACATATTATCATGTCTTTTTCTATAAAAGACAAACTCTGACAAGTTAAATATTGGAATTTGTCATTAAACATGTTACAAAATAAGATTGTTCATAATTTATTTTAGAATACAAAAAATTTTCTCCCCATTTTTCTTTATTTTGTAGGAGAAAAGCAATGGTCCATTCTGGTAGTTCGATTACTGACATACTGGGGGATCCACTTGGATATAAAGTGAAATTAAAATCATCCTTTTTAAATTTTTTTTATTAAATTACACTTTAACCATATTAAAATTAAAAATTTATATTTATGACCACCCCTGCAAGCAACACGCCATCTCCCTCTAGCTATCCATATTTCATACAAGTTTCTTAAAAGACCCATTATGCCATGTGGATATGGTGCCAGCAGCAATATCAACCGCAGGAACATTTGCAGGTCTTCTGTGGAGAAGTTGTTAACAAGCACTAAAGTGTAGAGACGTTACCGACCATAAGAACTAAACTGTTTAAATTTCTAACAGTAGGGACTAAAATGCATATTATGTTAAAGTATGAGAGTGTTATAATAACTAAAATTCTACGCCATCTGTCTCGCTTGCACATGAAAACAAAAAAGGCTCGGCCCGGCCCAGGCACTTGAATTTATTAGAACGAAGTTCAAAAAGTCAATTACATAAAATTTCACGTTTTTTTTTTTTTGGACTTTCACATTAAATTTCACTTCACTAAAGAATTGGAACTAATATGTATATGGTGTCATGTATACCACATTCTTTTTATTGCTCAAAAGAACCCCTTAAATGGTGGACATGAGAGAGTCCTCAGCCTAGAACCTTTTCACCTGAACTACGGCTCCATGTTTAGTTCCGGATTCAAGCATTGCGTCTAGGATTGCAACATCTCTAGCACCTTCCACAAAAGAAATGCGAGGTTCTGCTTCATAGCTGCTTCCCTTCTACAACAAACAAGCAGTTTAAAAACATTATCAGCAATGAACACAAGTTAAATTTGCAGTTCAAAGATGAGGCTTTGCCTACACCAGGTATATTACACTTTACAATTGAATTTGTAACACGAAAATGCATATCTCATTTTTTATTGGCCCAATGTAACATATTTGGATTATATATCACAAATCCAATCATAGGATATAATACATTTAGTGTAGATGAGAATCTCTTTGATACATAGTATCGATCTGATTGCAAAAAGTACTACCTTAAGTTTGGCCTGTGAAATGTCATGTATGAAAGTTTTTAATTCTTCAGTCACTCCACTGAATGGGTAGAAAGAACTTCTGCCTTGTCCATCAGTCCCACAAATTGAAACCTGAGACGTTAGTGTACAATGTCAGTTGCAGGTGGCCACTTCTCAAGAGCTATTTTAGAATGCAACAATAGTGAGCCATGGATGAAACAGCCAATTATTTTGGAGCCTTATGGAAATCAGACATTTCAGTAAAATTAGCAACTCATTGTTCTAATGCCATACAAGATCTTAATACTTCCAACAAAGATTTTTTTTTTTTAAACATACCAAGTAACCATGGTTACCATCAAGGTTTCCCCGCTCAATTTGGAGCGTTCCCTTCAAGCCAACAACTCGCCAAAATATCTAAAAAAGAGAATCTATCAGGAAAAAATCATAGTCATATTCTTTTTGAATCAGAGTTATTGCTTTAACAATTGCCTTTGGTGATTTTGAGGATACCACCATTACAAAAACTCCTGAACATCCATTCTCCAGTTGGCTGAGAAAGAAAAGTCCAAATGTTCACCTTTACACTGGCAAACATGTCAAAATAAGATTTCTTGGAAAATCAAGTTCATTGTTTTTTCACAAACTTACAAGACTGAGGATATGTTATCAGGAGGAGGTAAAGTTTTGTCCACATGAGATGTCATAGCTGAGACTGAAACCACTTCGCATCCAGCAAGCTGTTCAACAAACCAAAGAATAAATTAAGAGAAGACAGAAATTGGAAACAAGTTATTAATATAAAAAGCACTAATCAATGGCCATTAACATAAAACTCTAGCATGATTGTAATACTAATGTTTATAAAATCAAAAAGAAGCATGTGATGTTAAAAGCAAGTTGTTTCACGAGGAAGGGTGAACATGGCATTAGAACAAAAATTGCCACTGATTTTCAGCAAGATATGCTCAAATGTGAGATTACCATTCTTAACCCTGCAATGAAATGCACTCCCATATCTAGAATGAATCCACCCTGCCAAAATGGAAGATGCGCTAATTAGAGAATTGGCAACAGAGGACTCACTAAAGTATTATAGAAGCCATAAAAGAACTATGGGAATGTCTGAATTATTAAACTACATAGCGTAAGGAACTATAAGATGATACTGTTATTCATGCCATGGTAAAAGAACTGCCATGAGGAATCATTTCTTTCATATTCAAAACGGAGAAATTTTCATGCATCTTACCATGTATAGAAAATTATATAATGTCAGATAGGTAACTAGCAATAAAAAAAAATACTGTGCACATGAATGATAATCTCTTCTGCAAACAAGCAAAATTAAACTATACAACAAAAAATACATACAGTAAAGTTGCGCCGCCATGAGCTAGAGAAATAAGGGTTTGTACTATTCATTGATCCTTCAACAATAACTTCAACTGTCGTCATCTCGCCAATTTCAGCCAACAGTTTTTTGCACTGTGGATGCAATAATGAGTATATTGAAACCAGGAGTACTTGAGAAGCAATGATTTGTACATATATCTACCTCTGCAAAAGCAGGTTCAAATCTATAATTTTCTGCCACAGCCCAAATTGGATGACAAGGGGAATTGGCACAGATCGATTTGTAACTTGACAGAGCAATTTCTATTTCACTTACAACTGCATTCATTGAACCAGAGTCAATGTCAAACACTACTAGGTAGTTTTAATCTGAACCAGAAAAAAAAAAGTGCCCAAATCTATTTATCACCTATCTTCATACTACATTTTCTCATTCCTTTCTGGATTTGATCTATGCCTTAGCTTCAACAGCAGAAAAGCCGGCAGAAATTTGTAAGTAAGAGACTATTGTGTTACCATATTTTATGGCATTATGAAGAAAATGCAGTACATCTGTATAATCATGCTATATTATTTTCAATTCAACTGACGGGTTATATTGTTTCTCATCACAAAGAGAGGAGAGTATACGAATTAAAAAATCTTACTTACAAGCAGCTGCTGGTTTCTCTGCAATCCAATTTAGCCAACCAAAGCATGCCAAAACAAGAGGAAGATTTTAGTTAAATGCAAAAAAAGAGATACACATACATCAACAAAAAATCTCCTAGAATAATCTTGTGGTGCTCTTGTAAAAACACTGAATAAGAACAATTTGCTCTTAGATCTAAGTCAATTTAAAACTTGTGTGACCTTGAAGGACATGCTTCCCTGCTTTTAGCAGCTTGAGTGACATATCAACCTGCACAAAATTGGTTCCTACAGATTATGATCTAAAACTAACTCATTGTGCAGTGAGTCATTAGGAATATTAATATATATATGAAAGTAAAATAACCTGTGCTTGGCCAGCAAGAACAACAGCAACACCAAGAATGGAATCATCATGGATGATATCATCAAGACCCTTATCGCCCCACTTACACTCCACTCCTGGGAAATGCTCACGCGCTATTTGAACTGCTCCTTGCACTGATTCCTGCACATGTATATAGCAATGAGGCAAAACAAGAACAAGAAATAAAAACTTGTAAGATAGTAATTAGAGTGCGACCTCAGTGCGGCTCCAAATGGCCTTAAGAATAAAGAGATTAGAGATCTCAGCTAATCTTGGAATGTACTGGGTTCTAACGAAGATTCCAGCACCAAGAATTGCGATATGTGGTGGATTCGCCATTTCCCAATACTGCAATCTAGAACCTGAGCATTCAAAAAAAAAAAAAATTACATTATTTGACTTGACGGGTTTGATTCGAATCGAAAGGTATACAAATGTGTGCATTTACAGAGTAGAACATTTACCAGAAGAATTTTCTTTAAAAAAAATAGTAAGGGGTGGGAGTTTTCCAATCTTATTTTCCTCAATTAGAAATTTCTAATTTTTAAAATATATTTGTATACATATAATATAATTTGCATAATATTCGCCTAAAAATTTTATATTATACAATTTTTTTTTTTAAATAGACGATAAATCTTCTTCCTGTAGTGCGGTTAATAGTACCATTTTTAATTGCCTTACCAACATAAATAAAAATTCATTAAAACCGTAACTGACTCCAATGTGCCAAATTTCAAGATTAATTTTGACATCTCAATCGAGTAATGTTTGTTCTGGTTTTTAAAAATAGGAAAAATTACAAATTTAATATCTGAATTTTTGTAATTTTTTTATTTGAGTGTTTAAATTTTTTTATTTTCTATTTCTATGTTTGAATTTTTTAAAAACATATCAATATATTGTATGTTTCTAATTTTGAGCTGACTGTGCACTTACTCATCAAAATAGAGCCTACTTTGATGGGAATTGGGAATTGGGAATTTAGAATTTTACAGAACCAAAATAAAAAACTTCAATCACTGTAAAAGCAAAGAAACAAAGCATAAGAAGAACGAAGAAATGACAAGGAAGAAGAATGAAAGAAATTAATGTAAACAAAGCAACAAATTTAAAATGAAGAAAAAGAAGTTTGAGATTATGGAAACTTACCTGTGATGTCCATGCGGAGAAAGGCGCATCATAAGGACATCATGGGCAACTTTGAACCCAGGTAAAAGGTTCTGGTCATGTGAAAATCAAGCATGCAATCAAACATTTGAATAGATTGAAGAATATGCAATATCAGAAAAAGGTAGACAGATCATATCTGGGTTGTTAGCTTTAAAATCCAGATTAAAAGTTGAACTTTAAAAGAGTAAGAAAAAAGAAAAACAGTTGTGGGTAGCTGTGATTGTTCTTCTTTTTATGATTATATTCAAAAATCAATTTGGTTTATATTAGTTGTAAGGATAGGTTAGTATAATCTATAAGCATGTAAAAACCCCTCCTCTATGTAAATCTGAAGCAAATTTAATGGAATGAAGTTGCTTTATTTTGTTGGAAAAATATTTTGAATTATACATTCTGAGTATAAATTATAGGAATTATGTGTTACAATTGTGATGTAAGAGCTACAATGACATGGTAATGGAGAGGGTTATGTTGATAATATTATAGTAATGTTGATTGGTGATGGTAATCTGAAAAAATGTGGGCTGCAAATGCTTTTTGTCAATGGTAATGTTGTTGAGTAAAGTTACAACTTTGTATCATAAATAAGATACATATTATACTTCATATGTAAATACCAAAAGTTGTTGGTTGATACAAATGGCAAGTAACAATGACAAAATGGACTGCATTCAATAAAAGTTCAATATTTATAGCAATTGATGTTTCTTATTTGCTAACAAAATAGCAGTCTTTGTTTTCTATCAATATGATCGAAATCAACTTTAAATAAATAAGCTTTAAACTAAAGTAGCTTCAAGTCCTTTCATCAACTATAGATTGTTGTGTTGCAATTGGAGTACATTTTGACTGAGTGGACCTTGTGCCAATTTGTAAACCTTTATTCTGGTCTATCCTAAGTGGTTTCTTCTGCAATTTTCTCTTTTGTGCCTAAGCCTAAACAATGAAAATATTTTTATCAGATGCCTCAGTGTTAAGCATGACTATGAACTATAAAAAACATAACCATATGCAAACTTGAATTTGGTTAGTGGTGATGTAGTTCTTGCCAAACTGCTTAAAACCTTCTTTCTTATCTATTATAAAACTTGGCTTCGACTCATTTCCTACTCTTCTCTTACCTTTAGCCTTTATATTTATCACAACTTATTCATTTCTAGTTTGAGGTTGCACATATAATATGCCATAATTCACAACATAATTACTAGAATAAATCAGTACAAATAACTATATGAGAGATAAACATATGTTACATTTAAAATCATGCTGCCATTTATTACTTCAGTGTACAAGCCATATCCAGGTTATGGTTATGTAGCAAATCCAGAAGACTTCACTTATTTCCTAGCACTGCCAGAAGTAGCTTCTGAGTGTGTTAGCCTTTTCCTCCTATAATGAATGTTAAAGTAGTCATCTCTATTGCTGCCAACTGGAGAAGTAGCCTTGGATGTTATTGGCTGAGTAAAAGAAACCTTTTTCTTCCCATGAACAACCTACAAGTTTTGTTTTAGTAATATATACTTAGATCTTTAAACTAAAAAGAAAAAGATCCAAGTGATATTTTTATTACTTACAGATTGTTTTTCTGGTCTCGGAATTGGGAGTATATTAACTTGAGCAACAAATGCTTCAAAGACACTACTTAAAGGAACTTGATCTTATGGAGGGACTTCATCATTTGCTTTCTTAGATGTAGGTTGATGGACTTCTGCAATAGCAGTCTTAGGTTCAGGTGCTTAATCATTTATAGGCTCTGGTGGATGTATATCTTCATCATTTACAGGCTCAGCTTCTTATACTTGATCATTTCTCGCCTCAGGTTCAGGAAAATAGGTGCTTCCATGCTCAAATGTAAAGAAATTGGTTTTCAGGTACCCGATGTCACGACCCAAACTAAGAGTCATGACCGGTGCTAGGGAACGGGAATTCTTTTGAATCCGGAATCCGTAACAAGCCTTAAAAATAAAATCACAACCAATAAATAAATAAAAATACACCAGAATTAAAATTTTTGTCACGACCCAAACTGCGGGTCATGACCGATGCTAGGGAACGAGAATTCTTTCGAATCCGGAACCCGTATCAAGCCTCAAAAATAAAAACATGCAATAAATAAAAATGCATCAGAATTTAAATCTCAATAATTATGTAATAAAAAAATTCTCTTCCATATCATAACATGAAATATCTTACTACAATCTTCAGAGAAAAACTTTGAAATTAAAATCACATACAAGCATTAAGTACACTCTCGACCGATACAAATACAATTACTGCAGTTTCTAGAGTACAATATAAAACTAAGTAGATGATTTACATAATAGAGTTGGGACGGAAGAAATCCAGCGGATAGGCCTACTGCTGAGGTCTGAAGAAGAAGACTCTCCTGTAAAAATATCAACTGAGGGGAGTCATACCTCACTGAGTGAATTATTATAATATATATACATGCATCTCCTATATGTCCAATGCAAATAATCATATGAATATAATAAATATATATACACGCATGTGCACACAAATGCTGAAAATCACTTTATATATAATACGGAAAAATATCAGTTTTGAAAGATCAAATATAACACTAAATGATCGCAACCTCAATTAACAATAGAAATCACTCTAGTCATACAGGCTCACTTAATTCCAAACAAATTCACTTAATCCATATGGACAGTAGATTGGCCTCGAGACAGTAAGTCGACCGAGCTCCAGCAATCTGATTGTCAGTGTGATTGGCCCCGAGACACTAGGCCAATCGAGCTCCAGCAATCACACCCTCAATCACATCAATCTCAATCATATCAAACATGTCATATTTTTCTCAAATAAGTTAACAATTTAACCCTATGATCTATCGCACCAATACGTACTCGGTCCTAGTGCTGCCCGCTAAGTAGCACGTTCTATCGATATCCTTCATTTTAAAAATAAACCATTCAATCGAAAATAAATAATGTAAAATGACATTCAAAATGATAGAATATACCATATATATACCAGAAATATACCTAAAATAAACTAAGTATATTTCAAGTATATATATCAGATAAGTTCAACTCAATCATACAATATACTAAAATAAACCATTAATATACTAAAACATGCTAGGTATATTTATTGAAGATAAAACATGCATTTATTTAGAAATATATTAAAAGTATACTAAAAATATACCTAAAGTATATTAATCATTTATTAAAGTAAATTTATGAATAAATTCAATTAAAACATGTATTTCTAAAATATGCAACCTAAATGCAATGTATATATAGAATAACAACTCACAGGTGTGTGCTCCTCGAGACGGGTATGATGGGCCCGGTCCACTAGGTCTCGGTCTCAGTGCAACTAAACAATAAAAATAATCACAAAAAATCAAAATAAATTTCTAATTTAAACTTCTAGAGACTCGATCTAGGATTACAAAATACAGATTGACACAGAATTGAGATTTGACCCGATGTCACGTTTTACAAGAATTCTACCCAAAAATTCGACAAAACCTCCTCTGCAAAACGGACATCTCTCTACTAAAAAGTAAAACCGATCCTGCAAGAAAAATATACTTCGAATATAAAAATTTATACAACCGTCGGTTGGGATCCCGAACTATGAAATTCCCCAACCGAGGTCCACAATTCACCAAAATTCAAATAATAATATAAATATACTAAAAATCAAATATTTACACAAATATCTTCAAAATAGCAAACTAATACATATTTAATATTAAAACACCAATATAATTATTTTCCCAATAATTACTTAAAAATCCCAAATAATAATATAATATTATTAAAAATTCAATTTTCCAATAATTACACAATTAATAATAAAAATTCATTTTATAAATCCAAATAATTTAATTAACCAAAATATATATAACAAAAAGTTATAAAAACTCATTTTATTATCAAAATAATATATAATATATTATTTGAAAACAATTTTCAAAAATTAGTATTAACTAGTTAAAATTAGTAAATAATTTGTAAAAATCATTTTAATACCTTAAATAATATTAAAACCAACTAAAATATATTATTTAACTAAAATTATCATAAAATTACACAATTAATCCTAATATACAAAAATACACATAATATACTAATATTACTCAAAAATTCAATAAAAATTATATAAATACACAAAAATTATTTTCTCACATATATCTCATTATTATAAAAAAAAAAATATAATTAACCGACAATTTCTACGAAATTATATATTTAACCTAATTTTTTCAAAATTGAAATAAACTAAAAATAATTATAAAAATTACATAAAAATCACAAAAATTATAAACTCAACTCTAAAATTAATAAAAATTAATAATAACACCAAAAATAAAAAATTTATAATTTTAATAATTAATTTATGAAAATTAATAAAATAATAATAAAATTCACAAAAATTAAAATAAATTCCAAAAATCACACAAAAATTCATAAAGGTAGATTAAGCTACTAGAATCAACATTTGTAAAGGGATTTTATATGAATCAACCATTAACAACCTAAAAAAAAATTGAAACCCTAATGTACCATAAACTAAAAATCACACAACACTCATTCAAATTGAGATTTCAGGCAAAAGGGAGCTTGGATTCACACTCACTAGCACGAAAGGAAGAGAATGGGACCAGCGGTGAGGAAAATGGTTGTCACGACCCAAAATAGGGGTCATGACCGGCGCTAGGGAACGGGAATTCTTTTGAATCCGGAACCCGTAGCAAGCCTAAAATAAAATAAAACATGCAATAGTAATAATAACAACACAATTAAGTAAATATTATGCAGCGGAATAAAATCATAAATATCAAAATAATATTTCCATCAAATGAAATTAAATCAAATCCTCATCTCATATATAAATACACTCTTTTAATACAAATCCAGTTCAAATTCTTAAAATACATAACTCATACAAATATAATACAATATCTTTTAACAATTTTACAACTACTGCAGTGTCTAGATCATAAAATAAAACTTAAGTGAGCAATTTACATAATAAAGCCGGGGCGGAAGAAATCTGGCATACAGGCCTGCTACTGAGGTCTGATGAAGATGACTCTCCTGAAAAATAGTCAACAAATGGGAGTCAGACCTCACTGAGTGAATTACTATAGTATATATACATGCAAACTAAATGCCAATGCACACAATCAAAAGTATATATAATATGTATGTATACAAGCAAATACACACAGATGCGATAAAATCATTTTATATATTTTTATTGAAAATCACTGTTTATGAAGGATCAAATAGAACCCTAAAAAATTGCAACCTCAAATAGTGTTAGACAACACTCTAGCTATACAGGCTCACTTATTCCAATATATTCACTTGTTCCATTTGGACAGTAGATTGGCCTCGAGACACTAAGTCAACCGAGCTCCAGCAGTCTGACTGTCAGTGTGATTGGTCCCGAGACACTTGGTCAACCGAGCTCCAGCAATCACACTCCCAAATCATATCACACATCAGATAAATCAAATCCAATCAATATCCTCAAACAGGTTAGTAATATAGCCTAAATGCTATAAGAGTATTGGTACGTACTCGGTCCTAGTGCTGCCCACTAGGTAGCACGTTCTATTGACATCCTTCATTAAAAGATAAAGTATACGTTCATAAAAGTAAATGATGCATGAATTGAATAAAATAGCAACATAGACCATATATATACTAAAAATATACCAAAAATAAATTACGTATATTTCGAGTATATATACGTCAAATAAATCCAATATAATCATAAAATAAACTAAATATATATTTAAAAACATGTTAAATATAAACGTTTAATAAAGCATGCA
The DNA here is from genome assembly GCA_947683625.1 of Mallotus nudiflorus. Classification (NCBI taxonomy): domain Eukaryota; kingdom Viridiplantae; phylum Streptophyta; class Magnoliopsida; order Malpighiales; family Euphorbiaceae; genus Mallotus; species Mallotus nudiflorus. The sequence continues at coordinate 517,387 of CANTUR010000717.1, read as the reverse complement.
TATAATTTAAAATATACCAAAAATAAACCAAAGATAAACCAAAATAAACTAAAAATAAACTTAAATACTAATTGAATTATTTATGCATAATTAATCAAAATAAAACATACATTTCTAAATCATGTACCCTAAAGTATATATATATATATAATAGTAACTCACAATTATTGCGCTCCTCGAGATGGGTCCGATGGGCCTGGTCCACTAGGCCCCGGTCTCGGCGCAACTAAACAAACAAATAACGACAGGAATCGGAATAAATCTAACAGAAGTTCTAAAGACTCGATCTAGATTACTAGAGACAGAATTAAATCAGAATCCGACCGGACATCACGTTTTACGAGAATTCTACCGAAAATTCGGTAGATCCTCCCCTGTAAAACGGATATCTCTCTACTCAAAGAGTAGAGCCGGCCCTACAAAGAAACACACTTCAAAAAATAGGCACAGAACCACAATCACAACCCCTCGGTCGGACTCTAAACTACAGTTTACCAACCGAGGTCCACAATTCACAGAATATTTACAAAAATACCGAAAATGCCTTTATATAATAAAAATATATTTTATCAGTAGAAATTACATAATTAACCCTAAAACACAGTAAAAACCGATAAAAACTAATTTTATTAGAAAAATCGTATATTATATATATAATTGAAAATAATTTACAAAAAATAGTTTTAATTAGTTAAAAATACTAAATAATTTGTAGAAATCATTTTTATACCTTAAAAAACTATTAAAACCAATTTAATTACATTTTTAGCCAATTTAGGATAAAATTACCAAAATACCCCTATATATATAAATATACTAAAATTAATCCAAAAATTCACCAAAAATAATATAATTTCACAAAATTAATTTTCTCAACATATATTTCAATAATATCAATAAATATACTCAATTAACCAATTAATTTCAATTAAACACATAATTAACCCTATTTTATCAAAATTACATAAACTAAATAAATTCAAAATAAATACATAAAAATTCACAAAAATTCAAAATAAATTTCTATAATTCATTTTAACACCTATATTTACCATAAAACACAATTTCATAATTTAATTAATTAATTTTCAAAAATTAGAAAATAATAATAAAATAATCAAAAATACCCAAAAATCAAAATAAATTCCAAAAATTCTACAAAAATTTACACATGAATATTACTAAGGGGAGAAACATTTTTGAAGGAATTTTTCATGAATCAATCAAATTGAAGCTCAAAAAAATCAAGAACCTTAATAAGCTGAAATTGCAAAATCGAAACCTAGGCAAATCTAGACCATTTTAAGTGAAACAAAGCTTGGAATCACACTCACCGGAGGTCAAGGAGAAGATAGAGACCAGCAGTGTCAAAAACGGTGGCTGGAATCATGTCGATCGACGGTGAGGATGAGTTTCGGGTTTTCTGGCCAAAATGAGCTCCCCGACGCCGGAAACGGCTGCTGCAGGTGGTGGGAAAGGCTGAGGAAGAAGGTGGCATGTCGGGAGGCACACCGACGGCAAGAGAACGACGTGACAGACGATAATTGTGGTGGTTGGACGATCGGGGAAGAAGGAGAGGAGGTTGGGGCAAAACGGTAAGTTGGCAATAGTTTTTGATTTTTACAATAGAATATGTATATATATGTATATATATTATCACACTATATATTATAATAATATAAATTCCCACACACATACAATTTAATATATTAAAAATTTTATACACTCAAAAATAATTAAATAATATTAAAACTAAATAATAAATAATAAAAATTAGGGTAATTAATTAAACCCTATTTTAATTTAAATATATACACATATATACACTCTATTTAGCACTTTAAAAATATATATGAGTTCATGAAAGTTCGTAAAATTGTTTAAAATAATTAATATTAAATTATTTACGTATTAATTTCCCTGAAAATAAAATTCCCTGGAAAATTTTACGTAAAGCACTTAAAATAATATAAACAATTAAAATAAACTTTAAATAAATATCAACTCGTAAAAATATCAAAGATATATATATATATATATATACAAAAATTATTAACACTGCATATCCCGATGCAGTATTAAAATATTTAAAAACACGGGATATTACAATGGTGGCAGGAATCATGAAGAATAGAGGAGAGCTCAACTTTCGGCTTCTCACTGCTATCGCCATTCTGCAGCTCACCGGAGAAGAGGAGGTGGTGATGACGGCAGGAGGTAAGCGGCGAGGGTAGATGCCGAAGACACACTTTGAATGGCGTTGATCGGGACGGCAGCGGAGGTAGGGGAGAAGCACAGTGTATATTTGTTTTTGTTTGAATGTTTCTATGTATATATGTATATGTGTTTGCTTGTTTATGTGAATATGTATTTATATATATGTATATATGACTTTATATTAAAAGTATATATATTATAATATTATATAATGTAGCATTAAATATACACCACACAATAATATATATATATATATACATATATATTCACACATATAATAATAAACACACACATGCACATAAACCCTAATTATTATAATATATAATTATAATACCTAAAATAACAATACAAATAAGTAAAATAATTTATTAACAAAATAAACAGGGAAATTTGATAAAACAATAATAGAAATAATAATATTATAACAATCATGCAAATTAATCGACCAAAATAATATATTTACGTAGGAAAATTTATTTAAACATAAAATAATAATAATTAATCATAAAATAATTAAATAATTAAATTAAATTTTTAAATTTTTATTAACACTGCATATCTCAATTTAAAATAAAATAATTTAAAAATACAGATCATTACAATTTTAATCGATATAAAATAAATACACAAATCTCATTTCATAAAATAAAAATATTCATACAATATTTAGAGATAAGTCTATAAACTAAAACATCATTCTATTGATACAATACACTACTACTACAGTTTTCTAGAGTACAATAAAAATTTAGATAAATAAATTACATAGTCTAGCCAGGGCTAAAGAAGACCAACGTAAAGTACTATTGGTGAGGTCTGAAGAAGATGAAGATCTTGTAAAAAATATTGATGGGAGTCAAACCTCACTGAGTGAATTATTATAATATATATACATGTAACCTAAATTCATATACATTCAAGCATCAATATATAATATATATATACACACACACACATTTCACACAAATGCTGAAATTCATTTTTATATATAATAAATGCATAAAATTATTTTAGTTGAAGGATCAGAGTAGAACCCTAACAGTTCACAACCTAAATCATAATAATCAATAACTAATAGGTTTAACCAAAACTCTAAGTATTCATTTATCCAACTTAAAATAGTAGACTGGCCCCGAGTACACTAGGTTAATTGAGATTCCGTAATCTCACTACCGGCATGACTGGCCCCGAGAACACTAGGTCAATCGAGGATCCACAGTTAGCTTATCCAATAACCAACATCTCAATAAAAATTATCAGATTCTCAACCTAATTCTACCTTACTGTCGCGTAATAGTCCTACCATAGCTCACTAGGTAGCATGTTCTACTACCATCCTTCAAATCGTTCTTATAATTATTAAAATAATAAAATGCATGATATAAACATGATAGCTTTCAGTTAAAGAGGAATATATCAATTATATACCGAAAGTATACTGAAAATATACTAAATGTATACTAAATATATACCAAATATATATGCCACAAATATACCCAAATAAACCATGAATATACCAAAAATATACTAGGTATATATTGAAAATTACAACATGCATAAATATTGCATATATATCTAAAATCTACCAAAAATATACTAAATCATTTAATGAAATAAATAATGTTTAAACGTATAATGAAAATGTAAAAATTCTTATTCATGCATCCTAAATGCAATGCATATATAGATAATAACTCACAAGTTTGCGCTACTTGAGCTAGACTCAACGAGCCTCGTTCGATAGGCTTCGGTCTCAGCGCAGCTAGAAAAATAAATAATAATAAAATTAGAATAAATTTCTAACTTATACTTCTAAGAATTCTAAAGGAAGACTCAATATAAGAATCGAAACTCATGATTGACCCAACGTCATATTTTACGAGAATTCTACCAAAAATTTGGCAGAGTCTCCTCTATAAAATGGACATCTCTCTACTGAAAAATAGAGTCGATCCTGTAAGAAAACACACTTATAAATATACAAGGCTCAACACCTCGAGTTGGAACTGCGAACTATACAAATTTCCAACCGAGGTTCACAATTTACTACAAATTAATATTAAATAATAAATATAATAAAAATCATTAAATTCCATAAATATTCATAAAATACCAAAATATAATATATTTAAACATCAAAAAAATTTAATATAATTATTTTCACATTAACTAAATAAAATCTCAAATAAATTATATAATATTAATAAAAATCCGATTTTTCAATTATTTAACATAAAATAGAAAAATTCACAGTTAATTACTTAATTAGTCCAAATATATATTAAAAATAGTTAAAAAAAAAACTTATTTAATAACAAAAATAGTATATAAAATTATTATTTGAATATATTTTCAAAAATTAGTATTAATTAGTTAAAAATAGTAAATAATTCGTAAAAATTATTTTAATACCATTCATTATTCCAAAATTATTTAAAACATGTTATTTAACTATAATTTCAATAAAAACACATAATTTACCTATAAATTCAAAATTCACATAATACCTAAATATTTACTAAAAATTACTTAAGATTACTAAAATTCATTTTAATACTAATTATTATTCCAAAATTATTTAAAACATACTAATTAACAATAATATCAACTAAAATACAAAATTCACCGATTTATATTAATTTTTCCAAAAATTAATTTTTAACATAAACCTTTAAAAATTCATAGTAAATAATCGGGATAGAATTTTAATATAATTCCTTCACAAACTATGCTCCAAATAAATCAAAAAATTTATTAAAAATAAAAGGATTTTTCGGCAAGGGTCACCGGAATAGTGACTCGCCGGAAAATTCAAACCCAAAAATTCAACAAATTCCAAAAATTAAACAAAAATCATATTTGTGAAGTTTAAGCTACCCTAAACAACATTTCTAAATACATTTAACCTAAAACTCAAAAAATCAAGCTTAAAAATTTCAAAAACTAAAATAGGCATAAACTAAAATCTAAAGAAAACTCACAATCGAAAAAATTTAATCTTGAACCAAGCTTAGAAACGAGTTCCTCATAGCTCAAGGAGTCAAGAGAGACCAGAATCACGAGCTAAAGTGGCCGGAGGAGTTACCCACGACTATGGAAGCTTCACGGCTGCTGCTTCAATTTCTGCTACTCCGGCAACATTCTGACGGTCTGCAGGCGGCGGAAAAGGAAGGAGAGGAAGAGGGAAGATGGTGGCTGAGAGTGGTGGTGGCAATTGGCGATCTGGAAACATGGGTGGTGCTCTACAAGCTTACGGGAAGCACAAGGGAGAAAGGAAGAAAAATGGGAAACATAAGAAGGAAATAAAAAAAGAAAAGAAAGGAAGAAATGGGGTTTGACCGAAACTGACCATATAATATATATATATATATAATACACCACTTAACACAAACACACACACACATGCACATTACATGCACAATTAATAATAATAATAATAATAATAATAATAATAATAATAATAATAGTAGTAATAATGATAATAATAATCATAATAATAACAATAGTAATAATAATAATAATAATAATAATAATAATAATAATAATAATACTAATACTATTAAAAATAATAGTAATGATAATAACTTTAATGTTTTTAAATAATAAAACCTCCAAATAAATTATTTTACATAAGAAAATATATTTAACGTAAAATAACGAATATTAATCACAAATAATAATAATAATATTAAAATATTGTTAACACTGAATATCCCAAAATATATTTTAATAATTTAAAATAAAGGGTCATTATACCCGATTATGTGAACTTTATGCCTGTTTCAAAGTTGGGCATTTTTTTTATTATGCCCTATTTGGTAACAGACCTAGCAAGTCATTTTCCTGCCTTGCCTTGACATTTTATGCCCACTACCTAATTTACAATGTTCTTTTCTTCTATTTTTTGTTGGTCTACCTGGCATCCTTCTTTCAAGAGGAGGTTGTGGTGGATTAACATCCATTCTTCCCAAAATTTGTTGTTATTAAGTCCTTGCATCATGAATCCATAAGCTAGTTTTATATTTATCTTTGTTATACCACTTATCAATAAAATCTTCTGTGTTGCTTTCTATATATTGAATGGCACAAATCATATTATGGCAAGGAATGCCAGTAAGCTCCACCCTTTACAAGGACAACTTCTTTTTTTAAATAAACAATATATGCATCCCCCTTATACTCTACCTTAAACCCATCAACACCATTCCATAACATGTGACATTTAGTGCTTTCAAGGCAATTATCATAAAGTTTCTTTTTAATCCTAGAACCAAAATCATATAACCATCTATCACATAATGCTCTATTATCCCTTAATCTAGTCATGACAAATTTTCTAATTCCCTCTAACATCGTGTATATGTTTTTAGTCCTGAATTCTACTATTTTACCATTGAATGCCTCAATTAAATGGTTATCAACGATATCACATTTTACCTCTATGTTAAAATAGGCTTTTCACCAGTGTCTTAGATGGGTATTTAAAATATCTTCAAAACCATGAGGACTGAGCTTCTTCAATTCTTTCATGTTTTCTTCAAAGTCTGGCATGTTAATTGATTTCGCACATAACCAAAACTGCTTATGCAAATCTTTGAGCTTGTGTTTTTTCCTCCAATTTGCATACAAGTGTCTAGCATAACACCTATGCTCAACATTTGGTAATAAGGTTGAGACAACATCAAGCAGTCCCTATAAAAGAAATACAACATGAATGTCATGACCCAAACCAAGGGCCATGACTGACACTAAGGAATGAGAATTCTTTCGAATCCGGAACTCGTAGCAAGCCTTGAAATAATAAAAATATACAATAAATCAAAAAAATAATTAAAAATACATCAAAATTTAAATCTCAATAAATATGTATTGAATAATCTCCTTATATCATAAAATAAAATATTTTAGTACAACATTCAGAGACAGAACTCTCTGAATTTAAAATCCACATACATAAATTCAGAGTACAATTTTCGACTAATAAAGATACAACTACTGTAGTTTTCTAGAATACAATAATAAATAATTAAGTAGATAATTTACATAATAAATCTGGGGCGAAAGAAATCTGGCAGACAAGTCTACTGCTGAGGTCTGATGAAGAAGAATCTCCTGTAAAAACATCAACGGAGGGGAGTCAGACCTCACTGAGTGAATTATTATAATATATATACACACATTACTAAATGACAAATGCAAACAATCATATGTATTTAATAAATATATATACAGGATGTACACACAGATGCTAAAAATTGCTTTATATTTAATACGGAAAACATCAGTTTATGAAGGATCAAATAGAACCCTAAGTGATCGCAACCTCAATTAACAGTAGAAAACACTCTAGCCATACTGGCTCACTTAATTCCAAGTAAATTCACTTAATCCAACTGGACAGTAGACTGGCCCCAAGACACTAAGTCAACCGAACTCGAACAATTTGATTGTCAGTGTGATTGGCCTCGAGACACTTGGTTAACCGAGTTCCAGCAATCACACCATCAATTACATCTCACATCAATTAAATCAATCAAGTCATAATTTCCACAAATAAGTTAGTAATTCAACCTACAATCTATCGCACCGGTACGTACTCGGTCCTAGTGCTACCCACTAGGAACCACGTTCTATCGATATCCTTCATTTACATTAAAACATACATTCAAGTAACCAATAATGTATAAAGTCGTGCATAATAGTCAAACAAACCATATATATACCGGAAATATACCTAAAATAAACTAAGTATATTTCAAGTATATATATGTAAAATAAATTCAATTAAATCATGAAACATACTCAAAATCAACCAATAATATACTTAAAAATAATTTGAATATAAATCAAAAGGAAAACATACATTTATTTTAAAATATACCAAGAATATACTAAAAATATACCTAAATTATACTTAAGCATTTAATAAACTAATTATGCAAAATTTTACATTTAAAATATATAATTCTAAAACATGTAACCTAAAGCAATGTATATATATAATAATAACTCACAGGGATGTGCTCACGAGATTGGTCCGATAAGCCTGGTCCGCTAGGCCTCGGTCTCGGTGCAATTAAACAATATAAATGATCACGAATCATAATAACTCTAACTTAGGCTCTAGAGACTCAATCTAGAATTCTAAACACAAACAAACACAAAATTAGAATTAGACTCGATGTCACGTTTTACGAGAATTCTACCAAAAATTTGGCAGAATCTCCTCTGTAAAATGGACATTCCTATACTAAAAAGTAGAGCCAGTCCTGCAAGAAAAATACACTTCTAATTCCAGAATTTAAACAACCCTCGGTTGGGATCCCAAACTACAAAAATTTCCCAACTGAGGTCTACAATTCACCAAAAATTTAATAATATAGTAAAATATATTAAAAATCAATAAATACCATAAATGCCCTCCAAATATCAAAATATAACATATTTTACATTAAAACATCAAAAATAATTATTTTCCTAATAATTACTTAAAAACCCTAAATAATAATATAATATTATTAAAATTCCATTTTTCCAATAATTACACAAATATTATTAAAAATTCATTTTATAAGTCCAAATAATTTAATTAGTCCAAATACACATTAAAAATTACTAAAAATCCATTTTATTACAAAAGTAGTATATTATATATTATTTGAAAATAATTTTCAAAAATTAGTATTAATTAGTTAAAATTAGTAAATAATTTATAAAAATCATTTTTATACCTCAAATATTATAAAAATCAATTAAAAATAGTGTTTAACTAAAATTATCACTAAATTACCAAATTAACCCTAATATTTAAAAATAAACATAAAATACTAATAATACTCAAAAATTTAATAAAATTTATATAAATACACAAAAATTATTTTCTCAACATATTTTTCATTAATATCAACAAATACCTTTTAATAACCAATAATTTCTAACAAAATATATTTTTAACCTATATTTTCAAAATTAACATAAACTAAAAATAATTATAAAAATTATATAAAAATCACAAAAATTATAAAATCAACTCTAAAATTAATAATAACTACTAATAACACCAAAAATCATAATTTCATAATTTATATAATTAATTTGCAAAAATTAATAAAATATTCAAAAATTCACAAAAATCAAAATAATTCCCAAAAATCACACAAAAAATCAGGGATGTAGCTTAAGCTAGGGGAACAACTTTTGTGAAGGAATTTTTCATGAATCAACCAAAAATGCCCGAAAAAAAATCAAAACCCTAAAATGGCCGAATCAAAGAAATCAAGAAACAGCAAAAACGGAGGGGTTAGAGCTCAAACCAAAGAAAAGAATGCTGGTCAGAATCGCCTAGAACGTCGATGAGCTTGAGTTTCGGCTTCTCTCAATCACCGCCGATTTGTTGCTTATCGGAGAGGAAAGAGGAGACGGGGAGGACGACAGGAGGTGGTTGGACAACGGTGAGACACTCCGACGGTGGTTGATCAGCGTGATAGTGACGGAGATGGTGGGGAGGGGTCGCGGGAAGAAGGAGAAGAAGAAGACTTGCGTTTTTCTTTCTTTCTGTAAAAGTATATACATTATAGGTACATAATACTATACTATATAATTTAATAAAATTTATTTTATAATATAATATAATATTACACTAAATTCACACCACACATATATGTATATATAACACAATAATAATTAATATACACATATAATATTAATAATAAACCCTAATAAATATATGTGCATATATATATATATATATATATATATATATATATATATAGTAACACATAAAATACAATACAATAATATAATTTATTAAATAATAATATTAAAATAATAATGCACTAAATTAAACATTATTAAAATAATATTATCCCAAATAATAAATGTACATAACGTAAATTATTTGTCCAAAATAATAAGCTTCAATATACACATTTACGTAGAAAATTATAATTAAATGTAAAACCATAATAATTATTTACAAAATAATAAAATAATAAAATATAGTTTTAAATTTTATTAACACTGCATATCCTGTTAAATATTAAAATAATTTAAAAACTAGAGTTATTACAGTCTTCCCTCCTTATAAGAATTCGTCCTCGAATTCCAAGAAAAGAATAAACAAGAATCAAGGAGGAAAGAGATATGCGTAAGAAGCTCGCATCTCAACTTCAGTCTCCCAGGTATGCTCTTCCACTCTGTTGCTGTGCCACAACACCTTGACCATCGGAATCTGTTTCGAACGCAACTGTCGAACTTGATAGTCTACGATCGCAACAGGTTCTTCTATGAATGTCAGGTCTTCATTCACTTCAACACTATCGGGCTGCAACACATGTGAAGGGTCTGAAACATACTTCCTCAGCATCGAGATATGAAACACCGGATGCACTTAAGACATACTCAGAGGCAAAGCCAACCGATATACAACAGTTCCAACTCTCTCTAGAACCTTGAACGGTCCTATATATCTCGGTGCTAGCTTACCCTTCTTGCCAAATCTCATAACACCCTTCATCAGAGACACCTTTAGAAAAACAAAGTCTCCTACCTAGAACTCCACATCTTTACGTCTCAGATCTGCATAGCTCTTCTGTCTGCTAACTGCGGTCTCTAGTCTGCTCTTGATCACAACAACTTTCTCTGCAGCATCCCGAACCATCTCAGGTCCAGTCAAAACTCCCTCTCCAATCTCGTCCCAACTCAAAGGGGATCTACACTTCCTTTCATACAAAGCCTCGTATGATGCCATTCCAACACTGCTATGGTAGCTATTATTATATGCAAACTTAACGAGTGGCAAATAATCATCCCAGCTACCTCCTAAATCCAAAACACACATTCTCAACATATCTTCCAATGTCTGGATCGTCCTCTCAGACTGACCATCCGTCTGAGGATGAAAAGCAATACTGAAATCCAACCTAGTTCCCATCGCTTTCTGCAACTTCTGCAAAAAATAAAAGGTAAACACTTAACCTTTGTCTGACATAATAGACACAGGTACTCTATGAAGGCACACAATATGCTTCACATACAGCTTCGCCAATCTAGCTATAGAATATGTGGCTTTCACAGGCAAGAAATGTACAGACTTGGTCAACCCGTCCACAATTACCCAGATGGAATCGTATCCATCCTTGGAATGAGGTAAACCAACCATAAAATCTATAACAATCCTTTCCCACTTCCATTCAAGAATAGGAAGAGGTTGAAGCTTCCCAAAAAGCTTATAATGCTCAGCTTTCACTTGCTGACACGTCAAACACTTAGCAACATAATCAGCAATATCCTTCTTCAGTCCATCCCACCAGTAAAAGTCTCTGATACTGTGGTACATCTTAGTAACACTTGGATGTACGCTATAAGCTGTAGATATGCTTCCTCAAAGATCTCTTCTCTTAAATTATCCACATCCGGAACACACAATCTACCATTAATCCAAACACCATCATCATCAAGTGTGAAATCAGTGAACTTCCCTGCTTGAACTTTCTCTACAAGCTCTTCTAGAATAGGATTTCGACTCTGAGTTGCCTTAATCTTATCTCTTAACACATATCGCACCTTAAACTGAGATAGCAGTCCACCTGATCTACTCACCTTCATAATCAGACCTTGATCCACTAACTGATGCAACTCTTGGATCAATGGTCTCCTCTTCATACTAATGCGAGCAAGACTGCCTGAGGACTTCCTACTCAAGGCATCTGCTACCACATTAGCCTTGCCTGGGTGATAGAGAATCTCACAGTCATAATCTTTTAATAATTTCAACCATCTCCTCTGCCTCAGATTCAGATCTCTCTGCTGGAAAATGTATTTAAGGCTCTTGTGATAAGTAAAAATCTCACAAGTCACCCCGTACAAATAATGTCTCTAGATCTTGAGAGCAAAGATCACTGTAGCCATCTTTAGGTCATGGGTAGGATAGTTCTGTTCATGCTTCTTCAACTGAATCGAAGCATAAGCTATCACCCTACCATTCTGCATCAACACACAACCTAGGCCAACCCCAGAGGCATCACAATATACCGTGAACTTGTATTCTCCATTAGGCAAAGCCAAAACTAGGGCTCCAGTCAACTTCTCCTTCAACAATTGGAAACTATTCTCACAAGCTTTTGACCACTCAAACCTTACATTCTTCTGAGTCAAGTGAGTCACAAGAGCTGCAATTCTAGAAAAATCCTATACAAACCTTTTATAGTACCCAGTTAAACCCAGAAAAATCTGAATCTCAGTAACTGAAGTCAGTCTAGGCCACTCAGACACTGCCTCAACCTTCTGTGGATCAACCTGGATACCTTCTTTTGACACCATATGTCCAAGAAATGCAACACTCTCCATCCAAAAATCACACTTTGAGAATTTAGCATAAAGCTGATGTTCTCTCAGTGTCTGTAGTACAGTCCTCAAGTGATATACATGTTCTTTCATACTCCTCGAATACACCAGTATATCATCAATGAAGACTACCATAAACTAATCCATAAATGGTCTGAATACCCTGTTTATCAGGTCTATAAAAGCTGCTGGTGCATAAGTCAAGCCAAAAGACATCACCAGAAACTCATAATGACCATATCGAGTGCGGAATGCCATTTTAGGAATATCAGCTTCATTGATCCGCAACTGATGATAACCCGACCTTAAATCAATCTTGGAAAAGAACTGTGCATCTTGTAGCTAATCAAACAAGTCATCTATCCTCGGGAGAGGATACTTGTTCTTCACTGTCGCCTTGTTCATCTCTCTGTAGTCAATGCACAGTCTCAGGGTACCATCCTAATTTCTCACAAATAGGACTGGTGCACCCCAAGGAGAAACACTAGGTCTAATAAAACCCTTATCTAGCAACTCTTGTAACTGTTCCTTCAACTTTTTCAACTCTACAGGAGCCATTCTGTAGGGTGGCATAGAAATAGGGGTAGTACCGGGAACCACATTTATACAAAACTCAATCTCTCTGTGAGGTGGTAAACCTGACAACTCCTCAGGAAAAAGATCAGGAAACTCACAGGCAACAGGAACATCTGTGAGTGATAACTTCTCCACTGAAGTATCCCTAACTAATGCCAAATAACCCTGACAACCCTTCCTCAACAACTTCCTAGCCGTAATAGCGAAAATGAGATTCTGGGGTGCAGAACTCTTATCACCCATAAATTTAAATTCTTCTTCACCAGGAATTTTGAAAGTCACCTCTTTACTTCGACAATCCACCATGGTATAGTGCTGAGATAACCAATCCATACCCAGAATAACATCGAATTCCATCACATTTATCAAAATCAAATCAGCGGACAATTCTCTACCTCCGATAAGAACTGGACAACTAGAAATAACAACATCAGTGTCCAAAGAGTCGCTTAGAGGAGTGGCAACAGACAAAGGAAAAGTCATCCTCGAAGCTTGCCAACAAGACTTGAAAGCAAAAACAGGAGAAACGAACGAATGCGTGGCATCCGGATTAAACAGAACCCATGCTTCTAGGTAACAAATAGAAATAATACCTACCATAACTGCATTAGATGCCTGAGCATCTTGCTGAGTGAGATGGAAGGCTCTAACCTGACCTTGACCTCCCTGTTGACTGGTAGAAGCCTGGCCTCCTCTGATACCTCTACTATAACCCTGATGAGGAACAATCTGAGTAGAACTCTGGTGTTGGGTTAGAGGCAACTGAAAAGGAATGGGTGCTACACTGGCAATTGACTGCTGAGGGAATCATGGAATCTACGACTGCTGATAACCAGAATAAGGACATGATCTGGAAAAATATCCCATCCGTTCGTATCTGAAACACGTCAGTGGTGTTATATAACATGGTCCCTGATGGACTTTGCCACACATCTAACAAACACTGGCAGCTGACCCAAAACTGCGACCACTGCTGCTGCTCAAAGCACCTAACCCAAGTCTGAACGGCCAACGCTGACCTCCACTGTCATGTCTACTGCTCCTGTGTACCCTCTGCTACTATCTCTGGCTCTACTGGGCTGGGCCTCTGTACTGACTACTCGAACCAATCTGAAAACTCAAGTATGGAATAGTCTGAAATCCACCTTAGCCAACTCTATCACTGACTCTAGAGTAAGGCCCGTTGTAGGCATACCAGCAAATGCAGAACCCAAACCAGTGATATAAGTAGTGACTACGAAGTACTAATCCCTCATCAAATCCTCTGCATATTTGCTAAGCCAAAGAAACTCTCTGGTATAGTCCTCAACAGATCTATCACCTCGGGTAATGCTAGTCAGTCGAAGTCTGTAACTCATACGGAGTGGCTCTGGGCAGAATCTCCTCATGAATCACTTTCTGAACTGAGCCCAGGTCATCATCATCATGTATGGCTAAATCATTTGAATAAACCAATCTAGAGCTGGTCCCTCTATTGATAACTCAACTATCATGATCCACTAGTACTCGGTGTGAGCAATCCGAGTCCTTATCTCGATCGCATGTAGAAAATCCAATAGATTAGATGTCCCATCATATGCAATTCTGTCGACTCTGGCATAGAACAGGGCTACCTCAAGGTCAGACATACCTTGCTGATAGGCAAGCTAAACAGGCAGTGCAACAGGAGGTACTAGAATATCCTCATACTTTGGCTCTACAGGTTCCTCATCTTGTAGCTCTCTCTGTCTACGGTGACCTGCCGCTCCTTGAGGTCTATCTCTGCCACGACCTCTGCGCCTAGCTGGCAATTCAAGAGGTAAAACCTCATCCTGGAAGGACTCATCATCCTCAGCCTCAACGATCGGTGGAGCAACATGCGCTCACTTCCTCATTCTGAAAAGACAAACAGAAGGATTCAGACAAAACAGACAACTATCGGTAACGCAAAAAACTAAATCAAGAAATACTTATCAAGACATACTCGAACCTAATTAATTATAGTAGTTTTAAAAGAAAAACATGACACTGAAAACTAGGGCCACAACTCAATAACTAAGGCCCTGATACAAAACTCCGCTCTGATACCAATTTTGTCACGATCCAAATCAGGGGTCATGACTGGCACTAGGGAATGGGAATTCTTTCGAATTCGAAACCCGTAGCAAGCCTTGAAATAATAAAAACATATAATAAATGAAATAAAATAATTAAAAATACATTAGAATTTAAATCTCAATAAATATGTATTGAATAATCTCCTTATATCATAAAATAAAATATTTTAGTACAACATTCAGAGACAGGCCTCTCTGAATTTAAAATCCACATACATAAATATAGAGTACAACTTCTGATTAATAAAGATACAACTACTGCATTTTTCTAGAATACAATAATAAATAATTAAGTAGATAATTTACATAATAAAGTCGGGGTGGAAGAAATCCGGCGGATAGGTCTACTGCTGAGGTCTAATGAAGAAGACTCTCTTGTAAAAACATCAATAGAGGGGAGTCGGACCTCACTGAGTGAATTATTATAATATATATACATGCATTACTAAATGACAAATGCAAACAATTATACGTATTTAATAAATATATATACAAGTATGTACACACAGATGCTAAAAATCACTTTATATTTAATACTGAAAAACATCAGTTTATGAAGGATTAAATAGAACCCTAAGTGATCGCAACCTTAATTAGCAGTAGAAAATACACTAGCCATACTGGCTCACTTAATTCCAAGTAAATTCACTTAATCCAACTGGACAATAAACTGACCCCGAGACACTAAGTCAATCGAACTCCAGCAGTCTGACTGTCAGTGTGATTGGCCTCGAGACACTTGGTCAACCGAGCTCCAGCAATCACACCATCAATCACATCTCACATTAATCAAATCAATCAAGTCATAATTTCCACAAATAAGTTAGTAATTAAACCTACAATCTATCACACCGGTACGTACTCGGTCCTAGTGCTGCCCACTAGGAAGCACGTTCTATCGATATCTTTCATTTATATTAAAACATACATTCAAGTAACCAATAATGTATAAAGTCGTGCATAATAGTCAAATAAACCATATATATACCATAAATATACCTAAAATAAACTAAGTATATTTCAAGTATATATATGTAAAATAAATTCAATTAAATAATGAAATATACTCAAAATTAACCAATAATACACTAAAAAATAATTTGAATATAAATCAAAAGGAAAACATGCATTTATTTTAAAATATACCAAGAATATACTAAAAATATACCTAAAATATACTTAAGCATTTAATAAAGAAATTTTGCAAAATTTTACATTTAAAACATATAATTCTAAAACATGCAACCTAAAGCAATGTACATATATAATAATAACTCACAGGGATGCACTCCACGAGACAGGTTCGACAGGCCTGGTCCGTTAGGCCTCAGTCTCGACGCAACTAAACAATAAAAATGATCACGAATTAGAATAACTCTAACTTAGGCTTCTAGAAACTCAATCTAGAATTCTAAATACAAATAGACACAGAATTAGAATTAGACCCGATGTCACGTTTTACGAGAATTTTACCAAAAATTCGGCAGAACCTCCTCTTTAAAATGGACATCTCTCTACTAAAAAGTAGAACCGGTCCTGCAAGAAAAATACACTTCTAATTCCATAATTCAAACAATCCTCGGTTGGGATCCCGAACTATAAAAATTCCCCAACCAAGGTTCACAATTCACCAAAAATTTAATAATACAGTAAAATATATTAAAAATTAATAAATACCATAAATGCCCTCCAAATACCAAAATATAACATATTTTACATTAAAACACCAAAAATAATTATTATTTTCCTAATAATTACTTAAAAACCCTAAATAATAATACAATATTATTAAAATTCCATTTTTCCAATAATTACACAAATATTATTAAAAATTCATTTTATAAGTCCAAATAATTTAATTAGTCCAAATACATATTAAAAATTACTAAAAATCCATTTTATTACAAAAATACTATATTATATATTATTTGAAAATAATTTTTGAAAATTAGTATTAATTAGTTAAAATTAGTAAATAATTTATAAAAATCATTTTTATACCTCAAATATTATAAAAATCAATTAAACATAGTTTTTAACTAAAATTATCACTAAATTACCAAATTAACCCTAATATTTAAAAATACAGATAAAATACTAATAATACTAAAAAATTCAATAAAATTTATATAAATACACAAAAATTATTTCTCAACATATTTTTCATTAATATCAACAAATACCTTTTAATAACCAATAATTTCTAACAAAATATATTTTTAACCTATATTTTTAAAATTAACATAAACTAAAAATAATTATAAAAATTATACAAAAATCACAAAAATTATAAACTCAACTCTAAAATTAATAAAACTACTAATAACACCAAAAATCACAATTTCATAATTTATATAATTAATTTATGAAAATTAATAAAATAATAATAAAATATTCAAAAATTCAGAAAAATCAAAATAATTCCCAAAAATCACACAAAAATTTAGGGATGTAGCTTAAGCTAGGGGAAACAATTTTGGTAAAGGAATTTTCCATGAATCAACCAAAAACACCCAAAAAAAAAAACCAAAACCCTAGAATGGCCAAATCAAAGAAATCAAGAAACAACAAAAACGGAGGGGTTAGAGCTCAAACCAAGGCTGGAATCGAGTTCACCAGAGCTCTAGGAGTTGAATGGCATCAAAATGCGAGGAATGGCGATCAGAATCTCCTGGAACGCCGGTGAGCTTGAGTTTCAACTTTTTTCATTCACCGCCTATTTGTTGCTTGTCGGAGAGGAAGGAGGAGATGAGGAGGACGGCAGGAGGTGGCTGGATGATGGTGAGGCACTCCGACGGTTGTTAATCAGCATGACAGTGACAAAGATGGTGGGGAGGGGTCGCAGGAAGAAGGAGAAGAAGAAGACTTGCGTTTTTCTTTCTTTATGTAAAAGTATGTACATTATAGGTACATAATACTATACTAAATAATTTAATAAAATTTATTTTATAATATAATATAATATTACACTAAATTCACACCACACATATATATTATTCACATATATATATATACACACACACACACATATATGTTTATATAACACACAATAATAATTAATATACACATATAATATTAATAATAAATCCTAATATATATATGTGCATATATATATATATATATATAGTAACACATAAAATACAATACAATAATATAATTTATTAAATAATAATACACTAAATTAAACATTATTAAAATAATATTATCCAAAATAATAAATGTACATAACGTAAATTACTTGTCCAAAATAATAAGCTTCGATATACACATTTACATAAAAAATTATAATTAAATGTAAAACAATAATAATTATTTACAAAATAATAAAATAATCAAATATAGTTTTAAATTTTATTAACACTGTATATCCTGTTAAATGTTAAAATAATTTAAGAACTATGGTTATTACAATGAACCTCAATTCAAATGTATTAAATTATTACATATTTCAGGACTAATATCAGCAACTCAACATACCAATAGGTTGACAATAAATGATAAATTAAAACAAGGCAATTACAAATACTCAAATAAACAAAATAAAACAACATTACATACCTTTTATTGATATGTTATTATTGTCCACCCACTTCCATCATCCAAATTCAAATCATTCTTTAATGAGGTTATAAACCACCTCTAATTAACAATATTCTCAGTGTTTACCACTGACCATGCCACGGGGAACATCTGATTGTTCCTATCCCTGCCAACAGTTGCTAGTAATTCCCCTTTCACCTGTCCTTTTAAAAACAACCATCAAGGCCAAGCACTCTCCTACAACTAGTTAATAACCCTTTTTTTAAAACATTCAAATGATATTTACAACCTCTTAAAAATAGGTACCTCTAATGGAAAAGGTCTAAAAACTTTCATCTATGTTGTGCTTCCTGGATTGCTGCATTTTATTTCTTCTAAATAATCCCACAGCCTACCAAACTCCTCCTTGAGTTCACCTTCAAGACTTGCAATAGTCATAAGCTTGGCTCTTTTAATCTGTGTCATTGTCATATTGATCTTCAAATTATCTTTCATAAGATCTTTGATATCATTCAATGTCATGGCTAAAATGCCCTTGCACTTTTATAAGTAGTTCAAGGACAACCACTTTGAAGTCACCTTTCTATTCTTATTTATGACTAGATAAGTATGCTTATCCATTAGAGTCTTTATCTGAAACACTTTATTAGCATTATCCAAAGTTGCATAAATATGCCATGGACAACTTTTCCTAACACATCTTGCCCTTGTTTGTGTTTGAGTATTTCTAACCAAAATTATTTCTAACCAACTTTGAATTGACTCTCTTGTAAGTGCTTCCTTGAACTCTCTTGGACTTCTAAATGTCATAGACAAAGCAAACTTTATCTTGTCAACATTTGAATTAAAAGCAAGCCACCTACTTGTCCTCCTCACAGCATGATCATCATCAGAACCATCTGTGCTACGGCAGCTCCAATCTTCTTCTGAATCGAAGTCCTCAGGTGGATATCCCTCTCCATCTTCTACATCAAACTGGGTAAATCTATGTGTCTCAATTCCATCTCATTTTTATTAGTCTTCCCCAGATCTACTGGGCACAGATCCAACTCTAACTTCTTCTTCCCCTTCCCTAGTTTTTTGTGACTGCCTCCCTTTTTGTTCATTTACAACTATTTTCTTTTTCTTGAAAAAATTCTTTAAAGCCCTTCTAGAGTTTTGCAATTCTTCATCATCATTATCGGACAGCCACTCACAATTAACTAGGCATGTTTGATCATTTTGTTCACCCAATTCTTCTAAGTTCCCAGTATCATCACCAATTAATGTTTCATCATCAGCATGTTCTTGTTCAGCTGCATTTTGACCATCTTCTACTTCTTTTGCTTTTGATTGACTTTTTTCCCCTCTCAATTCATCTTCTGAAATACTACCTAATATATTATCAGAAATAACCTTTTCCACCTCCACATTTTGCAAACTCCCTAATATTACATTAATTTCATCTACTTGAGAGGGTTGAGTTTCTCTACTACTATCTGTAGATTCTGTTTCAACATTAATTCCTCTCCTTAATTCTTCAACACCCACAAACTTACCCCTGCCATCCAGCTCATCCTCCACTACTGTCCCAACTTCATGCTCAACATATAAATCAATTTTTTTATATTTTTTTAACAGCTTTACAAAAGTATCACTAGTCCCCACACACAATAGCTCAAACCAACAAACATAGGTGTTTTTGGTTTCCTAAAATGGACCTTCACAACTTTCTTATTACCTAATAGCTCCTATATTGCATTTTTTAGTCACTAAGGACAAATGATGTTGTTTATATTACCATTTGTTGTTTACACCCATCCAAATAAAAGACTTCCCCTCTATTGTTTTTACTTAAAAAATACCCACCACAGAAAACATCAACAAAATACTCTTCCATTATGACAAAATAAAATATAAAACGAGAAAAGTTCAGATTCCTTGACTTTTACTATTCTCAATATGTAAGAACAAAATTAAAAAAAACCATATTCCTTCACTTTAACTACATGCAAATGCATATTCCTTCACTTTAACCACATGCAATTGTATTGTCATATAAAGTGAAAACTCAATAAGTGGGACTATAGAAAAAAACAGCACCTTTAACATCAATGAAGGATTTTCCATAAGTTAAGTAAGAATAAGTAAAAGTTGCAATACCTTTCACTTTAACAACAACGAAAACAAACATTGAATTTTTGCTTCACATAGTTCTTCAAATGGTTTATTTTCGTCTTTGGTTTTCTTCTAGGTTTTTTGTCACCCATGTCTAACTATAGTAGCTCTTACTCTTTTAATCTAAATTAATTTTTCTAAGTAAATCAATAGAAGCTTTTGCCCATTCTTTTGTTTGTCTGTACTATAGAATAAATGAAGGTCATTTATGTCAGAGAAAAAAAAGGGTAAAGTTAGATGCTAACATGGCACATGAGATATACCAAAGTGCATTTCTGATGAGTAAGCGCAGAGTCAACTCAAAATTAGAGACATACATCATATTGATATGTTTTTAAAGAATTCAGATACTGAAATAGAAAAAAAAAAAGTTCAGACACTCAAATAGAAAAATTACAAAAGTTCAGACACCAAATTTATATTTTTTCCTTGCAAATATTTGTTACTATTGAAAAAGATGAATTTCTCAAGTTCTAACATATTCACCATAACAAGCACATATATCCATGATGAACTTTTAATTAACCATCACTCACAATTGACTTATAGTAAAAAAAAGAGCATAATACATCCGTGGCTCCTTTAACTTGTCACTTTTTATCAATTTAAAATCTTAAATTGTAATTTTACCATTTTAACACCTGAACTCATCTAAAATACAATTTTAAATCTCTTGTCAGCACACGAAATACGAAATAGCAAATCAACATGTGTCACATTATAAGGGTTTGAGTGACCAAATATTGCAAGTAAAGATGTCAAATTAATAAAAAGTGACAAGTACAAAGAGTGATAGATGCATTATATCATTAAATTAGCGCAAATTAGTGCATTTTAAACAAGTTTAAATGTTAAAATAACAAAACTATAAGTTGAAGTGTCAAATTGACAAATTATGCCAAGTGCAAGGGCACAAATGTATTATGCTGAAAAAGAAACAGCAATATACTCCTCATCAATCAAATATTTCACTACATGATTTATATTAATACAATAACGATCACCTTGGACATTGATAGAAGTTCTGGCTTCCTTTATCTTATACGAGTTAAAATAATGACATGAGCCTGTATAACAACTAACAATCTTCAATCTACAGACCGGACAATTTGGGTGTCAATCGATGAAAATCCACCAACAATTCCTAAGAGATGAGTCTGAAAACAAAGACAGGATTCCGGAAATCAATGTATTTATTTTCAACATGCAGTGGTTGGATGAATATATCTTCTCTAGGTTCCTCACTCACTCCGCTTTGTGTAGCATACTCCAAAGCCATCTCATAATCTACCTGCAAACAACACCAGTATATGAATTAACACATCCACCGGCAACATTTTCTACAAATTCTATCCATCCTGAGCCAGTTTCATTTACAGCACAGAGAGTGCATTGTCCAATTATTATAATATACTAGGTTTAAAATGCTTATCAATCTTAACAAGATAGTGGATCTTCCTCAAAGTTCTTTAAGAAGTGTTTTCCCGACAGGCCAATGTATCTTAAGATGATGTTCTTTAGTTTGAACCATAACATATATTGTTTGACATGAAAGTTCCAACCAAATTTGTAAATAAAGGAAACAGGCAGAGGACCAAATAGACTTTTGAATATAACCCACCTTTTCAACATGCTGAGCAAGCTTTTCTGAGAGTGTATCCTTTGTAATTAAGTGTTCTGATACCTTCTTAAGTATTTCTGCATCCTCCTCTTCATAGCGCTTCCTCTTTGCCACTTGTATCCGTGTCATCTCTCTCAAAACATCATATATAGCGCCTGTAGCATCAGGGATATACCTGCCATGTGATCAAAATCTTGGATTTCAATACACGCAAATAGGATTAGGAACATAATCAGATCTACAGAGAGAATTGGAATTACTTGCTTAAATTTCGCTTGCGCTCCTGTTGCTCTCGGGCCTGCATTTTCTTCATAATTTTGGATTTTAGCTGGATGCAGCACTGCTGAACGGCATACTGGAACAAATATTGTCAACTTAGTCACTTCATCCAATGTGGGATAACATCTATTTGTTAGAAAAAAAAAAAAAGAAAGAAAGAAAAAAATCGACCTTGACTGCAGTAGCTATCTCAGTGATATCATCTCCAATGTACTCCTTTCCTGTCCCTTTAAAGGGGATTTTTGTGCTCACGATGCTTACAAAGACACCTACCTTGTCTTGCATCTGGTTGATCTTGTAACTAGCCCAACTGAAAAATAACTCTTAACAAGATTATCCTCCATCTCCAATTCTCACAACAATTTATTCAGAAGAAAATATTGTACTTGCGTCTTACTTGATTCTCTTAAGAGCAGTCCTGGTGACTACATCAGCACCTTGCTCAAAAAGAAGCGGTATGCGATTTGCAAACCGAAAAATATTCAAACCCTGCATTTAGACAGGCAAATCAAATCACTGGAAGAACATCAAATAGAATGGAAAATCACACTTTAGCTAGCCTTCTGCACAAACCAGTTAAATATCAAACAGCACAAAATGCATGAGAGGATGGGAGCTACAAGTACTCAATCCCAAGCATGTGTATACATGCATGTGTACAATGATTCTTTTCATGCCACACCAGCATAGCCTTGCCTTGGCCTCAAACTGATGGCAGACAGATTTACCATCATATTGGTATTAAAAGGAAATAGCCAGCTATGCATGTGATGTACATTTTTCCAACTCATATCTAATTCTAATATTCATAAATCACCACGTTAAGAGAACATACTTGCTTAACATCCTTTCCACCCACACTGACACCAGCTTCTACAATAAACGGGTGTCCCTCAAAAACTTGAGCACTGCAGAATGGAAGCAGAAAGACATTACAATTTACAATATATTTTTTATCCGTACGCAATCACCTCAAATATCAATTATTACTTTTTCCCAAGCATATGCAGATTAGCTTCCTGGAATAGGAAAAAATAAATAGATTCAGCAAACAAAGATGCCAGCACAACCTGCCTGAATAAGTGGCGACCATGTCTGGATGCAGCTCCTTTATAATTCCAAGACGAAGATTGTATTCCCCAGCAGGACTAAGACACTGAAAGTGTACTTAAAAATATTAAACACCATGAAAGTTGCACAAAAATACATGACTATAAAATGCAAACGTTAGGAACAAAAGTAGAAATTCAGATTAACAGCACACTGTAATTAGGTTAACTACATGGTTAAAGACCAGAAGCAGCTTACGTCACCAGCAGGGTCATCAAACTTGGCTTGACGAAACAACTGATGGATCCGAACTATCTGCTGATCAGTAAGAGACTTAACAGCCATTTTTGGGCTAAAATCAGGACCCATCTCCCCTGAAACAATGCATTAGCAACTTAAGCATATAAGAAGAAATATTTTTATTGGACTTTATCTAATTGACATGCAATAATAATGTTACGTCACAAAGAATTAATATCTGACTTGCATAACCAACTAAAGGTCAAGTTCAACTGCAAATATTACCAATTAATCTTTCAGCAAGTGATTTTCCTATATTTACAAATTCATGCTGGAGAAACTGTAAAAGGTTCTGTTTTGAAGTCTCTGCAATCAGGCGTTTGATCAATAGTAAATCAACGGATGATGGGTGATGCTTTGTCTCGAGAGGAACAGGAGGCATTACATCTGTTCTCCGTGCAAATTTTACTGTGACATTTTTGCTGCAGCAAAAAAAAAATGAAAGCTGCTTAAGTGTAGATCAGGAAAAACATATACTAGGGTACGCTACACTGCAAGTACATGGATTCATAATGTGTGTGTAAATACAAGTTGGTGGGAGGTAGTCTGGTAGAGAGAGAGAGAGGACATACTCAGGTGCATCTGATACAAATCTGAAGAGAAATTGGGCATAAGGGGTGATAACAGCCATTTGTCGCATGTAATGCAATATCTTGGACTGCATGTGCCAGCAAAGGAAATTAATTTTAATCAAACAAAACATATCACTTAGATCTATGAAAAGTAATATTAAGAGGAATTGACTAGCGTTTACATACACGGTAAGTTGTCCAATTTCCCTCAATGACCACTTGAATTTCAGCCCCATGCCACCTATCATCATTTTTCCTTTTTTCATGTAAATGAACATGTGGAATATTCCTAATTATTCAAAGAAACACTTGTAAGAACGTAACCCAAAAGCTCATAGGGAAAAATAGTACAGGTGCAAAGAGAACTACCAATTAAAAATTCTAAGTAATGATTCAATATCATTTGCACATACACCAGATGAGCAAGACAGTAACAGATAAAAGGAAAAAAAAAGTAGTGGCACAAAAAAATTAAAGAATTCCTGGTTTTTTCAGATGGTTTTTGAAAAAGTTTATGTTGTTCATCTATATGTTTGAGCCATACCGATTAATATCTATATCCAGCCTGCAAAATGACATATAGTTTTGGCCCTTCATCGATGATGAGATCTCAATAGGAAGCCCAGTACTCATTTTGGACCATATCAATGCCTATACAAGTAAAATGGAAAAAATTATCAGGAATTCTCACCTGAGTGTAAATGGAAGTTACAAAGATGCAAAGCAATGGATCACATGTTAAGCTTCAATAAAATTTATTACCATTTTTGCACCAAGACCAAACTTCCCACGTGTTTGTTTGAGACCATATTTTGTGCCAGATAGGACTGCAGGCATAAAAACGCTCAATATCAAGCTGATAGAAATGCAGATATGTATATACAATAATATAGCTATTTGTGTCCATCTGCAGAGCTTAGTATCATAATAGATATATGAGTTGAAAAGTAACTACAAACCCCTTCCGAACATGTTTGGGATGTCATCATGCGGCATTCCTCTTCCATTATCCTATATTAAAAATCAAAAGCACTCATGAGTCTTCACACCTTTAGAGTACAAAGTAGAAACTTGGTAAGAGAAAAAAAATGCTAAAAGAAGATTGGGCACCGAAACCAAACCTTGCATGTAACTCTGTAAAATGAAGCCTCACCTCTGCCCTTCATACCCTTAGCAGCTGGCTGTTCTTTGACTTTCTTTCCAAGCATGGCATTCTTTGCTTGTATTTCCTGAGCACGTGCTTCCCTCGCTAATCTTTTCTGCAAAGCATGCAACACATTGTGAGGAAAAGAATAGATCATCCGGTGATCAAAAGTTGAAAACATAGTTCCAGAAATCCTAAACTCAGGCACAGAAGCCCACTCAAATACAAAGGAAGAAACAATAAACCTGAATGAGCATTACTGATCAAATCGACTGATGAAGAAGATTAAATTAACAAATATCAACAGCTAGCAGAAAGTCCAATGAACTGAAAATGCAACAACAAAAGCAGCAAAAAAAAAAAAAGAAGAAGAAAAAGAAGATGTGAAAAGCCAACTGACCTCACGAGCCTTAGCTGTCTCATAATCATCATAGAGTTCCTCGTCAACACGCTCCCGATCAACAAGACCAATCATTGAATTAAACTTGCTTTTCCCTATCTCTTCACTGCAAGAATCAATTTACATTTAAAACCATATAATGCCTGAATTCTATATGAAAAAAAAAAAATTACTAACATTGTAATTTCCACAAAGGGAAGCTCAGATATGGACTCAGCAGAATCAAGTGAATTCTCAACAAGTTCTCTCACAGTAGTGTATAAACATTTCCCTGGCTGATATTCACAGCAGCAATTAATCAAAAAGTAGCAAGTACCCTAAGTTTCTAATTCATAAATTAAAGACAAAACAACTCAATCTTTAAAATAAGGGAAACTTACATTGTCAAAGCCTGCTATATTCTTGTTCTCCGCGAAGAACTCAGCCGGAGATTCTGCAGTTACACCAATAGAGTCATAAATACACAGACACTGTGAGAGAAAATGAAAGATAGATCGATAAACAGAGTGAAAGAGACAGACTCTGCTTGAGAGTGCTTTCTTTAGGCTTTCTAGGAGTCTTGGATTTGCCTTTCTTTGATTCAATTGGATTTTCACTGCTGCCAGCATCAGTTTCCATGGAAAATAAATAATTCAATTAAATTAAAAACGAAAAAAGCTCGCTCCACTTGTTCAATCAACACTCAAAATTCAAAACTTAAAGCTCCATAGGAATTGATCTGAGCTAGGGCTTCTGAGCAGCTGCTTTTGCAGTTTTACAGTTTTATTTCTATGCTATCACTGATGAAATAGCACCCAAAAAAAAGAAAAAAGTTCCCGCCAATTGTTCAGCAAAACTTGTAGACGTTTAGGACTAGAAATTGCATTATTCCTGTCAATGAAGCTCATCACATGAACAGCTCAAAATTAGGTCTGCCACTGCTAGTGAATTTTTTTTTTTTTTTTTTTGGGTCGTGGACCGCGATTGAACCAGGTCTGGTTCTGGGAATCAATTAGGGTTTCTTCAATCCAAGCTCAGGCCCATGGATTCATCTGGCCCTTTCTATTAAGGTCAGGAGATGTTTGGAGTGAAAGGAAAAGGAGAAAAAAAATTAAAAAAAATATATAGAAGAAAATAATGATTTTTTCTCTTATTTTCCTCGTACGTTTAAATTTGAAGGAAAATAATATAGTGAGAAAAGAAAGTTATAGTATTTTTTTATTGGGAAGATAAAATATTAAAAAAATTAGAAAATAAATATATAATATATTTACTATCATGCCCAAATACTAAAATAATAAGTGAAGAGATAAATTGTATAATAAGAATAAAATTGTACAATAAAAATGCATGGTAAAATTTTCTTTTCTTTTTTCCCATTTTCTCTCCAAATTAGAGGGATCAAGAGGAAAATAAAGTCAACTTTTCTTCCTCCCCAAATTTTTCCTCTCATTTCAAATAAGATAAAGTGATTTTTCTCTCTCATTTTTCTCACACTTTTTTTATTCTTCCCACTTTCCTCCCATTTCAAACATAGTGTTAAAATTCATATTTGATTTTTAAAATTTTTTAGCAAGTTTAAATTAAATTTATCATTTTTAAGCTTAGAAGTGAAACTGATATTGTAGGCGGCGGGGTTTAACGTGTGTCCAAGTGTTTGGCGACCACGGTACTGTATGGGCTCGAGGCCCACTAAGAAATACGATATAGGTCATGGGCCTATTCGGAGATGGAGTCACCATCCGGATAAAAGCCGGGACACACTGTCCAACAACTGGATCTCACGGAGGTTCCCAAAAGTCGTCATCAGAGATCGGGTTCGAAACTAGGTATGAGCGTTTGAATGCTCACCCAACCTTACAGTTGGCCTCCGTTTGTGTTTTGCATTTTATTACCATTTAATTATTTAATTATTTCCTCATTTACCACACGTAATGAAATTGCCTTCGGATAATTGCTAGATTTTATAATTAAATTTGAGTTTGCACATTAGTCCAATTTCATACCTTTAAGTCCTAACACTCAAAAATTGCAGTAAATAAAATAAATAATAATTTACAACCATACATTCAAAATTAAAAGGGGAAGGGATTAAGGATTACAATGCTTTTTAACTAAATAAACTAATAATATACAGAAATAAACTAAACATATGCCGAAAATAAACTATTAAAATAACATAAAAGCGGCAATATGCAAGAGGTAACTAGCAAAAGTGACTACTCGATGATAGAAATTACCAAGTAATTCCTGCAAATAACACACGATTAGCCCTTCTTCTCACAAAAAATGGAATCACATGTAACGATACTTACAAACAGACTCTATATATATAAAAAAGGGGTTTTCACATTACGGACTAAAAAAAATTAAGTAATCAAGATAATCACCATCATGCAATCATGCAGACATATTTAAGGTTAAAAGGGGACATATTAAAGCAGACGTCACAACAAATAAATAAAAAAAATGAAGCAGGAAACGGGTTAACCCTGTCAATGAGGCGACGCCTCATCAACAGGGGAACCTGCCTCAATGCCATAAGGACGTGAATCACATGCAAAAGTAGGGCCTCTTGGAGGCCTGTCAATGGGGCGATCGCCTCATTGAGATGAGGCGACGCCTCTTTATAACCAGGTCGGCTCTGACTCCTAAGACGTACAAACTTCTACTCTAAGTAACCAAAACATGCATATACACACTCTACACTCATCATACTATGACTAAATGCAAAAATATTCAAAGGTCCATTAATAAAATAAGATATCAAGCAAGACACACTAAAGATAAACCTAAAATATGCTAAAGACTCAGTTACACACAAGTAAGAACATACAAAATGATGAACATATCAAGTTTAAGTGCAGATTTTATACCAAAATGAGAGGCTCTCAGTGCTGTTTTGATTGAGATTCTTGCTAGGATGTGATATCTCTCCTTGACACAAGTTTCTTCCTTCTTCTCTCATGGGAAAGTGGACCTCCTCTGTTCCTTCAAAACGTTTTCCTTTTTCTCCTCCTTTCTCCTTCTGTGTTTTTTTTTTTAGAGCTCTCCCTCTTTTTTTTCTTCCTACCTCCTCCTTTTCTTCTCTCTCTTTTTTTCCTTATACTCTTTAGCTTTCCCCATGCCCCTAAGCCTCTTAGCCCATCATGAGCTCTCATAGCCTTTTTTCTTTCCCCAAAAATCTTTTCCTCATGCAAGAAAGAGGTCTAGAGAGTGGGGCCCGCGCCACTTGATTGTCATAATGGCAGCTGCATTAAATGCAACTGCAAGTGGGCTGCCATAGGGGCAGTGCCTCATCGATGAGGCGATCACCTCTGTGATGAGGCGATGCCCCTTTGGCCAGGGACTGCGCTAGGCCAAATAGGCTTGGTCCAAATCTTGATAGTTGGGCTCAATTTTTAGGTTTTCAAGTCCACTTTCCACTTAGAGATTCAAGCTTCATCCTCATGTCCAAGTTTCACATTCTCATAATTGGGCTTGACAATGGGTCGGTGAAACCGAGCGCCCCTGATTCGTCCCCCAACACGGGCCGACCGAATCGGGTATTTACAGTTTGCCCCCTATTTTTTTAAAAAAACAAATGCATGCAATGACCATTTTTCAAAAAAAAAATCACATGCACAACAATAAATAAATAATAAGATAAGAAACGTACCTGACTCTCGGGTCTCACCCGAGAGATGAATTCTTTAATTCTGAAATGTGATCATGATCCTCGGGTTTTCCTGGCCCAATCAGCCACTCATTAATATTTGATAAAGTATTTAAAGACTGTTAACCTTGGGTTTTCCTGGCCCAACCATCAGTCACCTGAAATATGATTCTCGGGTTTTTCTAGCATCATCACAACACCTGAAACATGATTCTCGGGTTTTCTTGGCCCGATCATCACAACACAAGAAACTTGACTCTCGGGTTTTCCTGGCCATTTATCATAACACCTGAAACATAATTCTCGGGTTTTCCTAGCCCGATAACCATTGGGGATATGGCTTCTGAATTTTCCTGGTCCGATCCTTATTCCTTTGGGGACATAGACTTCTGGGTTTTCCTAGCCCAGTTGTCTTTCTGCTTTCGACCTTGGGGATACTACCCGAATAGTCATCTTGATCCTTGAGCTTCAGGGATTCAAACCCAAATAGCCTTACCTTTGAGCTTCGGGGATTCAAACCTGAACAGCCCTGTCTTTGAGCTTCGGGGATTCAAACCTGAACAACCCATCTCGATCCTTGAGCTTCAGGGATTCAAACCCGAACAACCCTGTCTTCTAGAAACTTCATTTTAAAAATCCATACTTTGAGTTCCGCCTCCCTAGTATGTGGCACTAATTCTCACCCATCGTTCTCATCATCATTTTTTTTTAGGGGAAAACCCTACATCTTTGCTTGCTATAAAAATAACTCTTTTCCTTTTGTCCTTTCTCCCTTCTATCTTTGTCACCTTTTCTTTTCCTCTTTTTTTTCCTTATACTTCTTGTACTCCCTGTATCTCTCCCCACTTCTCAATCGATGGAGAACGACAGAACACCCCCTGTACCTCAGTGGGATCCTATTCTACCCCTCGTTAGCGCTTATAGGAGTCTGGGATTGAGCCGTGGAGGCTCGATTCTGCTTCTGGTAGACATAGGGTGTCACATCTGCTCTTCCGCATCTGGAGAGGTTAGTACCCTAAAATTTCCTGTAAAATTTCATTAGGTTAGGGGTTAATCTTGCATAATTATCATTCTAGGACATTTATTTAATCAAAAAAAATATGGAATTATGCCTTATTGCGTCAAAAATCAAACATTGTTCCTGTCTGCGCCTGACAGAGGCGATCCCCGGTCGCCTCTTCATAGAGCCGATCGCCTCTTCGATAAGGTGATCACCTTTGTGATAAGGCGATCGCCTCTAAGGTGAGGTGATCGCTTCATCAACAGAGAGGAACTTCACCATTTATGTGTACATCCATTCTGAATTTCTCCTTGAGACCGCAAAATGCATAAATTGTACTTCCTTATCTCTTTATTTGCAGCATGATGCTTAAACTTTCAAAGGTGCTGGGAATTTCCATGGAGCCTGGGTTTTTTTTAGTGACTTGACCGACAAGCAGAGGGACCAAATTCAGGAGACGGGGTTCGAGGACTTCGTACTCTCACTTCCATCCGAGCAGGGGCACACGGATTATCAGCCATTACATGCTCTGATGGAGAGGTGGTTTGATATGACTCACACCTTCCACCTCCTGTTCGGTGAGCTTACTCTGGACTCTGTATCATTTGCTGCCATTACGGGGATTGCCTGCGCCAGGGATCCTGTTCCCTTCGATGCGAGTCTACATCAGCTATCTCCGGATAAGGCTGCATATATCGAGCGACTTTTAGGGATGACTCCCGACATGAAAGGGACTCATACCCTTAAATTGGATTCGATAAGGAGCCACTATACTTAAGATCGGGCCGCAGCGATGGTCTCTCCCATTAAGATTAACCAGGTGGTGAGGGCCTTCTTGCTCTACTTGCTTGGTACCATGACACCGCCAGCTTTATCGATCTAATGTTCCTACCAGCCCTTTGAGATCTTGACCAGGTTCCCACATTCGACTTGGGTAACTACGCCTTGGCATACCTATACCGGAGCATGGATAAGGTGGTCTGAGAAGCCAAGAGGTTTTGCGGCTTTTGGCATGCTGTTTTGGTATGTCACGACCCCCTTTTTTTCTCATCTTATTCTGACTCCCATTACTTACATCAGCCTTCATAACTTCTCCTATTTCATTTTTCAGGTCTGGGCTCTAGAGTTATAGTTGCTTGTAGGAGTTACTCGAGTGGGAGACCATTTCCCGGCCCTCGGTAGGTGGGGCGCCAGCCGTGTTGTGAAAAGGCACCTCACGCGAGTTCACATCCACAAGCAGCACCTGAACTCGTTGACACAGGATGTGGTACCTTCAAAGCACAAACCTACTTATTAGTAAATTATTTGCATTCAATTTACTTACATATTGACATATCTTTTTTTTTTTTCCTTTTTGCAGATCCGGAACGACTTGTGGGGGTCCGAGGACACTTGGACCATTAAGATGACTCGCTCTAAGGGCACTCCTTTGTGGCCCTGGGTATCGAGCTTGGTACTTGGGGGAATGGGTCTTGAACTAGAGGGTAGGCGTTAGAGCTAGGCCGGTCCCCAGGTCCCCTCCTGATAGTATGCTTTGGGCTTATGAGCTGGAGGGTGACGACCTCACTCAGGCTATTGCGGGCTCACCAGTTGTGGACCACACAATTTTCGTGAAGAGCCGGTATGCAAAGTTCATCCGCACCCACCTTCTGCTGATGGTCCCCTTCCAGGCCGCTTCTACTTCTCAGGTAAATCTTCACTGGTTCCCCTTTTATTACAAATTCACTACGTCCTTAGCATGTTCCTCCTATTTTCGTCTTTAGGCTACGCCTGCTAGGCCTGTGGCCCCAGTTAGGTCTCGGGTATCGGAGAGAGAGCCCTTGAGGCGTTGACTAGATCCAGGTAGAGAGGAGACTTTCGCTGCCGGTGAGGAAGCCAGGCCAACTGCTGCCCCCGGTTATGAGTTCATCCTAGGCAACTTCATCTATGTCCCCGACCCCCTAGCCCAATGTTGGGTTCCCCCTGGGGAGTTGTCACGTCAGTTCTTGACTTTGGATGGGGACCTGACCCCTACATGCACCCCTGGCGGTGCTACTCACGTATGTTCTTTTCCCTGACCTACTTTCACTATAATTCTCAAACCAACTGTTAGTTCCAACATTTATTTTGATAATGCAAATTCCGCTAGAACAGGATCTATATATGTATCGCATGATAGAGGCCCAGAGAAACTACATGTTGGAGGTCACCCAACAGTGAAGGGTAAGAACTTCATCACTTTCTACATGTATGCATGCTTACATGGTTTACTAACCTATGATTCTTCTGAATAGGATGAAGATGAGGCTAGCAGGGTGAGGATCGCTACTCTCGAGCATTAGATTGATGTATTCCAGATTGATGAGGACGACGAGGATGAAGATAGGAGCGGCGGCGGTGCCAGGGCAGAAGATGACCCTGAGGATATAGGATTAGATGCTTGACGTTCCCGTGTTAAAAATTTATGTAGTCCCTGAGTAGTGAACATAAAATTTTAGTTTTTGATTTTATGAACAGAATGTTTGCAGAACCTGACACTTCCCTTAATTTAAATTCATTTGTTTTGCTTTTCTCATTTCTTCATATATGAGTTGATTTCACTGTTTGCATGCGTAATGTAACTATTCCACCTGTTAGAATGTGCGATTTGAAGAAACACAATTAGCCTGTACTGCTGATGAGGTGATCGCCTCATCGAATCCTGGTAAAGAGGTGATCGCCTTATGTTACTGAGGCGGTGCCTCATTGATGAGGCGATCACCTCATCGATGAGGCGACCACTTCAGCAGCAGGCGGTCCTGCCCCTATAAAACCCTCATTCCTACATTTGCCTTAATTCTCGAATCCCCTTCATCCTCCCCTTTCTTTTTCTCTCTCTAAGTGCCTCTAAAAAGCCACAAACATGACAGGACAAAGTCTGAGGTCCCTGCAGTCAATTTTGAAAGGTTTGGACAACAAATCTTGGGTCAGGTTAGAGCCTTTTCATCTCACGGTCTTCAAATCACTCCATACTAGGAGGATTAATTACCCTTTTCTTCATGCTATGGTTCAATTTTGGGATCCCCAGAAACACGTTTTTTGGCTCAACACGATAGAAATATGCCCCCTACCAGAGGAATTCAAGGCAATTCTTGGTCATCTTACAGATTCCACTTGCCAACTTGCAATTCCTGCTCTTGAAAACCCAGATTCTTATTCCATTAAACAACAAATGGCGCGTATGTTCAATCTTCCACCTCGGTCTTCCTTCCGCTGTATCTCCGACTCAAAAATCAAATTGGAGTCCCTGCTTGAAGTCATCATGATTGTGGACAAAGGGGAAACTTACTGGCCCCACATGTTAGCCATCTATTTGTATGCCCAATTTCTACTGCTTTCCCCCTTAGGGGGCTGCGATACGAAGATCCTCTCCATCCTCAATCAAGTGGAGTCAGGGCTCAATCCCTTCCCTCTCATCTTAGTAGAAACCATCATTGGATTGCATGACTTTATAAGGACGTAACGGTTTTCCGGAAGCCCCTTTTTGCTGGAGGTAAGTTCCCGTTGCCCCTCCTTCACTTTCAACTGCCAATACTGCCTATACCTAAACATTTGTAATCCCACAAATGTGGTTTTATGAAAAGCTAGGCTTGATCGAACCTCCTCAAGACATTAGGCGTTATCAGGCCAAGCATTATCGAACAAGGAAACTACATCCCATCCCTGCAGACATTCGTGGTTGGCTATCAACATTCCCTGATACACTGATTCACTGGATGTGTCCCTGGTAGGGTTTGCAGCATGTGACCCTCCGGTCTTATACATATTGCATTCTGATTTTCGGTCTCTATTTTGCCACTTTCTACAATCCAACTCGCCTCTGTCGCTAATATGGTCATAAACAACTGATTATGGAGCCTATTCACAAGTTCAAGCCAGGGCCGCTTTCTCAGAATTTCCTAGACCACCTAGTAGCAACTTGGCCTCACAGAGTCATCAAAAGAAACTTAAGCTACGATGGTGATTAGACCATCGACGATCATTATAAAGCATGGGTTTGCTTGCAATAGACAAAAAAAGACAAGTTTATTAGATATAAAAAGATAAGAGAATTACAAATGTTAAGTTCACAGGGTAGACAACAAAAGAAGAGAAGACAAAACTAGCTCATGGAATGAAGTTGTCATTTTCCCTTTTGTTAGAAGTAATTTCCCTTTTGTACTAGTTAAACGGCTTGTAATGGACACATTATACAATGTTTAATGACAATTGAAGCAATCCATTTCATTTTACTTAAGCATAAAACGTATATACATTTCGCTTATGGTGCATCTCATGTTATTAGTTGGCTTGCCCTTGCAAGTTTTCCAACTAACCATTTTGTGCCTCTCCTTCCCCTTTTATATGTCCTTAACTTTTTCCTGGACCGCCTCTTTTGAGGTTTTCAGTCCAGCAGGACTCCCTTTTTTTCTTTTTTTCTTTTTCTCTTTTTTTTTGGTCTCTAATTTTTGTCTAGATAGCCTTTTTTCAAGGTTTTCTCCCTAGCGAGACTTTTTACAGAAAGTATTTCTTGAGTTTGTCTAGGTTGATGGGTTCTTTGAACTCGTTTCCCTCCATGTCAGACAAAATGGCAGCGCCTTTCAAAAATAGCTTCTTTACTAGATACGGTCCTTCCCAGTTGGGCTTGAATTCCCCCGAGGGTCGGTCATGAGTGATCTCGTAAGTTTTACACCAGATCCCCTTCTCAAATCTTGCCCGGCTTGATCTTCTTATTATAGGCACGGGCTATTCTTCTCTGATACAACTAAGAATGATACATAGCCTTCATCCTCTTTTCGTCTAGCAGTGTCAACTGAGACAGTCAACTTTCGACCCACTGATACTCGGGGAGTTTAAACTCCAAGAGGACTCTCAATGACTTTATCTCGATCTCTACGGGCAAAACTGCCTCACACCCATAGACTAAGGAGTATGGAGTGACCCTTGTCGAGGTTCTAGCAGTAGTTCGGTACCCCCACAATGCGAATTGTAAGTACTCAACCCAATCTCAGTAATTTTCCAACGTCTTAGCCAAGATCTTTTTTACATTCTTATTTACAACTTCTACTGCTCCGTTTGCCTGTGGCCTATATGGAGATGATCTATGGTGCTCAATCTTATAGTCTTTTAGCAGTGCGACTGTCTCTGCCCGAAACTGAACACCATTATCTATAACTATATGGTGTGGCAGACCATAGCTGCAGATTATGTTTTTTTCGATGAACCTCGACATCTGTCTCGCCCCCACGGTAGCATAAGATTCAGCCTCAACCCACTTAGAGAAGTAGTCGATGGCCACAATGATGTACCGATGACCATTAGTTTCTTTTGGCCTTATCTCCCCTATAATGTCAATCCCCCATACAGCAAACGGCCAAGGAGACGTCATTCCTTGAAGTTCCATAGATGGTAGGTGGCTAACATCACCATATGTTTGGCAACTGTGATATTTCTTCATAAATCCAACACAATCCACTTCCATAGTGAGCCAAAAGTACCATGGCGAGCTATTTTCTTCGCCAAGATAGTTCCATTCATGTGTGGTCCGCACACCCCTTCGTGAATTGCTTCCATAAGCTTCCGACCTTCGTCCTTGTCGACACATCTGAGGTGTACCCCAACTGGCATTCTTTTGTATAACATCCCCCCGTGGCTTATGAACTGCCAAGATAATATTTGTAGGGATATCCTTTCTTTCTTATCAACATTATCCGAAAATTGCCCAGTTTCTAGATACCTTTGTAAATCGTAGAACCAAGGTTTCTCAGTGACATCAACTGGTGTTACTTTCACCTCTTCGTAACAGGGGGCTCGAGACTTTATGAGAATTAAGGATCTGGCCTCTGGTTGCTTCCCACTTTCCCACATGGAGGCCAATGTGGCTAGGGCGTCCGCTACCTGGTTTCCTTCCCTTGGAAAATAAATGAATTTACATTGCATGAAGGAGCACATAACGATGGTCAAGTATTCCCAGTACAGTCGTAATCTGTCTTCTTTTATCTCCCATTCTTTGGTGGCTTGTTTTATAACTAGTATGGAATCTCCGTAGACAGTGACATTTTTTGCCCCTGCACTACGCAATGCTTCTAAGCCAAAGATGCAGGCTTCATATTCTGCTTGATTATTGGTTGCTTCAAATTCGAGCCTTTTTGCCATTGGGATCATTTCTCCTTCTGGTGTGACCAAAATTACTCCTATCCCAGCCCCCTTGTTGTTGACAGCTCCATCAAAGTACATTTCCCAATCTTGTATCTCTATCGCCCCCAAATGCTCATCAGGGAACTCCAGCTTCCACTCTTGGGTGTACCCGACTGGGCTTTATGCCAAGAAGTCTGCTACTGCTCTTCTTTTTATTGTCTTTTTGGCCATATACTCTACATCAAATTCTGTGAGCAAAATGAGCCACCTAGCCAATTTTCCCGGAAGAGACGAGGTCTGCTGGAGGTACCAGAGGGGATCATGTTTGGAAACTGCTTGCACCTTATACGACTGGAAGTAGTGTCGGAGTTTCCCAAATCACTGCTAGATAAGTTTTCTCTACTAAACTATAAGTAGCTTCGTAGGGTAGAAGCTTCTTACTCAGGTAATATATAGCGTGCTCCGTCTTCCCTTCACCTTCCTATGCTAGCATCGCCCCTATTGCATCCTTTTAAATTGCCAGATACAGGATTAAGACTTTACCTGGTCTCGGCGGCTGTAAGACAGGGGGATTCATCAGATAATCCTCGATAGTTTTAAAGGCATGTTGACACTTCTTGTTCCACACAATGGGTTGGTCTTTCTTCAGAAGCTTAAAGATAAGGTCGCAGATGGCTGTTAGTTTGGCTATGAATCTGCTGATATACTGTAAGCGCCCCAGAAACCCTTAGACCTCTTTTTCATTTTTTGGCACGGGCATATCCCTGATTGCTCTGATTTTATCTGGATCCATCTCTATTCCTTTCTGACTGACAATGTGCCCTAATAGTTTCCCAGATGTGACCCCAAAAACACACTTTTTTGGGTTTAGTCTGAGATTATACTTCTCTGCTCTAGCCAGAAACTTGTCTAGTGCTTCAAAATGCCCTTCCCTGGTTGTAGATTTCACCATCATATCATCTATATACACTTCAACCTCTTTATGGATCATGTCGTGCAGTAGGGCAGTCACCATCCTCTGATAAATGGCCCCTGCATTTTTCAACCCGAAAGGCATCACTTGGTAACAATACACGCCCCATTCGATGATGAATGATGTCTTTAATCTATCCATTGCCGCCATCATGATCTAATTGTATCCCAAAAATCCATCCATAAATGAGTACATTGCATTGGAGGCCGCACTATCAATCAATGTGTCAATGTGTAGTAGGGGAAAGTCATCCTTAAGGAAGGCTTTATTCAAATCTCGGTAGTCCACACACACTCTGACCCTTCCATCCTTCTTGGGAACTGGAACTATATTCTCTAACCACTGAGTGTCCTTTACCACTTCTAAAAACTTCACCTTCAGCTGCTTTTCGACTTCTTCCTTAACCAAGAGAGCCCATGCTGGCCATAGCCTCCTTTGCTTCTGCTTTATCGACGCTATGTGAGGGTATATGAGGATTCTGTGTTCTGAGATCTCCCTGTCAATTCCGGGCATGTCTTCATAACCCCAAGTAAATACTTTCTGTCTCTTTTTTAAGATTTTTTTCCATTTTTTCTCTCTCATTATGAGTTAAGCTAGAAGCAAGCATTATATTTTTAGGATTATCATCTGTGCCTAAATTAAATGATTCAGTTTACGTGGAATTAACATCAAACATATGCATGAAATGATCATCATAAACAGAATAACCATTAGGGAACACATCACACAAATAAGCAAATTCAGATTTCATTGCATTCACTTTTGAAAAGAAAAGATCATCAGCTTCAAATAGAGAAGCTATGGAAATATCAAAGTCATTATAAAAGACATATGTGATAAAATTGAGGATGTAGGTCTCAAAGTCTAGGTCTTCGTTCTGATCATCAGTGCTCTTCTGCTCTAAAGTAGCTTTATCCTCTTTAGACTCTTCTTCGACCAGTACCAACTCCTTAGTAGGGACCTTTTTGATAGTAGCTTCTCTAATTTTGTTCACAAATTCAGCAAAAATATTAAATCCCGAGATGACTTCCCCAGCCACTAGAAGAAGCTTTGGAGTTCCTTTGTGTGGGTGCCTGGTGCCTTCTTTTACAAAGATTTCTCATAAAGTCTTCTTTCTGGCCACAGTTTCCTCCTCCTTTTCCTCAGATCGGACTGCCACACCTAATTCCTTCCCAACTTCATCAACCCTTTTGAATCCTAGCCTATGCTTTAAAATAGGTACGTTGCTTCCCACAAACTCTGAAGGTCCGCTTTGATTTTTCCCTAACCCCATGCCAGGCAGAAATTTCATTTTGCGCATCATTCTCAGAACCCTTTCATCCATCTCATCTTCATAGATCACACAGACTTCAAAACTAGGGCTAGGGGAAACCTCCTTAGGGGTCAACCTTAGTGTAGCTATGGCGACTTCAGTTTCGGCTGAGATGGTGACAACTCTTCCTTTATGTGGAAACTTAACCTTCTGATGAATAGTGGATAGGACATTGCCCAAGGGATGAAACCATGGCCTTCCCAATAAAATGGCAAAGGTTACCGGGATATCAATCATATACAGGTCAACCCAGACTTCTATAGGCCCTGTTCTGACTAACGCCCTGAAAGTTCCCTCCACAGATCTTTTGGTGTCATCGTAAGCCTTGATAACTACTTCAGAAGGCTTTAAGTCAGCTACCGTGAGCCCTAGTTTTGGCAGAATCTTCAATGGACACACATTGATGGCAAAACCATTATCAACCATCACGCAACAGGTCATCTTCCCTTTTACCTCAGCTTTGATAAACAGGGCTTTTTGGTGATCTCTACCTTCTAGAGGTAGATCATAATTGGAAAAAGTTATCATTCCTTGAGGAGTTTCTGTTAGTGACTGAACCATCTGTTCTGGAGTGTAATTAGTGGAAATCTTTCTTTGGTCTAGTGCTAGGACTAGGGCTTCCCTGTGATCCCTAGAATGCATGAGTAACTACTAAACACTGGCAATGGTCTCTCTACTTTATTTTACCTCCTTTCCCTTTTCTGCACATTCTGCCTTTTCGGGCCCAACCTTGGTAACCTCAACTTCTTTTTTCTTATCTTCGACCTTTCCCATAGACTGACTTGGCTCACACCCCTCGTTGTCCCATAGGTCATCTCGTTCTCTGCTTTCATCATCAGAACTCCATATGTCCAAGACTTGTACCTGTAACTCCATGGGTCGTTTGCTTGTTCTCATGTTTTTAGGCTCGGTCTGTTGGGAATTGTGAGAGACATCAATGAAGGAGTTTAGGACTTATTCTTCTATTAGGCCAGAGTTGACCATTAGAATGGATGGGTTAGGAGGTGGTACATTTTGGTAATTGGGTAATGGGTTGGTTTGAGTGTTTGGTTTTCTGTTTTCCGGATTGGTGATTTTGCCTGAGTCTATAAAATCTTGGATTTCATGCTTTAACCGGGCGTAGCTGTCTGTGTCATGCCTAGTGGTCTGATGAAATTTACAGAAAAGCTTTGGGTTGTCTCCAGGCAAGGGTTGTTGCGAAGGCAAGGGTGGTAGCAGGTTCTTCTTAATGAGCTTATTGAGGACCTTGGACATAGGACGTCCCAAATTAGAAAATCTCTGTGGTTGTCTAACTGCATTGACTTGTACATTACTGCTCGATGGTCAGATAGCATGAATCTGAACGTTACTGCTTGAGTTGGCCCCCTCTTTGCCCCCAGAACCTCTTCCGAAGAATTTCTTCTTTTGAGCTAAATTTGATTCTTTCTGGACCCCAAATTTGCATAACTCTTCAAAATTCTTAATCCCCAGATCCCTCAATTTCCTAGACAATGTGGGTACACACCCTT
The DNA here is from genome assembly GCA_947683625.1 of Mallotus nudiflorus. Classification (NCBI taxonomy): domain Eukaryota; kingdom Viridiplantae; phylum Streptophyta; class Magnoliopsida; order Malpighiales; family Euphorbiaceae; genus Mallotus; species Mallotus nudiflorus. The sequence continues at coordinate 476,529 of CANTUR010000717.1, read as the reverse complement.
CTATTGCCAGGACCAATTGGTCAGACTCAACAGGCCTATGCCTCATCAAGGACAACTTTCCCCTCCAACGAGTCAGGTAATCAGCAAAAGGCTCGCTAAAGTTTTGCTTGGTATTCTGTAAATCTCTCAAGGACACTTCTAGTTGGACGTTGAGACCATATTTCTTGACAAAGGCAGTGCATAGTTTTTTTCAATCCGACTGAACATGCGGTTCCAAGGTGTAATACCAACGAATTGGCTCTCCTTCCAGTGAAATAGGGAACTGTTTAACAATTTGGCTCTCAGTCAGCTCAGTAGCCTTCATATATGTTACATATTACTTCAAATGCAAATGGGGATCCTCAGCACCAATATACTTCTTCATGTCGGAGAATTTAAACTTACGAGGCAGCGGTTCATCACCCTTTTCCAAATTCAGATCGTAATCTAGAGGAGCAACCATACCCTTCTCCTTCATCATCACCTGCATCTGATTCATCACTCTGGTTATATTCTTAGCCCACTTGATCTGACCCACATCTTCGGCTGGGATGACATTTCTCTGATTCCCCGGATTGGCCAATACCGTTACATCATCCTCTTCCCTTCCCTTAATCGGTATTTCTTCATCAAGGTCGATCGGATCGATTGAAGGTGCATTGGGTGGCTGTGTTGGCTAACTTTCTCTAATAAGCTTAGTAATCTCCCCCATCATTTCCCTCATCATAGCCCGGGTTTCTGTTATTACTTCTTCTTTCCACTATGCCCAAAACGCTTATGGGTCAAACCCTCATGCCATTCCTAATTCTGAATTTCTGATCAAACGACCTGACCTAGTTTGAACCCACCCTGCTGAGCTTAAAGGATCTATAGTACTGCAAAACAGTTGGTTAGAATGATGCATGGCGTGTATGCATGATATGCAAGTTCATTATATTTAAAAACAAAAAAGGGCACACACAAAAAGATATACAGGATCAAAACATGGAATTTAAACGTGCAAACTTCCACCCTTATTTCTCCCACACACGTATTCAATGGCGAGTATCTCGTCCTAGGATTTTCGGCCTGGGTTTTAATTATCAGCGGGGGATAACAAAATCAACGTATGCAAGAAAACTCTCAAAATGATTCAAACAAGCAATGGTTCCTTTAAATAAAGCTTGAGTCCACTTTCTATGAGCCAAGATCCTTAGCACCATAAACTTACTTGTCAAGGCCCATTTGAAATGGGTTATGAGTAGGCGTGAGAGGCCTTTGTTGACTAGCTTATTTATAATGGGCTTTGGTTGGACACGAGGACCCATTTTATTTTGGAGTACTTATTGATGGGCTCGAGATTTATTTTAAGGGTCCATTATATGGCATAATACACATGCATATGGGAAAATTCCTAAGGATAGTTGTTAAGTTGTTACATGGGCTTGAGTCTTGGGTAAAAAGGCTTCGGTTCCCACAACAATTTACATCCATATACGTCTCCTTACTCAAGGGTCAAACAACGTGGATCAGTACATGTCGTGAGTGACAATAATCAAATATTCCACCACCAGATTTAAGTGAAACGTAGGTAGCGAAGTACTAACTATTGTCGGGTTTATTCGGGACTGAAGTGCTCATTGTGTGTAAAATGTGTAGTGAATGCATAAATGCAGGAAGAAATAAGAAAATAATTAAAGATGATAAAATGCAAAACACTGGAATCAATTTCTCTATCCCCAGTGGAGTCGCCACTATAGGCAGCGGGGTTTAGCGTGCGCCCAAGTGTTTGGCGACCACGGCACTGTGTGGGTTCAAGGCCCACTAGGAAATACGATATAGGTCATGGGCCTATTCAGAGATGGAGTCACCACCTAGATAAAAGTCGGGACATATTGTACAACAATTGGATCCCACGGAGATTCCCAGAAGTCGTCATCAGAGATCGGGTTCAGAAACTGGGTATGAGCGTTTGAATGCTCACCCAACCTTGCGGTTGGCCTCCGTTTGTGTTTTTCGTTTTATTACCATTTAATTACTTAATTATTTCCTCATTTACCACACGTAATGAAATTACCTTCGAATAATTATCAGATTTTATAATTAAATCCGAGTTTACACATTAGTCTAATTTCATACCTTTAAGTCCCAACACTCAAAAATCGCAGTAAATGAAATAAACAATAATTTACAACCATACATTCAAAATTAAAAGGGGAAGGGATTAAAGATTACAACGTTTTTTGACTAAATAAACTAATAATATACAAAAAATAAACCAAACATATGCCAAAAATAAACTATTAAAATAACATAAAAGCGGTAATATGCAAGAGGTAACTAGCAAAAGTGACTACTCGATGACAGAAATTACCAAGTAATTCCTATAAATAACACATGGTTAGTCTTTCTTTTCACAAAAAAAGGAATCACATGTAACGATACTTACAAGGAGACTCTATATATATAAAAAAGGGGTTTTCACATTACGGACTAAAAAACATCAAGTAATCAAGATAATCATCATCATGCAATCATACAGACATATTTAAGGTCAAAAGGGGACATATTAAAGCAGACGTCACAGCAAACAAATAAAAAAATGAAGCAGGAAATGGGTTAACCTTATCAATGAGGCGATCGCCTCATTAATGAGGCGACGCCTCATCAACAGGGGAACCTGCGTCAATGCCACAAGGACGTGAATCACATGCAAAAGTAGGGCCTCTTGGAGGCCTTTCAATGGGGCGATCGCCTCATTGAACAGGCGTCGCCTAATCACCAGGTCGGCTCTGACTCCTAAGACGTACAAACTTCTACTCTAAGTAACCAAAACATGCATATACACACTTTACACTCATCATACTACGACTACATGTAAAAATATTCAAAGGTCCATCAATAAAATAAGATATCAAGCAAGACACACTAGAGATAAACCTAAAATATGCTAAAGACTCAGTTACACATAAGCAAGAACATACAAAATGATGAACATATCAAGTTTAAGTGCAGATTTTATACCAAAATGAGAGGCTCTCAGAGCTATTTTGATTGAGATTCTTGCTAGGATGTGATATCTCTCCTTGACACAAGTTTTTTCCTTCTTCTCTTATGGGAAAGTGGACCTCCTCTGTTCTTTCAAGATGTTTTCCTTTTTCTCCTCCTTTCTCCTTCTGTGTTTTTTTTTTCAGAGATCTCCCTCTTTTTTTTCTTCCTACCTCCTCCTTTTCTTCTCTCTCTTTTTTTCCTTATACTCTTTAGCTTTCCCCATGCCCTTAAGCCTCTTAGCCCATCATGAGCTCTCATAGCCTTTTTTCTTTCCCCAAAAATCTTTCCCTCACGCAAGAAAGAGGTCTGGAGAGTGGGGCCCGCGCCATTTGATTGTCATAATGGCAACTGCATTAAATGCAACTGCAAGTGGGCTGCCACAGGGGCGGTGCCTCATCGGTGAGGCGATCCCCTTTGTGATGAGGCGATCGCCTCATTGGCAGCTGCCAAAGAGGCGATCACGTCATTACACTGAGGCAATGCCCTTTTGGCCAGGGCCTGCGCTAGGCCAGATGGGTTTGGTCCAAATCTTGATAGTTGGGCTCGATTTTTGGGTTTTCAAGTCCACTTTCCATTTAGAGATTCAAGTTTCATCCTCATGTCCAAGTTTCATATTCTCATCATTGAACTTGACAATGAGCCGGTCAAACCGAACGCCCCTAATTTATCCCCTAATACGGGTCGACCGAATCGGGTGTCTACAGATATAAATTGTAAGGTTGCAGAAAAAAAAAAAAAATATATATATATATATATATATATATATATATATATATATATATATATATATATATATATGAATATCGTTTATTACTATCTTATAAGATTATGATGGTTAGTTGAATCCTATATATAGGACAATTAAATCCAATTTTTTTAAATCGATTATGGTAAGGTCGAACTCTAAATCTCATAATATATTTAAAGAGAAGTTAATACTTGATTATTTTCATATTAAAAAAAATAAATATTTAGTATTTAGTTAAAACTATATATGTATATATGCACACATATTTGAAGTACATGGTAATAATTAAAAAAAAAATTATTGTCTATTCTCAATGCTTACACTGAATATCTATATAAAGTACGAAATTCTTAAAATATATATTATTTGTTCAATTGTTTGGTATAATTTTTTCTTATCTGATTTTTGATGTTCTATAGTTATAAAGATTATAACTAATTTAAAGTTTAAATCGGAATGAATTCGCGAGAAAAATAAAAAAGCTCTCTTAATATATTTTTTCTCTTACCGATAAAAGTTTAAAAAAATATTAGTTGTAATTTTAAATATGTAAAAATTTTTCCATTTTAAAAACATGGTGGGCTCATTTTATTTGAAAAGAAAATTAAAAGTGAGAGTAGCAAACGTGGGTCTGATGCTACAATAATGGAATGAAAATACATCAATCCGAAATAGGACACGTGAAAAATCTGAAACTGTACCATTTTGAAAGGATTTGTTTTTTTCTTCTTCAGAATTCATAATTAATTGAGAGAGAAACCATGCATCATTTACTAATTATATGGACCACAAAATTGATCATTACAAAGAGCTAAAAATATCTGACATAAAGGACAACTGGTTTTAACTGCTTTCCCTAATTTTCAGAAAAAAATAAAATAAAATTCGCCATCACTCAGTCACATTCTCCAATCTCTCTAAAGCGACATCGGATCTCAAGATAAGATAAGGATATTAACATTGCAACAACCAATCATCATGTGCCGAGTTTTTTTTAAACCTGTGTACAAAATTTAATATAATTGGCCAGAAGAAAGGCTTGTTAATATTAAAAGTCAATATTTTAAAATTTTATTTTGTGAGCCATTGTATAGTGAATCTTACAAGTTTAATGTTGGATATAAAATTTAAATAAAAATTATGTATCTTTCTATTGCAAAAATACTCTTATTGCTTGAGTTAAGTCATGTATCATGTAAAGAGTTTGCTTTTTATTGGTTTAAATGATAATAAATTTAAATTTTTTTTATATAAAATATTGAATTTGAGACTTATATATGAAAAAAAAAAATTTGAAGAGCTTTGCCCTCCTATAAGTTTAATTGGCTTGATTTAGAAATAATCGAAATTTTTATAACTATTGAGTACATAAAGTATTATATATATATTTTTTAAATACCAATAATAGTGATAATTTTTCTCTAGAAATATTATGAGAACCAACAGCGATTGCGATCAACTAGTAAAATATTGTTTTTGTTTAAACGAAGTCTCGAGTTCGAGTCTTGATATATACAGTCGCATTAAATAAATTGTTAAACGATTTTTGTTACCCTTATAATTATACTCGAATCAAATTAAATTAGTTGGTGAATTTTTTATTCTAATAATTCACACTAAAAAAAAGATATTATGAGACCAAAAGAGTTTTGAGCTCTCTATAAATAAAAATAAAATACCCTGAAGTTATGTCAAGTGCATGCATTATTTGAGCAAATATATCAAATTCAAATGCTGCCATCCATTTCTCTTTCATTAAAGCAATACTTCCAAGGATTTTTTTTGTTCCTTAAGCCAATAGTTTCTTAGAGATATAATTGCAAACGACAGGCAAGCAAAAACTCAGGCCAGTGGTGGCCGGCCCATCAATGTGGACAATAATATATGTGGTGGTGAATGTTAGTGTTAAATAATTATCATGTGCTTCAATTATTTTATACTGTTATGAAAACTATTAATAATTGGAATTTTTTTTTAACACTTAATAATTGGAAATAATAGGCGAGAATTTTTATTCACAAGTCATATTCCCAAAGAAAAGAGGAGGGTTTTACATTTTCAAAATAAAATAGAAAAGAAATATCTCAGAACACATATTTGTCCAAATTATACATGAAAAAGACAACAAAGTAGCCCTATTTTTGAATAAAGATTAATGTTGCAATCAGTAATATGAATAATGTATTGTTAGTTATGACATTTTACTGTTTTATCCTTCGTTTATTTTTATAATTACAATAATAATAAATAAATAAATTGGTTATAAGTTATAAATTTTTATATCATTATATGTTGGGTTTACTCAATTCATTTAAAATTTTTTAAATTTCATCATTTTAATTTAATTATATAAAAAAATTTTAATTTCAAAAAAATTTTGACAAAATTTATGTGTAATAGAAATTATAAAATTGTATAGTGCAATGTCACAATCTGCTACACATATGACTGTGCTTTTTTTTTTTTAAAAATAGTCCTAAAAAAGCACACTGTTCTATATATGTAAGTGTACTTTAATTTTTACAAAAAAATAAAAACAAAATGAACACACACACATATATATATATATATATAGAAAGCTTTAGATCTTCATCAAGCTATCCACTTAGGTCGTCTCTAATCATAAACATCAAAATGTAACAAACTTTACTCTAAAATATATTTGTTACAGTAAATTTGCTCCAACTCATTACTTCATTTTCAATTCTAAAAAGAATATTTTCCACATATTCATATTCAATACTAATATTATATTATTTAAATATTTTACATATTGCACCCATAATTTATTCAATACTTGCAATATGCACCCATATATTTATTTATTATAAATTTTATTATTTGAATACATTTTAAAAAATAAATAGTATATAAATAAAATAAAATAAAAAATTTATTTTAATAGTAAATAATATAAATACATTCACATATTTTAAAATTAAATAATATAATATATGAAAAGAACTAAAAGACATTAAAATAAATTTACTAAAAAAACATAAAATTACATCTTAAAATTAAAATAGTCTATTACAAGTACTAATTAAATTGAAAAATACAAATTACATTATTAATAATTTAATCATTTTAATTTGAATATTTTTTTCACAAATGTTCAATTAATGCATTACAAAGTATAATAGGAGCATCTTTATCCTTAATTCGTCAGAGCAAGAAAACTTTGCAAAATGAAGCAACAAGTGGCCGCATTGGAGAGCAAAAGCAAAAGGGACGCCTTTTTGACATTTTAGCACAAAGTTGGAGATGACCTTAGGTTGTTCAGTGAATGCTTCCTGTGCTGTTTCTGATTTCGATTTTGCTCAATTATTGGACATATATTTAATTATGCATAGTTATATATATCAATTAGGATGTTGTATCTATCATACCGGTTAAATCACAGGTTAATTTACTAATTACACCTTTTGATTAATATAGTTTTTCTTTAGTTAGGTTATCAGTTAATGGAGCAGCATATTTTGTAGCTAATTAATATGTGATGGAAAGGAAAAGTTGTAATTTATGATATGGGTGGACGTTACCCTCCTCTATTGTGTGCTTTTGCTTTCGACTGTGATGTATCTTAGCTTATTAGTTAATTGATGTGCACATAATATATTTAATTAGATTTGATTACTTAATATGTATGCAATATATTTGATTGGATTTGATTGTCCGATCCCCGACCCCGCTCGCATGAAGTTTTCTATCTATAATATATATAAATGTATAAAGGGGAGAGACTGATAAAATTATAAAAAAATATTCATTTATTTATTATGTAAAAATTGAATAATTTAGTCATTTGTTAATAACAGTAAAATTAAATGAATTAAAATATAATTTTTGATTGAAAGTTTCTTTTCTATTTTAGTTATGTTAGCTTCTATTTTTCATTAATTAAAATTAAATTAACTAAAATATAATTATAATTTAATTGAAAGTATATTTCCTATTTTAATTAAGTTAACTTTTATCTTACCTCTAAAAAAAATTCTAATTTAATTGAAAGTATATTTTCTATTATAATAAGGTAAACTTATATTTTATCTTTAATAAAAATTAATTTAATTAAAATATAATTCTAATATGATTAAAAGTATATTTCCTATCTTAATCAGGTTAGTTTATATTTTATATCTAATAAAATAAATTAAATTAAAATGTAATTCTAATTTAGTTGAAAGTATATTTTCTATTATAATTAGATTAACTTCTATCTTAGTTCTAATAAAAATTAAATTAATTAACATATAATTTTAATTTAAGTGAAAGTATATTTTCTATTTTAATTATATTAATTTCTATTTTATCTCTAACAAAATTAAAATAATTAAAATTTAAGTAATAATTTTGTTAAAAATATATATTTTTCTATTTTAATTAGGTCTACTTATATTTTATCTAATATAAATCAATATAATTTTATAAGTCTTATTATTTTAAATTTAATAATTAAATAATTATAATCAAAATTAATAAATTTTATGAAAATAGGAAAAGTATATAATTTTTTTAAAAGTAGATATTTTTATAAATTAAAAATTAATAAATAAAAAAATAGATCATATAATTTATTTGAAAGTATATTTTTTTGTAAGAAAAGTAAAATAATTATCACTTTTAGATATTTTTATGAAATTTAACAAAAAAGAGAATCAAATTAATTAATCTTTATTGAATTTAAAAAATTACATTAAATTAATTTTTGTGTAAATAAAATTATCAATATTAAAAATATTGAAGAAATAAATAATTCAGATAAAAAATTTATTAAAATTGTAATAAAGTATAAGTTTAATGGATTGTAATATTTAAATTGTTATATAAAGAAAATATAACTTTTATTATTTTTAAATTTTAATTAACAAATAACTAATGATTTTTATTATCTTATAATTAACTATGATCATTATTTTTTTTATATGAAATTATTTCTAGAATTGAGAAAAATAATTATAAAAAAAATTAAAGTAATATCATATAATTATTTAAATAGAAGACTTATAAAAATTGTAATGAATTATAATTATATTAAGTTAATATCAAATTATTATCTATATATAAATAACAATGTTATTATTTTTAAAACTTAACAATAATATTTTAATTATTTATTTATTATATATCACGAGTCAAATAAATTTTTTGTTCACGTATGAAACATGTGGTTGTTTACTAATATATATATATATATATATACGAAAGGAGGAAGTCAGATAAAATTATAAAAAAAAATGCACTTACTATTATATTAAAATTGAATAATTTAGTCATTTACTAATAACAGTAAAATTAAATTAATTAAAATGTAATGTTAATTTGATAAAAAATTTATTTCCTATTTTATTTAGGTCTTTTTCTATTTTATCTCTAATAAAAATTAAATTACCTAAAATATAATTCTAATTTAATTGAAAATATTTTTCATATTTTATTTAGGTTAATTTCTATTTTATCTCTAATAAAAATTCTAATTAGGTTAACTTCTAATTTATCTCAAATAAAAATTAATTTAGTTAAAATATAATTATAATATAATTGAAAGTATGTAACCTATTTTAATTAGGTTAATTTCTATTTTATCTCTAACAAAATTAAATTAAATTAATTAAAATGTAATTATAATTTAATTAAAGTATATTTTCTATTCTAATTAGGTTAACTTCTATTTTATCTCTAATAGAAATAAAATTAATTAACATATAATTCTAATTTTATTGAAAGTATGTTTCATATTTTAATTATATTAATCTCTATTTATCTCGAATAAAATAAAATTAATTAAAATTGTAGTGATAATTTGATTAAAAATATATATTTTTCTATTTTAATTAGATCCACATATATTTTATCTAATATAAATCAAAATAGATAACATAATTTTATAAGTCTTATTATATTAAATTAAAAAGTAAATAATTAAAATTAAAATTATATAATATTTTGAATTTTTTTATCAACTAAATTAAATTATTTAGTATTGATTATGATTTTTTAATTTAATAATGTATTATTTTTATTATTTTATTTTTACTATTATTGTGGGAGAGAAAATACTATGAGAGTGTGTTGATTTACGTGTGTGTATTTTAAAAAAATCTTTTTCTTTTTTTTTTTCCTTTTCTTTTATTTTTTCTTCTTTTTCTTTCTTCTTCTTCTTCTTCTCCCCCGTCACTGTCCATTTCGCACCAGTCACTTTGCCTCCGTCACCAGCACCGATGCTGACCACCAGTAGCAGCCTAGCTCCTCCACGACACGCTGGCAGCACCCCACTTCCTTTTTTTCCCATTTTGCCCTCATTTGGTCGGATTTGGTTTTGAACTCCGGTGAAGATTCTGACGTCATATGGTCTTGATTCTGGTATCTATGGATTCCTCATCTTTCCAAACTTCAATAATCTACCATTGGATCGTTGATTCACCGTTCGGATCGTTGTAGATTGACGTAAATGTAAATTGTGTATTTTTGGAATTTTGTTGATATTTGAATTTTTAGTTGAGTTTTAGGCTTAATTTCCTTTAGTAATCTTGTTGTAGACATCATTAGCTATGTAAGGGTAATTTTTGTTTAATTTTCTGAAATTATTTTAAAAAATCAAATTTTCCAGGTGTCAGTTACTGTTCACACCATCCCAGGATACGGATTTTTCTTATTTTTATTAAATTCTGTATATTTATTAGAGTTTATCATGTGAAGGAAGTTTGGTAAAATTAATTATAGATTTTAAGTTATGAATTTTTAAAATTTTATGTGAAATATGAATATTTAGAGAAAAATTGTATAAATTGATTTTATTTGGGTTTTAGTAAATTTGTAGTTAAATAATTGTGTATAATGATAATTTTAATTTTAGAAGGCATAAAATAATTTTATTAGTTAAATTAGTATTTTTATATATTTTGTTAATTATATATTAATTTTTCGGAAATAATATTATGTATGTAAATATTATAGTATTTAATTATTTGGTTGATTTAATTAATATTAGTACTAATAAAAATTTTCATGAATTTCTGAAATTTTATAATTTATAATTCTTAAATATAAATATTATATGTTAATTAAGGAATTTTATTGGATTAAATGAAAAATTGGATTTTTGTCTATCATTTTTTAAAAGAATTTGTTTTATAGCCAAATTAGATTTTAATAAAATTTTGCTATGTATTTTTATGATTTAAATTAGTTTTGGTGGTAGTGTTTTGGTAATCTCGGTCAGGGATTGTGCATAGTTTGGGAATCCGACCCGAATGTAGAGCTGTGTTGTGAATAGAAGTGTGTTTTCGTGTAGGAACGACTTTACTTTTAGTAGAGAGATGTCCGTTTTATAGAGGAGACTCTATCGAATTTTTGATAAATTTTTCGTAAAACGTGACATTGACCTGTGTCGAATTTCTAATTTTTAGTTGACTTTTTATCTTTAGTCGAGTCTATTTTGTCAATTCTATAGTTTTCATAATTTTTAAAAATTTATTTTATTATATTTTACGAGCATATTTTAAATAAATATTACTTATTTTAGAAAACTCCGGGATATGAGTTGTAGCACTAAGGTAGCAAAGAACTTGTTGCCCGCCACGCTCAATCTATGAATTAATTTTATAAAATAAGTGTTATGCATATTTTTATTATATTTTCAAATAATTAAATATAATAAAAAAATGATTACATGATTAATTTATGAATATATATTATTTTTGGCATATGCATGATTATTTCTTCTATATTTGTAAGTATAAATTGAAAGCATATTTAAAGGAAATTTGTTTGGTGATGTTATATTTGATTATTATTTAATCATTTAATTATTCATTATTTAATAATTTATTTATTATATTATATTATAATTATTTAATTATTTATAATTTAAATTGATTTGCAAATAATGGTAAAACGTGCTATTTAGTGGATGTCACTAAGATCACGTGCGCACGAATGAGATCTCAGTATATGTTTAAATTGTGGAATAAGCTTGGTGGAGCGTGTGCTCTCGAGTAAGTGTAAATGGTTAGATCTCGGTGGAGCTAATGTTCTCGGGTCGAAAAAATGGATGTAACTCGGTTGAGTTTATTCTCAGAACATCAATATGAAAAAAGTAAAATGACTGTGACAGTAACTCGGTTGAGCTTGCGTTCGAGACGACAGTCACTTAGATTAAAGAGAGTTGAAAGACTATTATATTAAAGGTTTAGGTGTTGTACCAAATTTTTCACAAAATGATTATTCAATATATTTTTTTACATAAATTTTATATTAAATTGATTTAAAAATTATAAATAGATTTTATTTAAATATTTTTGTGAAAATAACTTATTTTAAGGATTATGATTACTTTATTTATATTTATTTTGAAAAGAAGTTTTAACAAATGTTTTTATAAGCTAGCATACATTTTATAGAATTAATTCATTCATTGAGGTCTGATTCCCCCCAACATATTTTTTTCAGGACCTCACAATCAGCTCCTTAGTATTCCTTGTCTACGCTGGGTTCATTTTTTACCGGCTGCATTATGTATGTTAGATTGATATATGTATTGTATAATTAAATTCTAGACACCACAGTAATTATCTATGAACTTGTGCTATTTATATCCTGTATTGAAATGTTATTTTATTTGAAAAATATTATTATATGTATTTGATATTGTGCATTTATTATTGGTTTATTGTTAAGTATATTGTGTCTATTTCGCGAAAATTTTTTAAGGCTTATTATAGGTTTTTCATATTTTAAGTATTCTTATTCTCTTGTGCAATTCACGTACCATTCGGTTTAGGTCGTGACAAATTAATAAATTTTACGAAAATAGAACAAGTATATAATTTTTTTTAAAAGTAGATATTTTTATAAATTAAAATTAATAAATAAAAAATATAGCATATAATTTGTTTGAAAGTATATTTTCTATAAGAAAAATAGTATAATTATCGTTTTCAGATACTTTTATAAAATTTAACAAAAAAATTAAAATTAAATTAATTAATATTTATTATTTTATATTTTTGGTATAAATAAAAGTATTAATATTTAAAATAATGAAAAAAATAAAGAGTTATAATTCAAATAAAAAATTTACTAAAATTGTAATAGATTATAAAATTATAAGTTTAATAGGGTTGTAATATTTAAATTTTTATATAAAAAAATATAACTTTTATTATTTTAAAATTTTGTATTAAAAAATAACTAATGATTTTTTTATGATTAATTATGACTATAATATTTTTTTATGAAATCAGCTTTAGAGTTGAGAAAAATTAATTATAAGAAATATTAAAGTAATATCATATAATTATTTAAATAAACTATTTATAACAATTGTAATGAATTATAACTATATTAAGTTAATATTAAATTGTTATATAAAAAAATAACACTATTATTATTTTTCAAACTTTTATTTTATAATAATAATAATAATACTTAATTATTTATTTATTATATATCATAAGTCAAATAAAATTTTTGTTCACATATGAAATATATGATTATTTACTAGTGTATATATATATATATATATATATGGGATGGGGAATAACTTTTAATTTATGATTTGAATGAGTTATTGTGTTACTTATTGTGAATTTGCTCAATGCACAAACTTTAAATTAATATATAATTTATTAAATTATTTTTAAAATTTTAAAATAACTTATCTAATTAAATTTATTATTAATTTCTTAAAAAATTATAATAAACAAATAAAAATTAAAGAAATACACTAACTTTTATGTTGAAAAATATTACTCGCTTGTCCATAGTTCTATCAAAATTATTATTGAATATCATAATATTCATGCCAAAGAAAAAAGCTAATGTTCATATTAACGAAAAAAGTTATACATAACATCATCCAGTCATGGATTCTGTTTGTCAGTTCTTGAACTTTACCTGCAAAATTTAGAAACAGAAGAATCACTTAAAACCCAACAAATAAAAGAATTTATAAGTATTTCAACGAATACTTTTAACATTAAATAGAAGTAGAAAGGAATATTTGTGGTAAAATAAAAACTGAGTATTATAAACAGGGAGGCCAAAGTGTCAAATTGGAACCTAACGTTTTACCTTAATTGTAATTTGGACTTTAAATTTTTTTTTTTAGTTAAATTGGAACTGAAAGATGGAAATCGTTACAAAAATTGGACTCTACTATCATTTTTCAACCATACCCATGTGGATGAAGTGGTCCCTACCAATTGCTGATTTTGTCGCAGACATGGGAAAAGTGTGCACTATTCACAGCTAACAAGTTTTTCTTTGAAAATAATTCTTCTTCTTCTTCATCATCATCATCATCATCTTCTTCTTTTTTTAACTAACAGACACCCACTAACTCTCTCTTTCTTTGAAAATTACCTGACCGCTGGCATGAATACATGTCGGAGACATCATCTTGTTTCATTTCCACACTCTTTTGGTGTCCATCTCTTGGTTATGGACATCATCTTGTTTATTTTCCAAAGTGTGAAGAACAATAGTTGTCCATCTCTTGGCCACTTTCTTACTATGGAAAAAAGAGCAGCTAATGAGTATAGAAGGGGTCAAACCCCTGCTGCTATTTATGGACTTGATGAACTTTCCTTTCCTCAATCTATGAAATAGCCTAATAATTCAATAGTTGTTAATGGACATGTTGCTCCTCCTAGAGCAAGTCCATGGAACCAAGAAAATGATTAAAGGAGAATAAGCGGAGGGCTAGAACATGGCAACAGTGGACATGGAGTTCCAGTCCTATTCTCTTGCATATATGGCCAACATTCTTAATGATCTAATTTTTGTCTTTTTTTTTTTCTTTTTATTGATTTGATGATGGGAGATAATGTTGTTGGTATTAGAGTTCTGATTTTGGTGGTTTGGGCGTTGGTGTTGATCATGACACTTTCTTCTTATATTTTTGCCCATTACGTGTTTGATGGAATGTTTGATAAAAAATAAAATCATCAAATAAAAGGTTGTAGTGGGTGGGTGGTGGCTTGCCTTAGGCTTACTATTTAAAAAGAAGAGTATGTTGCAGGGATAAAGGTGAAGGATGATAGGATGCCAATTATCAACTGCCTTAAATAGAATAAGAAGAAGAAAAAGATGAAAGTTTACTGGTTCCTAAAGTTTTATCATCCTCTTCTCTCATTGTGGGTAGTAATGTGGTGTTGTTAATATTAATTATCTTAGTGTCCAAGATTTTGAGAAGTTTACAGGTTCGATTTTTACACCATGAATAGCTTACTCTTGTCCAAGTTTTCAATTAGGCCAAAGGAACTTAGTTGCACTCCAAAAGCTGCTGAGGTAGATTTCGGAGCAACTGACAATCTCCAACAAAAACATCACTGTGCATAAAAGTGAAGAAAAACATTAGAGAATTAGAGTTGGGTGGGAACACAGTAGAACTAAATTGTGAAAGGAAAAAAGGGTTTAATGTGGTGGTGGATAAATGGTAAGAGAAGAGAGTGTGGGACCCATATGGGATTTTTATCTCCTGCTTGCCTGCCACGTTAGCAGTTGGTGGGGTTGGTTTCTTCCAAGTTAACAAGAAGTAATGTCTATTATAGGGAAATTAATAGCAACGTCCTAATTGTTTAAAATTTTGTGTGTTTAGGGTCCAATTTGACTCAAAAAAAGACTAGATATAAGTTGCAATTAGGTTAAAATGTTAGGGTCTAATTTGGCACTTTAGCCTGAATAGAGAAAGTCTTGCCTATACTAGGTGTATTACACCCAATTGAGGATTCAAGACATATCATTCAAATATTATTAACTTAATTGATAAAAACAAGAAATATGTTTTATGTTTTAAATCCTATATACACCCAATGTAGATAAAAATCTCCCTTATAAATAAAAGGAGGTACTTATCTACACAAGGTTTATTACACTTGAGAGTAGGATTTATGACATATTAATTAAGTGATTTATACTTGACCAATGAAAAAGAGACATGTGTTTCTTTGTTACAAATCCCAACAATGGCCATAATATCTACACCTAGAATAGGTAAGAATTTCTCATAAATAAAAGATAGTTTATGTGGTAGAATAGAAAAAAGTAGAGGCAAATACTAATATATATATATATATATATATATATTCGTTGTTTTTAACTAAAATTTAAATTATTTCTTTGCCTTTGAAGTCAAATTTTTTTCAGGTTCGAATATTAAGTATGTAATTATTTTAAAATTTTTAAGGTAGATTTTTGTTGTCTTTCGAAATCCTTCCTGAATTGAATTCAGGGAGCATCAGATGCCAAAAAAAAAAAAAAAAAAAAAAAATTTATATATATATATAAAATAGCAATTTTTTTAAAAAATTAAACATATATGAGATATGCTATTGATGATAGGTCGTCTATTAGAATTTTTAGAAAGGGTACAAAATATTTCTATTGTCGGTTATATATTATTGACAAACAAACATATTCAATAATTTTACAATGTTAAAAAATAATAAAAAAATTTTCGTAATCCACAGCATAAAAAAATTATCTTTTTTTTTTAACACTATAAAAAAAAAATAGCTTGTGAAATCAACTCTTTCTCTATAACTTACCTTCCTATTAATTAATAAATCTAAAAAAAGAAAGAATTAAGTTAAGATCTTATACAACAAGAGCCATTGTCCCATCTAATACTTCTCGTACTTTAGTCGTAATTATAGATCTTCTAGACTTAATTTTCACTAATTATGTCACGATGTTTGGCTTCTACTCCCACTTTAATCTTTTAATTTGCACCAAATATCCAAGCCTAATTAATCAAAGAAAAGATTTTTTTTCTTCATTAATTCATTTGAAATGTGGACTAAACAAAATATGGTATGTAGATAGTATAGGACCATTTAGTGACAGTCTTGCTCTTGTCTTTCCATGCCTTCTTCTTCTATATAACCATATCATGATATGTTGCAATCACCACCAATGTTATCTCCTTTCTTGACTCTCAAAACCAAAAAATGTTGAAGCCACAGGTTCACCATCTGTCTGAGTCCTCAAGAACCTTGTACTTGTTGCCTAAACCATTCATCCATGGAAATGGAATCCTAACCCATCTCCCTGTCCTTTCAAAGCACTCATCGTTGACTAAACCTCAAAGAAGGATTCGAGTTGGGTATAAACCATTTAATGTTAAAGCTATAACAGAGATTACAGAGAAGCAGCTCAAGTCAACCAAAGTGAAAGCTATTGTGACTGTGAACAGAACTGTTGGAGGGTTCTTGACAAATATAGGGATTAATAGAGGACTTGATGATATTACTGATCTTCTCGGCAAAACTCTCCTTCTGGAGCTTGTTAGTGCCGAGCTTGATCCAAGTAAGTTGTGATGAACAAACCTTCAGGGTTATCATCATAAACATAATTAAGTTGTTTAATCGCTGAATTTATATAGGTTTTCTACTTTTTAGGGTTTTTTTTTTTTGCATATTTAATTTTAACTCACATATACAATTATATTTTACGCATCAAATTTGTTTTTTTTTTTCCAATTTTTTTTCTTTTTATTTCGTTTCTTTCACTCTTTTTTAAAATAAAAATAATTAAACATTTAAAACTAGTGTAGGTAAGATCTTGCGGTGTCAACTATTTTTTACATTAGTGATAATATATAATATTCATTTAGAATAATTAGTTAGCCAATTAATATATATGCTTTATATTTTTCAACTTGTTTTTTTTAATTAAAGTACTGTAGAAGCCCAAGAAAATTAAAGCTCATGTGTTGTTTCTTTTTGTATCGCTATTCTATAAGGATTGAGAAAGGATTCTCACCCAGAAAGCTGCCTCTATTAGAGAGGAAAATCTAAAATAATTAATTAATAGTTCTAAAACTTTCCACGATCGCCCTCCAACCACATATATTCACAATTAGTGGTCCTTCATGGCATAAATAATTATTTACTGGTCCTAAAGCTATGCATGAATGGTCCCTTTCAGTTAATTGAAAAATACAAAGGTCCAAAACCTAATTTTAAAATGGTAAAAAAAGGAATGGTATGTAAGAGGATTTCATCAATGTTCTTTCGTTTTAGCTAATAAATCAAGTTTTTTTATTTTAATTTTGTGAAGAAACTGGACGGGAGAAGGCCACGATTAAAGGGTACGCACACAAGAAAGATGACGAGGGATCAGAAATCAGGTATGAGGCAGACTTTGAGGTTGAAGGTCATTTTGGTGAAGTGGGTGCGATTTGTATTGAAAATGAGCACCACAAAGAAATGTTCGTCAAGGATATTGTCCTCGAGGGCTTCATTAATGGCACTGTTAATGTTTCATGTAATTCATGGGTTCATGCCAAGTCCGACAACAAGCGCAGAAGGGTCTTCTTCACTAACAAGGTCAGCTCCCACCCATGCATGTAATCGATTTTACTTCATTATCTTTTTTTTTTTTTCATGAACATTTCCTTGATAGACAAATATTTAACAATACATATGCATATCTAATTTTAAGAAATTTAGGATATAAAAGATTCAGTAATGAATTTGATCATTCAGATTAAAATCTTTTTATCTATCAATTATGTGGATACTTTTTTTTTTTTTTTTGAAATTTGTTTTCACTAAGAAAACACAGAATTAAAGTTATAATATTTTCATTAAGAAAAAACAGAAATAAAGATACAACAAACCAACAATCTGAAACAAAATCAAAATCCTGAGCCAAACTCAGTGAGCGTATGAGAATACTTTAAAAGTAACTACTTTTATAGTCATTGATTTAACTCTCCAAGCAACAATAAGAGCTCTATTTATGACCAACACTCAGTGAGAGTAAATCCATAAATATAAACCTAAAGTCATACTATCTATAATAACATCTGAGCTATAAATTCGGTTGTGTACTGCCTTTTCCTATGTAGTCATTTTGATAGCTCATGTATTAATCATATGAAAACTAAATTTAAAAAAAAAATTAATGAATGAAAAAAAAATTAATGAATGAAAATTTAAAATAACTTTCTAATCATATGTTTTTTAAAATTTAAAGTTAAATCCTTACATTCAAATATAAGAAATTTTTAACAGGAAAATATGTGACCTATATTTTCGCTGAACCAACCAAAGGTTTTACTTTCCAGTCCACTACCTTCCATTCCTTTTCATTAGTTCATTGCAGTTTCATCCATCACACTGTAACAAGAACAAGACAAAGGTAGATAGATAGGATGGGTATCATGTTTCGTTGTCGGGTCTATTGACGCGAAATTGATTTACGTTGAGGTACAATAATTTGTACTTTTGGTACATTTCACCTTTTAATAATATTGTATTGCTCTTTTTTTTTAATAAAATGTAGTACCCAATTAAATAAAATATTTTACCAATGGCCTAACTGATGAAGGTGAAGAATTATAAATTCAATTCTTAATGGAGGCATTTATTAAGGATTTTATGTTCTTATCATTTCCCACTAGGACTTTTATATATATATTTTTTATAATATGTAAGAGTGTGTAGTAGTATTAACAGTTTGTAATAGTTTTTTATAATTAATGGTATTTGGAATTGTTGTAATCTCTTAAATAGTTGCGATGATATAATGAAAAAGAAAAAATAAAATAAAATCTTTTGTGTATTTTGGATCAGTCATATTTGCCGTCAGATACACCAAATGGATTGAGAAGGCTGAGAAAAGAAGAGTTAGAAATACTAAAAGGAAATGGCCAAGGAGAGCGCAAGAAGGGTGAAAGAATCTATGACTACGATGTCTACAACGACCTTGGCGATCCTGACAGTGACCCAAATCTTAAAAGACCTGTGATCGGTGGCAAACAGAATCCTTACCCTAGACGTTGCCGAACAGGGAGGCCAATGTGCAAGACAGGTGGATTATCATTAGATATGCATGCCGTCACATGACTCACATCATTAAAAAAATTAATAACTTAATCAATGCAAGTTAATCATGTCTAAAAATAATTTTATTTTTGGAGCACGATGAAAGGAAAGCTGACAAACGACATTATAGAGTAAAATACAAGATGGAAGGTAACTTGACAAACGATATATTTGAATATATTTGTATTTTTTCACAAGACTATATACATCCTTATATACACATTATACTATCTTAATATTAAATATACAAATTACATTAATCACTCAGCAATTATTTTCTAAATTAATGGCACATAATCCTTTTCCTAGATTAGTGATTATTTTCTTAGCTCATTTCAACAGACATAGTGAATATTTTTTTATTTAAAATTATTTTGTTAATCAATTTAGCTAGTTTAATTTCTCTTTGATAGATCCACTTTCGGAATCGAGGAGCAGCAGCGTATACGTTCCCCGTGATGAAGAATTCTCAGAAGTGAAGCAGCTAACGTTTTCGGCGAAGGCAGTTTATTCAGTATTGCATGCATTGCTTCCGCAACTAGAGACATCAATCGTAGACCCTGACCTTGGATTCCCATACTTCGCAGCCATAGATTCTCTGTTCAATGAAGGAGTTAACTTGCCTCCACTTAAACAGCAAGGATGGAAAGATATCCTCCCTAATCTTATCAAGAGCCTTGAAGATGGAACCAAAGAAGTTTTGGCTTTTGAGACCCCTGAAACCATGGAGAGTAAGAACATCTTGTTTCGCTCTTTTTTGTCACTCTTGACATGTGTTTGTTAATCAAGATTTTTTATGAGTTTATTTTGCATTTTCAGGAGATCGATTTTTCTGGTTTAGCGATGAGGAATTTGGTCGCCAAACCCTTGCTGGTCTCAACCCAATGAGCCTGCAGTTGGTCACGGTAATCAACTAATTAATTGAAGAACTAAATTGTAACATATATATGACCATGCAATGAAGCATGCAAAGGAAAATATCAGAAACAAGTGATTGCTAAATGTGCCTGAAAATGTTTTGATAAAATGATGCAGGAATGGCCGCTAAAGAGTGAACTTGATCCTGAAGTCTATGGCCCGCCAGAATCAGCAATCACCTCAGAATTGATTGAGAAACAAATCCGAGGGTTCATGACAGTGGAAGAGGTAGCAGAAATTTTTATTTACTATCAAAAATAAAATCCATATAGAATTAATCATCCCCTCCTGTAAAACTAAATTTGTTCTAATTATGATTGATCTAATTTGTATGTACGTACTTAAATGTAGGCTATCAAACAAAAGAAGCTGTTCATGCTTGATTACCATGATTTGTTCTTACCATTTGTGAGCAAAGTAAGACAGCTTGAAAACACTACATTATACGGGTCTCGGACGATATTCTTCTTAACTCCAGATGGCACATTGCGGCCACTGGCCATCGAGCTCACGTGCCCACCTATTGATGGAAAACCACAATGGAAGGAAGTTTTTACACCATCTTGGCATTCCACAGGTGTTTGGCTTTGGAGACTTGCTAAGGCTCATGTCCTTGCACATGAATCTGGCTATCACCAACTTATTAGCCATTGGTATGTTCAAGTCAATTAAAAAGTTTCTGAGGCAAACCCTGAAACAGCTTTTGAAATGAACTAACAAATTGGTGTTTTTTGTTTTTCTCCCCTTCTGCTTTCCAGGTTGAGAACACATGCTTGCACAGAACCATACATAATTGCAGCCAATCGCCAACTAAGTGTGATGCATCCAATTTATAGACTATTGCACCCTCATTTTCGATACACAATGGAGATCAATGCTTTAGCTCGGGAAGCACTAGTCAATGCTGGCGGAATCATTGAGAGTTCATTTTCTCCAGGCAAGTATTGTATGGAGATGAGCTCTGTCATTTATGATAAGCTGTGGAGGTTTGATGAACAGGCATTGCCTCAGGATCTAATTAGCAGGTAAATCCAAGTGATAACCTTCCATTAGGTTCAGCCAAACTTGAACTCAACAACTTATAATGAAAATTTTGTCGATTTGGCAGGGGCATAGCTGTTGAAGACCCATCAGCTCCACATGGATTAAATCTAGCAATTGAAGACTACCCATTTGCCAGCGATGGACTAGTTTTATGGGATACAATTAAAACTTGGGTAAGCGACTATGTCAATCACTACTATCCAGACTCAAGTGTGATATTGTCCGATGCGGAACTTCAGGCATTTTGGACAGAAGTTCGAACGGTAGGCCATGGTGATAAAAAGGATGAAGCCTGGTGGCCTGAGCTAAAGACACCTAACGACCTTATAGATATCATCACAACAATTGTATGGGTAACGTCAGGTCACCATGCTGCAGTGAACTTCGGACAATATACATATGCAGGATATTTTCCAAATAGACCTACAACTACAAGATTGAAAATGCCAAATGAAGATCCAACTGACGAAGGTTGGAAAATGTTTGCGGAAAAACCTGAAGTTGTACTGTTGACAACATTCCCTTCACAGGTTCAGGCGACAAAAGTGATGGCTGTTTTAGACATATTATCGAATCATTCTCCTGACGAGGAATATCTGGGAGAGAAAATAGAGCCAGCCTGGGCTGAGGATCCCATCATAAAAGCAGCATTCGAAAAGTTCAACGGAAGACTGAAGGAATTGGAAGGGATTATTGATGAGAGGAATGCTAACCCAAAATTGAGGAACAGGAATGGAGCTGGAATTGTGCCCTATGAGCTTTTGAAGCCATTTTCTGAGCCTGGAGTCACAAGTCAAGGAGTTCCGTACAGTATCTCAATATAATAAATGCTCCAAATGTCATTCTGACATAAGATCACGAAAATAATAAAATTAGCGGACCAAAATTGTATGTCTTCTGCTAAAAAGAGATAGGCTACAGAACCGTAAAAATAATTTAAAAGAGAAACCCCCTTCTGTGTGAAAAAATATTGTAAGATCCTGCAGCTGAAGAAAATTGTTTTTCTCTTCTTTTTTCTTTTCAAAACCCTTTTACATATATATATATTCCCTCTAATTCTGGTGTGGAAACTGTTGGAGTTTGGATAAAGTTTTAATAGAGAATTGTTGAACAAAACTGCAGAAAAATGCAAGTAATCTATTGTGTCCTTATTTCAGAATTGAAAATGCCTATTTATAGGCTTACAAGCAAAACTAAACCGCCAAAAATCTCAACTAAACATAAGATATTTCAGGCACTAACTTTATTAACCATAAAACAGAGGATTAAGGAGCAAATATCTGAATCTAAACAAATATCAAAGACTTAGTCAAATATCAAAACTAAAAGCAATTTCTGAATCACAGTTCAACACTCCTTCTTGATTCAAATTTGCAGACTCCAAGCAAAGCTCTAAAGTAAATAAACTTCTCTTTTCTCAAGGACTTTATAAATATATCTGCTAGCTACTCATGAGTACTATAGTACTTTAAAGTTATTTGCTCCTTTGCGACCAGATCATGAATGAAACGAAAATGAGAATCAATATGTTTTGTTCTGGAATGAAATGTTGGATTTTTTGTCATTAAGATTGTTGCACTGTTGTCACAGAATATCTCTATTGCTCCCTCTTGCTCTTGTTGAAGTTTAGTTAATGTTCTTCTCAACCAAATGGCTTGACATGCTATTGAAATGGCTGTAATATATTTAGCTTATGAGGAAGATAATGCAATTGTGGCTTGTTTCTTTGAGCTCTATGTGATTACTCCAGACCCAAGTGTAAAAACATTTGCCGAGACACTCCTCTTATCTTGCAATGAGCCTGCCCAATCACTGTCTGTGTACCCGCACAACCTGAAATTAGAAACATTTGAATACTAAATCCCATAATTTATAGTTTCAGCAATATAACGCAAGACCCACTTTGCTGCTCTAAAATGAAGCTTTAAAGGACGACGCATAAACCTGGAAATCATATCAACAAAAAAAACAATATTGGGCTGAGTGTGGGTTAGATAAATTAAGCCTCCAACTAAGCTTTTAAATTTTTTGACATCATCTATCTTTGCTCTATCTTCATGCTGCAATTTTTCATTAACATTCATGGCGTAGCAGTAGGTTTGCAATTGATCATGCCAAATTTCCTTAGAAGATCTTTGGCATATTTTGTTTGAGAAATAGAAATCCCATCTCTTCTTTGTTGAACTTTAAGTCCAAGAAAATAATGCAGCAGCCCCATATCCAACATTTCAAATTCATTCGTCATACGTGATTTAAACTCAACCACAAGAGAGGTAGAAGAACTTGTATAAATGATATCATCAATATAAAGGAAAACAAAGATAAAATCATTTATACCTTCTTGCTTCACATATAAAATAGACTCATTCTCACTTCTTATGAACCATTTTGATGAAAGTAACAATCAATCTTGCTATACTAAGCTCGTGGAGCTTGTTTTAGTCCATAGAGTGCTTTTCTCAACTTGAACACTTTTGTCTCCTTGCCTTCAACTATGAATCCTTACGGTTGAGTGACATAAACTTCTTCTAGCAGGTCTCCATCTAAAAACGTAGACTTGACATCAAATTGATAAACTTGCCATTGTCATTGTTCAAATAATTTTAGACAGTTTCAAAGCAAGCTAATGGAGAAAAGGTTTCTTTAAAATCAACACCATATTGCTGCGTATATCATTTTGCCACGAGCCTTGTTTTGTGCTTTTGTATGCATCCATTTGCACCAAATTTTGTCTTAAATATCCATTTCAGACCAATTGCATTTTTTCCTGTTGGTAAGTCCACCATTTCCCGTGTTCCATTTCTTTTAATTGCTGTCAATTCCTCCACCATTACTTTCTTCCATTCTTCTTTTTGAATTGCCTCTTCATAGTTTATAAGATTTGAAACAGAAAGTGCAAATTAATAAGATGCATATATATATCAGATAAAGATCTAAACTTCCTTGGTTGTAACTCGTCGAAGGATTCTTCACTAGTGGATGAAGAATTTTGATTTTTAGGTGTTGAAAATAGTGACATCATAGAGGAATCAGCTGGTGAATTTATTGGAGTTGGCTCTTGACTTTCATGGGAGGAGTCTCATGTCACAACCCAAAACAGGGGCCATGATCGGCGCTAGGGAACGAGAATTTTTTCGAATCCGGAACCCGTAGCAAGCCTAAAAATAAAATAAAACATGCAATAATAACAATAACAATATTATATGCAGCGGAAATAAAAATCATAAATATAATAATAACATTTTCATCACTGGATTTAAATCAAATTTCATCTCATCACATATATATAAAATCTTTCAGTACAAATCCAGTTTCAATATAATACATCTCTTTAAATAAAATACATGAAATCCCACATTTTAATTCACAACTACTGCAGTGTCTAGATTATAAAAATAAGACTCAAGTAAATAATTTACACAAAGAAGCCGGGGCGAAAGAAATCCGGCGTATCGACCTGCTACTGAGGTCTGAAGATGTTGACTCTCCTGAAAAATAGTCAACGGAGGGAAGTAAGACCTCACTGAGTGAATTACTATAATATATATACATACACACTAAATGATAATACATACAGTCAACATTATATATCTAATATATATATACAGGAAATTACACACAGATGCAATAAAAATCATTTATATATTTTATCTGAAAATCATCTTTTATGAAGGATCAAATAGAACCCTAAGATATCGCAACCTCGGAAATAGTGTTAGACAACACTCTAGCCACACAGACTCACTTATTCCAAGTATATCCACTTAATCCATGTAGACAGTAGACTGGCCCCGAGACACTAAGTCAGCCGAGCTCCAGCAGTCAGACTGCCAGTGTGATTGGCCCCGAGACACTTGGTCAACCGAGCTCCAGCAATCACACCCAAATCACATCTCACACATCAATAATCACATTCAATCAATATCCACAAATGGTTAGTAATATAGCCTACTTGCTATAAGCGTACCGGTACGTACTCGGTCCTAGTGCTGCCCACTAGGTAGCACGTTATATCGATATCCTTCATTAATAATATAAATCATTCATTCACAAAAATAAATGATGCATGAATTTCAATAAAATAACAACATAAACCATATATATACCAAAAGTAAACCAGGTATATTTCGAGTATATATATGTCAAATGAATTCAATCAAATTATAAATTAACTTGGAAATATATTTAAAAACATTTTAAATATATTTTATTTACAAAACATGCATATAATTTAATATATACCAAAAATAAACCAAAAATATACTTAAATATAAATCATATTATTTATGCATTTTAATCAAAATAAAACATATATTTCTAAATCATGCATCCTAAGCATATATATATAGTATAGTAACTCACCTAGTGCGCTCCATGAGACGGGTCCGACGGGCCTGGTCCACTAGCCCTCGGTATCGGCGCAACTAAACAAGCAAATAACGACAGACATTAGAATAAACCTAACAGAAATCCTAGAATTCGATCTAGAGTATTAAACACAGAATCAGAAATTAGGGTTCGACCGGATATCACGTTTTACGAGAATTCTACCGAAAATTCGATAGAACCTCCCATGTAAAACGAACATCTTTCTACTCAAAGAGTAGAGCCGACCCTGCAAAGAAACACACTTCGAGAAAACAAGCTCAACACAAATCCATAACCCCTCGGTCGGACTCCAAACTACAGTCTACCGACCGAGGTTCACAAACACAGAACAAATTTCAGAAATACCAAAAATATCCTTATCACATAGAAATACATTTTATAAGTAGAAATTACATAATTAACCTTAAAACACTGTAAAAATCGATAAAAACTCATTTTATTAGTAAAACCGTATATTGTATATATAATTGAAAATAATTTACGAAAAATAATTTTAATTAGTTAAAAATACCAAATAATTTTTAGAAATCATTTTTATACCTTAAATAACTATTGAAACCAATTAAATTACATTTTTAGCCAATTTAGGTTAAGTTTCACGAATTCAAGGACTAAATTGTAATATTTTTTGGGTTTAATTGTAAAAAATTGAATTTTACAGGGGTATATTTAAAAATTTGCGTAATGCCAATCAGCATTACACAATGCCGATTGGCATTACACAATAACAATTGGCATTACACAATGCCAGTCGACATTTTGCAATGCCGAGGCGCTAAAAATTTTCAGTAATAATTTTTTTTATTGTGATTGGTTAAAAATAAATTAAATTTGGTATTTATCTATGGGGGTTCTGCTTCCAGTATGCGTATAATTTTTTTGAAATTAAAATTCTTATCCTATTTGTTTTTAGGAAGGAAGGGATCAGAGCTACTGCGATCACGTAACTCCTGTGATCACGTAAGTGGTTAACTTAGGAACATGATATAAAAAAAAAAGATTCATAGAGAAGAAGTGGGACTGCGTACAAAGAGAGAGGAAAAAACCTAGTTAGCTACTGCAAAAAAAAAAAGAAAAAAAGGGTAAAATTACCAAAATACCCATATATATATAAATATACTTAAATTACTTCAAAAATTCACCAAAAATTATACAATTATCCAAAATTAATTTTCTGAACATATTTATCAATAATATCAATAATTAAACTCAATTAACCAATTAATTTCAATTAAAAACATAATTAACCCTAATTTCCCAAAATTACATAAACTTCAATAATTCAAAATAAATACTTAGAAATTCATAAAAATTCCAAATAAATTCCTATAATTCATTTCAACACCTAATTTAACCATAAAACACAATTTCATAATTTAAATAATTAATTTCCGAAAATTAGAAAATAATATTAAAATATTCAAAAATACCCAAAAATCCAAAAAATCTCCAAAAATTCCACAAAAATTCATACATGTAGATTAAGCTACTAGGATCAACATTTGTGAAGGGAATTTTCATGAATCAATCAATTCAAAGCTCAAAAAAATCAAAAACCCTAATGTGACCTAATTGGAAAATTCGAAACCTAAGCAATTCTAGACCATTTAAGCTCAAACCAAAGCTAGAATCACACTCACCGGAGCTCAAGGAGAAGAAAGAGACTAGCGGTGTCGAAAATGGTGGTCAGAATCGTCATGATCGACGGTGGCCAAAGTTTCGGCTTCCTAAGCTAGTTTCAGCTAAAACTCGACGGAATAGGGTGCTGCTGGTAGCGGAGAAGGCTGGGGAAGGAGGTGGCACACCAACAGTGAGGAATCGGCACGGCAGCGACCGGACGACGGTGAGGATGAAGATCGGGGAAGGAGATGCTTCGGGGGCAAAATGGTAATTTTTCAAAAGTTTGATTTTTAATGTATTATATGTATATATATATACTTTATACTATATATTAAAATAATATTAAATTACACACATTAAATATACACCACACACATAAAATTAATATTTTAATAATTTATACTAAATAAAAATAATTAAATAACAATAAAACTAATAAATAATTAATAAAATATTAGGGTAATATTAAACCCTAATTAATAAATAATTACATGTATACACGGTGTTTAGTAATTTAAAAATACGTATGAGTTCATACAAGTCCGAAAATATATTTAAAATAATTAATAATAAATTATTTACGTGAAAATTTCCCCGAAAATGCAAGTCCCGGGAAAATTTTACGTAAAGCACTGTAAATAATACACAATAATTAAAATAGGTTTTAAATACATATCAACTCGTAAAAATATCATATATATATTCAAAATTTATTAACATTGCGTATCCCGGTACAGTGTAAAAATATTGTAAAAACACGGGATATTACATCTCAATAGACTAAAGGAACACCTTCTAGCATCTTCTTTTTATTTTCATGTCATTCCGAGTTTGCACTTTCATCAAATAGTACATCTCTTCTAATTAAAATCTTTTCATTAAGAAGGTTATACAATCTATTGGACTGAATATAATAGCCCACAAAAATACATTTTTTAGATTTTTCATTAAATTTTTTATGAATTTGAGAATTTACCAAAGCATAAGCTATACAACCAAAGACTCTTAAATGACTTACAAATGGTTTTATGCCACGCCAAGCTTTTAATGGAGTTTGATTCATGATAGCTTTTGTGGGAGAGAGATTTAACAAATAAACTGATGTTAAACTTATTTGGAAGTCCCTTTGCTTATAGTAAGCTTCTTGCCATCTCCACAATGGTTCAATTTTTCCTCTCAGCGACACCGTTCTGCTTTGGAGTGTAAGGAGTTGATAGTTCTCTATGAATTTCATGTTCTTCATAGAAATAATCAAATTCTTTAGATAAGAATTCTCTACCTCTATCAATATGAAGAACTTTGATGCAAGATCCATTTTGTTTCTCCACTTTAGCTTTGAAATGCTTGAACTTCTCAAATGTCTCTGACTTATTTTCTAAAAAATAAATCCAACTCATGCGACTATAATCATCAGTAAAAAGCAAGAAATAATGACTAACACTAAATGATATAGTTTGCATAGGGCCATATAAATCAACATGAATTAATTCAAGAAACATTGAAGCTCTTTAAGCCTTTTTAACAGGAAATAATTTTCTAGTTTATTTTCCATATATGCATCTGTCACATAAATTAATAAAGCCAATTTTAGGTAGTCCAAAAACCATACCTTTATCACTCAACAATTTTAAACCTCTGATGTTGAGATGTCCATAACGTAAATGCCATAAGATTGACTCTTGCTTTTCACCAATAGTAAGAGTAAAATTCTCCATGCATGAGACTTCTAATGGGAACATGCTATTTAGAGACATGTTAATTGTAACTAACACATGACCTGAACTCTTTTCTTTAATAACACATGCATCATCATCGAATAAAATTGAATATCCACTAGCCAATAGTTATCCTACATTAAGCAAATTATATCCCAAATTAGGTACAAACTGAACATTGTGTAATAGCTTTGCTTTACCATACATGGTTTCGATACGTATTGTTCCTTTCCCTTCAACTTGCACTTCTTTGCCATTTCCAAGCTCCACCTTCCTCTTCTCTATCTCATTAAGTTCTTTAAAAGTGGATTTTGAGCCTATCAGATGGTTTAAGCAGCCGCTATCTACAAACCACACATCACTTGACATGTTGTTAGTGTTAAAATGGGTCATAAAAAGCTTCCTTTCTTTTTCATTCTCTACTACATAATTGATTTTTTGATCTTTGTACCAATAATAAGCTTTTATATGCTCGTATTTCTTAAAATTATAGCATTGAATTCCACTCTTGTTATTTCTTTGCACGTTGGATTGCCTTTGTTATCCATCGAATTGACCTCTGCCTGCTCCTCTACCACGATCGTGACCGCAACAATGAAATCCTCCTCTTCCACGGCCTCTACTTGCTGAGCTTGCATTTTCTCAAGCTTTATTAGCGGCCTATTTCACTTGAAATGCCTTTTCTTCATTCTTTTCAAGTGACCTATTGAGTCTAGACTCATGGGCTTACAAGGATCCCATTAGTTCATCAAATGAAAAAACTGACAAATCTTTATATTCCTTTATTGCAGCAACTACATGATCAAATTTTGGAGTTAAACTCATTAATACCTTTTCAACTATGGTTTGGTCAGTAATGTTCTCACCATAAGATCACATTTGATTGAGTATTGCCATTGCTCTTGACAAAAAATCAGCATTGATTCTCCATTTTTCATCATCAAGGTCTTAAAATCCCGTCTAAGTGATTGCAATCGCACAACAATGACCTTTGAATCACCTTGAAATTCCTTTTGAAAAATTGACCATGCTTGCTTTGAGGTGGTTGCAGTTGAGATTTGTGAAAAAATGCAATTATGAATAGCATGTTGAACAGCTTTGAATCTTTCTTCTTGTTGTCCCGCAACCTACTTTCTTTGTTAGGTTCTACATATCCATGCTCTTCCAAGTCCTAAAGATCTTAAGATTTGAGTAGAGTCTTCATACAGATACTCCATAATTCATAGCCTTCTCCCTTGAAGATGGGAATAAGTGGTTGTGCTGCACTCATTGCAATGCCATTAACAGCCATTGAATCTTCTCTCAAAGTGTTTCTCTCAACTCGTGTTTTCTCTCTACTCACTCTCTCAATAAAGTTCCAATACCAAACTTGTTGGAGTTTGGACATTCACAATATTAAAAGATAAAGTTTTAATAGAGAATTGTGGACAACAAAACTACAGAAAAATGCAAGTAATCTGCTGCGTCCTTATTTTAAAATTGAAAATGCCTATTTATAGGCTTACAAACAAAACTAAACATTTAAAAAATCTCAACTAATCATTAGATATTTTAGACACTAACTTTTTTAACCATAAAACGTAGGATTAAGCAGCAAACATCTGAATCTAAACAAATATCAAAAACTTAGTCAAATATCAAAACTAAAAACAATTTCTAAATCACACTTCAACACAAACGGAGTAGTCCTTAAAATTTGACTGTACTCATGCAGATCAGATTGCATAATATAATAGATAATGGGTCACAAAATCACGCATCAGTACGACATCATAATTCTCACGACCCAAGACAGGGGCCATGACCGACGCTAGGGAACGAGAATTCTTTCGAATCCGGAACCCGTAGCAAGCCTAAAAATAAAATAAACGTGCAATAATAATAATAACAATATTAAATGCAGCGAAAATAAAAATCATAAATATCATAAATATCACAATAGTATTTTCACCAACTGGATTTAAGTCAAATACTCATCTCATATATATAAATCTTTTAATACAAATCCAATTCAAATATAATACAATATCTCACATAAATAAAATACATAAAATCCCACAATTAATTTACAACTACTGCAGTGTCTAGATTATAAAAATAAGACTCAAGTAAGCAGTTTACACAAAGAAGCCGGGGCGGAAGAAATCCGGCGTATAGGCCTACTACTAAGGTCTGAAGATGTTGACTCTCCTGAAAAATAGTCAACGGAGGGGAGTCAGACCTCACTGAGTGAATTACTATAATATATATATATGCATACTAAATGACAATGCACACGGTCAAAGTATATATAATATGTATATATACAGGCAAATACACACAGATGCAAGAAATTCATTTTATATATTTTACTGAAAATCATCGTTTATGAAGGATCAAATAGAACCCTAAAATATCGCAACCTCGAAAACAATGTTAGACAATACTTTAGCCATACAGGCTCACTTAATCCAAATATGTCCACTTAATCCATTTAGACAGTAGACTGGCCCCGAGACACTAAGTCAACCGAGCTCCAGCAGTCTGACTGCCAGTGTGATTGGCCCCGAGACACTTGGTCAACCGAGCTCCAATAATCACACCCAAATCACATCTCACACATCAAATAATCATAATCAATCAATATCCATAAATAGGTTAGTAATATAGCCTAAATACTATAGGCGTACCGGTACGTACTCGGTCCTAGTGCTGCCCACTAGGTAGCACGTTCTATCAATATCCTTCATTAATAAATATAAAACATTCATTCACAAATAAATGATGCATGAATTTAAATAAAATAACAACATAAACCATATATATACTGGAAATATACCAAAAGTAAACCAAGTATATTTCGAGTGTATATACGTCAAATGAATCCAATTAAATTATAAATTAAGCTAGAAATATATTTAAAAACATTTTAAATATAATTTATTAACAAGGCATGCATATAATTTAACATATACCAAAAATATACTAAAATTACAAATCACATTATCTATGCATTTTAATCAAAATAAAACGTATATTTCTAAATCATGCATCCTAAAGCATATATATATAGTATAGTAACTCACCCTAGTGCACTCCACGAGATGGGTCCGACGGGCCTGGTCCACTAGCCCTCGGTCTCGGCGCAACTAAACAAACAATAACGACATAAATCAGAATAACCCTAACAGAAATCCTAGAATTCAATCTAGAGTATTAAACATAGAATCGAAATTAGGGTTCGACTGAACATCACGTTTTACGAGAATTCTATCGAAAATTCGACAGAACCTCCCCTATAAAACGGACATCTCTCTACTCAAAGAGTAGAGCCGACCCTGTAAAGAAACACACTTCGAAAAACAAGCTCAACACTCAACCACAACCCCTCGGTCGGACTCCAAACTACAGTCTACCGATCGGGGTCCACAAACACAGAACAATTCAGGAAATACCAAAAATACCCTTATATCATAGATATAAATTTTATAAGTAGAAATTACATAATTAACCTTAAAACACTGTAAAAACCGATAAAAACTCATTTTATTTGAAAAACCGTATATTATATATATAATTGAAAATAATTCACGAAAAATAGTTTTAATTAGTTAAAAATACCAAATAATTTTTAGAAATCATTTTTATACCTTAAATAACTATTGAAACCAATTAAATTACATTTTTAGCCAATTTATGGTAAAATTACCAAAATACCCCTATATATATAAATATACTTAAATTACTTCAAAAATTCACCAAAAATTATACAATTATCCAAAATTAATTTTCTGAACATATTTATCAATAATATCAATAATTAAACTCAATTAACCAATTAATTTCAATTAAAAACATAATTAACCCTAATTTCCCAAAATTACATAAACTTCAATAATTCAAAATAAATACTTAGAAATTTATAAAAATTCCAAATAAATTCCTATAATTCATTTCAACACCTAATTTAACCATAAAACACAATTTCATAATTTAAATAATTAATTTCCGAAAATTAGAAAATAATATTAAAATATTCAAAAATACCCAAAAATCCAAACAATCTCCAAAAATTCCACAAAAATTCATACATGTAGATTAAGCTACTAGGATCAACATTTGTGAAGGGAGTTTTCATGAATCAATCAATTCGAAGCTCAAAAAAATCAAAAACCCTAATGTGACCGAATTAAAAAATTCGAAACCTAAGCAATTCTAGACCATTTAAGCTCAAACCAAAGCTAGAATCACACTCACCGGAGCTCAAGGAGAAGAAAGAGACCGGCGGTGTCGAAAATGGTGGCCGAAATCGCGAGGTGAGAAGAAATGGAGCTTTCGGCCGGAAATGGAGAAAAGGGACAAGCCGACGCTGGGGAAGAAGGCTGGGGGAGGCGGAGCAGCTGGAGAAGACGGCGACACGCAGGGGAGGCACTCTGACGGCCGGTGATTGGAGTAGCAGCGGTGAGGGGAAGGGGGTCCCGCACGGGAAGAAGAAGAAGAAGAAGAAGAAGATAAAAGAAAAGAAAAAGAAAAGAAAAAGAAAAAGAAAAAAGAAAAATAATAAAAAAAATAATTTTAATAAAATATTTGAAAAAAAATCACACCCACACACTTAATATTTAATATTTTAAAATTTAATATTAATTAATTAAAAATAATAAAATAATAATAAAATAATTAATTAATTAATAAAATATTAGGGTAAATACTAAACCCTAATTAAATAAATAGGTACACATATACACTGTGTTTAGTATTTTTAAAAATACGTATGAGTTCATGCAAGTCCAAAAATATATTTAAAATAATTAATAATAAATTATTTAAGTAAAAATTTCCTCGAAAATGCAAATCCCGGGAAAATTTTACGTAAAGTACTGAAAACAATACACAATAATTAAAATAGATTTTAAATATATATCAACTCATAAAAATATCGTAATATATACAAAAATTATTAATACATACAGTGTAAAAATATTTAAAAATACGAAATATTACAATAATCTTGATAGAATGGCTATAATGTATTGGAGTGTTAGAAATTATATGTTTTAGTCTTGCAAAAGATGCTAGGCATGGGTTTGATGTAATCGACCATGGTTTTTGTTAGTTTTGATGAAGAAATCATAAACAATATGGGGTCGCTAAAAGTAGATTAAGATGACAAAAACCATGGCCTGTAAATTTTTATCAAGACTGACATGTGAACACTCTTCTGTGAGATTTTTGCAAAAGATACAAATTACACGAAAATGGTGGCGGGTCCAATTTTAATGTGACCTGTTCAGAGAGTTAGGAACTCTATGAACCTTAAAAACTGGTCCAAGGTTGATTCCGTAGATCCATGTGAACACTCTTCTGTGAGATGGAAACTGAAACATAAGTTTGAAAACTTAATTCACGCATTCTGATGTTTGAAATCATAAGATTTATTGTTATTTGCATTAAACATGTGGTTCTTATTGAATCTTGTTGTGTTGTCGAGGAACTGTGTTGATCGTGGTGTGTCTCCAGTTGATTGATATGTACTTGTTTCTAACCTAAAGTGATGGTACCCTCCCCAGGACGTTATGAACACTGGCTAACTTTTTAATTTTATTTCTAATTTTTATTCATTTATTATCTAGCCTCTTTAAATTATTAATTTAGTATACCATATTTTCTATTTTTTTATTTTTAATCAATTTCGTTCTTAATTTATTAGTTGCCTGAATGGAATAAATGAAACTAAAAATTTAAAAAAATGTGATAAAAAATTAGTTTTAAAGGTGAAATATATAATTTCGAAAAATAAAAAAATACAATTACTTGTGAAATAAATTTTAAAGTACAAACTTAAATTTATAATAATTTTAATAAAAATTAAACAAATAAATAGAACAATTTGATAGAATTTAGGTATAAAATTATGCATTTGGGCATAATAATTTTGTTACCCTATGTTTGAAATGAGAGAAAAGTGGAGATAATAGAAAATATAAGAAGAAAATATGAAGGGAAAGTAACTTTTTAATATTTGATTTAAGAGGAAAAATAGAGAGAGGAAAAAAAGTTAAATTTATTTTCTTTCTCGTATTGTCTCTTTAAAATAGAGAGAAAATTTAAAAAAATAGAAATAAAATATCTATAATAATTAATTTTACTATTTTATCCTTTATTTAATAAATAGAGAGATATGTTTTATTTTGAAGTTATAGTGGTAAATATATAGCATATAATTTTGTTCTCTAACAAAAAATTAAATTTATTTTAGCTAATGATTTTTTTTAAATTAATCATCTTTTTAGCTAGCTCAACGCTTTGGTAAAAAAAAAAAAAAAAACTCAAGAACAAGGTAGGATCCACATAAGGACAAAAAGGACTTATCGAAAAAAAAAGAAATAATATCCAACACAGCATGATTTTAGATTTCAGATTTTTATTGTACCTTGTTGTGTTGTTAGGAACTGTCAATTGTGGTGTGTCTGTACTGAGTTGATCATAAAGTGATGGTGCTCTGACCGCTCTCCCCACCAGGTTATTAACAATTTTTATTTCTAATTTTGTATTCATTTATTTGCTAACCTCTCTTAATTATTAATTTAATTTATCATATTTTCTAATTTTTTTTATTTTTAATCTATTTCATTCTTAAGTATATTCTATTGTTCCTTTATTTTTATAAAATGAAATATATTTTATCGATGACCGCCATTAATGATAAAATGCATTTTCATCCTATAATAATAAAAATAATTAAAAAAATTAAATAATTAAATAATTTCCCTTTATTCTTAATTTGTTAGTTTCAGGAGTAAAATAAAATAAATTAAAAATTTAAAAATGTGATATAAAATTAGTTTTAAATGTGAAATATATAATTTCACTAATAAAAAAATTTAGTTTTAAAAGAAAATTTTAAATATATAATAATTTTAATAAAAATTTAACAAATTAATAAAATTTAGGAGTAAAATTATGCATACAAATTGGTATTAATCAGTTGTTAAAAAAAAAATATTAATCATTGTATATCTTTATGTATGTTTGCTTGATGGTGGATATATTTTTTATTATATTTTTAACAACCACAAGGACAAGTTATGATTACACAAAGGACAATAAGGACTTGTAAGAAAAAAAAATCCTTTATACAAAAAAAAAAAAGATTTGTTTTATAATGAACATAGTCCATACTTGCTAGAAAAAAGATGGAAAAAAAAAAATTCAACATGGATATTATGTTAAGAATAAAACTATTGTACTATTGCTCTGGCCGATTAAAATATATTCCCCTACATCAACATAATAATTATAATTATAAAAATGTACTAATTCATATAAGTCAAATGAACGCACTTTATAATTAATATGAAATTTAAAGGACCATAACTTTTTATTCTTTTATAAAATTAAAAAAAAAAGTATAAAAAATATCTTATGATTAGATGTATTTTTATTTAATTTACAAGTTTATGGTATTATTTTGACATTTAAAAATATATGATTTTATTTTTTAATATTTTAGTACTCTATCAATTAATATTATCATTATTTTATACTAAAATTTTAATATAATAAAACTTTTTAATAATAAAAAAATATTTACATGTGATTTACCATCACTATAACTATTTAGATACATTTAAAGACACTACTACAAATTTACTTATTAGTTACAATATCTTTATGGCCACAAATTTTATAGTCGCAAAAAAATTCAGTAAGTGACAATAATTTTTTGATATGTCACAGTATTTAATTTATTACTGAAATATATGTGACAGAATATTATATTGTCACAAATATATTAAAAATTTGTGAAAATTTGTCATAATAATGTAACTCATTATTATTATAACATTAAAAATAGAACTTTTTTATGTCAATATTTTTAAATGTAATAAAAAATATTTTTGTGACAAGTTTAATTTATCACGTAAAAGATATATTATTTAATATTGTCACTAAAACTTTTAGTTTATAAGTGACTAATTTTAGTTGTCACCAAAATATATGTAATGAATTTTTTTGTTACAAGTTAAAAATCATAACGAATAAATTTTAACACTTGTGTCAATTTGACATTATGTTGTCACAAAATATATTTTTTGTGTCACTTTTTCTTATTATTAATCAATAGCATTTATCATTTTTTCATATCATAAATTAAATATTTTGTGTCATTTTTTCTTGTCATAAATTATATTTTTATCATTTTTTCTTGTCACTGATAGTTTTTATTGATATATATATATATAATTTAGAAACTGGAAGATGAAAAATAAGTACATAAATTATTTTTTTATATAAATAAATAATTAAAAATCCTAATCCTACCTTTTTCAAATTTTTTTCAACTCCCTCTTTTTTCTCTTATTTTAACCTACTATTTTTAAAAGTTTTTAGACCCTTTTTTCTCTTATCCCTTCTCTTTCTTTCCTTTACTTCTTTTTCTCCCCCCTCATCCTTTTCTTTTTAAATTTCCCTTCTCCTTCATCCCTTTCTTCCCCCTCATTTTCTCTTCCTCTTACTTTTTTTTTAGCCATTGCTACTATCATCGTCACCATCGCATCATTGTCACCATTCCATAACTTAGGTTTTGTTTTTTGTTTCCATAATTCACATTTTTTGTGCATATGTGTGCAGGTGTGTTTGTATGTGTGGGTGTGGGTTTGTGTGAGTGTGTTTGTCTGTATGTGTGTGTGGGTGCTGATAGGATAATTATGAGATCTCTTCGTTATTTTGATGTATATCTCATTGTTTGTATAGTTATAGGATGCTTATTATCTGATGTATTGCTCTATATATACTACTATTCACTTTACCTAAGATATAATATACATACAATTCCTTTATGGTATCAGAGCCTAAACCATGGTCGGCCAAATTGTCCCATCTTCTTTGGCACTTACAATGTTTACCACAACCACAAATCACTCTCTTTCCATTAAATTAACTCTAAGAAATTACCTTACTTGGAAAACCTAATTCTAACCACTCATCAATTATCACAAGTTAACCAGATTCCTTGATGGTTCTATTGCTCCTCCTTCATTGACAATTATTTCAATCGAAAATCCCAACAATCTAACCCCTAATCCAGCATACACAACATGGTTTGAAAAAGATCAATTGTTGCTCTCTTGGGTCTTTTCCTCTCTATCCAAAGAGGTATTCCCTTATGTTATTGGCATGCATAATTCTTATTCAGTTTGGAAAGCACTTGAAAGTGCTTTTGGTTCTGTATCCTAGAACTAGCAATTATAGATTCATATCGAATTGTAAGAATTGAAGAAAAATGATTTATCGGTTATCTAATACCTACAAAGAGCCAAACTCTTGGTCGATAAACTTTCTATAGCAGGTCAACCTTTATCCAATGTTGAATTCAATGCCATCATTTATCAAAATCTTGGCTCAAATTTTCACAGCATTATCACGACCTTAAACTAATGACCTGAACCTATCACCTTTTAGGAACTCCATGGTTAACTTATGGCTCATGAGATCCTTATAAAAAATCTCCATTATAATCCTCAAGCCCACTTTGTCACTCACCAATCTCCTTCTTTCCCAAACCTAAAATGACCATTACCATCTTTTCCACTCACTTACAAACTCCATTAAGGCTTTAACTGACCCTTCTCTCAATCTCGCAGACCTCGTGGCCTATGCCAAATCTATGACTTTAGGAATCACACTATCGATAGGTGCAAACGTCACTATGAACCGTAAAAATCAGGTGTGTCAATGCAATCTAATGTGTCGCACTACTCTCCTTCGGTTCCTCCTTATTCTACCTCGCACTTTGCTCCACCATGGCAACCTAACATTAACGCTACAAACCATATGATTGCTGACTCCTAAATGATCTCCAATCCTTTTCCTTATGGTGGTATGGATCGAATAATGGTTGGCAATGGACAGCCATTGCAAATTGCATAAATTGGTGCATCTACTTTATATTCATTGTCTTTAAAAAGTAATATTTATCTTAATAATATTTTTTATATTCCACACCTAACCAAACCTTTACTTTCTGTTAGCCAATTTACTAATGACAATGGTTGTTTCTTTGAGTTTTGGTATCACCATGTTTTTATTAAGGATCAATAAATGAGGAAAATCCTATTGTAAGGCCGGAGCTTTAATGGATTGTATGAGCGATCTTCCCAATCTCCTCGTCAAGCTCTTCACATTGAAACCACTATCTTTGCTAATTGGCATGCTCGCCTAGGATATCCTCATCATTGGACTGTGTCTACCATCCTCAAAGATAATAAAATAAATGTCACTTCTTCTAAGCATTTTTTTTGCTCTTCTTTTCAATTAGGAAAACTAGCAAAATTACCTTTTGATGCTGCAAAACATACTTTTAAAGCTTAAAGCTCCTTTTTAGATAATTCATTTTGATGTATGGGGTCCCTCCCCCATTTTATCTTTTCATGGCTATAAGTATTTTATAGTATTTATTGATGATTTTAGTCATTTTTCATGGATTTATTTTCTTAAAAATAAAAGTGACGTTTATTCAACTTTTTAAAATTTTTAAGCATATGTTAAACGAAAATTTCATACTCAAATCCAAGCCTTTCACTATAATTAGGGAGGTGAATTTTAGAAATTAAATAAATATTTTAATAACAATGGCATTATTCATAGAATTGCTTATCTATACACATATGAACAAAATGGTCTTTCGAAAAGAAAAATAAGACATATAGTTGACACATGGTTAACTCTTCTTGCCCATGCTCAAGTCCCTTTTCACTTTTGGTCTTTTGCTTTTCGAACTGCCATTAATTCTATAAATAACATGCCCACACCTGTATTGCAAAATACCTCTCCATATCACAAATTATTTCAAAAATCACCAAAATATAAGGATAATAAAATTTTTAGGTGTGCCATTTACTTATATTTATGTCCTTATAATAAAGCAAAATTCTCTTATCTTAGCCAATAATGTGTTTACTTAGGAAACTCTTTAAATCATGTTGGTTATGATTGTTTAAACGTCCATCATGATAAAATTTATATCATTTGTCATGCAAAATTTGATGAAAAATGCTTTCCCTTCAAAACCATGTCGAGCAATGTAGCACTCTCCCATACCATTTCATCTCTATAGCTCACTCTCCAGGCTTCGATCTTCTATTCAGGTATGTCCTTTTCTCACCCTTGTCGTAATCCTAATCTTAACCAACCAAACCCATCGTTATCTCATTCTCCACCCTCTATACCTATCACCTTATCACTAACTAATAACTATAATTCCACACAACCGCAAACACCTTCCTCATCCACTCCAGCTTCTGCATCTCCTAATCTTATCCATCGCACCTAACAGTCCCCACCTACCTCAAATCTCGTCGGACTCAACCTTGTGGATGATCTTATCGAATATAACAACCCCCTCCTTCTTTATCATCTTCCGCCTCTCTCCCTCCTCAATGCACACACCATATAACACCTTACGACCTCATCCAAAACCCAAACATTAAACCCACATCGCCCTTTCCACTATACCTCGTTTGAATTATCTTCACTATAAACCTTCCTCCTTTTTGGTTGCCAA
The DNA here is from genome assembly GCA_947683625.1 of Mallotus nudiflorus. Lineage (NCBI taxonomy): Eukaryota > Viridiplantae > Streptophyta > Magnoliopsida > Malpighiales > Euphorbiaceae > Mallotus > Mallotus nudiflorus. The sequence continues at coordinate 435,708 of CANTUR010000717.1, read as the reverse complement.
TAAATACAATGAATAGAAAGTAGCTATGGACTAAAAGATGCAAACCTTCCATACTACCAACACATAGACCCTTGTCCCCAAACCACCACATGCTAATATCATTATGAAAAAATGGTTGCATCGTATCAAATGTTGAACAGATGGCACAATAGATAGATACAAGGCCCATATTGTGGCTAAGGGTTTCACTCAACTATCAAGGATTGATTACACTAAAACTTATAGCCCAGTGATCAAAGCAACAACCATTCGAGTGATCTTAGCTCTTGCTACTATGCATAAATGGCCTTTAAAGCAATTGGATGTCTCTAATGCTTTATTACATGAGACCCTTGTTGAAGATTTGTATAAGGCTCAACCACAAGCTATATGAATCCTACTTACCCAAATCATGTATGCAAATGACAAAAATCCATTTATGGTTTAAAACAAGCCCCTCGGGCATGGTTTCCTGGATTGACAACCTTTCTCCATTATTTACACTTTATCTCTTCACAAGCCGACAACTCTCTCTTTATATTTTAAACTAACACTGACTTTATTTTCCTCTTAATGTATATTGATGACCTTGTTTTAAAAAGTTCAAATGAGGCTCTTCTTCTCCAAATAGTGCAATCCTTATAATCAGAATTCCCCATTCGGGATCTTAGTAACTTACACTATTTTTTTGGGCATTGAGCTAAAGCGCAATCAAAAAGGCACTATTTTAACTCAACAACGCTACATCTTTGATCTTTTTCAATGTCATAACATGGATGAATATAAGCTTTGTGCCATGCCGATGACTTTATCTTCTTTATTATCTAAACATTCGGGTATTATATTACAATAAGGTGATGTTTTTCGCTAAATCATTAGTGCACTTCAATATGTCACCATCACTTAACTTGACATTGCCTTCAGTGGTAACAAACTATGTCAGTTTATACATACCTAACTGACATACATTGGCAAGCTCTTAAAAGGTTATTGCGCTATCTCTAAGGCATTAAATCACAAGGCTTGTTTTATTATGCTTCCACCACACCCACTTTGAGCTGCTGCACTAACAGTGACTAGGGTGGTGACCTTGATGATCATCGCTCCATTTCTGGATATGCCATCTTCTTTGGTGATTCTTTAATTTCCTAGCTTGCTAAGAAATAACTAACCATTGCTAGGTCATCCATTGAAAGCAGGTACAAAGCAATTGCAAATGCCACTTTTGAACTAATTTGGCTTAAAGGTTTACTTCACGAACTCCATTACCCTATCTCTTCATGCACGTTACATTGTGACAATATGGGTGCCATCTATCTTAGCTCCAACCCAATCTTCCATGCTCGCATAAAACATATCGAGCATGACTACCATTTTGTGCCTAAGCAGGTTTCATCTGGTTATGTTTGGATTAAATTCACTCCTACTTCGGACCAACTCACTGATTTGTTCACTAAACCCTTGCCATCCTCTCGGTTTCTCTTCCTTCGTCACCATCTTCACTTGCGAGATGGCCAAGGGTTTGCTGGGGGGTTGATAGGATACCTATGGGATCCCTTTGTTATTTTTATATATATCTCATTGTTTGTATAGTTATAAGACGCTGATCATCTGATGTATTGCTCTATATATACTCTTGTACACTTTACCTAGGATATAATATACATACAATTCCTTTCAGGTGCATGGTGTGCATGTCTGTTTGTGTGTGCAAGTGGTTGTGTATGTGTGTGTAGGTGTTGTGTGTTACATTGTGCAAAACTATTATTTTTACAATTTTTTAAATGGATATATTATTTTTATATTACATAATGTGATAATTAGTTTTATAATTAAGTAAAATAGACTTATATGTATATAGTTTACAAGTATTATTTTTATAACTTTTTGTTAGATGACTATATTATTTTTAGGTTAAGAATATCTATGCTGGGTGTATGCTTTATTTTAATTATAAATTTAATTAATTATATAAATGGTAAAACTATTAAAACTTAAATAATAAAATTTTTTATTTTTTTTATATACTTTTATTAATTTATATATGTTTTTCATTTTGAAAGGTATAGTGTTACCGAAAATTGGGTGAGAGTTAAATTTTGAAACAAGACGTGATTTAAATCAAACTCATTCTTATTTAATTTCAATTAATATTAATTTTGTTGTATATTTTTAAAATATTGTTGTACACTATTATTGTATAATATAATTACTGTTTTAACCGTTGGTATAAAGTTTAATTTTTATGAATTAGATTTACGTTTCACTATATGATTATATAATGTGATTTATTTATAATTTAATTAAAAATAGAAAATAAATATAATTTATTTTGAATAATTTATATTAGTTTAAAATAATTTAAGATGGAAAATAGACAAAATAATAATGGATGTTCCGTCTTTAATTACAGATGAAAATTCAGTAATTTTTTTTTGTAATGATAACTATATTATTATCACAACAATGAATTAGTGACAATAAAAATAAATTATTAGTGACAAAAAATTGTCACTAATATAATATTAATTAGTTCGAATTATTAATGTGACAATAAATATTGTCACTATTCATACTTTTTGTAAGAATAAATTAGATTCTCAAGAAAAATAATATTCAATTTGTGACAATATAATATTTTATGTGACAATTTTAATTTTAATTGTTATAATATATGCTTTTTGTGACAAAAATTTATTGTCATAAAAAGGATATATATTATTCGTAAGAATTTTTAAATGACATAATTTATAAAGTACTTTTTGTACCGGAATTTTATGTGACAACTCCATGATCAAAACTTTTGTCTAATTTCAAATTTAATATATGTTTTAATTCATTTTTTTTTACTAAAATTTTTTGTTGTCACAATGAATTTATTGTGACAACTTTTCTGTATTGGTGATAATTTTTATTTTCACAATTAAGTGGATTTGTTGTATTGAGAGTAATAAATTTATTTTAAAAATTATTTCTTTTTATTTTTAATAAAATAAAAAGATATATTTTATTTTTATTAATTGTGAATCTATTTTGATTAATTGAACGCTATACTATTTAAAAATAATATTATTGAGTAAGATACTATTTAATGTAAGTAAAATTAAACTAAACCCTTAAATGTTAAAAAAAATATTACAGTTTTCTAAGTAAAAAAAAAAATCTAACCATTGTACTTTTTAACAAATTAAATTAATCAAAATGCGTTTTTATCATAAAATTAACAAACTTCTTTCATGCTCGCAGCCTCATACCAAATTAATAAAATCCAATTTGAGGCCATTATTAGCAAGTATGAACTTGCTATAAAAAAAAAAAAAAAAACCTCAACGTGCATATGATGTGGAGAATAAAACAATTGTACTATTGCTCTCGCCATATAAAATACAAAGCGGAACCCTTCAGCTGTGGCCACTCACTGAGTTATCTTCTTTTGTATCTTCATCAGAAACAATGTTGAAACCTCAGCTTCATCACCAATCGAACTCTACAACAACTAGAGATCACTTCTTATCACTAAAAGCATTCATCAATGGCGGAAAAGAACATGCCACTCTCCTTGTCAAGTCACCAACAACCCAATTCAACAAAGCAAGACGGTACGTTATTAGAGCTGCTAGCTCTAACCGTGGTAGTAGTGCAAGCAGCATTAGTAAAGCCGTAGATGACAGTACTGTTCAAAAGCAGCAATCTATTAAAGTGAAAGCTATAGTCACAGTGAAGCAAACTATTGGTGGGATGCTTTCAAGCTTGGGGTTAGAGAGAGGTCTGGATGATATACAAGACCTTCTTGGCAAAACACTCCTTTTAGAGCTTGTTAGCACTGAACTTGATCCCAGTAAGTACTGATTTTAATATGTATATATTTTCGCCATATACTACCTTTTTCCTGAATCTTTAAACAGAAACAAAAATTCAGTTCTAAATTTTGTTTTAGTTTGGAAAAAGTATTAAATCTGTAAGTTCTTTATGTGCATGGCAAGGGTTTTTTATGACTATTTTTTACTCAACAAAAGGTTTAAAAAAAAAAAAAATGCCTTTGACTTGTTAATTACTAAAATTAAGTTAATAATCACTTACAATAAGTATTATAATTTATCTTTCAAGATTCTTGGAACGAAACATCAACCATTCAATTTTTTTTTTAAAAAAAAATTCAGAAGTTTTGCTTCCTTTTATGACAACTTTTGCAGCATAGGATTCAGTTATTTTCCTAGATTTAAATGGACCACCATTAATGTTAATTTAAGATGTAAAAAAATGAAAGGAAATATCTGATGGGTGTCAGAAATTTTATTAAGGGGAGACCAAAGCAATTATCAATCATAAAATTATACTTTTTGTTAAAAAAAAAAATCATAAAATTATACTTTTAAATATTCTTAAAAAATATTTATTTAAATAGAATAGCCAATTTTATAAAAAACAACTATCATAAAGAAAATTTTGAATATGTATATTATAGTGCTACAATGTTAAATTTTAATTAATATTACCAGTATTTTCTCTATCTTACACTATTTTTTTCTTCGAATCGAATTACAAAATTTTAAATATCATATTTAAAAGTAGCTGAGTGAGTAGAGAAGTATATTTTAGAATGATTGAAATATGGAAGTCTTTTGGGTGGTATCATAATATGAGAAAATTGAGATTTTATGAAAAAGAAGGTCAAGGAATTAATCTCTAAATTTATTTTGTCATAAATATAATCCAAAAGACTAACAAATTAATATTTTCTAAATGTTGATTATTGATTTATTTAGTTAATTATAATCAATTTTATTTATTTATTTATTAAAGAGACGGGGCTACAGAAGCCTACAATAGAAGGGTTCGCACACAAAACAGGCAAAACGAATGGGGATGTGAAATATGAAGCGGAATTCGAAGTTCCAAAAGATTTTGGAGAAGTTGGTGCCATTTTTGTGGAAAATGAACATCATAAGGAGATGTTCCTTCAAGATATAGTTCTTCAAGGTTTCCCTCAAGGCCCTGCTAATGTTACTTGTGCTTCTTGGGTTCACTCCAAGTTTAACAATAACCATAAAAGAGTCTTCTTCACCACCAAGGTCAGTCAGTCACTTCATTTCTGCATATATGCATGTATTTAATTAATTAAATTAACATAATTTTATAAAATTAGTATATTGAGAAAACTGAACCTGAACTGAATTCTATTTTCAAGAAAATTGATTGTCATCTAATTTAGTTATAATTCAAATTTTCAATTTAAATTACAATATATTATGTTCACTCAGAGAGAATAAAAATGCATGAACATTTTTTTGATTATTACAAATTGAGAGTGGAGGATTTGGATTTGAATTTATGTCTCTAAATGATGCCATTCGAGTTTAAGCACTAAGTTAAACATCACTGACAAAATGCATAATATTAAGTGTTCAAGATGTATGAATGAATAAATTATAAAGTTAATTTTTCTGAATAATTTATATATTAATGAACTATGTACTATTTTTGAAAAAAATAATTTTTTTATATTATAAATTAGAATTGAAAAGTATAAATGGTTGAATAATTGAGATAAAATTGTTTGAAACGGCCAAATTTCTTCTTTGTTCCAAATCGAATTTTATTAATATCAAAATGTGTATGATTTTGGTGTGCGGTACGCTGTCGCAAACGGTTGGAGTTGGTACTCTTGAAACCCACATAATTAAGTCGTAAGTTGTGGTATGTGTATGTGGATTATAAATGTGTAAATAAATTTCATCCAGTTACCAACTGCTCGAATAATGGTGAAAAAAAAAAGTATATGGTTTTTGGAACTACGTTGTGATATTTATTCAACATTTTATTCGCAGCATGCATATGATGGTCTCATCCCATACAAATGAAAGATTTACGATATTGATCCTATTCTGTGGTACTCCTGCCTATTTTTTATTAATAAAATAATAAATAACTTAAATACTAATTAATTATAATATAAAAATAATTTCTAAACTAATTAAATTAAATTTTAAAATTTTATAACTTCATTATCACAGAATCTTAATCTCTTTTTTTATACATCCTTACAAAAATTATTAGATCTCATATCTTCCCATCATTTTCATGATTAAAAGGTCAAACTAATTAAAATAATAAAAATTAAAAATATAATAATACATGGATAAATTTATCAAATTATATTCTAAAAAGATAAATACTAATTTATTTATTTTATTTCTTAACTGAACCATTATAAAACTTCACCATTTCTTCAATGTCATCATCGATGCAGCAAAAAAAGTTTGCCAGAAAATTTTAACCTAATCTGTTTGCAGACGTGGCAAGAATAGATTGGCTTCCAAATATCATAGCTAACAGCCAAAGAGTAATTATGACAGACGTCCCCGTCTAGTCTTTTCGAGTCGAATCAGATCAGATCCTGCTCCATTTCTCTGTTATTTCGAATGGCCCTCTCCTTCCAGCTATGAAGGTGAAAAAAGCCTAATTTTGCAGGATAAAAGCAAAATATTTTTTATGGCCAATTTTATTCCACACCCACCTCCTCATGTACTCATTGGACAAAACATACTAAGGAGCCAAATGGATTCCCTTGACTCATTTATAATTTAGTCTAAATCAAAGTAATTAAAGATAAGCAGAAGTCAATTATGTATATAATCCGATTGATATTTTTTTATGTAAAAGTTTATAGAGTTTTTGAATTCAAATTCATCAATACATCATTGGTTTTATACTAATTACAACCCATTAAAATTTCCATTGCAAGGCCAGAATAATTCTACATAAGAATATTTGGTTCAACCAAACCTAATTTCAGAATTTGTCATTTTTTTCCAACCATATCTGATAACTGTTTCCACTACTATTATGGTTACAAATGGTAATTGTAGGCCCGTAAAAGCCATGGATGCTAATTTTTCCTCTGTTATAGTCATACTTGCCATCACAGACACCCATCGGGATAAAGAGACTGCGAGAAGAAGAGCTTGCTATTTTGCAAGGAGATGGGCAAGGAGAACGCAAGATGGGTGAGAGAATATATGATTATGATTTCTACAATGATATTGGCGATCCTGACAGTCACTTAAAACTTGCAAGACCAGTTCTTGGAGGCGAAGAATATCCTTATCCTAGACGATGTCGGACAGGCCGCCCAAAATGCGAAGCAGGTAGCGAAAAAATCAATGGCAAACTATATTTCGGGTGAGTAATATTTATGGGTTTTGAAATATGAACTGTTTGATCGGCTTGTATTATGCAGAATCATCATCAGAGAAAAGGAAAAGTGGCTTCTATGTGCCTAGAGATGAAGCATTCTCAGAAATGAAGCAATTGACATTCTCAGCGAAGACTATGTACTTATTATTTAATGCTTTGGTACCATCACTCGGAAGTGTGATAGGTGATGCTGACCTTGGATTCCCATACTTCACCGCCATTGATTCCCTATTCACTGAAGGGATTAATATGCCTCCCCTTTCAAAAGAAGGTTTCTGGCAAAAAACGCTTCCTCGGCTTTTCAAGGCTATTACTGATGGCAAAGATGTTTTGCGCTTTGAGACCCCTCAAACTTCAGAGAGTAAGAATTTTGCATAACATTCTTTTGTTCTGATATCTGAACTGACTACTGGTTACGTACCAGGAAACGTTAATATTTAAGAACTTTTGATTTTTTTACACTTCCAGGAGATAAATTCTTTTGGCTAAGGGATGAAGAATTTGCTAGGCAGACTCTAGCTGGACTCAACCCATACTGTATACAGTTGGTCAGAGTAAGAAAACAATATATCACTTAATTTCCTGTCTAAATCATGCCCAGTTCATTGCCCTTCATTTACTTAAGCAATCTCTTTCTCGTTTATACAATTTGAGCAGGATTGGCCAATGACAAGTAAACTTGATCCTGAGATTTATGGACCGCCAGAATCAGCGATTACAACAGAAATAGTAGAGGCAGAAATTGGAGGAATTATTAGCGTGCGTGAGGTAACCAATCAAAATATAGCACAGTCGTCTCCACTGCTATTCTGACAATTCTCTAACACATATAAGGTTAATTAAATTCAGGCCATACAACAGAAGAAGCTGTTCATCCTAGATTATCATGATGTTTTGTTGCCATTTGTGAGCGAAGTAAGACAACTTAAAGGCACAACTTTATATGGCTCACGGACATTATTCTTCCTAAACCCCAATGGCACACTAAGGCCCGTAGCCATTGAGCTTACTCGCCCACCCATGGATGGAAAACCTCAATGGAAACAAGTGTTCACTCACAACTGGGATTCCACAGGTTGCTGGCTCTGGAGGCTCGCGAAAGCCCATGTGCTTGCTCACGACTCTGGTTATCACCAACTAGTTAGTCATTGGTAGGTGCTATTTCCTCCATTCTTTCGGTAATTTGAGAATTTTAATTGCATTAGCATGAAAAAGGCTTCTTTGTTCAATTTTTTTTTTTTGCAGGCTCAGAACACATTGCGTTACAGAACCTTTTATAATTGCAACGAATCGGCAGCTCAGCGTAATGCATCCAATTTATAGACTGTTACACCCTCATTTCCGGTATACAATGGAGATTAATGCTCTGGCTCGAGAATCTCTGATCAACGCCGATGGTATCATTGAATCCTCATTCTCTCCAGGCAAGTATTCCCTGGAACTGAGCTCTGTTGCATATGATAAATTTTGGCGTTTTGATCATCAGGCACTACCCAAGGACCTAATCCACAGGTATAATTACCGAATTTCAAATTTGTGAATATGGTGCTTTGAGGTTTAAATTGCAGGTCAATGTATGAAAATGTTATTTGTTGTTGCTATGCTAATTGCTAGGGGGATGGCAGTGGAAGATCCGGATGCTCCGCATGGCGTAAAGCTTACAATTAATGACTACCCTTTTGCTAACGATGGTCTAATTTTATGGGACATTATCAAAAGTTGGGTTACCGATTATGTAAACCACTACTATCCAGAGCCAAGCCTTGTAGAGTCTGATCAAGAGCTCCAAGCATGGTGGACAGAAATTCGAACTGTAGGACACGCAGACAAAAAGGATGAACCATGGTGGCCTGAGCTTAAAACACCACAGGATCTAATTGAAATAGCCACAATTATAGCATGGACAGCTTCGGGTCATCATGCTGCGGTGAACTTTGGACAATATGCTTTCGGAGGTTATTTTCCTAATAGGCCAACCATTGCTAGAGTCAAAATGCCAAATGAGGACCCAACAGAAGAAGAATGGGATTTCTTTCTGCATAAACCTGAGGCAGTACTATTAGCTACTTTCCCTTCAAAGCTGCAGGCAACAAGAGTAATGGCTGTTCTGAACGTGCTATCGAACCATTCTCCTGATGAGGAGTACATCGGGGAGCAAATGGAACAATCATGGGCTGATGACCCAGTTATAAAGGCAGCTTTTGAGAAATTTAGAGGTGATTTGAAAGAATTAGAAGGAACTATTGATGAAAGAAATAGAAACAAAGAGTTGAAAAACAGAAACGGAGCTGGCATTTTGCCCTATCAGCTTTTGAAACCATTTTCTAAACCAGGAGTCACAGGACAGGGAGTTCCATACAGCATATCCATTTAAAAACCAAAGGAGTTGCTGTTACTACGATCTTTGTATAAGATGTGACATTCTGAGAAAATAAGTAATAGATACAATGCTGAGAAAATAAAATTGTGGACATAGATTTTATATTCCTTGTGCATGGATTTTAGCCTCGGAGTCATGACCAAGGAAGGTAAGAGTTATTGTTGGTATTTGAAACTGAATAAAACACTCAAAAACTTTTATGAAGGGGTTGATTATTTTCTTTATTTGATCAACTGCTATTTATACACAAGAATTTCACAAATAGATCAAAACAACTTCCTGAAAATCAGCTAAACAAAAACATTATCCAAACTGAAATTTAAAAAACTTGAAATAATCAAACACAATCAAAATTTGTTGTGATCTTTTATTGTTACGATATGATGAATTTGATAGCAAAAAGATGCATCAAATCCATCACTCCTTGTTTTTTTTGCTGCAAACTTCAATCTTCTTCCTAAGTCCTTCAAATCTAGTCTTGGACAAAGCTTTAGTCATGATATCCGCAAGTTGCGCATCTGTTCCACATTGTACCAAAGCAATTTCCTAATTTTTTTGAACATCTCTAATAAAATAAAATTTGATCTTAAAATGCTTAATTTTGCCATGAAATACAAGATTGTTAAAGATAGCTATGGCAGCTTGATTATCAATAAAAATCTTTGTAGCTTCTTCTTGCACATGCTTCAAATATGATAATAACTTCCTAAACTATAAAGCTTGATTCACAGCAGCTGTAGCAGCCACATATTCAGCCTCTGTTGTGGATTGAGCCACAATGTCATACTTCTTAGAACTCTAAGAAAAATATCCAAAGCCAAAACTGAACATATAACCTGAAGTGCTTCTTAATCATCACAAGATCCTGCCCATTTACTATTAGAATAACCATGAAAATTCAGCATTTTTGACTTCCTAAATATAATGCCAAAATCAATAGTGCCTTTGACATATATAAGCATTCGTTTTGCAGCTTTAAAATGCACCTCAGTTGCACAATACATAAATCTGGACATCAAACTTATAGCGAACATAATATCAGGTCTTGTTGCTGTAAGATACATCAGATAACCAAAAAGACTCCTATATAAGCCTTCATCAACTTTCTCAGCTCCATCATCTTTTTTCAGCTTCTCATTCTGCGTCAACGACATGCTTATGGACTTGCAATTCTCCATGTTGAATTTCCTGAGCACTTCTTTTGTATATTTTTCTTAGCTAATGAAAATCCCTTATTGTGATTGTTGAATTTCCATGCTAAGAAAATAAGACATCTCTCCCAAGTCTGTCATTTTGAAGGCCTTCATCATTTGAGCTTTAAATAGTTGAATCTTCTCTTTATTATTTCCTGTTACAAGAAGATAATCAATATACAAAGAAACAATAATTATATTTTCACCCACACTCTTTAGATATAAGGTGGATTCACTTGGACTTTTTATGAAATTATTTGTCAATAGGTGATTATTAATCTTGCTATACCAGGCTCTTAGAGCCTGTTTGAGACCGTATAAGGCTTTTTTCAGCAAATACACCTTGTCTTCATTTTCTTTCTTCACAAAACCTTTAAGTTGCTCAATAAAGATCTCCTCCTTTAAATGGCCATTTAAAAATGCCGACTTGACATCAAGTTGATAAATTTTCCACTCCAACTAAGCTGTAAATGCCAAAAGTATTCTGATTGTATTAAGCCTCGCAACCTGTGCAAACGTCTCTGAGAAATCCACTCCAAACTGTTGGGCATACCCTTTGACTACTAGCCAACTTGTTTATTAAACAGTCTGCATTCAATTTTGTTCAAAACACCCACTTTACACCAATGAGTTTTTATGGCTTGGTCTGTCTACTAATACCCAATTCTAATTTTTTCTATCATCATTAGCTCCTCCTTTATTACAACAACCCACTTTGAATCTTTTATAGCATCTGCATAACCTGCGGGCTCAAGTACAACAAAATTATAATTATGGTAAATGTCAGAAAGTAATCTAGTACCTCTAATAGGAATATCATCAATACAATCATCAAATTCTTCAATTTAATTTTCAATAGGAGTAATATCTTTGATTTCTTCATGCTCCACCTTTGATTTGTCCTAATTCCATAAAGCAAGCTCATCAAACCTGATGTCCCTTGTGAATATAATCTTTTCAGTTAAAGGTTGATAGACCCAATAGCCCTTGGTGGTCTTGTTGTAGCCTATAAAGATCCCAACATTAGCCTTTTAATCAAGTTTATCTCTTTTTACATCTGGAACATGAGTGTAAAATATGCAGCCAAATATCTTCAAATTTTGCACAAATGGTTGGTAACCACTCTAGACTTCAAATGGTGCTTTGTTTTTCAACTTCTTTATTGGCATCCTATTAAGCTAGTAAATTGAAGTGTTAACTGCTTTAGCCCAAAACTTCTTGGGAAGTTTCTTTTAAAATAAAAGGCACCTGACCATGTTCATCACCATTCTATTCTTTCTTTTGCTCACTCTATTTTGTTGTGGAGTGTAGGTTGTCGTCAACTGATGTTCAATACCTACATCTTCACAAAACCTGTTGAATTTGTCAGAATTATGTTCAGTCCCATTATCTAATATGATTACCTTCACTTTATGCCCATTTTGATTTTCAATCCAATTTTTAAAAGACTAAAAAAAATCAGCTCCTGATTTTTGTTTCATAAAATAAACCCAACACATCCTATTGAAGACATCAATAAATACTATATAATACTTACTACTATTCAAGGACTTCATTCTCATTGGACCACACACATCCGTGTGTATCTGCTGTAACGTTTCTATCACCTTCCATGTCTTAGTCTATTGAAGCGGCAATCTGGATTGTTTCCCCAATCGATAAATTTCATAAGATCTAACTTTTTCTTCAATAATGGGCAAATTCCGAACAAGTTCATTACTATGCATATATTTAAGTGCAGAGAAATGAAAATGTCCAAACCTCTTATGCCAAAGTTCAAACTGATCTAAGGAGCTAGGATATGCATATGCATCTGCTTGCAACAAATTCACTGAAAAACTCTTTGCCTTTATCTTAACTTAAATAATTCACTCCTAATAGGATCATAAATCACACAATTTTTTTTTAAAAAACCACAGAGTAATTCTTTTCAAGTAGCAGTCCCACACTCAAGAGATTTTGGTCAATTTCAGGTACAAACCACACATCTGATATTAGTTTAATACTGGAAGCACATTCAATAGCCACCGTTCCTTTACCTTTGACAGCAATATAATCTCCATTTCCAATCCTTACCTTGGAAACATACATTCGATCAAGCTCTTTGAATGTGCTCTCATCATAAGTCATATGATGAGTGTAATCGCTGTCAATAAGCCACGCATCATTAGTTCTATTATTGATAAAGCAGGTCACCACGAATAACTGTTCCTTCTTTTATTGATTAGCTACTTGTGCATGATGTCTTATTTGTTGCTTGCTCTTGCAGACCTTCTCCATATGACCCATCTGCTTGTATGACCTGCATTGAATATCAGGTTTAAACCAATAATATCTTTAGAGATGCGATGTCTTTTTACAGTGTGGACATGGAGGACATTTTCCTTTTTTTTCCTCCATCTTGGTTGCTATCAACTTCCTTATTATTTTTCTTATTCTAATTCTGCTTGCCTTTGCCTGCTACATAAGCTTTATCTTTGTCTTTCACTTGAAAGGCTCCTTCTATCACTTCTTATTTTTTAATAGCCCTTCTTGCTCTTGTGCTTGCAAAGAATTGATTAGTTTAGTCAAGCAAATATGAGTAAGATCTCTTGACTCTTTAAGGGATAATATCTTGGCTTTGCACCTTTCTGGTAGACTCACAAACACCTTCTCCATAATTCTTTTATCAGGTAATTCTTCACCAATTATCCTGATTTTATTAACTATAGCAAGGAGTCTATTTGAATACTACTTTATTTTTTCTGTTTCTTTCATTTTCAGGAGCTCAAATTCCCTTCGAAGATTCAGAATTTGCATTTTTCTTGTTTTGTCATTTCCTTAGAAAGCTTCCTTAAGCAAATCCCAAGCTTGCTTTGCTGTCTCATAAGCCATGATACTTATGAAGACTTCATCAGATACAGCTGAGTGAATGCAGGTCTTGGCCTTTGATCTCTTTTCAATTCATTCCTTTGATTTCTGATAGCTTACAGTGTTGGATCTTCAGGAAATGGTTGAATTTGGTCATTTTCAACCATGTCCCAAAGTTTACAGGCTTCCAAATAGGACTTCATCTTTATTGCCCAAATACAATAATTCATACCTGAGAAAACAAATGGTGTAGCCATAAAGTTTTTTTATTGTCATTGGTTGAAGATTTGGTGTTTAAGGTTCCTCACTGATTCACTCACAATACAGGTCCCTTCAGAACAAGGGACCTCTGATACCACCTTATTAGTATTTGAAACTGAATAAAATACTAAAAAACTTTTATGAAGGAGTTGATTATTTTCTTTATTGATCAATTGCTATTTATACACAAGAATTCAACAAACAAATAAAAACAAATTCCTAAAAATCAGTTAAACAAAAACATTATCCGAACTAAAATTTAAAAAACTTAAAACAATCAAACACAACAAAAATTTGTTGTGATATTTTATTGTTACGATATGATGAATTTAACAACAAAAAGATGCATCAAATCCATCAATTATCCTTGACTTGTTGAATTGAGAAAGTTTTTAAAACATCGAGCTGAGAGCTTTAGGTACCTTTTTAATCCATCTTTATAATCTATAAAATTGATGCCAAATTGCATAGTGAAACCTGAGCTCCACTCAAAATTGTCCAGCAATGACCACGCAAAGTATCCCTTCACATTAACTCCATTTCTGCAAAGAAAATTAAAACAAGCTAATTATATATAAATAAGCAAATAAAAAAAAGCAGATCAATTTCTATTGAGAGCTTACTTGATTGCTTTTTCAAGAAAATGTAGATGTTGATAGTGGTAACTAAGTCTTATTTTGTCAACAAGAGCTTCCTCCAACGATAATGTGGCGTTATTGTTAGAAATCAATTATGGTATTTAGACATAAATACATGTGTTGTAAGCACAAGTCTAAATAGAGTAAATTTTAAAAATTTACTCATTATAACCCTTTATAAAATGAAGAATTTCATTTGCCCAGGATTTAAATTGCATTGAAATACACAACTAAATAAATTAAGCAATATATAAACAAATAATTAAATAATTATAAGTTTGTAAACTTACTTGTTGTAAAACTTAGTCTTCCTTTTATTCAATTCCTTGAATCAAATGCTTAGCCCTCCAAATGTAAGGCCTCTAGTTTGAAATATCAAAGCCTTATCTATCACTTACTTATGTTAATTAAACTTAGTAACTTGTACTAATTTAATTAAGAGCACAAGTATAGAGTATATGTTTAGTATATTTTGTGTTTATTTTTGGTTTATGATCTTATCATAACCAAAATCACTTAGTTATTTTTCTTAACTCTTTAAGCAAAAACTCACTTAAATATTATTTTGCCTCTTCCTTCTCTTACTAAGTCACTTGACTTGCCTTAGATATATGAAATGATATATGTGTAGTAATTTTCAACTAAGGAAAAGTATGCATTAATTAATTAAGTGATTATTAAGAATGCCACCTTAGGTATACACCTAACCATCTAAATGATTAAAAATGACACCTTAAGCATACTTTAGAAATATCCACTTAATTAATATGCCACCTACACATATTAATGTATAAATTTGTAGGTAAAGTATACATCAAATGTATAATTTTACATATTAAATTATACATATACATAGATATGGACTTTAATTAATCTTTGGTCCAAAATAAATTTTAGCCTATGTCCAAACCAATTTGGACCATTAATATAAGTCCACAAATAAATAACAACATATATATATATATATATATATATATATATATATATATATATATATATATATATATATATATATATATATATATATATATATATATTTATTTATTTATTTATTTAATATATATTAATTAATATCCAATATTAATTAAATATTAATTAATAAATAATACTCTTATTTGAATTAGATTTCATAATATACTAGAATCATTGTTCAAAACATAAATCTAATTCTATTAATCTTGATTAATTGATTAAACTCTTTTAATCAATAATTAGATTAATACTATAGTGAATAAATAAAACTCTACTGGGTATGACTTATTAGGTTCATATTTAAATGACAATAAGAAAATATAATATTAACATTTAATATTATTTGAAACTCTTTTCAATTTTAAATGTGAAAATCTCAATTATTCACATTTAGTTATCATAAGTTGTGAGTGACCTCTAGTGTCGATATCATAGCTACCCAATTAGAAATGAATGCATATTATAATTCACACGAACTTGATCATAATTACCGTGCATTAAATTCCTTTCATTAAAGATCCTAATATAGCCTAGAGTCAAGGTATTATCAAACTCTAATAGCTTTATTATATGACCTCATCTTAAGTTTTAATTCTTGATAAAATATAACAAATACTAGAACTCTTTTTAATACTGAAACTCTTTTTCAGACTATGTTGTATTTATCATGGCCAGGAATTTATTCATCAAGAATAAACTTAGATAGCATAGGATCTATCTCGTTTCACACCAGGTAATGAATCCCATCTTGGTTAAACATTCATCCTTACATTTAACTAATTAGAGCCACCACACGCCATATACCCATGTGATGATTAACACAAGTATGTAAGCGGTAACAAACTCTAACCACCTAAATGTGGATGACTATGTCACCTCAAGTCTAAGGACTATATGCACTATTATAATCTAGATTGTGATTGTTGATTATATGTGAATATCCTTGCAATCACAATACTAAAGTCATTGTTCGATTAACCCATCCAATGAGTATCCACATGTCTATTATGATCACTCATATCAAGTAGCATGAGATTCACTACCTCCCACTATTAGTTTCTCACACTAATCAAGGAAAATAGACAAAGGTGATAATCTAATTAATATTATCCAAATATTAATTAATCGACTACAAACAATTTATAGTAAATGTACTGAATAAATTTATAACTCATATTATCAACTCTTTGATAATAAATTTATTCAATATAATACTAAAGGAAAAATACTCAAAAAAATAACATATTTATTTAAAAGAATATTTTATTACCACATGGATTATATACAATGTCTAAATAATTACAAGAATGCCATTAAGGCATACCTTATACTAACAATCTCCCACTTGCACTAGTGCTATTTACTATAATATTTAAGACCCATCTTTTCAAGATGACAGTCTAACTGTAGTTATGTGAGCGCTTTAGTCAATGGATCAACAACATTATCAGTTGAAGCTACCTTTTGGACGACCACATCGCCCTTGCCAACAAGTTCTCAAATAATATAAAAACGCCTTTCTATGTGTTTGGATTTCTGGTGAGACCTTGGTTCCTTTGCCAATGCTATGGCTCCATTATTGTCACAATAAAGAGAATTTGGAAACTCAATAGAAGGAATAACTTGTAGTTCTATTACAAACTTCCTAATCCAAACAGTCTCTTTAGCAGCATCTGATGCAGTTATACACTCAGCTTCTGAAGTGGAATCAGCAGTGATACTTTGTTTGGAACTTTTTCAGCTCACTACACCTCCATTATAGATGAAAATAAACCCAGATATAGACTTTCTATCATCCATTTCTGATTGAAAATCAGAATCTGTAAAGCCATTAATCTGTAAATCACCTTCTCCATAAGTTAAGTTCAAATTTTTAGTTCTTCTTAAGTACTTAAAGATTGATTTAACAGTTATCCAGTGTTCTAAACCTAGATTGGATTGAAACCTGCTAGTCACACTAATAACATAGGCAATGTCGGGCCTAGTACATAACATAGCATACATTAAGCTTTCTATTGCTAAAGCATAAGGAACTTTAGCCATTTGTTCCATTTCCTCGGGTGTCTTGGGAGACATACCCTTGGATAAATGAACACCATGCCTAAATGGTAACAATCCTCTCTTGGATTCAAGCATATTGAACCTCTTCAATATCTTTTCCAAGTAAAGACTTTAGGATAAACATATCATTCTCTTCGATCTATCTCTATAGAGTCGAATCCCGAGAATATAAGTTGCCTCCCCTAAGTCCTTCATAGAGAAAGTTTTAGATAACCAGACTTGTACAGAAGTCATCATTCCTACATCATTTCCAATTAACAAAATATCATCCATATACAAGACTAGGAAAGTGATTTGACTCCCATTAACCTTCTTATAAATATAGGGCTCATCTTTATTCTTTATGAAATCATAAGAACAAATAGCCTCATCAAAATGATGATTCTAACTCCTAGAGGCTTGCTTTAAGCCATAGATTGATCTATTAAGCTTACACACTTTAGAGCTTTCCTTGGATTCAAAACCCTTGGGTTGCTCCATGAAAATTTCTTCCTCAAGATAACCATTAAGGAATGCAGTCTTGACATCCATTTGCCAAACCTCATAATCATAGTGTGCGACTATAGCTAAAAGAATTCGAATGGATTTAAGCATGGCTACTAGGGAAAAGGTCTCTTCATAATCGATCCTTTCTTTTTGGAGAAACCCTTTCGCTACAAGCCTAGCTTTAAAGGTGTTAACCTTTCCATCTTCACTAGTTTTTCTCTTGAAGATCCATTTACATCCAATAGGTACAATACCTTCTGGAGGATCAACAAGTGTCTAGACTTCGTTTTTATATATGGAATCCATTTCGGTTCTCATAGTATCAATCCATTTAGAAGAATCTTTATCATATAAAGCTCCTTCATATGTGGTAGGATCATTTATATGAAGACTATCTTCATGAGCATGAAACTTTTGCATATCATGTAGAAGGCCGTATTTCTCCAGAGGATGAGATGCCCTACTAAATTTTCTAGGAGTTGGTGTGATGATATTTTCAATTGGAATAGGCTCCTCAAGTTGATCAATATTCATTTGATCAATTTGTTGTGTTTCTTTAGATGACTCTTCATCTAATATTATCTTCTTTCCTATGCCACCTTCCTTTAGAAATTCTTTCTCAAGAAAAATGGTATCTCTACTTACGATAACTATTTGTTCAACAGGAACATAAAAGTAATATCCTAAACTATCTTTAGGATATCCAATAAACCTTCCTTTTATCGATTCACATCCAACTTGTTCGACTTTAATTTTTTTATAAAAGCTGGACATCCCCAAATCTTAATATGTTTAAGACTTGGTGTTCTACCATGCCATATCTGATATGGTGTAGTAGAAATAGATTTGGATGGAATACGATTAAGGATATAACAGGCAGTTTGGAGTGCATGACCCCAAAGAAAAATAGGAAGATCCGTATAACTCATAATTGATCGTACCATATCCAATAAAGTACAATTTTGCCTTTTAGACACTCCATTTAACTGAGGTGTTCTAAGTGGTGTGAGTTGAGATACAATACTATGTTCCTTTAGGAACTCAATAAACTCGGTACTCAAGTATTCACCTCCTCAATCTGATCTCAGAGTTTTAATATTTTTCCCAGTTTGGTTTTCTACTTGGGCTTTGAATTCTTTGAACTTTTCAAAAGATTCAAATTTTTTCTTTAGAAGAAATAAATACCCAAATCTTGATAGATCATCTATAAAGGTTATAAAGTAGTAAAAACCACCTCTAGCCATTTCAGAAAATGGCCCACATATATCATTATCTATGATTTTTAATATATCAGTGGCTCTTACCATTTGTCCTACAAATGGTGATCTAGTCATCTTGCCCTGATGACAAGCTTCACAAGTTGGATTAGATGCGGATTCAAGATTGCTCAAGATTCCCATCTTTTCTAATTTAATGATCCTATCTTCAGTAATATGACATAATCTTAAGTGCCATAGATATTTAGAATTAGAAGTATTTTAAATTAGCATTGCATATTTATTACTCATAAATTGAAGCTCATTATTATTGGAATTATTATCAATATAATATAAACCACGTATTAAATAATCCAAGCCAATAATATTACTTTCAAAGTAAATATTACATACGTCTCTTTTGAATAAAAATTCAAAACCTTTTCTAGTTAAAATAGAAATAGAGACTATGTTTCTATAAGCATTAGGTACATATAATACATCATCCAATAATAAAATATGATTACAAAGATTTATTGAAGTTGACCCTATAGCTTTAGCTGCAACATTTGCACTATTTCCAAGCTTTAAGGTTACTTCATTAGGTTTCAACTTTCTTTTATTTGCTAGATCCTGTAAAGATAAATAAATGTGAGAACTCGCACCGGTATCCAATACCCATGCATTTGATGAACTATTAGAACATTTAGAAAAATTAGAGAAAAACATACCTTCTTCATAACTATCCTTTCCTTTAGTTTGTAGAGACTTAAGGAACTTCGAAAAATTTCTTTTCCAATGTCCTTTACCCTTACAATAGTAACAATTACCCTTGTTTGGGTCTTCCCTTACTTGTCCCTTGCCTTTAGATTTGGTTATCCTACCTGTAGGCTTGACAACATTTGTCTTGCCTTTCTTTTTCTTATAACTCTTCTTTTGAGTCTTACTAGAAGAAGCAATAAGAGCAGTCTCCTTCCCCTTGCTGCCTTGTATTGCCTTTTGGGCTGTTACAAGCATGTTCAATAAATTAGTAAGTGTACACTCCACTTTATTTATATGAAAATTTGCTATGGTTTGCCCAAATGATTCAGGAAGTGATTGCAGGATCAAATCCATTTGGAGATGGAAATCCATTGAAAATTCTAGACTTTCTAGTTCCTCAATTGATCTTATCATTGAGTTCACATCGACTGTGACATCCTCACTTTCTTTTATTTTAGCACGAAACAACCGCTTCGATATCTCATATCTAGCGATCCTACTCTGTTCACCAAATAGCTCTTTTAGGTGAAGTAGGATTTCATTTGCACTATTATACTTCTCATGTTGCTGATGGATATCGGTACTCATAGAAGCCCATATAATGCAACATGCTTGCAAATCATGCTTTTTCCAATTTTTAAGAGTATCTTGCTCCTCTTGAGAAGCATTCACAGGAAGTGAACCAGGTAGTGGTTGTTCTAATACATATAGTATTTCTTTGGAAGCTAAAACTACTTTTAGATTCCTTAGCCAATCTACAAAGTTTGGGCCTATGAGCCTATGTTGGTTTAGTATGACGAAGAGTGGGTTTGATGATTTCATATTATCAAATTATCTATAAAGGTAACAAAATTAGTTAGTTTAAATGACATTATATAAAAAATCATTAGATTTGGTCTTTAATCTTAATGATTTTCCACTAATTTAGCGGATCCTATTCTTCCAAGTAGGAAATGGAAATCCCTTGTTGGATGGATTTCTAGTGGGTGATGAAGTTCTTAATAAATTATAATATTCCTCAGGTACCCTTTGCCATTCTTGAAATATTAAAATTTATAAGTGACATTTTCCTGTCATCACATCTTATGTGATATTTCATTAATCAAGCTCTTAATGTTATGGACCTCAGGTACCCATTGTCATTCTTGGTCCTTGGCATTAATTAAGTCCATACCATTGGCACTGTAAAATGTATAAATTTGAATACTACATGCCTCAGGTACGCCTATTTGCCATTCTTGGCATGTAGTATATTTATACACTCAGAACATCACTATGCTTAACAATAACATTGTATAAATCTCTTGGATTTATATATACCCCTATGTGTCCATAGCCGATATACATAATCTAAAATTATACAATTTATTACTCCAATAGAGAGCTTAGACTTAAATTTATTTGAAAAATTTTTGGGTCTCACTTTGCACATTAACCAATTTATACGTATCAAATACATAAATTGTATGACATCCAATTATACATACAGATATGTATAAAAGCATTAAAAACATGCATATCTCATATGTGCATAAAACATGCAAATATGGATGCACAAATAAGGAGTGATCATAGACTAATTTTTATACCTATTTTAATACTAAAATAAATTACAAAAATTATTCTTGTCCATGAATACTTCAAGTATGAACATCCTTATCACCATCTCCATGGATTTGCTTCTTGAACTCCTTCAAGTCTCCTTGTTACAACTTTTGCAACAAACAAATAATCCTTGATATGCCAAGGTTATTAATACATCATAATACTATGTAATTAACAATTAATTACATAAACAATAATAAAATTAATTGTTACAATACTAGAATGTAAAACCTTGTCCATGATCACTACTTGCAAGTATGACATGCAAAAATTAAATTAATGCAACTTTTGCATGTTATAATAATTTTGCAAACATAAAAAAAAACCGTATGCTACAGTACCATCATTTACTACTACAATACCACTATTTACTGCTACAGTACCACTATTTGCAGCAGTATTATAACATACAAAATACATTTTTTAGCATATTTTTGCCACAAAACTTGCAACCAACATATTTTAATCACAACATTTGTAATTAAACAATTTATTTAGTATGTATAAAATGCAAAAAGGGGCTTTGATACCACAGTTAGAAATCAATTATGGTATTTAGATAAAAATACATGTGTTGTAAGCACAAGTCTAAATAGAGTAAATTTCAAAAATTTACTCATTATAACCTTTTATAAAACGAAGAATTTCATTTGCCTATAATTCAAATTGTATTGAAATATACAACTAAATAAATTAAGCAATATACAAATAAATAATTAAATAATTATAAGTTTGTAAACTTACTTGTTATAGAATTTAGTTTTCCTTTTGTTCAATTCCTTAAATCAAATACTTAACCCTCCAAATGTAAGGTCTCTAGTTTGAAATACCAAAACTTATCTATCACTTATTTGTGTTAATTAAACTTAGTAACTTGTATTAATTTAATTAAAAACACTAGGGCATATCTTATATTAACAATTATTATATTCAGAGATCCCTCTACGTTAATGTTTTGCCATTCATTTCCCACGAAATGATTGATGTCTTATATGCTACCAATTTAAAAGAGTTGTTAACTGATAAATATTTCAATGGATCATTACCATTTTCTGTAATGTATATGAGTGGATCATTGTACTTCCTCTTTACGTATAGCAAAAGATCGTGGATTCCTCTCGGATAAACATTCATAAAACGAAGCATCCTGCATATAATATATACACAAAATTCTATGCAGAACAGAGCTTTAGATTTTTTTTTTTTTGGTTGTAAATATCAAGTAATGTTTGAACTGGCAGGGCAAAAATACATACCTTCAGACCAATTGGAATTCCATTACGCTCATCTGCCAAAAACAAAGTTGGATTATTTTATATCCACAACGTTTTAGTAAAGGAAGGAAAAAAAAAAAAAACTACTGCTTTACTTGTCATATTAACGAGATGATCAGTGAAGAAGCATATGTTTCCTTTAGGCATAACTCATATTTAAGTCCTTCACTTTTATTTTTTTCCAAATTTTATTCTTATACTTTTATTTTTATATATTGAGTTTTTATATTTTTATTTTACCATATATTAAGTTTTTAATTTAAAATTAATATAATTTTATTTTTTTATACATTGAGTCATTACTTTTAAAATAAAGACTTTATGTATTGAAAAATAAAAATATAGAAATTCAATATATACGGAAACAAAATTTGGAAAAAAATAAAAGGGGAGGACCCAAATATGAGTTAAGCCATTTCGTTTATCAAATTGAGGGGCATAGTGTGCATAAGAAACAGTGTAATAGTTTATTTTGATGAAATCATAAGACCCTTTTACTAGTTTGGATTGCTCTTTCGAAAATGTAGATAATCGATTCTTCATGTAAGATCTCATCACATTTGGATAGTCGTCATTTGTTAATGGGTCCATGAACCTATCATAGTCACAGATGAGTATTAACAAAGCTTCTAATTACGCTTAGCACGAAAAAAAAAATCTGATTTTTTTAAACACACGAAAAAGAATCTGTTAAAGCTTGTAATGGTGATCGTGATATAAATAGTATCATTTATAGATCTTTGGGAAATTTTAGCTTTAGTGACAAAAATAAAAGGACCATATTGTCTAGAGCGACGCTTGCCATGCAGCCTTATATAGAGACCCTTTTTCTCGTCGTTAATGCCGCCAATTGTTTTTGTTTTTGTTTTGTGCTGTGTACTTGCCCATAGAATTAGCCACAGTTTGAATAGCGATGGAAACCATAACTTCGTCGCCAAAAAGCATTAAATTGATTCCCTCATTCTTATAGTGATAGATGTATGGATGAAATCACAGGAAACTGGTGATGTGGCCCTTACCATCCCAACCAAAAATCGAGGCCCCTTTCTGCAGCATTTATGTCATCCACTGTATTGGAGTTTGCCACTATCCATGGAGTCACTAATGTAATCCCAATAAAGCCTTTCTGGATTGCTTGTATAATATAATAATTTGTTATGTTTGCAAAGCCTGAGCATATATATAGTTAAAGTGTTGCAGATTTACAGGCTTTTTTTTTTAAGGGAAATTCTTGCCTGTACTACATATATTACATTCAATAGTGATATTTATAATAAAAAAAGATATTTTATTTTCAATGATTAAATATAAATTAATTAGTTAATATTTCATAAATCCTACATTCAATAGTGATATTTATAATAAAAAATATATATATTTTATTTTCAATGATTAAGTATAAATTAATTAGTTAATATTTCATAAATTCTACATTTGAATGTAATGCATTTAGTGTATATAAAAATCTCTATTTTTTTTAATTATATAAAATATACACACACTGAATCAAGGTTTAAACACATTCCTTCATAAAACCATGATAATTACTGTGAGTCTTGATTTAATCACTCAACCTCCTATACAGGGATATTAAAATAAGTAATTTACAACTTGAAACTCAAGAATTGATGTATTTTTTAAACAATACTGTAAAGTATATTCCATACACAAAATATATAAGGAAAATAAATGAAACCTGATATTTGCTTTTGTACAAGTTTACGACAGCGGCATGAACAAGAACTAGATAATGGGACACCAAATACGGCTCGGTTGCTGAAACTTTACTGTTGCAGTTCATATTTTAGGCAGGCGAGCATCTTCCAGGCACAGGGAAGCCTACTGAATAACCTCCTGCAGCAAAGGCCCATGGCTCATTGATCATTGTCCAATGTTTTACTTCATCCCCAAATTCTTTAAAACAAATCTCTGCATAATCTTGAAAATCTTTCCTGCATAATCCGCACTCTATCGGTAATCAATTTACATAATGTATTGGGGAAAAAAAATTTTAATGGAAAAATTTTGTCTGTATTTAGTGTAAAGGGTAAATATTTCATTTTTATTAGTCACATATAACCTTTGAATAATATGTCACAAATTTTATATTAGGTGTATTATACCTGACATAACCAAGAAATGTATTTATAGTATCAAACTGTTTCTTTAGTAATATTAAGAAGGAATGACTCTTACTATGGTGTATATCAGTACGTTTATACATATATAAATGAAATTAGAATTGTTGAATTTATTTTTATTTAATTATAATTATTGATTATTTTTTAATATTAATATCTATAATTAAATTAATAGTAATCTAATTTTTTAAATTTTATTTATATAAATACAAATTTTTGTATTGTAGAGAAAATCAATGATAAATATAGAGTAAAATTAAGTAGTTACACAATGCGAGGACGTAAGAAACCAGGATATTTATCTGACAAGGCTTAAGGAAGATCCCAATGGAACAATGTGACAAACGGTTGAATATCTGTTCACAGAAAACAGAAATACTATAAAATAAGGCTGAATTATATCCAGACCATTTGCTAGGAGCTCGTCAATGAGATTATTATAGTATTCCACTCCTTTGTTGACACCTCCAGATAGCATTCCATCTAAAAATAAAAAAAAATAACATACCTTTATTCGAATTGTTTGTATATGCATTTGTTTGTGTGTATAATTAAACTATATATATGCTACTTGGAAGTATTCTTGGCCATGAGATTGAGAATCTGTAAGCATCCAAACCCACCTGTTTCATTATCTTAACGTCTTCCTGTGATGTAAAACATAACAAACACACTAAGAAATTGGTGATTAATAATGTTGAATTTCACATTTGATATGACATATGAATAATTATAAATTCCCTACAATACCTTATTGCGGTGATATTGATCAACATCCACATCTCCATTGCTGTCGTCTTTAATCTCACCTGCCATTTTGCAAATTTGTATTTTTATTAGTTATTTATATAATTACTCTAGTATCTAGCAGTTAAAAAAATTCATTAATTCGAATGGACTTGGATGAATTTTATGAAATATTAAAACTCTCTAAATTTTTTAATATTTTTATATATATAATATTAAATTGAGTTATATTAAAAAATTTAAATTATGTAGGAATTATGCTACTGATTTAAAGTCGATTTTTTTAGCATGATATATAAACTTGAAAAAACATACCTATCCATGGGATAGTTAATAATTGAAGCATGGTCAAAGGAAGACCGATGATAAATGAATATGTTGATTTTTCATTTTAATTCAGAATAATTACAAGTTTAATCTTGAGCAGGACCAGCCTGCAGACTAGCTCCTGTGCATCAAAGGATATACATATATGGATATGTACATTGTCATACCTGCACATGTATGAGTAAATGTATCCCAGATGCTTGCATTGTGCTTTACCTCCTTTTGATGCACCTTCATACTGAAAGCATTAAGTGCAGGATTTTTTTTCATTAATATGTTTAATTATAAACTCAACATCATGTATCTTATATTAGTATAGGACGTGACATACACACACACAAAGCCAATTTTGGATTGGAAATGCTCACCTGGTAAGCTGATGATGTTGTCCCAAAGCTGAACCCTGTGGGAAAATTGCTTCGGTCGAAGGAGGCAATGCCATAGGTAGATGTGAGAGCTGTAATGGTGTTCAATTTGCCAGGAAAAACAAGAACGCAATAGAGAAGCTGGAAGAAATGGCACTCATCATTAATTGCCATTGTACAAGAACTTAATTAATTTATTAACTACTAATTAAATTAAGAGTAGATATACATAGCAATGTTGTCTAGCCTTTTTTTTTTTTTAATAGGGCAGTACACTGTATGGACTCAAAGAAGGGATATGAAGGACAAAGCATAATTTGACAAAAATGGCAGAATTAATCGAACTCATCCTTTTCATTATATACACCCTGTTTCCCTCTAGCTACTCTCTGATATATGTTTATTTTTAC
The DNA here is from genome assembly GCA_947683625.1 of Mallotus nudiflorus. Classification (NCBI taxonomy): domain Eukaryota; kingdom Viridiplantae; phylum Streptophyta; class Magnoliopsida; order Malpighiales; family Euphorbiaceae; genus Mallotus; species Mallotus nudiflorus. The sequence goes on along the minus strand of CANTUR010000717.1, from coordinate 408,864 downwards.
ATATATTTTGAGTTGATTTTTAATGAAATTTGAATAAGTAACTAGAATAATATGGGTAGAATATAAGTTTAATTAGGAAATATATTAGTATTAGTGTTTAATTAAAATTTTATTATTTACAACATATTTTTAGTAGTATTTATTTAATATTAATTAATTTTCTCTTTTTGTAGTTAAGACTAAAAAGGAATTCAAGAAGAGAAAGGATTTATGCAAGCACAATATATGACACCATTTCCCAAACCGTGTTAAGTGAAATATGTTGCATTAAGAAGTTTTAACATGGCTTCACCAAGCCATGTTGATTGCCAAGTAAAGAAAAAGGAAGCAAGTTTGCCATGGTTTTACACGTGGTTTGCCTATGCCATGACTGTGCTGTCACTTGAATTATTTGGATATCCCATGGTTTCCCAAACTATGTCTCAAGTCATGGACTCATCTTGAGCTGCATGCAACAAGAAATGACATTTCAAACAGCTGTGTCATAAGCTGTGTTTTGAAAAATAAGTTTTCTTGTTTTGAAAGAAAATGAGAATTTAATGTAAAGGAGGACTCTCTTTCAACCCTAGCATATAAAAGGAGACTAAATAGCTATTTAAGGGGGCATTCCGCTTTGAGGAGGCAACAAACAAGAGCACATAAGGATTCAAGAAGAACTATCTTTATTTTCTTCTTCATCTTTTATATCTTTTAATTATGTTTGTTTGCTTCGCCATAATTATGCGTAGCTAATTTTCTTTTAGGGTTTAGGTTAGGAGTAGCTATTATATGATGTGATTGAATACAAGTTTTTATTTATTTAATTTGATTTTCAGTTAATTATACAAGTTGCACTTAATGTATGTTTTCATTCTTAACCAACTTGTTTGCATGTTTATGGGTAAATTCACCAATTAGAGTTAGACCACTCGATCCATACGCTTGCAGATTTTAAAATGCAACAAGTTTTTAGTGCTGTTGTCAGGGACTAAAAATATTGATATTAATTTAATTTTTACTTTTCTTAGACTATTATTTTTTCTTTTAATCTTACTTGTTTTGCTTATTAATTTTTCAGGCAATTTTTGCTAGTGTATGAACACTTGATTTACGGGGACAAACTTAGAGAAGATCAACCTTGAAATCGAGAAATCATGCAAGAAAAATCGAAAGGAAAAGCGCAAAAAAGACAAGTGAAAGATGGTTGAAGATCAAGCGGCACAACCAGCAAGGATTCGTGCTCTCCAATAGTATACAATGCTTAATCTAGGAGACACCTATAACAGCATTGTGAGGCCTATTGTTGAAGCCAACACTTTTGAAATTAAACCAGTAATTATTCAAATGGTTTCACAGTTCTAATTTGGAGGTCTCCAAAGTGAAGATCCTAATGCCCATTTAGCCAATTTTTAGAGATTTTGACACTTTCAAAATGAATGGGGTTAGTCAGGATGTAATAAAGTTAAGGTTACTCCTTCTCTTTAAAAGATAAGGCTAAATTGTGGTTGCACTCCTTAGTATCGCAGTCCATTACCATATGGGGCACGTTGTTAAAGGCATTCTTGGGCAAATATTTCCCATTGGGCAAAACAATAAAATTCAGGCAAGAGATTACAAGTTTCGCTTAACATCATGGTGAATCTTTATATGAAGCATGAGAGAGGTTCAAAGATTTAGAACATCGATGTCCTTACCATGGAGTTCTATAATAGCTACTCATTCATACCTTTTATCAAAGACTCACCAAACTAATAAGAATTACTATTGATGCTATCGCTCAAGGTTTATTCATGAGCAAGACAGCCGAAAATGCCTATAATCTTCTTAAGGCTATGACATCTAACTACTAATGGAAAGGAGAAAGAAACACCCCAAGGAAAGTTGTAGGTTTGCATGAAGTGGACAGGTGGAATCTTCTTAATGCCAAAATTGATGTGCTCACGAGAAACTTGAAGCTACCGCTAAAGTGTCAAATCTAATGGCTATTTATTCTTGTGAGTTTTATGGAGGAGGACACTCAACTATTGAATGCCAAGGAAGTCTTGCTTCTTAAGATCAATATATATAGCAACTTAATGCTCTGAACAACTATTAAAGGAACCAAGGAAACCCCTACTCAAACACATACAATCTAGGATGGCGTAACCACCTAAACTTTTTATGGTCTAATTAAGGGGGAGTCCAGAATGCCAACCAAGGATTCAAGCAACCTCCACCGGGTTTCTAACAAAATAATTCTATCCATCAACATCAAGAGAGCAAACCTAACCTTGAGACCATTATGGAGAAATTTTTGAAGGATCAAGAAAAACAAAAGGAAGCCATCAATAATCTAACCTCTCAAATGAGCCAACTTTTTGCTCATAACAAGATGTTAGAAAACCAAATTACATCTTAAACCTTTAGCTCATGACAAGGTGGTATGCTGAATAGTCAACCTGAACATCCAAGAGAGCAAGCAAAGGCAATAATACTTAGGAGTGGAAAAAAATTACCTAAGGTTAAGACCAAAGGACTAGAAGAAGGAACTATATAAGTCACTCTAGAGGAGGAACAAAGGACTGATGTAAATGAGGAAAAGAAGGAAACACCCCTCAATACACCACCACTACCCTTTCCTCAAAGGAAATAAAAATCCAAGTTGGACAAGCAATTTGAGAAGCTTATGAAATCATTTCAATAACTCAAGCTCAACATACCACTTTTGGACGTGATAAATACAATGCCTGCTTACTCCAAATTTTTAAAGGACATCATCTCACATAAGCAGAAGTAGGAAGATTATGAAACAATTCTTATCAATGAGGAATGAAATATTGTTATTCAGAATAAGCTCTCATAAAAGCTTAAGCACCTGGGGAGTATCACCATCCTTTGCATTATTGGGATTGAATTTATAGGTAAATCTCTTTGTGATTTAGGTGCAAGAGTGAGCATAATGTCTCTCTCCTTTTATAGCATTAAAACATTGGTGAGCCACAATCAAGAACGGTGTCACTACAACTCACAGATAGGTTAATCATCTATCCTTATAAAATTCTCGAAGATGTAGCCATCAAGGTTGGAGACTATTATATGCCCATTAATTTTATCATATTGGGAATGGAGGAGGACCATCTAATTCCAATAATCACGAGACGTCCATTCCTAGCCACAATCGGTACAATAATTGATGTCAAATGAGGTAAAATCTTGCCTAAAATTAGAGATATAACAAGGTGGAGTTTGATGTTTTCAAAATGGCAAGGCAAACTACCACCATGGGATCATGTTTTTATATGGATGCAATTGAGAGCTGTGTTTAAGGGGTTTTTGGAAAATAACTCACTCAAGACCCACTTGAAGCTTGCTTGGTCCATGATGTAAAATAAGATGATATAAATAAAGAAGTGGTAATGTTCAATCACTTTCTCAATGTTAATCTTACACTAAACAAGAAGCAATTAATAAGATATGGGCCTTTACCCTCCAATATTTTTTTGTGTAAGTATATTGAAGGAGGACAATGCACCTAAGGTAGAACTCAAAACTCTTCCTTTATCTTTGAGGTTCATATTGCATAGCAAAAAGAGGCTCACAAAGTTAGTGAATGGGATATTTTCAACACCTCACGGGATCAAGCATGACATGACTATGCAGTGCCTAGGGCAATATTCCTCTTTAAAATTTTCCTTTTAGTTTCTACCTTTTTTGCATGTGTTTTATCATTGGGGACAATGATGTGGCTAGTGTGGGGGAGGGTTTCTATTTTATTTTTTGTTTGCATGTCGTTTAGTTTTTATTTTGTTCATTCTAGTAAAAAAATTAAAGTTTTTTTTAATATATATATTAGGCAATTATTCAACATTCATTAATCTTCAACTTGGTTTCCCATATTTTGTTTAGCTTGTCCTTAAAACTTTTTGTTGATTTTTTTTGCAAAATTGATGCTCAATTGCAATTTGAGAATAATAGTGTATAAATGTGCATTTTTGATTCAATTATCGAATTATTGAATGATTTATTAATTAGGATAATTGTACATGGTCATTATGTATGAAAATTTTAGTTTTTATAGCCTAAGCATGAGCTTAGAGATTGAATTTATGGATGATTTTAGGAGAGGAAGCTTATTAGTTTGTAACTCTAAAAAACAAATCTCTATTTTCTCAAGCAAGACCAGTACTTAATTTTAAAACATTTTATGCTATGAATCTACTCCAATACTCTAATTAGAGTAAGTGTATTCAAAAAACCCACTTAGCGATATTCACGTTTAGTAATACAGGAACGATAGAGGATGACTAAGAGTAGGAGGATTTGACTAGAGAGAATATAAAAAAAAAAAAAAAGACATTGTGAAATGGAGCGTAAAACACATCCACAACCACAGTTTTAAAAAAAGAGCTATAAACCTTAATGCTTTTCTTTAGAGTTATGATCATTGGATGTTAAAGAGTTGTGTGCTTAAGTTATAATTAGTAAATTGTTCATATATGATGTATTTTTGTCCGATTATCCTTTTTAGTAAACAAGTTTCAGTTTTAATCTTATCAGCTTGCATGTCTTAGAAACTATAAATCTTTGGTTATAGTTGAGTTTATTTTTTAAATTTGATTTTTGATTTTTGCTTGAGGACAAGTAAAGCTTTAGTGTAAGGGAATTTGAAGTATGTTATTTTTACGTATATTATGAGTTGATTTTGAATGAAATTTGAATAAGTAATTAGAATAATGTGGGTAGAATATAATTTTAATTAGGAAATATATTAGTGTTAGTGTTTAATTAGGATTTTATTATTTACATCATATTTTTAGTAGTTTTTATTTAATATTAATTAATTTTCTCCTTTTGTAGTTAAGACTAAAAAGGAATCCAAGTAAAGAAAGGATTTGTGCAAGCATAATATGTGACATGGTTTCCCAAATCGTGTTAAGTGAAAGATGTTGTAATAAGAAGTTTTGACATGGCTTCGCCAAGCCATGTTGATTGCCAAGTAAATAACAAGGAAGCAAGTTCGCCACGGTTTTGCACATGGTTTGCCTAAGTCGTGACTGTGTTATCACTTGAATTATTTGGATATCCCACAGATTCCTAAATTGTGTCTCAAGTTGTGGACTCATCTTAAGCTGCATGCAACATGAAATGACATTTCAAATGGTCGCGTTATAAGCTGTGTTTTAAAAAATAAGTTTTTTTTTGTTTTGGAAGAATAAGGGAATTTAATGCAAAGGAGGACTCTCTTTCAACCCCAACATATAAAAGGAGACTAAATAGCTGTTTAAAGGGGCATTCTGCATTGAGGAGGTAGTAGACAAAAGCACGCAAGGATTCAAGAAGAACTATCTTTATTTTCTTCTTCATCTTTTATATCTTTTAATTATGTTTATTTGCTTCGCCATAATTATGCGTAGCTAATTTTCTTTTAGGGTTTAGGTTAAGAGTAGCTATTCTATGATGTGATTGAACATAAATTTTTATTTATTTAATTTGATTTTGAGTTAATTCTATGAGTTGTACTTAATGTATGTTTTCATTCTTGGCCATCTTGTTTGTATGTTTATGAGTAAATTCACCAACGAAAGTTAGGGAAATTCATTAACTTAAAACTCATAGGACTTAGATCACTCGACCACGAGAGTAGGTGAACTCTACGGGGAACCATGACAGTAGGCAGGGATCTATGGTGGTAAACTAATAATTGTTAAGGAACTTAATGAGTTTATATTAACTTTTTAACCACAAGAGTAGGCTAAACTTTAATCTTTACACGCTTAATTGAACTCGAAAAAGTCTTTAGGTATTTTAGAACGATTACATTTAACTGAAGTCAATGTCTTTTGTATGTTAATTTGTTCATGATCAGATTAGAATAGTGAAACTAAATCTAGACTCTAAACTTTTTATCATTTGATTATAGTTTAATTCTTTTTACTTTGTTTATATTACATTTGCAATATCATTTTATTTAATTTACTAGCTAAGGACATAAGTAAAAATATTAATACTCAATATACAATCTTCATGGGAACAATAATTATTTATACTACAATCGCGATCCATGTGTTTGCAGGTTTTAAAATGCAACACTAACAAACTAACAATGCTAAGCAATTTCCCCCCTCCCCTTCTTCCCCAGCCCCAAAAAATCAGGAAAAATTTATTCTGAAAGCAATATGCATTGCTAGATCTTTTTAACTTCTTCTATTAGCAATTCTTAATTAATTTAAGTATGATTGGTTCCTACTTCATTGCTCGTTAATTATACAGAAATTAAATTTGATTCCAATTTATTTATTAACAATACTTTGATGATACAAGTAGTGCAAGAAAACCCTTTTAAATTAAGTTTACAAAAATATTTTTCTATTTATATGTCAAAATTTGGAAGGTGATTGTTTGGTAAAAAATGAGGGTGAGAATTGAAATCGTGTGGGAATCGGAATCAGAATGAACAATTCCGATTCCTAGTGTTTGGTTGACTAAAATTAATATGAGAATGAAAATATGATTCCCCCATCAATGAGAATCACCATTCCCTTCTTTTTTTAGAAAATAATTTTTTATTCTCTTAGAAATCAAGTCAGATAAATTATAAATTAGTTAAATATTTAAATATTAACATTTATTTTTAAAATTTATAAATGAAACATATAAATTAATAAAAATATGCATTAAACGTTTGAATAAAAAATATTTATTAAAAGTAAATAATTTTTCCACTTTTTAAAAAAATTATAACAATAATTTTATAAATTAATATTTTATGGTACATAATTATAATATTAATTTTTAATATATAAAAAAATTATAATGTTACCTTTTATATACAAAAATAATTACAAAAATATTTTCTCATAAAAGTAATTTTAGTTGTTCAATCCTATTACCATTTTCCAGTGAAAGTAAACACTTTTTTTAAAATTTCATTCCTTTTTTCATTCATTCTCATTTTTATTCTCATTTTAATTCCGAAGTATGAATCAAATGTCTCCTTAATATACTAAACTTTATTGGGTGATTGGCGCTACTATGTTGCAAGGCAAGATGGTATATATATATATATATATATATATATATATATATATATATATATAGGACTACGATACATATTCCACCTCGTAATATGTACAATTCATCGTGAGTTGGGGTAAATTTCAATTTTGCCTTTTTATAATTTTTTTGAATTTTTTTTTTAATTTAAAACCTAAGTTGTACATGAGTAAATCCGTTGTTAAAAAATTTAAACGCTCATAACTTAAATTTTTTTTTTAAATTTAAAACCTAAATTGCAAACGAATAAACCTATCATATAAAAATTTAAACACCCGTAAAGCATAATTTTTTTTAATAATTAAATGAAAAAAATAAAGCATTTTGTTTTAAAATCTAAAACCTAAATTGTATACGGGTAAATCCATTTTGTAAGAATTTAAATTTCTGAAATTTATAAATTTTTTTTTATAATTAAATGAAAAAAATAAAATTCTTTTAGAATTTAAATTATATATAAATAAACTTATCGTATAATAATTTAAACATCTAAAATCTGTAAATTTTTTTTTATAATCTAAAAAAATTAAACTGAAAATAAAATATTAATTATATTACAAATTGCGATGCATTCCAGCGTCGCAACTCTAAATCATTTCCCATATATATATTGGCTAGAAGTAAGTAGTGCTACGCTTTATGGATGAATTATAATCATAAGGTTTGATAGAATAGCTAGTTAGGTAGTGGTATCTCATGATGACCGGCTTGACCTTTGTTAATGCCATGTGAATTAATGTCTGCTGGACAAAATTAAGCACATCCAAGTGGCAATGGTGATTAGACAGGTGACTGCTTTTTTTTTTTTGGGAAAATTTTCTTTTCTATAAAGGGAAAGATGCCATTAAGATTTGAACATGTGATTAGCACACCTCCCAGTTTATGGCATGTGATTAGCACACCTCCCAACTTGTGGCTTTGATTTGGTGCATTTCTAGTAAGAATCAAACACTAGTTTGCAGTCACCTCTTGCAGTACTCTCCACCAATTTGCCATAATAAGCTACGTGAATAGGCACTAAATTAAGTTAATAAAGCTTTTGAAATGAATCAGAGAGAAATTAATGATGTTCTTTGTGAGATGGTGAACCACATTAGAGGCAATATATACACACGCATACATCTCTAATTGGCATTTTTGTTATAGCCCTTAACTAAATTTATGGAGCTAATTATTTTTTTGGCCTAATAGAAATGGTTGGTATAGAGAATCGAACAGTGATTTCTCAAGTTCCCTGCCAAAGTATAATGCCATTACAATTACACCAAATAAGGGATGATTAAGGAGCTATTATCAAATAATTAGCTAATTAATGGAGATGATGATTTACTAATTAAGTCTTCTATTTGAATATTTTAGACAAGTAATTAATGTAACTTGTACATTATTACATTTATTGAAAGAACATGTGTCCTCCTTTTTTATTTAAGAGCCTGGTATATATAAGTATCGTGACTCTATTTCCTGAGGAACTTCTTGAACCAGTGAGCTGAAAGTTTAGGGTATCTCTTCAATCCATTTTTATAATCAATGTAGTTGATTCCAAAGCGCACAGTGTAACCTGAACTCCATTCAAAATTATCCAATAATGACCATGCAAAGTACCCTTTCACATTAACACCATCCCTGTGAAAAGATCAAGAACCAGACAATTTAGACCAATGAAATGGATGCTCGTGGTAATTAAATTAATTAATTGACTAAGCACTTACTCGATTGCTTTTTTCAGAAAGGCAAGATGACGATAGTAGTAATCTATCCTCATATTGTCAATGAGTTGTTCCTCCAGTGGTAATGTAGCATTATTGAACTCATCAATACCTATTCAACATGTGGCAAGACAGATTTGATTGACATGTCAAATGGCATATTTCACATATTAAGTAAGGTTCATGCCGTTGTGAAGCTATATATAGAAATAACTTTTACCATTCTCAGTGATGTAAATAAGTGGATTGTTGTACTTCTTTTTGGTGTAGAGCAAAAGATCTCTAAACCCTCTTGGATAAACATAGAGCCAATCTGAAGCTGCCTGCAATTTTTTCCATTAACAGTTAACTATGACTTTATGAAGATAGATCAATCCATTTTTTTTTTATTTGTTTTACATACCCTAGGACCAATAGGAACACCATTACGCTCAGCTGCATAAACCCAAAAGAATTAAAAAAAAAATCATGGGGACTGTTAATGCTAAGTCACAAACTTAAGCAGAACAATTTTCAAGTATAGATGGAGCATATATATATTTTTGCTTACTTAAAAGATTAGCTCGGGCATCCGTTAAAATACTAGCATTAATGGCATTAGAGTAGTGCACATATGCTGCATAATTAGCACTATAATAGTTCAATCCAAGAAAATCAATTGACCCTTTTAGCATTTTAGATTGCTTCTCTGAAAATTTAGGAAGTCTATTCCCAACAAAGGACCTTAGTGTGTGTGGATAATCCCCATTTGTCAACGGGTTCAAAAACCTGAAAATCAAAAGCCACAAGAGGTTCCAGGTTATGATTTGGGAAAAAAAATTGCATATGTTGTTAAACAAATAAACGTTACACACACATATATATATATGAGATGTTAATTCTATAACGACAGGAAATACTTTTTATAGCGCATGAAATATTATTAATTAAAATAAATTTTCTTGTGTTGCAAAAAATTTATCGCTAGAATTAAATTTGTCATTGAAAATTTTAATCATGGAATTAAATAACTCATCCTATTTTTCTTAAAAGATTCTTTAACGATTTGATTAATAAAAGTAAAATATGTATTTTTCCATTACAATTTATTATTTTGGTTAAAATTTGAAGAAGAAAAAGCCTTCAATCTGGTGTTGCAGTTATCAATTTTCTTGAAAAAGAAGCAAAGAAAGGGAAAAAAACAAAGGAATATAATTTTCTCTTTTCCTCACTACCATAATTTTAATTAGTGAAACATGACAGGTAAACAGCAAAGATGAAGCACCAAATTAGATCAGTGGCAAACATATGTATATATATTCTCTTTAGGGTACACCTAAAGTGCGGGAAATAGGGAAAAGGAGGCTAGAATGCATGTGGAGGCATATCTTGACTCTTGAGTATTTGATGGTTCAAATTAATCTTCAATGGCGTCCTTGTCTCTATACATTTTTCCGTTGAAAGTGAATGCAATTCAGGAATCTTCAATATTTAAAGTCAAGTGACATGACTAAAATTCCTGGATAGTGTTGCCTCTTTTCTCTTGGCTTATCTTTTTTTTTTTGGACGATTTGATCTTGGCTTATGTTATCTCATATATTATGTATTTTTAATTCAAAAGAAGATATCAATTTACACTGGCTAAACTTGTCCACAAAGCTAATGGTAGAGGACTTACCATCTTTGTAGGAGAGGAGGATTTAAATCCCTCACTCTGTGGTTAAAAAAAAAAAAATTATTTACTAAGTGTTAGTGAGATAGTACTCAAATGATAACTTATTTTAAAGAATATTTTATTTAAGGTATAAAATTCAACTTTTATCATCTCCATTTTTTAAAAAAAGGTTAGTTATTTGCATTTATGTAGTTTATCAAAAATTTGATCATATAACCTTATTATTAGAAAAGAAAAAAAAAAAACTTATTCATTGGTTACGTACCATCCCAACATGAAATCGAGTGCTCTTTCTGCAGCATATTGGTCATGCTTGGCATTTGAGTAGGGCACGACCCAATTCGACACTAATGTAATCCCTATCACCCCCTTCTGCTTCGCCTGCCAAATAATTACAACATAAATTTTTCTTGTTCAAAAAAAAAAAAAAAAAAAAAAAAAAAGAATTGATTAGATACATCCTCAACCTGATACGTTGTCTTGTACAATTTTACTGCAGCGGCATGAGCAAGAAGCAGGTTGTGCGCTACGATATACGGCTCGGTTCCTGAATCCCCACCTGTACAATTTAACCGTTGCCAGTCTGAACAACGACCTGGTGCTCCTGTCCCCGTGGCATAGCCACTCATGCTATAACTCAATGGCTCATTCAATGTGATCCAATGCTTCACTCTATCTCCAAAGTGTTTGAAACATATCTCCGTATAGTCTCGAAAATCATCACTATACATTAACATTTAAATTCTAAAAATTTTCATACTTAACACATCAATAATTTTTTTTTTTTTTAAATAAAAATTTATGTTTGTTTGCTGCATCACGAAGGCTCTTTCAGTTCGTGGTTGGGGCTCATTCAGGGGACGAATTTTGTGCTTATTGATGAGCAATTATTATATTAATTATAGTTAACTAACTTACACAATTTTAGAACCAAGAAAACCACCATATTCATCTTCCAAAGCTTGGGGAAGATCCCAGTGAAAGAGAGTAATAAAGGGTTGAATACCTGCCCGCAACATATGACAAAAACAACCAAACTGAATCGATCACCTGATCTCTTTGACGAATAAATAATGAATATATATATATATATATATAAGATTGGATGATGATTATAACCATTGGCTAGAAGCTCATTGATGAGGTTGTTATAGTACTTGATTCCTTCTGGATTGACACCCCCTTTTAGCTTGCCTTCTGAAAGTAATTATTTCAATATAAAATTCGTTAGCTCTCGTTAATTATCCAATTAATTACACTAATGCAAGTAGCAGGAATGGGTTTTGATTCTTCTTACTTGGCAATATTCTTGACCAAGAGATCGAAAATCTATAAGCATCCAACCCCATCTCTTTCATAATGCCAACATCTTCCTGGAGTGCAACACATGGATATGTTATGTATATTGAGAATTACTATAAAAAATAATTATTAACCTTTTAACCAAGCATTTTCACTTTTAATTTCCCACTTTATATATATTTACCTTGTATCGATGATATTGATCAACAGCCACATCTCCACTGCTACCATCCTTTATTTTACCTGCCATTAATTTAACCATGTATATATGTTTACTTAATCACAAAATTAAATAAAACCACATATATTGTGTTTAAAACAATAATCATATTAATAAGATATGACCACATTGAAACAAATGCAAAATAGACAAAAGAAAACGTTTTTCAAGAGGGTGTCCGTGTCCGTATACCCGTGTCAGTATATGTATTGTATTGTCAAAAAAAAAAAAAAGTTTCTCAAAGGTGTTTGACAATTCAAACCCATGAAAAATTGCACTGTTGATGGATAAGGTTCAGTAGGCGTCTTCATTCTTTTTTTCTTTTTTATTGTTAGCATTGACAGAGAAATTTTAGCAGTGGTGAGAGTTACATTATCTTATATTGGCCCGGAGGGCGATGATACATCAATCATTGTACATCAAGAAACAGGACTCGATATTTTATTAGAAGAGATAATATCACAACATTTACTTTATATGTCGCATATGGGTTGCTTCCATATCTTAATCTTATTTTCTTTTACTGAAAATTAATTTGGTATTATGAAATATAAATGAAAGATATTCAGATGATCATTGTCCAACAGTTACAATCAACATATAAGAACTTAAGCTTATGAGAGAAGATTTCAAGTCTCCATAAATAATTTTAATATCTCAAACATCAATAATAAGCTTGGGATAAGTATTAGGTATTACGGATAAGCTGTATACTGGAGAGAAACTATGCAGATGAAAGGTTATTCATATAGAAAGTTCCGTAAAATCTGTTCACTCATCTATTCTTCGAGTGCGTGTTCTCTTCTAGTATTTGGTGTAGAGTGTTAAATTAAAAGCCTGATAGAAGCTGATGGAGAGATCCAATAGTTTAGCAAGTAAAAGATGTGGAGGTAAAGGGTCTTTTTTTTTTTTTTTTTTTTCTTTGGCTTTGCGAAGATTGCAGCGATACTGAAGAACAGTGGCAAGCTGTAAAGGGCTTGTAAGAATAAAAGTCTGCTTGGGTTGGAATTCGGGCCCGGCAACACCATCGTAGGTTGTTGGCCAGCAACAACAAGCTGCAAAGGGCTTTCGGTTTTAGCATTAAATTTTTGTTTGGCCTGCTTGACCAAAATTATATATATATATAATCTTCAACTTTTCAAACAATTAACAGTAATATATATATATAATCTTCAACTTTTCAAACAATTAACAGTACTAAAACTAGAATAATTAATGATCATAAAAGAAATGAAAGACCACACACAGATAGAAATTTCGGAGAGATGGACCTGGATATCTGTGAGTGTAAGTATCCCAAATACTTGGTCCTCTACCATCTATATTTGCTGCACCTTCGTACTGGTGACAAAAATGACATGTTTTAGCATTTGAACATTTTATGTGAAACAGAACTGACTAAACTGTACTTAAGACTAACCTGGTAAGATGCCGATGCTGTCCCAAAAAGAAAACCTGCCGGAAAACTGCTGCGGTTAAGCGAAACAGGATCATAGTTGGGTGGCAAAGCTACATCACTACTAGTGCTTATAATCTCTACTAAGCCAAGAAGAAGTAATAGGGTCAACAGAAGATAGCTCTGAAATGCCATATTCTTTGATTGTGCTGACTAAGAGCGGTATGTCTCAACATATATATAGAGTAAATGAGTATCTACGTACATATATAAATATATATATCTGGTTAAGTCTAAAACACCAAAATATGCGTCGAATAATTTTTTGGTTTGAAAGTTAATAAAGTTCAAACAAAAATGATGAGTGATAAGTTTCACTTTAAATATTATTTTTTATTCTTTCCAAACTGAAAAAAATAAAAGTAATTTTTAAGTATTATTATCTTATTCTCAATTTATGTTAATATTTTACCGTTAATTTTTTTTTTGTTTAACATATTCAGAACTCACAGTACAACTAAAAGCAGGAGAAAAACCTCCATATTATTTAAGAATTGAGGCTGAAGGGTCCATCTCTTGATATGAGGAAAACCTTTATTCAAGCCTAACAATCAAAGGAATATCACAAAGGTAGTGTGTGTGTGTGTGAGAAGTCAAGCCACCATGGATTTTATGTGGTTACAAATTTCTTGTGTCTAATCATACAAAAGAAGAATAAACTAAGAATCACATTTTCATGAAAATTCGTATTCGTTTTAGCAGTTACTGACCAATTTGCATTGTTAAAAAATAAAAAATAAAACTGACCAATTTGCAGGCGCACCCATAACATAAATAATTAGCTGTACACTGCCATATGGTCTTCAGTTCTTTTGTATGAGCTGCTAACTAGAGACAACAACGTTCACCAAAAAACCAAAACAAAAAACAGAAAACCTAGCTAAAGACAACTTTTTATCTGATTTTTTTTTTTTGAATTTCGGATTGAATAATAAATTAATTATAGTAACGGGCAAGACCTGCGTTTTTTACTACGAGTCAACCAGTCAAGGTTGGCGGGTGACAATTTTACACGAATTTATTCTCCTTAGCCTTGGGGATCCTATAGGAATCTTCCCAAATTCAAATCTTCATGTTGAACAAGATAATAATTAATATATAGATGATTAATAATTTTACAATTAATTAAATTAAATTAAATTTTAAATATTCATAACTCTTAATTTTTTTTTTAAACCCCAAAACAAAGCTTTATTAACTTTTCAAATCAATAGCAAGAGCAGCACTAAGAAACGAAGGTGCATCTTGCTAGAATGAAGGGTTAGCATGGAAACATACCACCTTAGCTAAAGAGTGAGCAGCACTAGTAGCTGATCGCTTAACACAATAGACCTTAACATTTGGTCTTAAATAATAAAGTGAAATACAATATGAAATAATAGCATCCCCTAAATAAGGACATTTGAATTAGTAAGAAGACAGATCCATCCAAAATGGGGACTATTCCAAAGTGGAGTTCTAAGCACAAAAAGAACATTCTCCTATCAAAATTATGATTCATTATCCCATACGGAATTTGACTCCTCCTAGGTTTGAGTATTACTATATATAGAGCCCTACATCCCTCATAGAGGGACATCTCATTCTCACATATTCTAGTTATCTTGTATTCTCCTTACTTCTGTCTTCTAACTTAGGCATCAGAGTGTTTATGGGGACTCTCCCCACCTCTCACCTTGCCTCCTGTTCATGGATTGCAGGATACCAAGCCCAAGAGTTCTGGAAACCAATTATCAAGTGGCGCTATCTGTGGGGACTCCTTGGGAAAAGCCATTCATTTACTTGCTAAACTAAAGACATCTTCACTATGACTTCTAGCCCACCACCAGCCTTGACTCCTGAAGCTGGCACCAACCCTTCCGCACCTATCCTTTCGACCGACCTCTCAGACCCTCTCCCAGCAATAATGCTTCCGCCCACCTTACAACATACTGGAGCCTCATTCGAACATATACCTTCACTCCCTGACAACACTCCGAGATACCTGTCCTTAGGCACATACCTCCCATATTACGCTCCACTATAACACCATCGATCAATACCTTCTATATATTTTCCAAGTCTACCAGAAACACCAGTAATAACTACTCTAAATTTAAACATTATAAACCAAACACTCAGCCTCAATCAAACTAACAGGGAAGCCATGATAAAAAATATTCAGGCACAGATAGCTTTGATGCAACAACAGCTAAATGCTATAATACAGAGTGGGCACTCTGAGCCGGCTCAAAACGATGATAACACAACACCCCAGCAGGCCCCGGGGATGAGCATGGGGAAGGGTAAAGCATCAAAAGGGGAGTGCAGTTCAACCATTCTAACTCTTGATGATTCAAAATTAGCTCAGAAGGTTGAAGAAGCAATATGCAAAGCCCAAACCAAACCTAGAAAAGAAGAAGAATGTGTTATGGATAGCAGAACTCCATTTGTCAGCAGAATAATTTAAACGAAGATCCATAGTAAGTTCAGAATCCCACAGCTTGATCAGTACAATGGGACGAGAGACCCTATTAACTATATATCAGCGTTCCAAACAAAAATGCTGCTCTAGAATGTAAATGATGGAATCATGTGTAGAGTCTTTCCAAGCACAATTATAAAGAATGCTCAAAAGTGTTTTAATCGACTCCCGGAGAATTTTGTCACTTATTTTGAGGATCTGGCGAAATAGTTTCGTATCAGATTCATTACCAATATTCCTTTAGCAAAAAACATCAACAATCTTTGGATGTGCTGTCAAGAAGTTGATGAATCTTTACGAAGTTACCTTGACCATTTCAATAAAATAGCCATGCAGATTGAGCATCTTGTTGATGAAGTCACTATAGAAGCTTTGAAAAATGGCACCAGACTCGGCAAGCTTAAAGACAAAATAATGACTAAAGAACTGAGTACCTTTGTAGAAGCAATGGAAATGGCGGTCCAAATGATAAAAATGGATGAAGACAAAAGGATGTGACGGGAAGAAGATAGGCCATCGATCAAGGATGAACGACTGAAACAGAGATGAGCAAGCTTCCCAAAAATGAATTTTAAAAATTTGGTAGAGAGATTTGACAGGGAAGCAGATAGATATACACCCTTGAACACCTCTCGGTCCCAAATCCTCATGTGGGTCAGGAAAAATGGAGTTGGGATCACCCCAGCCAAGAGAATCAGCCCAAGTCGGAGATTTACTCGGGATAAAGGACAGTACTGCGAGTACCACTGGGAATATGGGCATGACACAAAGGGCTGTAGAGAGCTGAAGAATGCCATAGACAGACTGGTGCATAGGGGAAAGCTTAATAATTTCATAGACGCACCGAGGAGAAGCAGAAACTCTGAAAGCCAAGAGCAGGACAGACCCAAAGTAAAGAAAACTCGGAAGGAGCCGATTGGAACGATCAACATGATCATAGGGGGAGAAAACACCAAAAAGAGATTAAAGCACAGTAGAGGAGAAAAATCAGTACTCGAGAGAAGCGATATTGTGTTCAATTCAGAAGATGATTTGCATGTACACCACCCCCATTGTGATGCTATAGTAATAACTGCGTGCATAAATAAGTATCGGTCAAAAAGCTACTGGTGGATAATGGAAGTGCTATCAATGTATTATCCTAGAATGCGTAAAAAGAAATGGGCGGCTTCGTTACTAACCTGAAAGCCATCTAAAACCCCATCACGATTTTTTGTGGTGGAACGATGCAACCAATGGGGATTGTCGAACTGAACCTAGAATTTAAAAATCAAGACGATGAGGAGACAAAAGTCGTTCGGATTGTATTCAATGTAATGGATATACGACTGGCCTATAATAGGATTACAGGATGACCGACACTTTATGAGGTAAATGCAATCACCAACATCTGATGCTTAACCATGAAATTTTTGATCAAGAATGGAACCCTTACTATTCGAGGAGATCATCACATGGCCAGACGGTGTTATCAGATGGCCATGAAGCCTCAAGCAGAGGCTTTTCCTTTAAAGGCATGGGAAGTTGAGAAGCAAGGCGCCAATCCATAACCAGTAGAAGATACAAAGACATTACAAATCAAGAAAGAAAAGATCGTGAAAATTAGCAACGCACTCAACCGGAATATCAGAGACGAAATAAGGGAAGTCCTTATTAGACACTTAGAGGATTTTTCTTCACAAGCATCTGAGATCGTCGGTGTGGACCTACAAGTTGCCTGTCATTGCCTAAACATCAAACCAAGCCAATAGCATAAAAAAAAAAGAACCTTTGCCTATGAAAGACAAAGAATCATTGCTGAAGAAACAATGAAGCTATTAGCAGCTGGGTTCATTAAAGAAGTTACTCACCCGGAATGGGTAGCTAACATGGTACTCATCAGAAAAGCAAATAGGAAGTACAAAATGTGTGTAGACTACACCGACCTCAACCGAGCATGCCCTAAGGATAGCTACCTGTTGCCCACGATTGACCAACTCGTCGATTCCATCGCTGGTCATGAATTATACAATTTCGTTGATGCAGCACAAGGTTATCACCAGATTCCGATGAAGGAAGAGGATCAAGATAAAACGTCCTTCATCACCCATGAAGGATTGTACTGTTACAAGGTGATGCCCTTCGGACTGAAAAACGTCGGGGCCACGTATCAAAGAATGATGAACCAAGTCCTCCATGACCAAATAAGAACAAGCGTAGAGGTATATGTGGACGACATCATCATCAAAAGAAAACATCCAGAATAGCACCCACAGGATGTGGATCGGGTTCTCCAGCTACTGAGCAAATCCAGGATCAAGTTGAATCCTGAGAAATGCATCTTCAGAGTCCAAGCAGGCAAATTCCTGGGATTTATGATATCTCACCGAGGCATTAAAGCCAATCCAGAAAAGATGGAAGCACCAAAGAACATCCATGAGGTGCAAAAGTTAAATGCCAGAATCACCGCGTAAGGGCATTTCATTTCTTGCTCAGCTAGGCAGTGTTTACCATTGTTCTGAGCTCTCAAAAATTCTGGGAAGTTTCAATGGTCCGCTGATTGTCAAGCGGCATTCGAAGACATTAAAAGATTCTTATTTTCACCACCCCTACTCAACCGATCGGTCCCAAATAAGACCTTATATTTATACCTTTCTATTGATCAATAATGCATCACTTCAGTATTGGTAAGAGAAGAAGGAAGCCAGCAAAGCCCTGTTTATTACGTCAATAAGATGCTTTGAGGACCTAAAATTCGCTATCCCATGTTGGACAAGTTAGCCATGGCTATGGTCCATGCCTCTCGAAAGCTTCGACATTACTTCTAGGCTCATCATGTCATAGTTCGATCCCGCTTCCCACTGCGAAAAATCTTACAAAGACCGGAGACTTCGGGCAGGCTAGTACATTGGTCGGTCTTACTCAATAAATTTGATATTGACTATGAGCCCTGGCAGTAAATGAAAGCCCAGACATTAGCAGATTTTGTACAAGAAATGGCTTCGGAAGACATAGCCTTGACCAAAGCACCGGAATGGAAGTTCTATATTGACGGAACATCCTCAGCTCAAGGTTCAGGTGCCAAAATAATCCTCAGAGGACTACACAAGGTTCACATCTAATATGCAGTTCGTATCAAGTACAATGCCACCAACAATGCAGCCGAGTACGAAGCACTCATTACAAGTTTGAAGTTGGCCACCGAAGTCAGGGCTGAACACCTCATCATATACTTGGACTCCCAACTGGTAGTCAACCAAGTCAGTGGAACATTCCAAGTCAAAGACACCTACATTGCCAAGTACGTAGACAAGGCCAAGTGGCTTTTACAACACATCGAACGGGACAGAGGCCGATGGGAAATCATTTAGATTCCCCAGGGAAGAAAACAGTGAAGTCGACTACCTTGCCAAATCTACAGCTGAAAATAATCAAGCATTCGGGGATATGAATTTCACCGAGTCACTAACCAGTCCCAGCACAAAAGACACCAAAGTTTTGGAGACACAGGTAGTCTCGGAGGATGCGACCGATAATCCAATATCTGCAGCATGAACACTCCCAGAAGACAAGCTGAAGACTCGAAAGCTCAGGACCAAGGAAACCTACTATTCCATCCATCAAGGGGGGCTCTATTAAAAATCCCTTTCACACTCATAGTCCAAGTGCGTTTCACCAGAGGAAGGAAATTACATACTCCGAGAAATCCATGAGGGAATTTGTGGAGCACAAGAATCCCACTATTCACTCACTCGAAAGGCACTACTCCAAGGGTATTACTGGCCTACCATGTCCAAAGATGCCCAGCAGCTAACGCAATCATGTCCCTAGTGCCAGCACTATGCTCAACTCAGTCACAAATCTTCTCAGCTCCTGCATCCCATCGGTAACCCTTGGCCATTCGCTATGTGGGGGATGGACATCCTTGGTCCTTTCCCTCCTTCTACCTAGCAGAAAAAGTTTTTAATTATGGCCATTGACCATTTCACTAAGTGGGTAAAAGTAGAAGCAGTCCTAACCATTATAGAAGCACGGATACAACACTTATTCTAGAAGGAGATCATTTGCAAGTTCAGCATCCCCCCATACTTTAATTATGGAAAACGGCAAAAATTTCAATAATAATAAGTTTAGAGGTTTCTGCTCAAACCTTAGTATAAAGCTGCGCTTCACCTCAATAGCTCACCCGCAGACAAACGGACAAACGGAAGTCACAAACATAATTCTCATATAAGGATTAAAGAAGAGACTTGATGAGAAAAAGGGAAATTGGGTCAAAGAACTCAACAACATAATCTAGGCCTATAAAACCACACCTCGATCATCCACCGGTGAGACACCATTCAAACAGACTTATGGCATGGACGCAGTAATACCCGTGGAAATTGGGTCACTAAGTTACCGGGTAAGCCAGAATCTCGATCACACCATCAACAACGTTGACGCCTGGATATGCCTAGACCTATTAGAGGAACGAAGAGAACAAGCTACAGCTATAGCTGAAGCACATCGGCAAAAGGTAACACGGTACCATCATCAACGACATTAACCAAAATAATTCAAGTTGGGAGACTGGGTACTCAGAAGAGCAGATATTGGCAAAGGCACCTAAGGAACTGGCAAGTTAGGTCTAAACTGGGAAGGTCCATACCAAATCTCGGCAAGCACAACGAAAGGAGCATACAAACTAAGAGAAAGACGAAGCAAAGAGCTACCATGATTTTAGAACTCAGACTCTCTCAGAAAATACTATCAATAAAATTTTATTCAATACATGATTCAATAAAGTCTCTCTTCATTAATAAAATGCCCTTACATGTGATCAGTTATAAAAAAAAAAGAAAAGAAACATATACATATCTACTCCACTATATGCACACCCAGACCCCCAAGCTCGGAAACAGAGGGGGAAACCTCATCAACAATCTCTAGATGCACTACAGACCTAGTAGCAATAGTAGCCTCTGTAGTGTCCCTCGTAGGAATATAACTGGCCTTTTGACAGGCGTCCTCCTCCACAGCAAGTTTGGCAAGGTCTGCTGGCGTTATTCTATCCAACGCCCCTAGATCCAGTCTCGAGTCTTGAGAGAGGTGGATCCTCTTACACTCAGCCCGATAAGCTTTGAGAAACCCTCTTACCATGCCTTGGTACGCCTTCTTATCATTCGCTCGGGATTTCTCAAGCTCCGCCAGCCACCCATGGAGCTCAGCAATTTGAAGATCCTGCTCTTCGATCCTCCTCGTCAGCTGGGCTTGGCTATGTTCCATCTCAGAAACTTTCTTATGATTCACCTCAGCATCGGACTTGGCCTCAAAATATTTTTTCTGGTAGTGCTCCAGGGTTGCCTTTGTGCCATCCAACTTCTTCTCAAAATCGATGGCTATAATTCCTACCTCCGTTTCCTTTAGGTTATACTGGCTCTTCAGGTAGAAGTATTGATCCTTCACCAGTAGCATTGATCCTTCACCAGTAGCAAGGTCTAAGTCATCTGCCAAAAATAAAAGGTTAGCTTCAATAAGAAACACATACGATAACAACATCAGTGGTAGAAGCTAGCTTACCTTTAGTCACTGGCCAATCATAGAGTCAAGCAACCCCTCTGAGCCCTTATCGGACCAACATTACATATCACCAGGCAGCCTTAGTGATTATGCGTACTGATCCCGCACTTGGCTATTAGAGATACTCGAGGGCTTCATTCGCTTTAATATCCAGCCCCTTATATCTGGACACCCAAATAACCACGGGTGTTGAACGTAAATCTCTTTAGCTAACCCCTCTGCATCAGACGCCAGATCAATCAATTGCCTCTTTCTTCGGCCAACCCGCTCTAACTGTTCAATTTCCATCACTGCTTTGCCCTTGGGGTCGGTAGGAACAGCTTCAGGTGCCACCGGAACTTTAGATTCAGGGGAAGGAGAGGCCCAAACTTCCTCTGCAGTAGCCAGCTCATTAACTAAGGAAATTCCGCTCGTAAAATCAAAAAAGTCAGCCATCTACAATCGTAAAAATAGAGCAAGTCAGAAATATAGCTCAAAGTAAAATAAACGTACCAGGGGAGTGAACATGACTCGGACAGACTCTCTATAGGTACCTCTGGGATACATCCTCCACCGATCAAGCTTCAATAAGCCCATCAAGATGTAGCCATAAAACCATCTCCGTATCATGGTCAAAAAGTTTCGCAGGACGGGTCACCTTTTAACACTCGTCAGACCACATCCTCTTAACATCCAAGAAGCCCGACTGATGCTTTACAATAAAAAAATGGTATCTCCACTTCTTGTGGAGATCCGAAAGCTTTACATAAAGGGTATGGTTGGGTACAGCTGATAAGGAGAACATCAGCTCTCCCTTCTTTCTAGTCAACCTATACAAATATCAAAAAACATCTAAATCAGGTTCCCTCCCCTATTCATACATTAGTTGGATGAACCCGATCAATATCCTATAGCTATTTGGGTGAAGTTGACCAAACACTATGTTATTTCTATTCAGAAATCCCTTTACAAAAGGATCTAGAGGAAATTTTAAACCCCCCTTTAACTGGTCAAAATACACTACTAATTTACTTAGCCCTAACGAGGGGGTATGGGCCCTAAACCTCCTATCTACGGTGTGAAGGGCGTAATTAGCAGGGATACAGAATCGCCTCCAATACCACCCCAGTAACTCACTATCTACATTAAAGATAAAAAGGTCAAAACTAACTTCTTCCCTTGGGGCTATAGTGAAGAAGGGAAATACATAATAGCAGAAACGAGGAAAAGAGGAAGAAGAAAGACAGAAAAATCACCTGGTTGCCACAAGCAAGAATTACAGCAAGCAGAAATGAAAACATCAGAGGCAATATCAATGCATTGAAGGCAAGAACAACAAAAAAGCAAAGAAGCAAAATACACTGGTTAACAAGCGCAGCAATATTTATAAAGACACGAAAGGATTTAGAAGCATGCCATTAACTGCCCTCATTATTATTGCATTCCTCCCAAGGCACCAGGGGCCTTTTGGGAATAAAAAAGCCCATTAGATGAGGGGTCGCGACAACGATGGCAGAAATGCTTTGTTTACTGACATACAAAATGATGCATCACTCACGCGATTTTAATTATGAATCCCTAAGAGTTGAAGTGAGGCCACCACGTGTCGGCCCGCCCACATTTTGACTGGGCCGCTTCATTAAGTGACTCAGAATGCATTTCAAGCAACGTTTTTAGCCCATTCTGGGTGTCCGAGCATCTAAGTCTCGCGTATCTAAGTCCAGTGAGTGAAGCTGGCACCCTCAGGTCACTTCTGTAATACTGAGGTTCTGAGCATGTAAGCCTCGCATCCCTGAACTGAGCATCTATGTCTCGCGCATCTAAGTCCAGTGACTGAAGCTGGCACCCTCAGGTCGCTTTTGTAGTACTAAGGTTCCAAGCATGTAAGCCTCGTGTCCTGAACCGAGCATCTAAGTCTCTCACATCTAAGTCCAATGACTGAAGCTGGCACCCTCAGGTCATTTCTGTAGTATTGAGGTTCTGAGCGTGTAAGCCTCACGTCCCTGAATCGAGCATCTAAGTCTTGCGCATCTAAGTCTAATGACTAAAGCTGGCACCCTCAGATCGCTTATATAGTACTGAGGTTCCGAGCTCGTAAAGCCTCGCGTCAATGCACCGAGTATCAAAAATCTAGTGACGACCGGTTCCGTCATATCGTTTCCAAATGGACGAGTTAATCTATTGTTGTGCTCATACGCACTTGGCGGATATCCCAGCTCTACAAATTATGATTCAACAATGACCATCCCGATACTCGACATCAAGCTTTACTCTCATTATGACTGAGGCTGGCCACCTCAGCTCACTCACCTTTATTACCATATTATACCCCTTATGAGAAAGCATCAGTATCTTACCTAGACATGACGGACATAAATATCCAAATACCCGGGGGGGGGGGCTCTTGATACCATCCAGTATGTTCCTACCTAGTTAGGGGCTCTTTACCCCCTAAATAGGGACACTTGGATTAGCAAGAAGACAAATCTGTCCAGAATGGGGACTACCCCAAAGTGGAGTCCTAAGCACAGAAGGAACACTCTCCTATTAAGATTATGATTCATTATCCCACACGGAATCTGACTCCTCCCAGGTTTGAGTATTACTATATATAGAGCCCTACATCCCTTACAAAGGGACATCTCATTCTCACATATTCTAGCTATCTTGTATTCTCCTTACTTCTGTTCTCTAACTTAGGCATTGGAGTATTCGTGGGGACTCTCCCTACCTCTCACCTTGCCTTCTATTTGTGGATTACAGGATACCAAGCCCAAGAGTTCCGGAAACCAATTATCAGCGTCCATTTCGATTATCATATTGGACAGTCCAAAATCAATACTCCATGACATTACTATTTTCAAACCCAAGGCTTTAGCCACATTTGCAAAAATGTAACCATGAAAAACTATTGTAACACACCCTAAAAATAGACCTAAAGAGTCCCAGTGGCACCATCCAACTTTAACATACTGAGAAGTAGAATCAATCGCAGCGTCAACGTTAATCTTAGTATTAATAGGTGGTGGAGGCGTTCAATAAATCAAACCTGATGAAGAAGAAATCATATCGCTGATAGAAACTTTTCAACTACCATCTTGCCAATCAGATAAAAATAAACAAGCAGACCTAACAACTACAAAAGCATTAGCTATTTTCCCCTGCTGTAACACTTCATTTCTCTCCTTCCAAATAAACCACAAATCATATAGATTTTCTCTGCTTGAGTTGTATTATAGTGCTTTAACATATTAAAACACCAAGAAGTAAAATTAGACTGTTGCTTTTCTAATAAAAACACACCTGTTGTAGCCCAACTCTCCCTTGCAAAATCATGATTAACAAAGGAATGAAATAAATGTTCTCTAAATGCCCCACTAACACACAATTGTTATCCACAGATAAACCTTTTAAACTCAATCTCTCTCTCGTTGGAAGGCAATTAGATAAGCAGGCACAACATTAGAGCTATATATGATACCAAACTTCCGTAAATTAATAGATTGTCTAGAGTCCCTCTCATACAAGGCCAAACTATCATGCATTACCTTAACCTCTCTTTCATCCGCTCTGAAGAAGAAAAAACTGTCATCTATAAAGAGCAGATAAGAAAGACTAAGAGCTCCACGATAAATACAACAGCTATGAATATCACCTATATCTTTAGCCTGCTTAATTAAAGCAGATAACCCTTCTGCACATAAAATAAACAAATACAGCGGAAGGGGATCCCCTTACTTAAGACCCTGACTTGAAGAAATAGGACCCCACTACATTCCCATTCATCAAAATCAAATAGTCAACTATAGTAACACACAACATCATCCAATCAATCCAAATATTGGTAAATTCTAATTTGCACAACATAGCACGCAAATAATCCCAAGTCATATGATCATAGGATTTACTAATATCAATTTTTAAAGCAACATGCCCAACTCTTCCTTTAGTTTTTCTCTTCATGTAATGAATACTTTCAAAAGTTACAATAATATTATCTTGAATACACCTCCCAGGAACAAAAGTAGACTGAAATTTTGAGACCAACTTAGGAAGAATTTTCTTGAGTCTATTAGCCAACACTTTTAAAATAATTTTAAACAACACATTATAGAGAGAGATTGGCCTTAAATCTTTCATGGAAGAGAGAGGATCACACTTAGGAATTAAGCAAATAATAAGATGATTAAACTCATCAGGAAAGCTTATTAAATCAAGTCAAGAGCAACATGCCAGAAAGATATCCCAACCCAAAACATTCTAAAAATGATGGTAAAATGAAAGATTAAAGCCGTTTAGACTAGAAGGCTTTATTCGGATGCATTTGAAAAATAACCTTCCTAAATTCTTCAATTTAAAATGGAGCAGTAAGCATAGCATTATCCTCAGAAGAGACCTTAGCTGACATATAATGCAAATTAATAGGATTAGAAAAGAAGGCTTAGAAAATAAATCATAAAAATAAGTAGAAGCCAAAACACAAAGTCCAGATTGATTCTCCACCCAATCCCCATTCTCATTCTTTAACCCCAAAATTTCATTTTTCTCTTCTTTAGAGAAGCCATGGCATGAAAATACTTTGAATTAGAATCCCCACCTTCAAGCCAAAATATTTTAGCCCTTCGCTTCTAATAAGATTCTTCTTAAACTAAAAAAGAATTAAGCAAATTTTGCTTTTCAAAAAGCAAATGGAAATCTTCAGTAGAAGTTGACTCCCTCAATCTAGCAATTTCTTTCTTATATTAAATAATTTGCTCAGCAAACTGTCTGCAAAACCTCTTACTCCAAGCCTCAATATCTATCAAACACTATTTAATCCTACCCAAAAGAGAACCACCCATAGAAGAAAGCCAACTAGTCTCAACAATCTCAATTAAATCATTCTCCAAAAGCCAAGAGATTTCAAATTTAAAACCATGTTGAAAATTAGGCCTCATAGGCGAACACAAACTCAAAAGAAGAGGAGTATGATAAAAAAGAACAACAACAAGATTATGTACCCTCACATTTGGGAATAAAGCTAACTAGGCGTCATTGATTATAACCATGTCCAATTTTTCACGAACGTAATGATCTAATCCTTTATTGCATTCCCAAGGAAAAGGATACCCCTCCAAAGGCAAGTCATGTAACTAACACTTATCCACAACATTACAAAAGCCCTTGTAGAGCCATGGAGGATGAGTTGTACCTCTATCTTTATCAAAATCAAGTATTAGGTCATTAAAGTCACAAAAAATACACTAAGGCAGATTATAAGCTAAATTCAACTAACGAATTAAATTTCAAGAATCTTGTCTTCTAGCTCTATCAGGAAAACCATAAAAACCTATACACCGCCAAGTAGTTTCATTCTCACCCACACATTGCATATCAATATAATTATTAGAAAAACTAATTAAAGAAAACATTAAAGCTTTGTGCCAAATAAAAGCCAAACCACCACTATGCCCAGAACAATCCACCATAAAACAACTCTCATAACCCACACTAGCTTTTATTGCTTCAATTTTATTCAAATGAATTAGAGTTTCAATAAGAAAAATAAAATGAGGCTTTTTAGATTTAACTAGCTCTCTAAAAGCAAGGACTGCTCGTGAATTACGCAATCTACGGCAGTTCTAAGTAACACCTATCATGTCTTCCGGTGGGGTCTTAACAAAGACCGGATGATAAAAAATGATCATTAGAAATAACATCAAAAGAATTATCTTCATGTTGATCTAAAACATTCTTAAGAGCTCCTGTGTTGCCTACTTCCAGTCCCATATTCACAGTTATATTTTCCTTGTCCATACGCTTTTGTTTTTTCTTATCTAGCAAGTCTAAATCATTATCCTCACCATCAAAATCCATTGGCCTGGTATCATTAGCAAGTATAGGTTTGGCAAGAGAAAGCCCAATAACAGACTTCTCCTTACTTGATTATGAGAGAAGATGAGATATTTTTGAATTAGTATCACCACCAACTAACTTTGAAATAGAAACAGCAGAAGATTGCATAACCTTATCTCTCCCAACCATCTGTTTTTAAAATTTTGAAAAGTTAGCCTTATCACCATCCTCTCGTAACCACCTTTACCACCACCATGCCTTAGTGCCTTCAATCGAGAACCGCACCCATGGTGAAGCTCCTCACCGTATGAATCAAATTTAACAGAACAAAAATTTTCAATATGATCAAGCTGCCCACAAATAAAATAGAAGAAATTAATTTTTTCATACTTGAATTGCACCAAACTGATGTTACCAGCCTGAACACGAATTTTCTTCCATCTTTTTAACGGCTCTTGCACATCTAGACGTACTAGAATGTGCATACATGATCTCCCAAAGCCAACATTACTGCTTATATCATATTCAAGAAATTCTCCAATAAAATTACCCAGTCGCCTCCTTATTGACTCTGACATGTATCCAATTGGAAGTTGATGCACCTGAACCCAAACAAAAACATGGTATGATGGTATCGCAAATGTTATTTCACCTTCAGATAAGTGATGAACCCGCAAAACATGACCTTCATATGTCTATGGACATCCTTCAAACACCCGCTTCAAGTCCAGGATATGAAAGCTCTTTGATATTCACCCCCTTGACAGGCCTCCACAACCCAGCTAATCGGTTCTTTAGAGCAATGAAATTGAAAGTTTTATCACAGAGAAAACGACCAACAAGGCAAAATTCATTGAACAAAAACTCATCAGCCACACAATCCCCTTCCATATTATATTCATCCTCTTCCGCTGCACACAAAAATAAATCCCGAAAGCAATCCTCCATTGCAAATAAAGAAAAAAGAGAAACAGAAAATAGAAACAACAAGGAAAAGAAAAAAACTCTCAACTAAATGGAAATAAACTCAACACTCTCGTTCGAGGAGAGCATTGCTTCATAACTCTTAATTTTAGAAACTAAGTCCTGTGGCACTATATTATAAATAATTGTAATTTTTTATGTAATTTGTCTTAATTATTAAAATAACACATCATTTGCTAATGGCCTAAAACAATTCTCATATAAGTTTATCAAACAATTTTTTTTTTTACAAATTAGATGCTGGAAATTTGAACTCAAATATCCAATGAACTTGTCCATTGGACTAAATATCATTAGCATTTATTAAATAATATAATTTTATATTATTGGAGTCATAAAAATCTTTTTTAGAAAAAGTAACTTCATTTTTTGGAGGGAAAAAAGCAAGCGAGGTTAACATATATATATTATTAAAAAAAAATTAGATGCTCAAGTTCAAATGATGAGACAATAATGAAAATTTAATAATTTATAGTCATAATGATTATATTATCCTAAACAGATTTATGTAATATATATATATATATGATAAGCCAACCTCATGGGATCCACTGATCACGTGTCCTATCTAAAATGCTTAATATGTCTTTAGCGTAAAGAAATGAATGAATCAAACATGAATTAATTAAGTAACCAATAATACTAATGAACGACGAACATAATTAAAATAGAAATAATTAAAATTAAGCTACAGCGTAAGGCAGGGAAGTTGGGTTTCCAAGTATTGGGCTAAGCAAGAGTAGCTTTAATTTAGCATTAGCCCAGTTTTAGCTATGATGTCCTAAATCCGTATCTTGCCTAAGCTATTCCAATTTATCAGAATCAAATTATTGACATACATTTTGGCTTTGGGTACGTAATTCTTTTTTTTTTTTTTTGGAATTGGCCATCTCGTGCATAACTTGATTTGAGACTATCTATTTTTTATATATTTCATTATTATATAGTGGGATCCAATAGTTTTACATAACGCTAGACGATGAAATCTAAAATTTTGAGGTCTTAAAGTCTCTGCCTTCACTATTTGATTTAGACTTTTTAAGCATTTTGAGTAGTTAATTACTATAAAAGTAATGCTTGTGTTTAAAGGATGAGCATAAAATTTGTGGTCACACTTATAAAAGATAAAAGTTTAAATTTAGATACAGGTTTTGACAAAACAAGAGATTGATATCTTTTGGTTGAATAGTTCCAAGGCTGAGGCTCTTCATGATCAAAATCTTATGTTGTTATGGTACTATAGTTGCCTCAGTTTCTGATTGAGAATTTGATTAGGTCCTTTGAGGCCAACAGCTAATGAATTTTCAAAATATCCAGCTTCACAAAAAAACAAAACTTAATTTGTCATTTTTTTTTCTTGGTAAATAGAGGTTTGGACCATTATTTATTGATGCTAATTGGTCCATAATTTTAAATTTTCTTCTAAGGTCATTTTACTAGTAAAATCCTTCAGTCAAACTCATGAACAGAGAGTCATTTTCTGGCCTCTTCTTCTCCTCTTCTTCTTTTTTAAACCCTTTATTTTCATCACATTAAAAAGCTTCAAAATATCCCATGGCTCTTCTCAAAAAACTATATGATCCTATGCTTCAATAATTGGAATTTGACAAGTTTAAATGGTGTGACATTTACAATGTGTCACTATATCACACAATTATTTTTTGGTTTCCCTATTTAATGGGCCATCACAAAAAAAAAAAAAAAAAGTGCAGGATAAAAAAATGAAAAATTACCAATTTTTTTTTTAAAATTCTTCTTCTAGCGACATCTATATTATT
Organism: Mallotus nudiflorus; assembly: GCA_947683625.1. NCBI lineage: Eukaryota > Viridiplantae > Streptophyta > Magnoliopsida > Malpighiales > Euphorbiaceae > Mallotus > Mallotus nudiflorus. The sequence goes on along the minus strand of CANTUR010000717.1, from coordinate 378,931 downwards.
TTCAATAATTGGCATTGCCATAGAGTGAGTATATACACTTGCACTATGGACTGTTGGGTTACAAGTGAAGTACAAGCATTAGAAAGTCAAAGAAGGATTTGCCTACCCCTTTGAAACCATTTTGCTTAGCTAAGGTTTCTTGCAATTTTTAGGGATTGGCTCTACTATGAACTTGATAGCATCAATCATTTAAGACAGCTAAAGTTGAGGATTTAATTGACAATTAATGGTTCAACTAATATCCTCTGCATTTTACAATCCCTAACAAGCAAAAACCAAAATCAATCCTAAGATTTACCAAACTTAAATCCAATCCAAAAGACTATATAGTAACACAGAAGAAGAGGATGGTAATAGGGTTTTACACACCGAAGGCAAGAAAGATGAGTGGAAAATTTAGCGTCTTCCCAAAGACAACACTCAACCCCTTCACTTACATAATTGTTATACATAATATTCCAAATCCTGCACAAGTTGAAATAAAATATTTCAGAACCCTGATTTCAGGAAGCGGGAAATTAAAACGTTACACCACGCACCTGCAATATGATTTGAGACACGCAGCACTGCAGTAATATGTTATGTTCTCGTCTTATCTTAAGATTAATTTATCAATCAAAGAGTTAAACCGTTGAAACGATCAGAATTCTATTTTAATTCTTATGCTTCATGCGTCCCTTCAACCATTAGCAGCATCAAAACTCAGATGCTCATGGTTTTCCACTGAACCATTGAAGCCCCTCAGATTCGTGCCGGACATTCCCCTTCAATCCGAACTTTTCATCTTCAGGCAGTACTCCAGAATGAAGCTAGCAAAGTTGTGAATTCTTAAACAAATCAGACAAGATGACCTCCACTGCATCACAGTCTCCTTTGATGATGAAAAGTACAAGTATGTACAACACCTAATTAAGAAGCTACAGCCTAGAGAACAAGAAGACGAAACTCTGAACCACAAGATCACAAACATTACAAATGTAAAGAAAGAACCAAAGTAATACGCGTCACCTTGTCCATCAGTGCAACAATAACGCGAGAAACATGTGAGAACATCCACTAGCACCAACCAAAGGGCATATTTAAGCTCTTACCATGTTAAGATTTAATACAGCATTAATCCCATCAACTCCAAGCAACCAATTAGCAGACTATTGCTGAAAATAACTTTTCCAATTTGAGTAACGACCACCCATCTTGCTTAACTACAAAGAATAAGAAAGTAGCATAGTTTTTGTATAGAGAAGAAGCTCGCCTAACATTTATGCTGCATAAAAGTTTGAACCAAAAGCAATAGAAAATAAAAACAAATAATGTCTTGCTTGCAAAACAAAATTTTCATGGGAATTAATCAAAATAGACAATTCTAGAAATGAGGGGGAACAAAAATCATATGATACAGGAGATCAGTGATGATATAAAACGTAGCAATATTATAAAAAATTACAGGCAGCTAATGATTACTGAAACTCCTGATGAAATTGAAAATGAATTAACAATTGAAAATTGCCATAAAGATCATCAAATTAATAAACCGAAAAAAACAAGATGAAACTAGAGATTTACTAGGGCTCACTTCCTATCTTGTAACTTATCCGGCAAGTCAAAAGAAGCGACCCAGCATAGCAGCCAACCACAATTTCACTTGCATTCAACACCGGCCTCAGCAGCTCGACGAGGCTTGTTTTTCCGTCTACTTCCATTGTGCCTGAATCCATTAGATTTGACAGAGTCATCAGTACTTGGTCTGGTAGAAACACCATTTTCTTCCTTCACAGAATCAGATTTCTCCTTTGACTGTGAATATCGCTTCCTTTTCTTTCCATTTTCAGCTGCTATTGGACTTTTGGCCTCTCTGCCTGTAGGGGCTGTTTTTCCATTCTCTCCGTCTTCCTCTTTTATTGTTTCAACTTCTTCTTCATCAATGTCATCTTTAAGTGGTTTTTGAGGTCTTCCTCTCCTTTTCTGTGCTGGAATTTTTTCTTCCTCACCGCTTCCAGGATCATCAAGATTGCTGGCAGTCAATTTTTTCCCCTTTCCTCTACCTCTACCCATAATTTTATAATCCCGTGAAAGGAAAACTCATACAGACAAAGAATCTTTCTGCCAACTCAAAGAGGAAGAAAGAAAATGTGAAGGTTCTGAGTATATGAAATCTAAAGGTTGCAATTTGAAACAGCAATACAATGAGAAAATGTATTGTGAGTTTAGGAATTCCATAACAATAACCATCTGATATGTCATGCCATTAGAAACATACAGACAAAGCCAATTTTTTTTTTTTTTTTAAATCACCATCTGCGATTCAAGAATAGATGATAAATGTAACCAGCTAATGTATATGTCTTTCTATTTGAAACAGGGACAGAGCTAAAAACCAAAAAAAAAAAAACTGTCTGCTTCCAAATGCTTTAAAAAATAAGTCCAAACTCTCATTCAAGCCTTGAAATAATAAATGTTTAAATGCACAACCATCAGTTTTTTGGATCCTAACAGATGGCATGGTTTTGCAACTTTGATATGCACAACTTAAGATGGTAGTTCCTCTTCACTTCAAGTTCTCATTGTAGAAATCAGAACTGTACCAAGGCAAAATCCAATTCTTCAAACACAAAAAATATATAATAAAAATGGCAGAAGAAGAAGAACAAATAAGTATCTGTAGATTCATTTTCAGAAGAAAACGTCATTTCAGACCTATTCATTGCCAAAATAAACAAACAAAAAACTTTTTTTTTGAAAAAATCAAATCTTTGTTTTGAAGTTCCATTCGTTATAAGCTCAAACGATGAAATACTAAGCTTGAAAGTTTAATTAGTATGCCCAGATCAGTTTCCTGGAAGTTCCATTTTCCACAAACCCAATTTATGGATTCTATATATTAACAATAAATCATTTATCTTCTTTTGATATACCTAAATGTTCATAATATTCAGAAGTCTCAAAGAACAAGCAATAGGTAAAAAAGTGAATAGTTTGGGCCATGAGTGAAAAGCTATATTGAGATTACCAGCTATAGCCGGAAAGATAGAATCTTTAATCAATATCGAAGTAAAATTAAAGAAGAAAAAGGAGCATCCTTATAGCAACTCAAATTAGGGATCATCATTTGACATACATGCAAATCAATAAAATAACAGAACCCATAAAAAACCACCCAAAGCCACAACAAACCCCTTAAATCTGTCCAAGTAAGATCCAAAAAAGCATCAAAATTCTCACTTTCACAATAAAGAATCAAGTATAACTGAAACTAACAATCAGAATTAGCTTAAACTCTAAAAACCAAAAAAAAAAAAAATCGAAGAACTAAACCATCAGCACATAAAAATCTCAAAGCAGCACATGTTCGTCGTACAAAAAACATGTAAATAAAAAGAAAAAAAAATGAAACTAACCTGGTCTTGGTAAAGGCTTATTTGCATCCCTAGCAAACGACCCATTATTTTGAATCCGTTAAAGAAAGCAAAACACTTGAAGAGGACAAAAAACCCAGTTGAGCTTTCTTATTTTTTTCTCCTTGCTAATGAACAAAAGTAAAGATTTTTAAAGAGTAAAGCAACGATCCAAGGAAGGGGCACTTGAACTTGATACCCAGATCAATAAGCATTGAGATACGAAGATATTAAAGATTCGCAAAAGGTACTATAGAGGAGCGGCCCTCAAAAAAAAAAAAAAAAAAAGAGAAAACCATGACCAAATGAAACCTACAAACAGAGAGAGAGAGAGAGAGAGAGAGCGAGACAAAAAAAAAGAAAGAAAGTAAGAGAGGGAGTAATGAGAAGCGTAAAGAGATATTTGTTGATAGGCCTTCGTAACTCTGTACACTGCGTGTGAGTGTGTGTGCGCTGTAGTGTAATATAGGTTGTATCTTGACTCTCGAGTGTCTGTGTGTGTAAGAAAATTCAATTCGAAGGGTACTGTGGTAAGTGCAAGCTATACTGTAAGGGTGCAATACAACTGCTGATGCTACGCAAATTTTCACAAGTACATCTACTTCACTTCCTGTTCTTCACCTCACCCAATTCGTCGCTACTGCTACATATGACATAAGCTATCACATTAATGCAAATATGTTTTTTGTTATTAATTAGATTTATTTTTTTCGAAAAAAAAAACAAAAAACAATGGTAGAATGGATATTTCTATGAGTTATATGCATTGTATTTATATATATGTACATACTCATATTCAATAATTATTTTTAAAATATTGATAATAAACATAAAAATACTTCAAAAATATTAAAATTTTTTAAGAAATATTGAAATTCATAGTAAGTTTTTCATTAAAAAAAAAGTGTCAGTCTTAATTGATCTAATAAACATCAAACTTCACCTTTAAGTAAATGCATCAAAAGGTTATAAGTTGGATTATCAACTTCCACAAAATTGCAGGAGAGAAAAAGTTTTCCACAAAAAAAAATGGTGGTCTCATTTTCAAATGAAAATGAAAATATTTATAAGAATAAAATTAGAGTAATGGTGAATAAGGGAACCAAGATTTTGAATTTTGAACAAAAAAAAAAAAAATTATTTTCACTTGAAAATGAAGTAATTTTGTTATAATTGCTAGACTTGAAAAGAAAAATATGTGTGCTTTTGATAGATTAAGCAATTAAAATGATTATTGTCCCCTTAAAATTAAGCTCTCTTTAAGACTTATTTTCCCTTCCTTTCTTTTTAATTTAGCATTTCCAAAACTTGTGTTCAATCCTGCTATTGTTTTTTTAAATTGGGATTTTTTTAAAATTTTTTATAAAGATTTATTCAACTAATACAATAAAACAAAATAAAATAAAAAATTGAAGTATAATGATCAGAGAGTGAAAGGTGATAATGTAACTACTCTTATCTACCAAACTAAATTTACCCCCCTCCCTAAGTCATAAAATCTTATCCCAGACTAGGTCTCCCTCTTTAAGCTTTTATTTTGACTTGGTCCTTACTCCTCTATTGCCACCATTGTTTCATCCTTTTGGGAAATTTATATCCCCACCTAAAGTTGATCATTTGAATTTAAATTTAAGATTTTTTTTTTCAAAAAATAATATTTCACAAAATTATTATTGATAGTATTAAACTATTTTAATTTTTAATAAAAGTTTTTATAACACCTTTCATCATGAATTTTAATACATAAATATTATCAATTTGAGTATAAATCTCAAATATTGATGAATATTTTATAATATTATGGTTATATTTTATGATAGCTGTTGATATTTTGTTGTAATTCTATGTTTATTTTTTTTAAAGTATGGTTGTTATATTCTTTTTTGATAAAAAAACACTAGAAAATTTTAAATGGGAATATAAAAAAATGTTTAAAAATATTAGGTAAGATGAAAATAAATTCAGTGATTTTATTAATAATGTATATAAGTAATTGTTGAACGATCTCAATAAATGTAGAGTAGAAGTTGGTTATTTAATAAGTAAATAAGAGCAATGTTTATAAAATTTGAACTCAATTCTCGACCTACCATGCATATGTTCTTAAATTAACACAATATGTCTAATTAGATACACCAACTTGAGAGGTTTTTTCTTTTTCTATTTCTTTTTACATGATGGCTGACACAAGTCTGAATCAAAAATAGCTCGACATCTGTTATTAATTTAATGGGTGACAGCCTGCGTTTGTCCAAAATAAACGTAAAATCTTCAAAGTCATTCCCTCGACAACTTGTTCATAAATTGGGTGGATGCATTTCCTCAATTTTAAACAACAATATATTATTAATAATTAAAAACACATATATAGTACTGTCCTCATGTCAAATTCAAGCTTAATTTTGACTTTAACTCCTCCATCTATCTGCAGTCTAAATCTGTCTTTAGATATTATAGTCCACGACAGTTGCGGACTGTAATACGATAAAAAAATTATTTTTCATAAAACAGGATAAACAAATTAAAAGAAAGCTAAACAGAACATAGGGCTAACATAGTTTTTCTAGAATAACCTCAAGAGTTGGGCTGAATCAGCTGGACTACTGGTCAAGCCTATCTCATTTTCTTGATTGAACATATGGGTCTATGGCCCATATTGAACGAACAATGCGACAGAGCTCAGGTTTCAGGGTGTGTCTGTTATATGTTTGCTCCACCCAACTCGAGCCGGGTCCCTTCTTGACCTTCTTGTTCCTACGACCTTCCATATGTTCTCAGGCAGCATATATATTTGACAGTGTTGCAAAATCTCCGGGCCCTTTCAAATCCCATCTCAAACTATCCTCAACTATCATTTCAGCGAGATCCCTTCTTCCATGGATCATACACCCGTTGAAAAAGGCTCCAACAATGGACTCGATGGACTCTACGGCAGCTGTTGGCATTTTCTTCACTAGTTAAAAAGCCTCTACCATCTTCCCAGAACGACACAGCATGTCAATTACATATGCATAATGCTCTTTGTTAGGCTCAACGCGAAACCTTTCTTCCATGGAACTAAACATCTTCAAACCTTGGTCAACACAACCATTATGGCTGCATGCAGAAAGAACGGAGACCAAAGTCACTTCATTTGCTTCAATTCCTTGTTCCTGCATTCTCTCAAACAGCTGCATCGAAGCATCCACCATGCCATGCTGCCCGTAGCATCCAATCATAGCATTCCATGACGCAACATTTTTGTCAGGAATCGTCTCAAACACAGTCCTGGCATCTTTCACACTGCCACATTTTGAATACATATCGATAAGAGCACTAGCGCCAAAAATCCCTATCATGGCGCTCCATGTCAAATCATTTCGTTCAAATCCCTCCAACTTCATTCTCTCAAACAAACTCAGTGCTTTCTTAATATCTCCAATACCACAATAACCACAAATCATTGAAGTCCAAGAAGCAACATCTCCGTTGATCATTCTATCAAACACCTTACGCGCATAAGAGACGCATCTACATTTTACAATACATATCAACCAAAGCATTAGCTACAAACACATCATTTTCCAGACCCAATTGTTTAACAACAGAATGCACCTCTTTTCCTTTATTTAAGTCCAACAAGCCAACACAAGCTTTCAACACAAAAGAGAAAGTGAACTTATTACAATCATATAAAGAAACTCGCTTTGAGCAAAAGTACCCAATTGCTTTTTTATATTCCCCATTGAATGCAGAGGTTAGAACCATCCAATTCAATGCAAAAACATTCGAGTTTTGGATTCTTTGAAAGACTGAACTTGCAGATTTCACATCACCAGAACTTGCATAGGCGGCAACAAGCCTTGAATTCAATGAAAATATGTTCAAGTTCGTCCCATTAGTAACTAACAAAGCATTTACTTGTTTCGATGCTCTTATTGATTTTACTTTTGAACATTTTTGAAGCAAAATAGCAATATCGTTTGGCAGGAAGACCTTTAATGGTCTTGTCATTATCATGCATAAAGTGTTATTAACTCCCATGTAAAATCTAAACCCACAGATCTAACTGTTAACTGAGAACAGACTGATCTTTCTTCTTTGGATATGAAACTTCTACTGATGTGGAGTTACCTCTTCTCACTTTTATTAGGGCCTTTCCTCCGGTGTTCGGATCAACCCTCCCATTTGAAAGAGGGATTCTCTTCTTCCAACAATTTTGATTTCTATAAATTGCAACAGAACAGTAACAATCGCTCAAGCAAGCCTGTCTGCACCAATCTTCACTCACTGGATCAAATTGTTCGTAATCATTCAACGGCCAATCTGTATTAGGCATCTCTCTGAACTCAAAAGAGTCAGTTTCCTGTGATGCTGCATCACAGTTCTGCGCGACAAAGTTCTGCTTGCATCCCTTACTCGCATCATTTGGATCCAAAAAATTGTAACCGGGTGGGCACTGGCAGTTTGGTTTTTGATCAACCCCTAGTCTGCAATAGCTGTTGAAGCCACACGCTCCACTGCCTGTTTCCTTCACAACTCTCGTGCAAATGTTTTCTGGTATAAAAGACAAAATCGTCCAAGCTGACGGCCAAGTTCTAGCACTTGAGGAGGCATTTCTTGGGTAGGCATAATGCCTAAAAACTCCATCATGATCAATCGTTGCCCTTTGATAGAAATCTCTCGTTGATGCTGAATTAGAAAATACATCACTGAGTTTGCTTCCATTTCTCGCAACGAGGAAAATATATCCAGACTGGTTGAACCTCACCTGAAAGCCACTATTTAAAGTTTGTGTAGACCAATAAGCAGCATTAGCAGTATCCATTGGATATTTTGTGGTGTACATTACGAGATTCCCATCACCCTGTAGGATAAACTTGAATCTTCCATTTGAATAATTTGTCTCCAAGTAGCGAGCAATAAGTTGAGTTTCCTGCTCCATAGTCTGCGTAGGTAATATCGTATCTGTTGGTTCAGCAAAACTTTGCCACAGGATGACAGAATCTTGATCTGCCAGCACAAAGTTTCCAGTATCAAGCATGACTGCATAGGAAACTTCTCCCTCAACAGAACTGGCATCCCATATTTCTCTGTTGGATTGGTCATTGAGAACCAGTCGACCACTTGTAGTGAGTTGAACTTTGGATCCTCTTCCAACTAGATTATTTCTGTTAGCTGACCAGACAATGGTTCTTTCTGGCATGTTGTTGAACCATATTGCCAGTAAGTACCCGTTCTCAACCTGTTGGAATCCAAATGCAAAATCACCAGATGGAGATGGCCAGCAAGAGTTATCATCCTGAGCAGTGAGGGATGAGCCCAAAGATATGTTAGTGTGTGTTTGAGCAATGGTAGAAAGTGGCAGCAGCAAGAGAAGCAAGAGGCAGGAAGGAAAAGTCAGTGAAAGAGCCATGTTATGACGTTATGCAGGACCAGGAGAAGCTTTAATTAAAATGATTCATATTTTGCGGTCATGTAACTAGTGAAGGGCATATATATGGATAAAGTTCTTGGCATATTATATCTTGCCTTCTTTGCATATTATATTATTATTAATTTTTTTAACGTTGACTAAGTGGTTAAATTTTCACATTATAAAAGAAAAAAATAAAAAAAGTGGAATGTTTGATACTTAATTTCCTCAACTGAATAGCTATATTATCCATGAGATATAAAGTTATTATATTATTATTGAGAAGTAACATCCAATGTCGTGGTCTTATTATTGGATCGCTAACTATCTTACATATTACATGTTGACGTTTAAATTTCGCGGAGTTTTATGAGAGGCAACATCCAATCACAACAAGTCAAAAACTGAATAGCTACACTATCAATGGAATATAGAGTTCTTATATTATTATTGAGATTTAACATTTAATTTTGTGGTCTTATTATTGGGTCACTAGCTATTTTACGTATTACATGTTGACGTTTAAATTTCGTGGAATTTTACGAGAGGCAGCATCCAACCACAATAAGTCAAAAACTGAATAGCTACAGTATCATTATATTATTATTGAGAAGTAACATCTTATTTCGTGGTCTTATTATTGAGTCGTTAACTATCTTACATATTACATGTTAACGTTTAAATTTCATGGGGCTTTATGAGAGGCAACATCTAACCACAAGAAGTTAAGACATCTTTTTATATCATAATTAACCCTTTCAAAAGTCTTGCTGATTTTAATTTTCTTGCCGCAAATTAGTCAATTTACGTTGCAATCAAAGTTAGTTTTGACGAATTTTCCGCCATTAAATTGAATGTAATTGGAACTACTAATCAAGCCAGAAAATTCCACCATAGACGACAAGTCAAAAGATGTCAAGAGGTGCTGAGAATACAGCTTGTAACAGCTGTATACACTCAAATATTTCGGTTTTACTTTATTTTTCTAGAATTTTTCCCGGGTGTTTTTGTGTTCCTCCGTAGAGTTTTTTCTTCATTCAGCTTGGAGATGCCTAGTTTTTTAGTAAGTGATTCTCTATTTCAATTATGTGTTTTAATATTTTGAAGTTTTTAGTTTTTTAGTCTTTTTATTTTTCTAGTGACTTTTAATATTTTTTATAACAATTTTTTTTATTTATTTTAACATTTCAGTTTGGTTAATGAAAAGTGTGTTCAGGCCTTAGTATTGAGAAATTTACATAAATATATAACTTTTAAGCTTAGTAAAATATCTATTTTTTTATTAATTATATGTGTATTCATTTTATTTTTGAGTGCACCCCTATTCTTAATTTTTTTCATTTTTACCTTCATTTATATTCTTTTTAGTCCTTCATTATTTTTTTATTTTCTCTCCCCATTTTTTACTTTTTATTTTATCTTTATTTTTATTTTTTTCTGTTATCTTTATTTTTATTTTTTTAATTTTAATTTTAATTTTTTTCCTTTTTTTTCTTTATTCTTTTATTTTTTTTTCTTTTTTTTTTCTCTGTTATTTTTTAAAATTTTTCTCTATTATTCTTATTTTTTTCTCTATTATCTTTTGTCTTTTTCTTTATTTTTTATTTTCTTTTATCTTTTTTTTCTTTTTTATTTTTTCCTTATTTTTATTTTCTTTATTATTTATTCATTTTTTTCTTATTATATGTTATCCTTATTTTTTCATTTTTTCTTTTATCCTTATATTTATTTTTTTATTCTTATTTTTTTGTTATATATATATATATATATATATATATATATCTAGGCATTGTGCTCTATTTCAGAAATTATAATTAAAATATTTAAATTATATAACTCATGTTAGTTTTAATTAATAATTAAATTTTCAAATATCCTAGAAAAATATTTTGAAATATAAATATGTATATTTATATATATATTAGGCTAATATTATTTTATTCATTTTATAGATGAAAATAAACTAAATTCACAAATAATAAAATAGAAATAAATGAAACATATTTTTAAAGTTTTTTGCATTTGAAAAGATGGACACTTGGACATATCAATTATTTTTATTTATTTTTTATTTTAATTAATTGAATATAATTGTATTTTTATTTATTACTCAAAGCCAATTATTTCTTTGATAATTTTTCTGTATCATATATGAATAAGATTTTGAAAACATACGGATAATATTTAAAAAATGTATATAATTAAATAATGAATATGAAATTTGTTTCGCATTAAAAATGAAATAAAAAATAAAATTTAAATAAATTTATTATTAAAAATAAATAATATTAATTTTTTTAATTAAATTATATTCCTCCTCAATTAAATATAAATTTTATTAATTTTTACATTTATATTTATATGTATTTATAAAATATGCTTATATATAGGAATTAAATAAATTAAAATTAAGAAAATAATTTCCAATAAGAATTATGGAATTAGAGAAATCATTGTCACCTCAAAATTCACTATAAAAAATTTATAAATTATAAAAAATATAATAATATTTAATTTCAAAACTAATAATAAATAAATTAGATTTTTTTAACATGAAATAAAGTAAATTAGATTTAAATTAGTTAAACTTTGGGTCGATTTAAAGTAGGATTGCATGTCGACTTAAAAGTAAAAAAGTTTATTCATTCATAGTTGAAGACAAATGTTATTGTTGAGGAATGAGGAGGACTGATCATGAAGGAGGCATATGGACAACTATACATGTGGGATAGGGAGGATTTTACGGCCCACAGGTGGAACATAAGTTGAGACTGGCAGATGGAAAAACTTTCATCTCCACTCTATCTCCATCTCCCATTTAAATTACTTCTCTTAGGGGGCTCACAAAAATGGAGAGCTTAGCACTTCACTTTATCTCCACCACCGTAACATCATCCTTCTCTTTATCTACTGCTTCTTGCAACTCCTTGCTTCACCATAGATCACTGTCAACAAAACTCATCTCCAAATTTCCTGCATGTTCCATTACTTTACTACTCGTGGCCTATTTTTGCTTAATTTTGAAAACCCATTCCCCAATTTGCTTATCTTCTCTTAAAAATGATTCATCGATCACTCTATTCTAAGCACCCCTTATCATCTAAATAACCAACGTACCCCACATATCAAGCATTATTTATACAGTCTAAAAACAATAAAAATTGAAATTCTAAGAAATTATATTGAAGATTAATATATATTTTTTAATTATTATGAGTTAAAAAATTACACTAAATTAGAAAAATAAAAATTAAAAAAATGTTATGGATATTGTTCTTCTTCTTCTTAAAGATCTGTAAGAGATAAACAACTATAGGATTTGAAACTAGTCTTGAACCTTCTGTCTTAAAGTTTTATTGTATTTGTTTTGTATGATGATAATGGTAATGATTTTATATCTTGTTCAGTAGAAGATGATGATTGATTGTCCTCATTTTCGTCTCCTCCTTCTTCATCTGTTTGATGACGATGATGATCTTGATGTTGGTGTTCTTCTTTGTCTTTGTCAGCTAAGGCAAGAATAGGCATAGATTTAGGATTTAGGACTAGGAAGGACAATGGAAAGAGGAAAAAAAAAAGCAAGGATGAACTTGATGTTGGTACATTTTGAATTTAGAATAAGGAATGATAGCGAAAAGAAAAAAAAAGCCCAAAAAACGTAAGTGATGGAAAAAAAAAGAGTACGTGTTTAATATTTGATAAAATGTGGGTGTTTTGCTAAAAATTAGATTTAAAAAATGAGTGTTTTTATAAAATTCCCTTTAGTATTCGATGTTCTTTGTTTTTCTTGTGAATTGTTTTTCAATTGTATTTTTTTACAGTTGGTATTAGAGTTCAAGAGTGCCTTATCAGGCCAAAAAGCATGATGTTGATGGCTCAAGTGAACAACCCAAAGAGAAAAGGTTTCACTTGGAGATTTAGAGAGGCCTATAGACACTTTGAAGACTAGAGGAGATCATAGAGTCAAGGGAGTCATGTTTGGCCTAGTGAAACTTAAAGAATTGAGGCAATTTGATGAGACTAAAGGGAAAAATAAAGCCCAAAAGTAGAAGGCCCAGTTCGGATCAGTCTATATTTAAGCAAGTGAAAAATGGTTTAAAGAGAGTGAAACTCATTTTTACTTGAGGAAGAGTGTGGAGAATGGAAGTGGAAACCAATTCCATGTTAAAAAGAAAGAAAGAAAAGAATAGATATATAATTAGGAGGAGCCACGTACCAAAAGGCTAAGGATATTTTGGGGGAAGACAAGTTTAAGATTAAAGCACATTATTTTACTTTCAAGGTTCAGTGGAGATTTTAAAGTTTCAAGGCCTAGTGGATTCAAGCGCAGTGAAAAGCTAGGTCAAGGCCCAACACTCCAACTGCAAATTGGAGATTTCAAGGCCCAACACTCAGACTCAAGCTCAGAGACCAGCTAGGTCAAGAATGCAGACCTAGTGAACTAGAGCATAAGAGTTTAATCAAGAAATATAGGCAATGACTAATAATTGATTTTACTCCTTTAACTAATTCAAGCTTCAGGCTCTACTTTAACTTTTTCTTACACGATTATCAGTAGGAACACACTACTCTTCTGCAAAGCTAATAAGAATCCATTAATCCCAATTTTATGGAAACTGAATGCAAATTAACCTGACGGCTATGTGTTGGTAAAATTAGAGGAAGGAAAGAAAATATTTGAGAGAAGAGATATATTAAAATACAGGCAACTCTCACTGCATTATTTTCATTCTTTTGTTCACATATTTATACTATAAGAATGTGTAATAACTTATAACAATATATAACAAATACACCTTACTTAAGAAGATTTAATTTTAGCAAAAATATTCTCTACCATACAACACATATAATATAATTTTTTTATTTTACCAAAATAAAACTTCACCATACAAATAACATATATTTAAAATTTTCTAAAACAGCTTTTGACAGTAAATTATTACTGTCATAACTCCTCCTTGATGTAAGAGCTATTATAAACTCCTAGCTTTTCTCTTAGAGCTTCAAACCTTAACTTTTGCAATCCTTTGGTGAAAATGTCAGCTAACTGATCCTTAGCATCACAATGCATTAACTGAACCTCCTGTTCTCGTTTTGCCTCTCTAATAGCATGAAATTTAATCTTAATATGCTTAGTTTTTCCATGGAAAACTGAATTTTTCACCATAGCAATAGCTGACTTATTGTCAATTAGAATAATTATTGCTTTGGATTGCTTGAACATTAAATTTTCAAGAATTTTTCTAATCCATACAACCTGGTTGACAGCAACTGAGGCAGTAATATACTCAACTTCTGCCATTGACTGAGCTACACTACTTTATTTTTTTGAACTCTAACAAAACACACCAGAGCCAAATTTGAAATAATAGCCTGAGGTGCTCTTCATATCATCTTGAGATCCTGCCCAGTCACTATCAGTGAAACCTATAAGATCGAAGGTGGTAGACTGTCTATAGAAGATCCCATGATTAATGGTACTCTAAATGTACCTTAAAACCCTTTTAGCAGCTTTGAAATGCAATTATGTAGGTGAATGCATAAATCTTGGCAACACACTAGTGGAAAACATAATGTTTGGTCTAGTTCCACATAGATACAATAAACCCATAACCAAGCTTATGTAGATTGATGCATCAAAAGGACTAGAACCATCTTCTTTCTTCAACTTTTCTCCTTGGACAGCAAGTGTGCTCACAAACTTTCTATTTTCAATTTCAAACTTTTTAAGAATTTCACCAGTATACTTCCTTTGAGAAATAAAAATTCCCTTTGAAGTTTGCTTAATCTCCATGCCAAGAAAGTAAGACATCTCTCCAAGATCATTCATCTTAAAAACCTCCTTCATCTGCATTTTGAATTGCCCCATAGCATTATCATTGCTGCCAGTCACTAAAATGTCATCTACATAAATGGAAACTATTAGAATCTTCTGATGTTCATGCTTCACATATAAAGTTGCTTTATTACAGCTTCTAATGAATCTTAGTTTCAATAGATAATCATCAATTTTGGAATACCAGGCTCTTAGTGCCTGTTTCAAACCATAAAGTGCTTAATTTAGCAAAAATACTTTATCTGCTTATCTTTGCTAATGAATCCTTATGGTTGCTCAATGTAAATCTCCTCTTTTAATACTTCATTCAAGAAGGCTAACTTTACATCCATATGAAATACTTTCCATCCTTTATAAGATGAGATTGCTAAAAGCAATCTAATTGTGTCAAATCTTGCTACGGGTGCAAATGTCTCAGTAAAATCTATTCCAGTTTGTGAGCATACCCTTTTACTACCAATCTTGTTTTATGCATGTTTTTGGAGCCATCTACATTTTACTTAAGCTTGAACACCCACTTTACTCTAATTACATTCTTGTTACAAGGTTTGTCTACAAGCTTCCAAGTTTCATTCTTGTAGATCATCTTCAACACCTCCTCCATAGCTGCTCTCCATTCAAGATGCTTCAAAGTTGTGTCAACATCTTGAGGTTCAAACAATGCCATATTGCACCTATTGTATATGTCTTATGGTTCCTCTAACTGTTATCTCCTCATCTAACCCTTCACCTTTTAAAGTTGCATCTTGTTCTTGTGGAATGTCTCTAAAATTGGAAACTTGTTGAAAGGAGCTTGGTTTATGTTGTTCCCAATTCCAAGCAGCATTTTCATCAACCATCATACTTCTGCTAACATACGCCTACTGAGTTATATGATTTAAAATTCTATAACCTTTAGAGGCACTGTTGTACCTAACAGGTACTCTAACTTCAGCTCTTTTATCAAGCTTGTCTCTTTTGGCTTGAGGAACAAGAGAATAACAGAGACTGCTAAAGATTTTGAGATGAGCAACAGATGCTTTAACTCTGAACCAAGCCTCATAAGGAGTTTTTTCATTTAAAGCTTTGGTGGGAAGCCTATTTTGTAGATAAACTACTGTATTTACTACTTCTGCCCATAATTGCTTTGGCATTTCCTTCTCGAATAGTAAGCATCTTGTCATGTTCATGACTGACTTATTTTTCCTTTCACTCACACCATTTTTTTGAGGTGTGTAAGTGACTGTTAATTGATGATGGATGCTTGACTTCTGCAAAAAAGCTTCAAATTCATGAAATGTGTATTCTGTGCCATTATCATACCTTAAAGTCTTGATAAACTTAGCACTGTGATTCTCTATTGCTGTTTTAAATTTTTGAAATATAGTGAACACCTCTGATTTTTGTTGAAGAAAATAAACCCAACAAAACCTGGTATAATCATCAATAAAGAGAAGAAAATATTTACTTCCACTATGTGAAGCAACACTCATAGGTCCATATATATTTGTATGAACTAGCTGCAACTTCTCATTAGCTCTCCAAGCTTGATTGACAGGAAATGACATATGACTTAATTTTCCAAATTGATAGACATCACACATAGTAACGTTCTTTTGTACAAAAGGCATATCAACCATTATGCTTTTACTTTGAAGAAGCTTCATAGAAGAATAACTTGTATGACCAAACCTTTTGTGCCAAAGGACATTTTCATTTACCATAGTAGTGAGAGCTTGAATTTTTGTTTGATCCCATTCAAAAGAAAAACTTATATTTCTCATTTTGACAGAAAAAACTTTAACACCATCTAGATAAAAAACTTCACACCTTTTGTTTTTGAAAAACAAATTGTAGTTCTTATCAAGCAATTGACTAACACTTAGTAGATTGTACGTGATTTCAGGTACAAATAAAACATCAGCAATCAACTTTGTACCTGAACGTGTTTGCACCTGTAATGACCCAGTATTTTCAATAAAATAATATTATTTTGGGATATGCAGTATTAATAATTTTAAATTTTATTTGTTGTTAATTGCTGATATTATTTATGTATTTTATTTTAAGGAATTATTTACGTAAAATAATTTATTTTACATGAGAATTTTATTATTTAAATGTATTAAAGTTATTAGTATTATTATTATTGTTGTTGTTGTTGTTGTTGAAGTTGTTGTTGTTGTTGAAGTTGTTGTTGTTGTTGTTGTTAATATTGTCATTATTGTTATTATTATTATTAAATTTGATGGAAGGGTAATTTGGTAATTTCATAAATATATATAAAAAAAAGTCAAAGGCAGTCAAATGGGTTAATCACCTTCACCTTCTTCTTCTTCTTCTTCTTCTTCTTCTTTGGTTAGTTGCTTTCAGCCTTCGCCGGATCGCCTCAGCTGCCACCGACGACCGCCATCAACCCTAGACGTCTCCAGCTATTGTCCGACGTCGCTAGTCGACACCTGTCGTCGCTGCATCGCCAGAAAACCATAGAAGCCGAAAGTTGAGCTCTGTGAACACCGGTGAGATTTCGGCCACCTCATGACTCTAAACCGGACTCTTTTGAAATCTTTTCCACTGGTTAGTCAATTTCCTAGCTCATTTTGAGCTCAAATCTTCTAAATTTTTAGATATCTTCAATTTTTAGCTTATGTGTTTTAGGGTTTTTATTTTTTTGAACTTGATTATGTTTGATTTATGCAAACTTGCTTCACAAATGTTGATTTTGGTAGCTTAGGCTTCTCATATATTTTTTTTTGTGAATTTTTTTAAATTAATTTGAATTTTGGGTAATTTTTTATTATTTTAATATTAAATATTGAATTTTTGATTATTATATTAATTAATTATTTTTAATGGAAATTTAGTTAAATTAGTGTTTTTAAAGAGATTTAATAATTTTAGAATTATTAAAATAATTTTTGGTGAATTTATATAATTTTTTAGAATATTAATTATATTATGTAAATTTTGCATTTAGGAGTTAATTGTGTAATTTTGTGAAAATTATAGTTAAATAATATGTTTTTAATGGTTTTAGAACTATGTAGGGTATTAAAATGATTTTTGTAAATTATTTACTATTTTTAACTAATTAATACTAATTTTTGAAAATTATAGTCAAATAATATATTATTTATTGTTTTGGTGATTAAATGGATTTTTAATTACTTTTAATACATATTTAAGCTATTTGAATATATAAAAGTGACTTTTTACTATTTTATATTGAATTATTGAAAAATTGGATTTTTATTAATATTATATTATTATTTGAGATTTTTATTTAATTATTGTGAAAATAATTATATTTAGTGTTTTAATGTTTAAATATATTATATTTTGGTATTTTGAGGATATTTATGGAATTTAATGATTTTTAATATAATTATCATTTTATTTGATTTTTGATGAATTTGTGAACCTCGGTTGGGAATTATGTAGTTCGGGGTCCCAACCCGAGGTATTTTGCAATCTGTGTTAGAAATGTATTTTTCTTATAGGATTGGTTCTACTTTTTAGTAGAGAGATATCCATTTTATAGAGGCGGTTCTGCCAAATTTTTGATAGAATTCTCGTAAAACATGACGTCAAGTCGATTCTAAATTTTTGTGTTGTCTGAGTTTCGTATTTCTAGATCCAGTCTCTTTAAGAAGTATAAGTTAAGAATTATTTTGATTATTATAACATTTATTTTCTAGTTGCGTCAAGATCGAGGTCTATCGGACTGGACCCGTCAAGTCAGTCTCGAAGAGCGCAAACTTGTGAGTTATTATCTTATATATGCATTGCATGTAAAATGCATAAAAATTAGCATCCATGAATTTTATAATGAAATTGATTATGAATATTTCTTTAAATGTAAAATATATTTTTGGTATATTTTTAGTATATTTGATATATATGTGACACATATGCATAATTATTTTTAGTATATATTTGGTATATGTGCGTCATATATATTCGGTATATTTTTTGTATATTATGGTTTATTTTGGTATATATGTGGCTTATATACTTTTGGTATATTTTCTATATATGATGAGTATATTTCTCTATGAATGGATGCTATTACATTTAAATTGTGCATTTTTATTATTTTAATAATTATTAAGTTTATTTGAAGGATATTAATAGAACGTGCTACCTAGTGGGTTGCACTAAAACCATGTACGTACCAGTGCGATATATGTTAGGGTTGAGTTATAAAATCACTTGAGATGACTTTTATTTGATTGATTTTGAGATTGATGTGATTGAGTAGTGTGATTGCGAGAGCTCAGTTGTCCTAGTGTCTCGGGGCCAGTCATATTGACAGTGAGACTATTGGAGCTCGGTTGACTGTCATGACCCAAACTAGGAGTCATGACCGGCGCTAGAGAACGAGAATTTTTTCGAATCCGGAACCCGTAGCAAGCCTAAGAAAATAAAATCATGTAATAATTAAATAAAAAATACGACAGAATTAAAATTTTTTGAATCAATATATAATATAAATACTCCAAATTCTTTCATAAATGTATACATATTCGTACATTGTTCAAATACATTTTTTCAGAGTATACAATATCCAAATAAAATAATGCTCCTCAAATACAATAACACAACTACTGCAGTTTCTAGAATATAAATCAGAGTTCAAAATATACATTTGCATAAAATAGTCGGGACTGAAGAACACTGGCGAGGAACTCTACAACTAAGGTCTGACGATATGGGATCTCCTGAAAAAATAATCGAGGGGGGTCAGACCTCACTGAGTGAATTATTATACTATATATACATGCAAACTAAACCAAAACAATCAGGCATTCTTATATATATATATATATATATATATATACACACACACACACAATTCACACGAATGTCAAACTCTGCTTTTATAAATATTCAAAATGTAGGAAAACATTTAATTAAATTCATGAAGGATCCATAGAACCCTAATAATATCAACCTCAAACAATCCCATCATCACTCTATCCATACAGGCTCACTTGATTCCAAATAGAACACTTATTCCAATCTGGACAGCAGACTGGCCCCGAGACACTAAGTCGACCGAGCTCCAGCTGTCACGACCCAAAACAGGGGCCATGGCCGGCGCTAGGGAACAGGAATTCTTTCGAATCCGGAACCCGTAGCAAGCCTAAGAATAAAATAAAACATGCAATAGAAATAATAACAACACATTTAAGTAAAATATTATGCAGCGGAATAAAATCATAAATATAATAGCATTTGCACCAACTGAATTTAAATTAAATCCTCGTCTCATATATATAAACCTTTTAATATAAATCCAGTTCAAATATAATACAACATCTCTTTAACAGTTTAATGACTACTGCAGTGTCTAGATAAATAAAACTCGAGACTCAGATAAGCAGTTTACATAAAGAAGCCAGAGCGGAAGAAATTCGGCGTACAGGCCTGCTACTGAGGTCTGAAGAAGATGACTCTCCTGAAAAATGGTCAACAGAGGGGAGTCAGACCTCACTGAGTGAATTATTATAATATATATACATGCATACTAAATGACAATGCATACAATCAACAGTATATATCTAATATGTATATATACAGACAATTACACACATATGCAATAAAATCATTTTTTTTATATATTTTGTCTGAAAACCACTGGTTATGAAGGATTAAATAGAACTCTAGAATATCGTAACCTCAAAAATAGTGTTAGAGAACACTCTAGCCACACAGGCTCACTTATTCCAAATATATTCACTTATTCCATTTAGACAGTAGATTGGCCCCGAGAGACTAAGTCAACCGAGCTCTAGCAGTCTAACTGTCAGTGTGATTGGCCCCGAGACACTTAGTCAATTGAGCTCCAGCAATCACACTCCCAAATCATATCTCACACATCAAATAATCAAATTCAATCAATATCCTCAAACTGGTTAGTAATATATAGCCTAAATGCTATAAGCGTACCGGTACGTACTCGGTCCTAGTGCTGCCCACTAGGTAGCACGTTCTATCGATATCCTTCATTAAAATAAATAAAACATACATTCATAAAATAAATGATGCATGAATTTGAAATAAACAACAACATAAACCATATATATACTAGAAATATACCAAAAATAAATCAGGTATATTTCAGGTATATACACGTCAAATAAATCTAATAAAATTACAAAATAAACTAGAAATATATTCAAAAACATTTTGAACATAATTCATTAATAAAACATGCATATAATTTAATATATACCAAAAATAAACCAAAAGTAAACTAAAAATAAACTTAAATACTAATCAAATTATTTATGCATATTTAGTCAAAATCATACATACATTTCTAAATCATACATCCTAAAGCAGATATATATATAGCATAGTAACTCACACTTAGTGCGCTCCACGAGATGGGTCCGACGGGCCTGGTCCACTAGGCCTCGGTCTTGGCGCAACTAAATAAACAAAAATAACAGACATCAGAATAACCTTAACAGAAAATCCTAGAAACTCGATCTAGAATATTAGACACAGAAACAGAATTAGGGTTCGATCGGACATTACATTTTACGAGAATTCTATCAAAAATTCGACAGAACCTCCCCTGTAAAATGGACATCTCTCTACTCAAAGAGTAGAGCCGGCCCTGTAAAGAAACACACTTCGAAAATAAATGCAGAATTACAATCACAACCCCTCGGTCGGACTTCAAACTACAGTCTACCGACCGGGGTCCACAATCACAGAATATTTATGAAATTACCAAAAATATCCTTATATCACAGAAATATATTTTATACGTAGAAATTACATAATTAACTTTAAAACACAGTAAAAACCGATAAAAACTCATTTTATTAGAAAAATCGTATATTATATATATAATTAAAAATAATTCACGAAAAATAGTTTTAATTAATTAAAAATACTAAATAATTTGTAGAAATCATTTTTATATCTTAAATAACTATTAAAACCAATTAAATTACATTTTTAGCCAATTTTGTGTAAAATTATCAAAATACCCCTATATATATAAATATACTAAAATTCATTCAAAAATTCACCAAAAATAGTATAATTATCAAAAATTAATTTTCTCAACATATTTATCAATAATATCAATAATTAAACTCAATTAAATAATTAATTTCAATTAAAAACACAATTAACCTAATTTTCCCAAAATTACATAAACTTAAATAATTCAAAATAAATACATAGAAATTCATAAAAATTCCAAATAAATTCCTATAATTCATTTCAACACCTATATTTATCATAAAACACAATTTCATAATTTATTTAATTAATTTCCGAAAAGTAGAAAATAATATTTCAATATTCAAAAATACCCAAAAATCAAAATAATCTCAAAAAATTCTACAAAAATTCATACATGTAGATTAAGCTACTAGGATCAACATTTGTGAAGTAATTTTTCATGAATCAATCAAATTTAAGTTCAAAAAAATCAAGAACCCTAAAATGGCCGAATTCGAAAAATTGAAACCTAAGCAAATCAAGACCATTTTAAGTTAAAAAAAGCTTGAAATCACACACATCGGAGCTTAAAGAGAAGAAAGAGACCGGCGGTGTTGAAAACGGTGGCCGAAAACGTCGTGAACGACGTTGCTCCAACTTTCGGCTTCTTTGGCCGAAAATGACTTCCAGACGTCGGAAACGGCTGCAACAGGCGGCGGGAGAGGCTGGGGAAGGAGGTGGCACGCCAGACGGTATGCCAACGGTAAGAAATCGACGGTAGCAGCGGCAGACGATGATGGGGAACGGTCGGGAGGAAGAAGATGCTCGGGTGGCAATTTGGTAAATACTTCAAACTTTAATTTTTTTGTTAATATTAAATGTATATATGTATATATATATATATACTTTATACTATATATTAAAATAATATTAAATTACACACATTAAATATACACCACACACATATACTTTAATATTTTAAATAATTTAATACTAAATAAAATAATTAAATAACAATAAACTAATAAATAAATAATATATTATTAGGGTAATTAATCAAACCCTAATTAAATAAATAAGTACACATATATACGGTGTTTAGTATTTTAAAAATATATATGAGTTCATGCAAGTCCGTAAATCTATTTAAAATAATTAATAATAAATAATTTATGTGAAAATTTCCCCGAAAATGCAAGTCCTGGGAAAATTTTACGTAAAGTACTTAAAATAATATACAATAATTAAAATAGGTTTTAAATACATATCAACTCGTAAAAATATCATAATATATATACAATATTATTAACACTGCATATCCCGATGAAATATTAAAACCTTTAAAAACACAGGATATTACACCAGCAGTCTGACTGTCAGTGTGATTGGCCCCGAGACACTTGGTCAACCGAGCTCCAACAATCACACTATCTATCACCTCACATCTCAATCAACCGAATAGATCATTTAATCCACTTATGGACAGTAGACTGGCCCCGAGACACTAAGTCAACTGAGCTCCAGCAGTTTGACTGTCAGTGTGATTGGCCCCGCAATCACATTATCTAACATACCATTAATCTTAGTCAAATCAATTAAATCAATTATAATCACCCAAAATTAACTCTCACTCAACCCTATTCTTTCGCACCGGTACGTATACGGCTCTAGTGCTGCCCACTAGGAAGCACGTTCTATTGATATCCTTCACTTAAATAAATCATTTATTCAAAAAATAATTAATGTGGAACCACATTCATAATAATAAAATTAACCATATATATATACCAAAAATATACCTAAATTACACCCAGTATATTTCGGATATATAAAATATGAAATAAACTAAAGATAAATCATTAATATGATAAAAAAAATAATTTAAATGAGTAACAACAATATAACATGCATTTTCTTAAAAATAAACTTAAATATACAAAAGATATACCCTAAGTATATAAATCATTTAGTAAAACATTTATATATAAATATTCATGTAAATATGTGTTTAAGTTTAACACATATTCACAAATATACTAAAAATAAACTTAATTATCTAGCATGCATATATCAAAAATAAACCCTAAATATACCACTAATGTGTTAGGTTTAATTTAATAATAAAACATGTATTTATTTGGAAATAAATCAAAATATACCAAAAATAAACTTAAAAATAATTTAAGTGTAGGTTTATAATATAGCATGCAATTATTTAAGAATAAACCTAAATTATACTAATCATTTAATAAAATAATTATGGTTCGATGCATATTTAAATAATGTATAAATATTAAATTATAACAAACATAAACCTAAATATCTAACATACATATATCAAAAATAAACTCTAAGTATACCAGTGATATATTAAATGTATATAGAAAATATATAAACATTTATAAATCAAGATATACTAAAAATAACCGAAAATATACCAAATCATATTATAATTAAATTACTGTTTAAACATATAATGAAAATAAAAATCCTAAGTCATGCATCCTATGTGCAATGCATATATATACAGTATAATAACTCACATGTTAGCATTCCATGAGACAAATTCGGCGGGCCTAATTCGTCAGGCCTCGGTCTCAGCACAGCTAGACAAACAAATGAAAACATGAAATTAGAATAAATTTAACAAAAATTCTAAAGACTTGATCTAAAATTTTAGACACAAAATTAGAATAGGGATTTGACCGGATATCATGTTTTACGAGAATTCTATCAAAAATCTGGCAGAACCTCCCCTGTAAAATGGACATCTCTCTACTCAAAAAGTAGAGCCGGTCCTGCAAAGAAAATACACTTTGGAATAACACCAAATTCACAACCACAATCCCTCGGTCGGACTCCAAACTACAATTCACCGACCGAGGTTCACAATTCACAGAATAATTATAAAATACCGAAAATGCTCTTATATAATAAAAATAAATTTTGTAAATCCAAATTACGTAATTAACCCTAAAACACCTTAAAAACTCATTCATTTAGAAAAATCGTATATTATATATATAATTTGAAAATAATTTACGAAAAATAGTTTTAATTAGTTAAAAATACTAGATAATTTTTAGAAATCATTTTTATCCCCTAAATAACTATTAAAACCAATTTAATTACATTTTTAGCCAATTTAATGTAAAATTACAAAAATACCCCTATATGTATAAATTTACTATAAATGTTCAAAAATTCACCAAAAATTATATAATTACTCAAAAATTAATATCTCAGCATATAATTCAATAATATCAATAAATATACTCAATTAACCAATTTATTTCAATTAAACACATAATTAACCCTATTTTTCAAAATTACATAAACTTAATAAATTCCAAATAAATATATAAAAATTCACAAAAATTACAAATAAATTTCTATAATTCATTTAAACTCCTAAAATCACCATAAAACACAATTTCATAATTTAATTAATTAATTTTCTAAAATTAGAAAATATTAATAAAATAATCAAAAATTCACAAAAATTAAAATAAATTCCAAAAATTCTAAAAAAAAATTACAGCATGTAGATTAAGCTTCCAGGAACAAAGTTTGTGAAGGAATTTTTCATGAATCAACCAAATTGAAGCTAAGAAAAATTTGAAACCCAAAATGACTGATTTGAAGAAATTGAAACCTAAGCAATTCTAGACCAAATCAAGTGAAACAAAGCTTGGAATCACACTCAACAGAGCTCAAGGAGAAGATAGAGACCAACGGCATCGAATTTGGTGGCCGGAAAGTATTTGATCGGAGTTAGGAGCAACTTTCGGCCTCTTGATGAAAATCCGGCCAAACAACACCGAAAATGGGTGCCTTAGGTGGTGGAAATGGCTGGAGGTGGAGGAGGAAGGTTGAGAGGCATAGTAACAACAAAAAAACCTGCTTGAAAATGGCTGAAAATGGTGGAATCCGTTTGGGAAGAAAAATGAAGGAGGCAATGACATTTTGGTAAATAATGCAAACTTTATAATTTTGATAATAAATTATGTATATATGTATATATATATATATCCACACTTATATTGTAATATTATATATTCCCACACACAAATAATACTCACCATACAAATATTTTATTATATTTAATAATTTATACACTAAAAATTAATTAATTAATACAAAAAAATTAAATAATAAAATTAAGGAAATTAATTAAGCTCTAATTAATTTAAATACATACACACATATACGTTTTATTTAGCACTTAAAAATTATGTATGAGTTCATGCAAATTCGTAAAATTAGTCAAAATAATTAACATTAAATTATTTACGTGTCAATTTCCCCGAAAATACAATTCCCGGGAAAATTTTACGTAACGTACTTAAAATAATATAAACTAATTAAAATTAGCTTTAAACAAATAACCACTCTTAAAAAAATGTTATAAATATATATAAAAATTATTAACACTGCATATCCCGATGCAGTATAAAAATATTTAAAAATTTGGGATATTACATTGACTTAGTGTCTCAGGGCCAGTCTACTGTCCAAAATGGAATAAGAGAATTAATTTGGAATTAAATGAGCCTGTATGGCTAGAGAGATATTTTTGGTTGAGGTTACGAATAATTAGGGTTCTATTTGATCCTTTATTCAAATAAACATTTTTCAGCATTTATTATATATAAAAGTGATTTCAGCATCTGTGTGAAATGTCTGTATATATTTATATATATACCGATGTTTGATTGCATATGACATTAGGAGGTGCATGTATATATAATATAATAATTCACTTTGTGAGATCTGACTCCCCTCAGTTGAATTTTTTTTCAGGAGATTCTTCGTCTTCAGACCTCAATAGTAGACCCATACGCCAGACTTCTTCAGCCTTGGCTAGTTTATGTAAATTATTTATCTGAACCTTTTATTGTATTCTAGAACTACAATAGTAGTGTTTGTATCTGTAGAATGTTGTTTATGTCAGAGACCTTTCTCTGAATATTGTATGAAATATTTTATTTTATGATATGACATTAAGTATTTATTTTTATATTGATTTAAGTTTTAATTTTGGCGTATTTTTATTTATTTATTTCATGCTTTTAATTTCTAAGGCTTGCTACGAGTTCCGGATTCGAAAGAATTTCTGTTATCTAGCGCCGGTTATGACTCCCGATTTGGGTCATGACCGCACCAACATAGAGCCCTTCCCTTTGACATCAATTAATCTGCCATGTCATGACCCAAAACAGGGGCCATGACCGACGCTAGTGAACGGGAATTCTCTCGAATCCGGAACCCGTAGCAAGCCTAAAAAATAAAACATGCAATAATAATAATAACAATATCAAATTTACAGCGAAAATAAAAATCATAAATATAATAATAACATTTCCATCAACTGGATTTAATTTAAATCTCAAATCATCACATATATATATAATCTCTTTAATACAAATCCAGTTTCAATATAATACATCTCTTTAAATAAAATACATGAAATCCAATACTTTAATTCACAACTACTGCAGTGTCTAGATTATAATAAAAATAACACTCAAGTAAATAGTTTACACAAAGAAGCCGGGGCGGAAGAAATCCGGCGTATCGACTTGCTACTGAGGTCTGAAGATGTTGACTCTCCTGAAAAATTATCAACGGAGGGGAGTCAGACCTCACTGAGTGAATTACTATAATATATATACATACACACTAAGTGATAATGCATACAATTAACAATATATATATATATAATATGTATATAAACAGGCAAATACACACACAGATGCAGAAAAATCATTTTATATGTTTTAATGAAAATCATCATTTATGAAGGATCACATAGAACCCTAGAATATCGCAACCTCAGAAATAGTGTTAGACAACACTCTAGCCATACAGGCTCAGTTAGTCCAAATATATCCACTTAATCCATTTGGACAGTAGACTGGCCCCGAGACACTAAGTCAACCGAGCTCCAGCAGTCTAACTGCCAGTGTGATTGGCCCCGAGACACTTAGTCAACCGAGCTCCAGCAATCACACCCAAACCACATCTCACACATATCAATAATCATATCAAATCAATATCCACAAATAGTTAGTAATATAGCCTAAAGCTATAGGCATACCGATACGTACTCGGTCCTAGTGCTGCCCACTAGGTAGCACGTTCTATTGATATCCTTCATCATTAATAATATAAAACATTCATTCACAAAAATAAATGATGCATGAATGTAAATGAAATGACAATTTAACCTATATATATATCAGAAATATACCAAAAGTAAACCAGGTATATTTCGAGTATATATACGTCAAATAAATCTAGTCAAATCATAAGCTAAACTAAAAATGTATTTAAAAACATTTTAAATATATTTTATTAACAAAACATATATATAATTTATTATATACCAAAAATAAACCAAAAATATACTTAATATAAACTTAAGAAAATAATCAAATTATTTATGCATATTTAATCAACATAAAACATACATTTCTAAATCACGCATCCTAAGCATATATATATAGTATAGTAACTCACCTAGTGCGCTCCACGAGATGGGTCCGACGGGCCTGGTCCACTAGCCCTCGGTCTCGGCGCAACTAAACAAACAAATAACGACAGACATTAGAATAAACCTAACAGAAATCCTACAATTCGATCTAGAGTATAAAACACAGAATCAGAAATTAAGGTTCGACTGGATATCACGTTTTACGAGAATTCTACTGAAAATCCGGCAGAACCTCCCCTGTAAAATGGACATCTCTTTACTCAAAAGAGTAGAGCCGACCCTGTAAGGAAATACACTTCGAAAAACTACACAAGGCACAATCAAAATCCCACGGTCGGACTCCAAACTACAGTCCACCGACCGGGGTCCATAAACACAGAATAATTCTAGATATACCAAAAATATCCTTATGACATAGAAATACATTTCATAAATAGAAATTACATAATTAACCTTAAAACACTGTAAAAACCGATAAAAACTCATTTTTTTAGAAAAACCGTATATTATATATATAATTGAAAATAATTCACGAAAAATAGTTTTAATTAGTTAAAAATACTAAATAATTTGTAGAAATCATTTTTATACCTTAAATAACTATTAAAACCGATTAAATTACATTTTTAGACAATTTAGGGTAAAATTACCAAAATACCCCTATATATATAAATATACTTAAATTACTTCAAAAATTCACTAAAAATTATAAAATTATCCAAAATTAATTTTCTCAACATATTTATCAATAATATTAATAATTAAACTCAATTAACCAATTAATTTCAATTAAAAACATAATTAACCCTAACTTCTCAAAATCACATAAACTTCAATAATTCAAAATAAATACTTAGAAATTCATAAAAATTCCAAATAAATTCCTATAATTCATTTCAACACCTTATTTAACCATAAACCCCAATTTCATAATTTAAACAATTAATTTCCGAAAATTAGAAAATAATATTAAAATATTCAAAAATACCCAAAAATCCAAACAATCTCCAAAAATCTATACATGTAGATTAAGCTACTAGGAACAACATTTGTGAAGGGATTTTTCATGAATCAATCAATTCGAAGCTCAAAAAAATCAAAAACCCTAATGTGACCGAAATTGAAAATTCAAAACCTAAGAAAATCTAGACCATTTTAGCTCAAACCAAAGCTAGAATCACACTCACCGAAGCTTAAGGAGAAGAAAGAGACCAGCGGTGTCGAAAACGATGGCCGGAATCGTCGTCGACGGTAAAAGGAAGAAGTTTCGACCAAAAGGGAAGAAAGGGCTTGCCGACGCCGGGGAAGGGAGCTGAGGGAGGCGGAGTGGCTGGCTGAGGAAGGTGGAGCTCCTGGCGGCACACCGACGGTCGGGAATCAGAAGTTGCAGGCGGTGGTGAGGGGTAGTGGTCGGGCGCGCACGGGAAGAAGGAAGAAGAAGAAGAAGAAAAAGAAAAAAAAAGGAAAAGAAAAAGAAAGAAAAAGAAAAGAAAAAAAAAAGAAAAAAAAGAATAAAAGAATAAAATAATAATAAAATAATTTTAATAATTTAATAATAAATAAAATAATTAAATAACAATAAATTAATAAATAAATAATAAAATATTAGGGTAATATATATTAAACCCTAATTAAATAAATATATACACATAGGCTTTATTTAGTCATTTAAAAATACGCATGAGTTCATGCAAGTCCGAAAATACATTTAAAATAATTAATAATAAATTGTTTACGTGAAAATTTCCCCGAAAATGCAAGTCCCGGGAAAATTTTACGTAAAGCATTGTAAATAAGACACAGTAATTAAAATAGATTTTAAATACATATCAACTCGTGAAATTATCGTAATATATATTCAAAAATTATTAACACTGTATATCCCGGTACAGTGTAAAAATATTTTAAAAACACGGGATGTTACAATCTTCCCCCCTTACAAGAATTCGTCCCCGAATTCCAAAAAGAAAAGATTACAGAATCAGGAAGGAAAGAGATACGGGTAAGAAGCTCGCATCTCAGCTTCAGTCTCCCACGTATGCTCCTCGACTTTGTTGCTACGCCACAAAACCTTGACCATCGGAATCTGCTTCGATCGCAACTGTCGAACTTGAAAATCAACGATTGCCACAGGTTCTTCCACAAACGTCAAATCTTCACTCACTTCCACACTGTCAGGTTGCAACACGTGTGAAGGGTCTGAGATATACTTCCTCAACATCGAGATATGAAATACTGGATGCACTTGTGACATACTCGGAGGCAAATCCAACCGATATGCAATAGTGCCAACTCTCTCCAGAATCTCAAATGGTCCAATGTATCTCGGTGCTAACTTACCCTTCCTACCAAATCTCATCACACCCTTCATCGGAGATACCTTCAGAAAAATGAAATCTCCAACCTGAAACTCCACATCTCTGCGCCTAGGATCCGCATAACTCTTCTGTCTGCTAACCGCGGTCTCTAATCTGCGCTTAATCACGACGACTTTCTCTGCAGCATCCTGAACCATCTCAGGTCCAGTTAAAGCTCTCTCACCAATCTCATCCCAACTCAACGGGGATCTATACTTCCTTCCATACAAAGCCTCGTATGGTGCCATATCAATACTGCTATGGTAGCTGTTATTATATGCAAACTCAACGAGTGGCAAATGATCATCCCAGCTGCCTCCCAAATCCAAGACACACATCCTCAACATATCTTCCAGTGTCTGGATCGTCCTCTTAGACTGACCATCTGTCTGAGGATGAAAAGCAGTACTGAAATCCAACCTAGTGTCCATCGCTTCTTACAACTTCTGCCAAAAATGAGAAGTAAACACCGAACCTCTATCTGACACAATGGACACAGGTACTCCATGAAGGCACACAATATGCTTCACGTATAACTTTGCCAATCTAGCAACTGAATAGGTGGCTTTAACAGGCAAGAAATGTGCAGACTTCGTCAATCTGTCTATAATCACCTAGATGGAATCGTATCCATCCTTCGAACGAGGTAAACCTACCACAAAATCCATAGCTATCCTTTCCTACTTCCACTCGGGAATAGGAAGAGGCTGAAGCTTCCCAGAAGGCTTATGATGTTCGGCTTTCACTTGCTGACACGTCAAGCACTTAACAACATAATTAGCGACATCCTTTTTCAATCCATCCCACCAGTATAGATCTCTGATACTGTGGTACATCTTAGTAATGCCTGGATGTACGCTATAAGCTGTAGAATGTGCTTCCTCTAGGATCTCTTCTCTCAAGTTTCCACATCAGGAACACACAATCTACCACTGATCCACAACACACCATCATCATCGAGTGTGAAATCAGTGAACTTCCCTGCTCTGACATTCTCTGCAAGCTCTTCGAAAATAGGATTCGTCTCTGAGCTGCTTTAATCCTATCCCTCAGCACAGATCGTACTTTAAATTGAGCTAGCAGTCCAACCTGATCTACTAATCTTCATCATCAGACCTTGATCCACCAACAGATGCAATTCTTGGATCAATGGTCTCCTCTCAATACCGATGTGAGCAAGACTACCTGAGGACTTCCTACTCAAGGCATCTGCTACAACATTAGCTTTACCCAGATGATATAGAATCTCGCAATCATAATCCTTCAACAGTTCCAACCATCTCCTCTGCCTCAGATTCAAATCTCGCTGCTGGAAAATGTACTTAAGGCTCTTGTGATCAGTAAATATCTCACAAGTCACCCCGTATAGATAATGTATCCAAATCTTCAAAGCAAAGATCACTGCAGCCATTTCAAGATCATGTGTAGGATAGTTCTGCTCATGCTTCTTCAACTGCCTCGAAGCATAGGCTATCACCCTACCATTCTGCATCAGCACACAACCAAGACCAATTCTAGAGGCATCACAGTAAACTGTGAACTTATCCACACTATTAGGCAAAGCTAACACTGGCGTTGTGGTCAACTTCTCCTTCAATAACTGAAAACTATTCTCACAAGCTTTTAACCACTCAAATCTAACATTCTTCTGAGTCAAGCGAGTCATAGGGGCTGCTATTTTAGAAAAATCTTGCACAAACTGCCTATAATACCCGGCTAAACCCAGAAAACTTCGAATCTCAGTGACAGAAGTAGGTCTAGGCCACTCAGATACTGCCACAACCTTCTGTGGATCAACCTGAATACCTTCTTTAGACACTACGTGTCCAAGAAAAGAAACACTCTCCATCCAGAAATCACACTTCGAGATTTAGCATAAAGCTGATGATCTCTCAGTGTCTGTAGTACAATCCTTAAATGATATACGTGCTCTTCCATACTCCTCGAATATACTAGTATATCATCAATGAAGACTACCACAAACTGATCCACATACGGTCTGAATACCTATTCATCAAGTCCACAAAAGCTGCTCGTGCATTAGTCAAACCAAAGACATCACCAGAAACTCATAATGACCATATTGCGTGCGGAATGCTGTCTTAGGAATATCAGCTTCACTAATCCGCAGCTGATGATAACCTGACCTCAAGTCAACCTTAAAAAAGAACTGTGCACCCTGTAGCTGGTCAAATAAATCATCTATCCTCGGGAGTGGATACTTGTTCTTCATTGTCACCTTATTCAGCTCTTTGTAGTCAATGCATAGTCTCAGGGTACCATCCTTCTTCTTCACAAACAGGACTGGTGCACCCCAAGGAGAAACACTAGGTCTTATGAAACCTTTATCCAATAACTCTTGCAACTGCTCCTTCAACTCTTTCACTCTGCAGGAGCCATATGATAGGGTGGCATAGATATAGGAGTAGTACCTGGAACCACATCTATACAGAACTCATCTCTCTGTGAGGTGGTAAACCTGGCAACTCCTCGGGAAAAAACATCAAGAAACCTCAAAGCAACAGGAACATCTGTGAGTGACAACTTCTCCACTGAAGTATCCTTGACCAATGCCAAATATCCCTGACAACCTTTCCTCAACAACTTTCCTAGCTGTAATAGCAGAAATAAGATTCTGAGGTGCTGAACTCCTATCACCCCACAAATTAAAATCTTCTTCATCAGGAATTCTGAACGTCACCTCTTTATCCTGCAATCTACCACGGCATAGTGCTGAGATAACCAATCCATTCCCAAAATAACATCAAACTCCATCACATCCAACAGAATCAAATCAACGGGTAATTCTCTATCTCCCATGAGAACTGGACAACCAGAAAGAACAATATCGGCGTCCAAGGAATCGCTCAGAGGAGTGGCAACAGACAAAGGAAAAGCCATCCTTGAAGCTTGCCAATAAGATTTAGAAGCAAAAAACAGGAGAAATAATACGAATGCGTGGCACCGGATCAAACAAAACCCAAGCATCCAGGTAACAAACAGAAACAATACCTGCCACGACTGCATTAGATGCCTGAGCATCCTGCTGAGTAAGATGAAAAACTCTGGCTTGACCTCAACCTCCCTGCTGACTGGTAGAAGCCTGGCCAACACCTCTGGCACCTCCTCTGGTACCTCTACCACGACTCTGCTGTGGAACAAACTGAGTGGAACTTTGATGCTAGGCTGGTGGTAACTGAAATGGCACGGGTGCAGCACTAGCAATCGACTGCTGTGGGAATCGCGGAATCTGCTGCTGCTGGTATCCGGAATAAGGACACGATCTAGCAAAATGTCTGTCTGCCCGCATCTGAAGCATGTCAGTGGTGTCAGATAACACGGTCCCTGATGGACTCTACACAAGTCTGATAAACACTGGCCGCTGATCCAGAACCTTCGACCACTGCTGTTGCTCGAAGCACCTGACCCAAATCTGAATGATCTACGCTGACCTCCACGGCCATGTCTACTGCTCCGATCACGCCTGCTGGCTGCTGCTGTCTCTGGCTGAGTCGGACCTCGCTGCTGACTACTCGATCCAACATGAAAACTAGAATACGGAGTAGCCTGCAATCCACTCGACTGAACTCCTAGCTGGTAATAATCAGGCATCGCTCCCTGCCTAACTAGCCTCAGCTCAATCTCCTTAGCCAACTCAATCACAGACTCCAGAGTAAGACCTGCTGTAGGCATACCAGCAAAAGCTGAACCTAAACCAGTGACATACGTAGTGACTGCAAAATACTGATCTCGCATCAGATCCTGAACATATCTACCCAATCAAAGAAACTCTCAGGTGTACTCCTCTACAGATCGATCTCCATGAGAAATACTGGTCAAACGGAGACGATAGCTCAAACGAAGAGGCTCTGGACAGAATCTCCTCATAAATCGCTCTCGAAACTGAGCCCATGTCATCATCATCATATAAGGCTGGATCATCTGAAGGAACCAATCTAAGGCTGGTCCCTCGACAGATAAACTCAACGATCATGATCCGCTGGTACTCGGTATAAGAAGTCCGAGTCCGAGTCTCAATCGCGTGCAGAAAATCTAACGGATCAGAAGTACCATCAAAAGCAATCCTGCCAACTCTGGCATAGAACAAAGCTGCCTTAGGGTCAGACA
Organism: Mallotus nudiflorus; assembly: GCA_947683625.1. Classification (NCBI taxonomy): domain Eukaryota; kingdom Viridiplantae; phylum Streptophyta; class Magnoliopsida; order Malpighiales; family Euphorbiaceae; genus Mallotus; species Mallotus nudiflorus. Next base: position 344,379 of record CANTUR010000717.1, on the reverse strand, counting down.
TACCCTGCTGATAGGCAGGCTGAACAACTGGAGGAATAAGAACATCAAACTCAGGCTCAACAGGCTCCTCGTCCTATAACTCTCTCTGCCTACGGCGACCTGCCGCTCCTCGAGGTCTACCTCTGCCACGACCTCTACGTCTAACTGGCTGCTCAGGAGGTAAAACCTCATCCTAAAAAGACTCATCATCCTCGGCCTCAACGATCGGTGGAGCGACATGCGCTCGCCTCCTCATTCTGAAAAGACAAACGGAAAGATTCAGACAAAACAGACAACGGAGGAATAACGCTGAAAACTACAACAAGGAATACTCATCAAGACATACTCGAACCTAATACACTGCAGTAGTCCAACAAAAAACACAACTTTAAAACTAGGGGCCACAACTCACATAACTAAGCCCTGACACAAAACTCCGCTCTGATACCAACTTTGTCACGACCCAAAACAGGGGCCATGACCGGCGCTAGGGAACGGGAATTCTCTCGAATCCGGAACCCGTAGCAAGCCTAAAAATAAAACATGCAATAATAATAATAACAATATCAAATTTGCATCGAAAATAAAAATCATAAATAAATAATAAACATTTCCATCAACTGGATTTAATTTAAATCTCAACTCATCACATATATATATAATCTCTTTAATACAAATCCAGTTTCAATATAATACATCTCTTTAAATTAAATACATGAAATCCAATACTTTAATTCATAACTACTGCAGTGTCTAGATTATAATAAAAATAAGACTCAAGTAAATAGTTTACACAAAGAAGCCGGGGCGGAAGAAATCCTGCGTATCGACCTGCTACTGAGGTCTGAAGATGTTGACTCTCCTGAAAAATTATCAACGGAGGGGAGTCAGACCTCACTGAGTGAATTACTATAATATATATACATACACACTAAGTGATAATGCATACAATCAACAATATATATATAATATGTATATATACAGGCAAATATACACACAGATGCAGAAAAATCATTTTATATGTTTTAATGAAAATCATCGTTTATGAAGGATCACATAGAACCCTAGAATATCGCAACCTCAGAAATAGTATTAGACAACACTCTAGCCATACAGGCTCAGTTAGTCCAAATATATCCACTTAATCCATTTGGACAGTAGACTGGCCCCGAGACACTAAGTCAACTGAGCTTCAGCAGTCTAACTGCCAGTATGATTGGCCCCGAGACACTTGGTCAACCGAGCTCCAGCAATCACACCCAAACCACATCTCACACATATCAATAATTATATCAAATCAATATCCACAAATAGTTAGTAATATAGCCTAAAGCTATAGGCGTACCGGTACGTACTCGGGTCCTAGTACTGCCCACTAGGTAGCACGTTCTATTGATATCCTTCATCATTAATAATATAAAACATTCATTCACAAAAATAAATGATGCATGAATGTAAATGAAATGACAATTTAACCTATATATATACCAGAAATATACCAAAAGTAAACCAGGTATATTTCGAGTATATATATGTCAAATAAATCCAGTCAAATCATAAATTAAACTAAAAATGTATTTAAAAACATTTTAAATATATTTTATTAACAAAACATATATATAATTTATTATATACCAAAAATAAACCAAAAATATACTTAATATAAACTTAAGAAAATAATCAAATTATTTATGCATATTTAATCAACATAAAACATGCATTTCTAAATCACGCATCCTAAGCATATATATATAGTATAGTAACTCACCTAGTGCGCTCCACGAGATGGGTCCGACGGGCCTGGTCCACTAGCCCTCAGTCTCGGCGCAACTAAACAAACAAATAACGACAGACATTAGAATAAACCTAACAGAAATCCTATAATTCGATCTAGAGTATAAAACACAGAATCAGAAATTAAGGTTCGACTGGATATCACGTTTTACGAGAATTCTACCGAAAATCCGACAGAACCTCCCCTGTAAAACGGACATCTCTCTACTCAAAAGAGTAGAGCCGACCCTGCAAGGAAATACACTTAAAAAAACTACACAAGGCACAATCAAAATCCCACGGTCGGACTCCAAACTACAGTCCACCGACCGGGGTCCACAAACACAGAATAATTCCAGATATACCAAAAATATCCTTATAACATAGAAATACATTTCATAAATAGAAATTACATAATTAACCTTAAAACACTGTAAAAACCGATAAAAACTCATTTTTTTAGAAAAACCGTATATTATATATATAATTGAAAATAATTCATGAAAAATAGTTTTAATTAGTTAAAAATACTAAATAATTTTTATAAATCATTTTTATACCTTAAATAACTATTAAAACCGATTAAATTACATTTTTAGACAATTTAGGGTAAAATTACCAAAATACCCCTATATATATAAATATACTTAAATTACTTCAAAAATTCACCAAAAATTATAAAATTATCCAAAATTAATTTTCTCAACATATTTATCAATAATATTAATAATTAAACTCAATTAAACAATTAATTTCAATTAAAAACATAATTAACCCTAACTTCTCAAAATCACATAAACTTCAATAATTCAAAATAAATACTTAGAAATTCGTAAAAATTCCAAATAAATTCCTATAATTCATTTCAACACCTTATTTAACCATAAACCCCAATTTCATAATTTAAACAATTAATTTCCGAAAATTAGAAAATAATATTAAAATATTCAAAAATACCCAAAAATCCAAACAATCTCCAAAAATTCATACATGTAGATTAAGCTACTAGAAACAACATTTTTGAAGGGAGTTTTCATGAATCAATCAATTTGAAGCTCAAAAAAATAAAAAACCCTAATGTGATCGAAGTTGAAAATTCAAAACCGAAGCAAATCTAGACCATTTTAGCTCAAACCAAAGCTAGAATCACACTCACCGGAGCTTAAGGAGAATAAAAAGACCGACAGTGTCGAAAACGGTGGCTAGAATCGTCATCGACGGTAAAAGGAAGAAGTTTCGGCCAAAAGGGAAGAAAGGGCTTGCCGGCGCCGGGGAAGGGAGCTGAGGGCGGCGGAGTGGCTGGCTGAGGAAGGTGGAGCTCCTGGCAGCACACCGACGGTCGGGAATCAGAAGTTGCAGGCGGTGGTGAGGGGTGGTGGTCGGGCGCGCACGGGAAGAAGGAAGAAGAAGAAGAAGAAAAAGAAAAAAAAAGGAAAAGAAAAAGAAAGAAAAAGAAAAGAAAAAAAAAGAAAAAAAAGAATAAAAGAATAAAAGAAATAAAATAATAATAAAATAATTTTAATAATTTAAAAATAAATAGAATAATTAAATAATAATAAATTAATAAATAAATAATAAAATATTAGGGTAATATATATTAAACCCTAATTAAATAAATATATACACATAGGCTTTATTTAGTCATTTAAAAATACGCATGAGTTCATGCAAGTCCGAAAATACATTTAAAATAATTAATAATAAATTGTTTACGTAAAAATTTCCCCCAAAATGCAAGCCCCGGGAAAATTTTACGTAAAGCACTGTAAATAAGACACAGTAATTAAAATAGATTTTAAATACATATCAACTCGTGAAATTATCGTAATATATATTCAAAAATTATTAATACTGTATATCCCGGTACAATGTAAAAATATTTTAAAAACACGGGATATTACATGCCATCTCCAATCCTCACTTTGGAATAATAACTGTCTTAAAACTTTGAAATTTTAAAGTCATATGATGTGTTCATCCATTGTCAATGAGCCATTCATTAGGATTTTGAGTTGCTACTAAACATTCTTCAATAACAGTAGCAGTAAATAACTTCTCTTCTTGATCCTGAGTACCTTCATTGACTTGAGCTAGTTGTGCTTGAGGCTGTTGGTATTTATTAGTTTGACAGAACCTCTCAATGTGTCTAAACTATTTACAACCCCTACATTGAACTCATAGTCTTCTCCAACAATAATCTTCACTATGATTAGTCTTTTTACAATGTGGATATGGTGGATACTTCGCTCTCCTTCTTCCTCTATTTCCCTGCTGATCTTTCTTGTCCTTTCTATTTTTTTCCATTAAAACTTCTTTTCCCACTGGACTCACCTTATAACTTAGAGCTTTGAGAAGCTATAAGAGCCCTTTCTCCTCCTCCCTAAATGTTTTTCTTTGCTCTACAGCTTGTAGATCATTTACAAGCTTAGTAAGAGTGAGTATGGATAAGTCCCAAGTATCTTCAAAAGAGGAAATCTTTGCTTCAAACCTCTCTGGTAGAGTCACCATCACCTTCTCTATAATTCTTTTTTTAGGCAATTCTTCTCCCATTAGCTTGATTTAGTTTACTACCTTCATGACTCTATTAATGTAAGCCTTTACATTTTCAGTCTCTTTCATTATGAGAAGCTCAAATTCCTTTCTCATATTGAAGAGTTGCATTTGTTTTGTTTTATCACTCCCTTGGAACTCTGTTCTCAACTTATCCCATATTTGCTTAGCAGTTTCACAGGCCATTATTCATGTAAAAATGGTTTCATCAACTGCTACATGGAGGGTACTCAAAACTCTAAATTTTCTGAAAACCCTTTCTTCATAAGTCTTTATTCAAAGTTGGATTTACTGGCAAGTCAGTCTCCATTTCTTTTTCCATTGCTTCCCAAAGTAGCAAACCCTTAAGGTAAGCCTGCATTTTAACAGACCAAGCATTATAATTTTCTCCTGTGAAAATAGGAGGAGCTGAGCCTGAAATGCTACTATAACTTGTAGCCATATTTCACGTGTTTTTTTTTTGTTTGTTTGAATGTTTAAGGTTTAATGAAGAGTTTTCTAATTTTTTTACTCACAACTTCTCAAGGATCAAAGAAAAAAAAAACTTTCTTTGCTCTGATACTAATTGTTGGTAAAATTAGAGGAATGAAAGAAAATATTTAAGAGAAAAGATATATTAAAATGCAAGCAACTCTCACTGCATTATTTTCATTTTTTTGTTCACGTATTTATATTACAAGAATATATAACAACTTATAACAATATATAACAAATAAACCTTAATTAAGAAGATTTAATTTTAACAAAATTATTCTCCACCATGTAACACACGTAATATAATTTTTTTTTGTTTTATCAAAATAAATCTTCACCATGCAAACAAAATATATTTAAAATTTTATAGAACAGCTTTTGAAAACAAATGGTTATTGTCATCACTATGGTAAGGAACAGCTGTCATTCACAAGGGGTGTTCCATCAATAGGAGAAAAAGCAAAAAACAGAGATATAAAATGGCAGCACAAAAGCCATGACATCGAAGAAAATTTTCTAGGAAACCAAAAGGGTATTCACTATGCTATATAGTCCGATATTTTCGAAGAAACTTCAGGTAAATGGCTTTATTAACTCGATACAACTGGAAGCAAACACTATGATTACAACGTGAAATTATATACTAAAAACTTGCATAGAATTCAAAGGGATAAAAAGCTTGCAGCAAGCACGGAGAGCTAGTTTAAACTGACTACTTTAAATGGGAGTGGACATGGTGGAACAGCAACTTGAATAATTCCTTCAAGCATTAAGATTACCTTCTTCATAGTTGGTCTTAAAATGGGGTCTTTCTGAATGCACCAAATTGCAACCATCAAAAACCTTACAACCTTCTTCACATCATTCAAGGCCTCCTCATCATCTTCAATGAGAGCATCTATTGTTCCTTCTACATAACAATCATAAGCCCAATCAACTAGAGCTCTCTTTTCATTATCAACATTTCTTCGGCAACAGATAATCTCTAGCAGCAAGACACCAAAACTGTACACATCCACCTTAACTGTAACTGGCATGTCCCTGGACCACTCTGGCGCTACATACTCTTCGTTATTTCTAATAGCATCAAACGTTTGACTCTGATCCATCAACAAAAGCTGTGGTAATCCAAAATCTGCAATCTTGGCATCATAGTTCTCGTCAAGCAGAATGTTTTGAGGCTTTATGTCATAATGGATGATTTGAGTGCTGCACTCTTCGTGTAGGTACAAAAGTCCTCTTGCAATTCCACATGCTACCTGAGTTCTCAGTTTCCAACTGAGCTTTATATCTCCAAAAAGGAAGTTTGCTAACGTTCCATTGCTCAAGAACTCATACACCAGTAGTTTTTTTTGGTCTCTCATCACAAAATCCTAGAAGCTGGACCAGGTTCTTGTGGTGTCTTTGGCAGATCTCGTCAACTTTTGTCTTGAATTCTTTTTTACCATATGCTACTACTGTATTCAATTTCTTGACTGCTATAGGCATATGCACTTCACTGCCGATTTCTGTTTGCCCTTTACATACAGCGCCGAAAGATCCCTTTCCTATCTCTTCCTTAAATCCTAGTGTTGCTTCGACAAGCTCCGGATAGCTGAAGTATCGCAAATTTGATTTTTCACCTTGAAGAATCCTAGTGAACTTCTTGTGGTAGAACAAAAAAAAAAGCAATAACTCACCAACCCAACCAAAATTACGTTGATAAACATAGAGCTACCTAAAAGCACAAGCACCAAAAAGTCTTGGTTTTTCCTTGAATTGGGGAGCGGAAGAGGATGTTCCACAGAGCTACCTTTTCTTACTTTTATAAATGCGTTCCCTTTAGCTGTCTCATCTTGCCTTCCATTTGAGAGTGGCAACTTCTTCTTCCAGCAAGTTTGTCCTCCAAAAATAATTACATCGCAGAGGCAATCTTGGCTGCAAGCTTTTTGACACTCTTCTACATTGTACGGTTCGTACTTCTCATAATCAGATGTTGGCCAGTTAGTATCCGTCAACTCCACGAAATTATAATCTTCTGGAGAAGTACGAGCATCTCCTTCACAAAATTGAGTAGAGAAATCTGGTTTGCAGCCTCCATACTCATCATCTGGATCAATAAGAGAAAACCTTTGTGGGCATCGACAGATTGCCCGCTTGTCTGCACCGAGTTGGCAGATACTGTTGAAGCCACAAGGCCCTGTCCCTATTCTAACCATAAGATGGCAAATATTTTCTGGATAGGTAAAAATGACAGACCAATTTCCATTATCAGAGGAATTCTTTGGGTATGAGTATTGGACTAAAACACCATCAAAGTTCAGAGTTACTCTGTGATAATATTTTTTATTTGGGACTACTCTTTGTCGAGTAAGTAGCTCTATTTTATTGCTAGCTCTCAAGATGTACAAGTAACCTGACTCATTGAACACCACCCGCAACCCAGCATTTGATAATTTAGGGTCCACGGTATTGGTCCAATAATAGGCCTCATATGCAGCACCAGTAGGGAAATTATTGACATTGAGCACACCATTCCCGTCTGCAATTAAACGGAATTGGAACCTTCCGCGAGAGAAGTTGTTCTCCCTTAATCTAGATGAAAGAAACTGCCCGCCTGTCTCCAATGTTTGTCCAGGCAACAATCTCTTCAGTGTTTGTCCAGGCAACAATGTATCTGTAGGATGATCGAAGCTTTGCCATAGAGTTTCAGCTGCTGAATTTTTTAAAATAAAGTTGCCTGTATCATCCATCACACCGAAAGCAGCGTTCCCCACGCTGAGACCAGATTCCCAAACCTCTGTGCCTTGAGGATTAGTAAGCACTAGTCCACGGTCAGCAGTTAGCTGTACTTTGGATTTTGATGGTGCAGGTTCATCTCCATTAGCATACCAAACTATGGTCTTGGCCGGAATTTTGTTATACCAAATGGCTAGCAAATAAAAATCTTTTTTCTCAAGCTTGTGAAACCCGAAAGCAAAATCCTCGGAAAGAGAAACCCATGGTTTTGCTCGATAACCACCTGCTGTCAGAGAGTGGCCTACCTGCAGCATATTGCCTCTATTCTGAGCGAGCAAAGAACATGGCAAAGAAATCAAGATGATGAGGAGGAAAGGGCAAGAAATACCAGAAGCCATAATTGCTAAGTAAGCACTTTGATAAGTCTCCTTTGTAAAATTGGTCGAGGAATTTAATACAAGGCTATAAATAATCACGCTCATATAATTGTTGTGAGTCCCTTTTAACGGAGCCCATAAAAAAATCTTCGTTGAATCCCAAAATTTTATTCAAATATTGAAGATTTTCTTCAAGCAAACCTTGAGACAATGGTTATGAAAGGCCATTCGATTGACCATTTGGAGCAAGCAGCGAGCACAAGACGAGCAAGAGAAGAAGCGCTAAACGAGTGAAGCGTGTGCTTGAGAGAGCAGCGAAAGCAATATGCTTTGAGGACTTTGGAAGATTTTTAAGAGTTTGAAAAATATTTTTTAAAAAGTAATTGATAAAATGATGAAAAAATTATTTTAAATTTGGAAAATAACTTAAATGCTATTATTTTTATAACAACTTTTTTATTATATAGTTTTAGTGTTGATTTAGAGACCACTTACTATATACCTATTATTTTAGATTTTGTTATTTGCACATAACATTCATTGTGAACCACATTAAATATCAATGTTATTTTTATTTGATTATTTCTCCAATATTTTTATTTTGTATCTCTAAGATCATTGTTCTACTATGCTGGCTCTGATTTCCCAACATTAATAACTTGGCTGCTAACTCTGATACATGAATCTAATTTTTTAACATTCATGAACTTGACTTTTAAGCATACTAGATATAGATTCATTCATTCATGAACCTGTGTTTGATAATGAAAGACTTTTCACATTTGATTATTTGAGCTTAATTTCCAGCATAATATAATCTAGATTAATGCTTAAAGGCGATTGCGTGCAAGATGAGAGTTCCACAAGGAAAAAAAAAAAAAAGGCAAATCATAAACTATATTGATCACTCAATTAAACGTGAACCTAAATTGAAACGCGTACGCAAGATTACAGGCCTGCGAGAGACTTCAAGATGCAGACATGAGAAAAGTCATAAAAATTACTAATCACCATGTCGAAAGTTTCCAAGAAACGCCAAAGCTAAGTGTTCATGGGAACTTTTTTTTTGTTTAATGTTCATGGGACCACTTTTCCAACCAATAAATGCTTGAACCTGTCTCTATGGGTCTAGACCTGGTGAAGATTGCCGACTTGATCATTGATGAAGCGAATCCAGGTAGAAGAGATGGTAAATAAAATAGATACAATTCTTAGCTCTCTGAAATATGGGCAATTCTGCTTCTGCATGATGTTCATGGAGCGGCAGATCCTAAACGGTACCGTCCAGAGTTTTGTAATTGCTATTCTAATTCTTTGCTTCAAATTACAAGTGATTTAAGTTTGAGCAATAAAAATAAAATACAATAAGACATGTTTTGCCGACCGAACGCTCATTGTTTAACCAACAAATTTAAATCTGCGGCAAAGTCAATGACGTGTCCCTTATTGCTTCTTAAGTTGGTGAATCTATGCCGATAGTAGCAAGGCTGACCAGTGGACCGCAATGAAAATGCATACATGAAAGCTATTTATTTATATAATTTTTATTAAATAAATATATGATTTAAGAGATATAAGCAGGAGTTATTATCTATTAAATAATTCATTCAATTTCTATAGTTAATTACTTTTTATTATATTATTCATTCGCAACAAATTTTTTCACGAATCACTTTTTATTGTAAAATTTATTTACAATTATTTTCTGTTATATAATTTATCCATAATTATTTAATAAAATTCACTCACCAGTTTTTTTTTTTTTTAAATTTATTTACAAGTTACTCTCTGTGGTGGAGAAGAAAATCAATTTACTAGGTTGCAAGGATTAAAAGAAAATTTTCTGCTGGTGGTTCAAAGGCGTGGAAATATGTGCCTCATCCGCTGTTCTTGGCTGCATTTTATGCTTTTTTGAATTCTATGGTCTGAGAAACTATTGACACTCGAAAGAAAGCTAAATTAAACAGGCTAAATGGTATAATTTCTTTTAAGCATGTATAGATTAAAAGTTTAATTGGATCTCCTCCTCCCGGTTAGAATAAAAAAACGGAGGGTTAATATATTCTGTCTGGATTAAGAACAGTGAACCGCTGGCCCTAGAATAATCTAAAGAGTTGGGCTGAATCAGCTGAACTGCTGGTCAAGCAACAGCTCTGTTGATCATTCTATCAAACAGCTCACGCGCATAAGACACGCATCCACATCCGAAGCACTGGCTACAAACACATCATGTTCCAGACCAAATTGTTTAACAACAGAATGCACCTCTTTTCCTTTACTCGAGTCCAACAAGCCAATACAAGCTTTCAAAATAAAAGAGAGAGTGAACTTGTTACAATCATATGAAGAAACTCACTTTACGCAAAAGTACCCATTTGCTTCTTTGAATTCCCCATTGAATGCAGAGGCTTGTACCACCCAATTCAATGCAAAAACATTCGGGTTTTGGATTCTTTGAAAGACTACACTAGCAGACTCCACGTCACCAGAACTTGCATAGGCAAATACAAGCCTTGAATTCAATGAAAATACGTTCAAATTAGTCCCAGTAGTAACTAAAAAAGCTGATATATAAAAATACGTTCAAACCTATATACAGCTGATAAATGAGGCTGGATCTGGAGGAGCAGAGACTTGAACGGCCCCTTCAAGCATATGAATCACTTTCTTCATCGCGGGTCGTAAGGATGGATCATCCTGAATGCACCATATTGCCACCATCACAAACCTTTCTGCTCTCTTTATGTCATTCATAGCTTCCGCATCATCTTCTACCAACAAATGAACATTTCCTTCTTTATAGCTATCATATGTCCAGTCAGCAAGTATCATGGCATAATTTTCCTCCGACCCCATCTCAAAGTTTCGTCTACAGGAAACTAGCTCTAATAGCAAAATCCCTAAGCTAGACACGTCTACTTTTGATGTAATGGGCATGTTCTTGAACCATTCAGGTGCCACGTATCCCCTGGTTCCTCAGATTGAAGTCATAGTTTGAGACTGGTCTGTCTTCAGAAGCTTGGCAAGACCAAAGTCAGAGATTCTTGCGGTCAGAAATTCATCTAGAAGGATATTTTGTGGCTTGATATCACAATTTATGATCTGCAAGCTGCATTCTTCATGGAGATAAGAGATCCCTCTTTCTACCCCGAATGCAATTTGCATTCTTCTATACCAGTTGGGTCTTGAATCACCAAACAGGAAGTTTGCTAAACAACCATTGCTCATGTATTCATACACCAGCAGCCGATGTTGCCCTTCATTGCAGAATCCTAAAAGTTTGACGAGGTTCTTGTGATTTGTTCCAGCTATGACATTCACTTCTGTCTCAAATTCCTTCTCACCTACCGTCACCACTTTCTTTAACTCCTTGACCGCAACAAATTTTATATTTTCTTCAGATTCTGGAATAACCCTTGTAAACAGTTCCAAAAGCACCCCTACCCAGTTCTTCCTTGAAGCCTCCTGTAGCTACTTCTAGCTCATTGCAAGTGAAAGTTCGTGGATTCATAGCTAGCATGACTTGTTGTGGCCGTCGCTCGACAGTTCTTGATTTTTGTCGGCTCCAGCGGTAAAATAACACAAGGGATGCTATAAGTAAGAGAACATTTAAAAAGACAGAGCTGCTTAAAAATACTGATCCGATGAGCAAAAGAGTTGACTGGTCTTTCTTCTTTGAACATGAAACTTCTACTGATGTGGAGTTACCTCTCCTCGTTTTTATTAGGGCTTTTCCTCCAGTGCTCGGATCAAGCTTCCCATTTGAAAGAGGGATTTTCTTCTTCCAGCAATCTTGATTTCTATAAATGGCAACAGAACAGTAACAATCGCTCAAGCAAGCCTGTCTGCACCAATCTTCAGTCACTCCATCAAAATGTTTGTAATCACTTAACGGCGAATCTGTATTAGGCATCTCCCTCATCTCAAAAGAATCAATTTCCTGTGATGCTGCATCACAGTTCTGCGCAAGAAAGTTCTGCTTGCATCCCTTACTTGCATCATTTGGATCCAAAAAACTGTAACCAGGAGGGCACTGGCAGTTTGGTTTCTGATCAACCCCTAATCCGCAATAGCTGTCGAAGCCAGACGCTCCACTGCCTGTATCCCCCCTAACACTAGTGCAAATGTTTTCTGGTATAAAAGACAAGATCGTCCAATCCGAGGGCCAAGTTCCAGCACTTGATGAGGCATTTTTTGGGTAGGCATAATGCCTAAAAACTCCATCATGATCAATCGTTGCCCTTTGATAGAAATCTCTCGTTGATGCAGCTTCAGAAAATACATCACTGAGTTTGCTTGCATTTCTCGCAACGAGGAAAATATATCCAGACTGGTTGAACCTCACTTGGAAGCCACTGCCTACAGTTTGTGTAGACCAACAAGCAGTATCAGGAGTATCCACTGGATAATTAGTGGTGTACATTACGAGATTCCCATCACCCTGTAGGATAAACTTGAATCTTCCATTTGAATAATTTGTTTCTGAGTAGCGAGCAATAAGTTGGGTTTCCTGGTCCATAGTCTGCGTAGGTAATATCGTGTCTGTTGGTTCAGCAAAACTTTGCCACAGGATGACAGAATCTTGACCTGCCAGCACAAAGTTTTCCAGTATCAAGCATGGCTGCATAGGAAACTTCTCCCTCATAAAAACTGGCATCCCATATTTTTGTATTGGATTGGTCATTGAGAACCAGTCGACCACTTGTAGTGAGTTGAACTTTGGATCCACTTCCAACCAGATTATTTCTGTTAGCTGACCAGACAATGGTTCTTTCAGGCATGTTGTTGAACCATATTGCCAGTAAGTACCCGTTCTCAACCTGTCGGAATCCAAATGCAAAATCACCAGATGGAGATGGCCAGCAAGAGTTTTTGTCCTGAGCAGTGAGGGAAGTGCCCAAAGATATGTTAGTGTGTGTTTGAGCACTGGTAGAAAGTGGCAGCAACAAGAGAAGCAAGTAGCAGGAAGGAAATGGCAGTGAAGGAGCCAGGCTATGGTGTTATGCAGGACCTAGAGAAGCTCGGGTTATTATGACTGATATTTTGCAATCATGTAACTAGTGAAGTGTTGTAAAATTCAGGTTAATTTTCACTAATAATAACAAAAATCACCTTGAGAACTATTGCACAGTTGACTGGTTAGAATGTAAACGATTGTATTAAAAATTACTTCAAGGTATATTCCCAGAAAAGAGTGGAGAGGTTATAATGGTTCCACTTAAAAATCACTTTCCTTAGAAAGAATTTTTATCAAAACAAGTAATTTTAATAGCACAAAAATTAACAACAACTATACCCAACAATAACTATTAAATAGATATAAAAAAGAACACCAAAATTTATCGAGATTCGGCATATTATGCTTACGTCCTCGGACACTACTAAAATAATATTTAACTAAATGAGAAAATACTACAAAAGAGAGAGAAAGAATACAATTGCCTAAGTATATAGGAGATACAATTTGAGATAATTAACCAAAGGAAAGAGGAGTCCTTTTATGACCAAAGAACTCCCATCAAAATTATTTTCCCAACGTGGGATAGGCATATTTTTCCAAAAACAACAAATCTCCACCTTGACAAAATTCCATACAATTCTCTCTCAAATCCATCCTTTAGTAGTGTCTGCAAATTTCATCTTTCAATTTGTAACAATATTGATCAAGCCTAAACAATGTTTAAATTTGACTGCAGTTACCACTTTTGTCATTATATTAGTAGGATTCTCAGTAGTCCGAATCTTTTGAATTGTGATTCCACCTTCTTCCAGAATCTCTCGTACAAAGTGATATCCAACATCGATATGCTTCATCCTTGCATGATAAACCTGGTTCTTTGCTAAATAAATAGCACTTTGACTATCACAATGCACTTTGATGTGCTTTTGCTCCATTCCTAGTTTACTAAGCAACCCTTGAAGCCAAATAGCCTCCTTTACAGTCTCTATAACTGCCATATACTCTGCCTCTATAGTAGACAAAGCAACTGTTGATTGTAAGGTGGACTTCCAATTGACTGGTGCCTTTACAAAAGTAAACACAGAACCAGTAGTTGATCGACGCTTATCCAAATCACCAGCATAGTCAGAATCACAATACCTAACTACACACTGACCATCTTGTCTATCCTGCTGAAATACCAAACCAATGTCTACGGTGTTTAGGATATATCGTAGAATCCATTTCACAGCTTGTCAATGCTCCTTTCCAGGATCATGCATGTACTTGCTCACAACCCCAATTGCCTATGAAATATCGGGCCTCGTACACACCATAGCATACATCAAGCTACCAACAACACTTGCATATGGTACTTTTGACATGTGTTCCTGTTCTGCATCATTCTTCGGTGACATGAATGCACTAAGCTTGAAATAAGGAGCAAGTGGTGTACTAACTGGTTTTGACTTTTCATTCATGCCAAAATGTTTTAGTACCTTCTTCAGATATTCTTTCTGAGACAAATCAAGCCTCCCTAATTTCCTATCTCTGGATGTTTCCATGCCAGAATCTTCTTTACTTCACCAAGATCCTTAATCTCAAACTCCTTGTTTAATTGAGTCTTCAATTTCTCAATCTCTCTTTGACTCCTGGAAGCTATCAGCATATCATCAATATAAAGAAGAAGATATATATAAGATCCATCTTGTAGCTTGCGCAAATACACACAATGATCATATTTGCTTCTCGTGTACTTTTGCCCTATCATAAACTTGTCAAATCGCTTGTACCACTACCTCGGAGATTGCTTCAATCTATACAATGATTTTTCTAATTTGCAAACCATCTTTTCTTTACTAGAAACTTTGAATCCATCTGGCTGAGTCATGTAGATTTCCTTATCCAAGTCTCTATGTAAAAATGCAGTTTTTACATCCATCTGAACTAGTTCTAAATCCAACTGTGCTACCAAAGCCAATAAAATTCTGATGGAGGAATGTTTTACAACTGGAGAAAATACTTCATTATAATCAATTCCCTCCATCTGCGCATAGCCTTTAGCCACTAATCTTGCTTTGTAGTGAACATTATTCTTGTTAGGAAATCTATCTTTCTTTGCATATACCCATTTGCACCCAATTGCTTTCTTTCCTTTTGGAAGACTAGCTAGTTTCCATGTCTGATTCTTTTGAAGGGATTGCATTTCTTAATTCATGGCAATCCTCCACTTTTCATATTCTAAACTTTGGACTGCTTCATTATAAGTGGCAGGAACTGTTAGTGATATGCACTAGGTCAATCATTTGAGATTATGTATTGACTTTCTTATTTTGTTAATAAAGAGGTATTATATTATCATTTGATTTTATGATAATTACATGAATGGTTAATTCTTACTAAGGCCATCAAGTATGTGACTTGATAGTAAAACCCTTAGATTAAAATAAGAGTTCTATTCTAATTATCCCTAGCCATTTATTCATTATATGAATATTAAAGTATTAAGGCTAGTATGATGTTGATTGATGGTTATATTTTACTAATCATAAATATGAGATATTAAGTTAACTCATAGGTACATGATGAGAGATCATGTACTGGATTGAACCACTATGAGAATGCTACATAGATTATTGTCATAAGTATTTCTTATCACAGTAACTTTATTTCGATCCTTTGACCTTGAAATCATCATGGATTTCTACATAGCTATTTTATGTTTTGACACATTCTAAAATTGTCTTTAACCGGATGATTAAAAGGATGTTGTTGGATATAAAATTAGTTATGTGAGGAATGTGAGTGATTTAGAAGGAATTTATCCCTCATTAATATGAGAAAGATATCTAAAGGCCCCTTGATGAGATAGACTGAAGGAAAATGCATGGCCATGCTGAAATGAATTGATAAAGAGTTATCATTTTCAGTCTACTTGGAATCAAGTCATAATATTGAACTATATAAGGATGACATTCTATGCCTTATGTTCAATTAAGATATCATGTGATAAAGGGACAATAAAATTCACTGTAATTAGGTTATGTCGGATTATTGACTTCACATGACTTGGGTAGTCATAATGCCTTGCCAGAGGCCACTTATGACTTGTAGGCCTAAATAGAGATTTAGGCCCACTGCCAATGTTATGTGAACCTACAGGGTCACACACTTAGAACAAGCCCAAAACGGATATGGGTTTAATAAGCCCAAAATAAACTCTGTGAAAATAAATAATTAAAGTGTTTTATTTATTTATTTATTTGTTTATTTATTTAAGATAAATGTTATTTTAAATAAATAAATAACATATTATTTTTGATTTGTTTTTTAAACAAAATCAGAATATAATAAATGGAAAAATTACCAAAAGGTCATTGGTAAGTGAAACCCTAATTTGGAGTCTATAAATATGTTATATTCTCTAGGGTTTCACACACTTGTTTTTCCTGCCTCTAAATTCATCTTCTTTCCTCTTAGAAAAAAGACAGAGTTTTTCCTTTTGTTCTTGATTTGTGAGACAGTCAAGGAGGTTGCTAGCACACACACTCAAATTCGTTTTGTGAAGGGCTGTTCGTGTGGATACCTATAGAGGACGCATCCTTTTGGAGACATCTTGATCTAAACAACCAAGCCAAAAAGCTCGAGGTAAGGTGTCACTGGTGTGAACCTCCTCTCATCCTTCCAGAGAATCTTGCCTCTTCTACATTTTGGTAAGATTTTAAAACCCTAGATTTAATCAAGTAGTCAAATCACATGGATCCAGGCTTGGGAACGTGATAAAATTTTATTTTTTTCGCTGCGTTTGTATCACGAATCCGAACAGGAACATCATCCATTGTAATTGGTAATGCAGAAGAGACTATATCAGCATAGCGAGCAGGTTGTCTAATGGTCTTTTTCCCCTTCCTTAATACAATTGATTCATGTTGTTGTGGAGGTTCTTAGATTTGAACCTCTTCTTCATTTGACTCTTCTTCTATTATAAGAGAGTAATTATCACTTTTTACATTGGTTGGGACAATTTTGTTGCCATCAAACTCCACCTGTTTGGGGAGTACCATCTGTCTGCTCCATTTTTTCTGAAGTCACCTTTCTCAATATGGTAGATTCATCAAAGGTAACATCCTTGCTAAAAATTACTTTCTTTGTTTTTGGACACCAAAGACGATAACCTTTCATATAAGAAGTGATCCCCCATAAAGATTGCCTTCTTTGCTCTTGGATCCAGCTTTGTCTCCTTAACATGGTAATATGCAGTGAAACCAAACACATGTAAGGAATCATAATCTGTAGCAGGTTTTCCAAACCATTTCTCCAATGGCATTTTACTACCAATTGTAGTCGATGGTAGACGGTTTATAAGGTGACATGTATAGACTACAGCCTCAGCCTAAAATTCTTTGCCCAACCCAGCATTGGACAACATACGCCGAACTTCCTTTAGCAATGTTCAGTTTATTTGCTTTGCCACCCCATTTTATTGTGGTGTATATCTGACGGTGAAGTGTTTGACAATACCTTCATCTTCACAGACTTTAAAAAATGGATCATTTTTAAACTCTCCACCATTGTCTGTGCAGAAACATTTGACTTTTCTGCCTGTTTGAGTCTTCATCATCTTTTTCCATTTAAAGAAAATTCCTACCACCTCATCCTTCATCTTCATTATATACACCTATACTCTTCGGGAAAAATCATCAACAAAGGAAATATAATAGTGTTTTCCTCCCAATGAAGCATTCTTGGAAGGCCCCCACACATCTGAATAAGCATAATCTAGAATTCCCTTAGTACCATGGATGGCTATTCCAAATTTTACCCTTGTCTTCTTCCATTTAATGCAATGCTCACAAAGATTTAATTTGCAAGCTCGAGCTCCTTTTAATAATCCTTGATCTATTAGCAATTTCAAGGATTTTTCTGCAGCATGCCCCAAGCACATATGCCATAACCAGGTTGCTTCTGACTCCTGATCATTAGTAGAAGTTGCCACTGATGTTGTCCCAATAATTGTACTACCCAGAAAGTAATACACATTATTTTTTTTGAATCCCCTTCATTATCATAAGTGCACCAGAGATGATTCTCATTATCCCATCTTTTGCCCTTACTTTGAAACCTTTTGACTCTAAGGTTCCCACAGAAATGAGATTCCTCATCAAATCTGGTATATAATGAACACCTGTTAAGGTTATGATTGATCCATTCTTATTACTCAAGTGAACTGAACCAATCTTATATGTGTTAAGAGGGGCATTATTCGCTGTGTAGACAACTCCACCTTTTAGTTCTTTAAAGTCAAAGAACCATTCTCGATTAGGAGTCATATGATGACTATAAGCTGAATTTAACAATTATGAACTTGAATAGCTAGTTGATGGTGTAGCAGCAATTGAAAGATCTGAATCTACATCATCACACTCAACTACATTTGAGTTTGAGACAACATTTCCCTTTCCAGGTTTGCCTTTGTCCTTTAGCTTAGTACAAATCTTGCTTCCAATGCCCTTTTTCTCGACAAAAGGCATATTAATCTTTGCTCAGTTTGGACTTTGAGTTTGATCTCCCTCTCTTTCCTTTATTCTGACTCTGCGAATGGCCTCTAACAACAAGAGCTTCTGCTTCAACACTTGTATTTTCTTGCTTTTCTTTCTTTCGCAATTCATAACTATACAAGGCTGTAGTTACTTCATTTAGAGACACAACAACTTTCCCATAAAGTATAGTAGTTTCAAGATACTTAAACTCATCAGGAAGTGATCCCACCAACATCAGAGCTAGATCTTTATCATTAAAAGTCATGTCCATATTCATTAAATCAGTTACTAGCTGATTAACGCTAGTAATATGATCATTCATCATGGTACCTAGGACATAATTGAAGCGGAACAATCTCTTTTTCATGTAAAGTTTGTTCTGACTGCTTTTCTTCAAGAATTTCTCCTCCAATGCCTTCCATAATTTACTTGTAGAAGTTTCTTTAGAAAATGCAAACTTTTTCACTCTAGAAAGACATGATCAAATTGTACCACATGCCAATCTATTGATCACCTTTTATTCTTTCTCCTCAACATCATTGGTTTCTCTCCTTCAATAGTAATATCTAGACCCTGTTGAAAGAGGGCATCTAGAACCTCACTCTGCCACATGCCAAAATGACTAGTACCATAAAAAATCTCCATCGTAAATCTAGCATTTGTCATAATATTTCTTGCCAAAATTAAAGATGAAGAAGTTGTTGATGCCAATGTGGATACTTTTGTGTCGTCTACCATTTCTGCTACAAATTCTATTTAATAGTTGTCCATGTGGAATGCTAATTAGCCCAAGAAAATTTTTTTCTGATGCGGAAGATCAACCTAAGCCTCAACCACAGAGCGTACTAAAATTAACTAAGAGCTCTGATATCAATTGTTATGGAAATCGAGTTAATTTCGACTAATAATAATAAAAATTACCTTGAGAACTATTGCACATGTGACTAGAGTGTAAACAATTGTACTAAAAATTACCCCAATGTATATTCCAAGGAAAGAGTGGAGGGGTCACTTTAGTCCTACTTAAAAATCACTCACTTTAGACAGAATTTTTACTAAGACAAGTAATTTTAATAGCACAATAATTAATAACAACTATACCCAATAATAACTATTAAATAGACATAAAAGAGAACATCAAAATTTATCGAGGTTCGGCCAATTATGCCTACGTCATCGGACATTACCAAAATAATATTTCACTAAATGAGGAAATATTACAAAATATAGAGAAAGAATACAATTGTCTAAATATATAGGAGAGACAATTTGAGATAATTAACCAAAAAAGGGAGGAGTCCTTTTACAACCAAAGGACTCCTCCCATCAAAATTATTTTCCCGATGTAGGATAGGCATATTGTGCCAAAAGCAACATGAAGGACATATATTAAGAAGGGCAAAGGTGCACTTATGCATATTAAGTCAAGGAGCACATATTTTTTAATCCATTTAAGCACATTTTTTTCTATGTTTTTGTTCCTTGGTGGAGAATTTAGAAATAAACAACCGTTTGTATCAAAATGACATGGCAGTTGATGAGTTTCACCTGTTTATATCGAGGAGCACATATGCTCTTCACCTATTTTCTGAAATATTTAAGCACAAAATTAAGTTTTTTTTTTATGTTTTTTCCTCGGTGGAGAATTTAGAAATAAATAGCCGTTTGTGGCAAGATGGCATGACAATTGATGGGTCCCACCTCGATCAATTTTTTCTTTTTCTCTTTATAAAAAATCAGTTGTCTTTTTCTAGCTTGTATTTCCTTCTGCTTTTTTTGAACTGCTTCATTTCCTTAATGAGAGCTACAATAAGTCTCGTGGTAACAGATGAGGTAGATAATATACATCATTTTAAACATTTTAAACCCATTCAAAGTTGACATAACCTGTAATTTGCAAATTCAGGAAATAGGTGTAGACGGCGGGGTTTAGCGCGTGTCCAAGATTTTAGTAATCGTGACACTGTTTGAGCTCAGGGCTCTAGAGAACACACTAACCACTATCATAAAGACATGGTGTAGAGATGAGGAGTCGCCACCCAAGGTAATAACTGGGACAAATCGAAAAGGTGGTACTCGATTGCCTAAAAGAAAGCTAGCACCACAACCAGGAGATTCTGGATACGGAATACCAATTTCTTTCAGTCTTGTGTTCATTTAGAATTACTTTATGAATTATTATCTTATTCTCTATTTACATGTAATTTCATATAAACCCTAAAAACAATCAACTCCAAGGCAAACTAGTCATGAAATATACAAGTAAAGAATGCATTCAATAAATCACATAATCCCTAAGTTAGTCTAATCTACATGAATTTTAAATAAATGAGCTAAATTCTACATATTTTAAATTATAAGTGAACCTAAAGACCTAATTCCTTTTGATTTTAATTAAATGAACCTACGTCTATGTATTTTAATTCTAAAAATGGGTCTAAATCTACAAATTATGGAATATTTAAATTAGTGGGCCTAATTCTACATGTTTTAATTAAATGGTGAGCTTAAATCTACAAATTATTAAGAAAGGGGCTTAAATTAAATGGGCTAAGTCTAAATTAATTAAATTAAATTAAGTAAGCCTATGTCTAATTAACTAAATGGGCCTAAGGATATTTCTAATCTAAAATATAATTAATTATGGGCCTAAAGGTATATTTTAATTAATTAAACTTAATTAATTATTCAATGAGATGGGCTAAAAGAATTACCTAAATTAAAATAAATAAGTCAAGACCTAAAGTGGGCTTAAGGCCCAAAACACATAAAAATAATAAATAAATCCCAAAAAACAAACAAAAAAATAAAAAATAATTAAATAAGATCAAATAAATAATTAAATTAATCCTTACTAAAACCATAATTTTTATTAACATGCAACGTAACTTAATCTACTTCCTCCATTGATTTTAAATAATTACCTAATTGAAACCTAATTTTACTAACCAATTTAATCAAAATAAACATGCAACCACACATAATTTTATTACTCCCACTATTGGGGCTATTACATTAATTCATAAAACAATTAATAAAATAAAAATGAAGAATAAAATAAAGATAATATAAATAAAAATAAAACCCTAGAAACTAAATCTCTATAAGATTTTATCCATAATCTTCCACGGACTTCTCATGAATTCATCCCCCACATAATCACCATGTGTTTTCCTCCATAATCACCACAAAAATAAGATAAAATAATGATCAATGCATAAATTATGATAATAACTTGAAAGAATAATAATATAAAATAATAATATAAAATAAACAAATAAATAAATAAATAAATAATAGAAGAAGATGATATGATTATGAATGATTTAGAGTACTCTTTAGATTGGTAGTTCACCGTTCTTGATAAATCTTCGAATCTTGCCCTTCAAAAATTCTCCACGAATCTTGAATTAATTGTTAAATTAAAAGGAATTTTTTGTAAAAAAAAAATCAAAAGAAAATCACGTTTCCTTCTTCCTCCCTTTTTTTCTCTTTCTCTTCTTTTTCTTTTTTTTTTCTTTCTCATAGCCTCTTTTTTCCACACTGTCCCCCCTCTCTTTATATAGTGAAACTAGGAAGCCTAACCCCAATCCTAATGTGATTTTAATTCCTAAAGTATAAGATTAATACTTAAAATTATATTTAGGAATTTTAAACCAGTTAGGACTGAATTAATTAGGAATTTTAAAGCAATTAAAACTGAATTGAAAATAGGAAATAGAGACGGAAGAATTCAATTCCGACTGAGATTGTGTAATTCCGATCGGAATTGGTGTAATTTCGATTTTTCCGATCAAAATTATGGAATTCCGACATTTTTTTAACTTTTAATTACAAAAAGGCCCTTGGAAGAATTTAAATTTTACAATTAGGTCCTAAAAAAATCTTGTAATTTAGTCCCTGAAAATATTAAATTCTTCCTTTAAAAGCTGCATTTAAACCCTTAGAATTTTTAAAGATTAAGTATCGAAGACATTTTCATCACTGGAGTTCTTTACTGCATCCATAACACATCATCCCGAAATTGAGTGTTTATAATAGGCATCAAAATTCAAAAAAATTTGGGAATTAAAGGGAATTCAAAATTTCTTATTAATCAACAACATGGCTAAAAGTCCAAAACATAGCTTAAATAGGGAAAAAACCCTAAATAAAAATAGGAAAAAAACCCTAAAACAACTAAAAATAGAAAATTGCCAATTTGGAGGCCTAAATGATGGAATTTTCCCAAAAAGCAATGTAGCACACAAGCAAAAGCTTGTGATTTAGAATCATTGGGCCAATTCCAATCAAATTGGGCTCCTGTCACATTAAAATATGAAACTCCAAAGTTGTTGAAAATTATAAAAATGCCACTAATGCAATTTTTCATAATTTTTCATAAAGCAATTGCAATTTCTTCAATGCTCGCATCATTCTCCCCAAGATGGACATAATTTACCCATGAATCTAACTCGTCTGAAGAATCACCTGCATAAGGAATAAGGTGCTTAACATTAAAAGCATCAATAGTATGAATGTGGCTAGGCAACTTCAAATGGTAGGCATTAGGATTGATCTTCTCAATGAATTCCACCGGTCTAATCTTCTTGGCAGATAGCTTGTTGTATTCACTTACAGGAAATCTCTCCTTGGTAAGGACAACCCAAACATAATCCCCCACATCGAACTTAACATGTATCCTTTTCTTTTCAATAACTCGCTTATACTTGAAGGCAACTTTACATTAAATTGTCATGGACATTTTTATGAACTTCTTGTAATCCACTAACAAAATCCTTTTCCTTGCCATGAACCCTCATTTTTTCTGGAAGAGGAATTAAATCTAATGGTCCTCTTGGTACCACAGAATACACCATAACAAAAGGGCTAAATCTAGTGCTCCGATTGATTGCAAAATTATGAGCGAACTTTTCTTGACATAGCTTATGATCTCAGCTCTTCACATGTTCACCTACTAAACACCTCAGTAGATTCCCTAAAGACCGATTCACCACCTCAGTTTTTCCATGTGTCTATGGATGATAGGCACTACTAAAATTAAGCTGTGTATTCACCTTTTTCTATAAGCTGTGCTAAAAATGACTAAGAAACTTGGTATCTCGGTCAGACACAATAGATATAGGCAACCCATGTAGTTTGTAAATTTCCTTAAAGAATAATTGAGTAATATGAACAATATTTGTGGTTTTCTTACAAAGAACAAAGTGCACCATTTTTGAAAATCGATTAACCACCACAAATATGGAATCATTACCTCACTGTGTGTGTGGCAAGCCTAGCAGAAAGTCCATATTAAGTTCCACTCAAGGTTGCGAAGGAACTAGCAAAGGCATATACAAACCCGAATTAGATGTTGTCCCTTTAGAAACCTGATAAATTTAACATCGCTGCACCAGTTTTTCCACTTCTTTGCAAATGGTAGGTCAGAAATTCTGAGCCTGCACTAACTGCACTGTCCTGTCTCATCCTGCATGCCCTACACCATATAATTCCTTAATAATCTTCAAACGTAAACTGTAATTTAGGACATATAGCTAATTACCCTTAAACATAAATCCTTAATGCAATAGGAAATCTGTTCTCTCCCCTACTTTAACCTTAGCCACAATATTAGAAAAATATAGGTCAGTCTCAAGTGATTCTGCAAAGGAATCAAGACTAGGTACCTCAATGGACATTTAAGCCAACAAACTCTTTCGCCTGCTCAATGCATCCGCTACTCTGTTGGTCACACCCGACTTATGCTTTACTACAAAGGTAAATCTCTGAAGGTAAGCGACCCAACTAGCATGTCTCACAAAAATTTTATCATGCTGGTGTAAATGCTTCATAATCTGTATATAAACTCCTTTTAAAATAAATAGTGATGCCAATGTTTAATCACTTGAATCACAACATAAAATTCGACATCATAGGTACGATATCGCAATTTGGACCCTGAAAAATTCTTATTGAAATACGCTATTGGCTTGTTGTTTTGATTCAGAACAACCAAATTCCTACCTTAGAAGCATCTGAATGTAGTTCAAAAGGTTAATGAAAATTAGGGAACATAAAAATGGGAGTTATAGTAAGGCGTAATTTGATAAACTCGAACACCTTTTTTGCCTCATCTGTCCATATAAATCTTCCCACTTGCTTTATACAATCAGTGATAGGTGCCATAATGCTGCTAAAATATGGAATAAAATGCTTGTAAAATAAAGCTAACCCATGGAAACTCCTCACTTCGGTAATGGTGGTAGGTTTTGGCTAACATCTCACGACCTCTACCTTTGATTCATCTACCTGTAATCCTTTACCTGTGTTATGACCCAAAATAAGGGGCTATGACCGGCGCTAGGGAATGAGAATTCTTTGGAATCCGGAACCCGTAGTAAGCCTTAAAAAAGCATGCAATAAAATAAAATAAATAAAAATATTTATGCAGCAAAAATTAAATCTGAAATAATAAAATAATATCCTTAACTTCCTTTAATAAAATGATAACACATCATATATCATAAATAAAATCTTTTAATACAATACTTTAGAGTAACACTCTGAATTAAACTCTCGTACATGTATAAATCAAATACAACTTTTGACAGAATCAAATACAATAACTACTACAATGTCTAGAGTACAAAATAAAACTTAAGTAAGTGATTTACATAATAGGGCCAAAGCAGAAGAAATCCAGTGGACAGGTGTACTGTTGAGGTCTGAAGATAAGGACTCTCCTATAAAAACATCAACGGAGCGGGGTTCCCTGCTCGACGGGTGGGTCTTGCAGTCAAGCTCCCTTCTGCCTTTGCACTCGAGGGGCCTCACTGAGTGAATTGTTATAATATATATACACACATTACTAAATGTCAAATGCAATCCATCATATGTATATAATAAATATATATACAGGCATGTACACACAGATGCTGAAAATCACTTTATTTATAATACTGAAAAATATTAGTTTAAGAAGGATTAAATAGAACCTTAAATGATCGCAACCTCAAATAACAATAGACATCACTCTAGTCATACAGACTCACTTATTTCCAAATAAATTCACTTAATCCTTATTAACAGTAGACTGACCTAGAGACACTAAGTCGACCAAGCTCCAACAGTCTGACTGTTAATGTGATTGGCCCTGAGACACTAGGTCAACCGAGCTCCAAAAATCACACTCTCATTCACCTCACTCAATAATCAAATCAATCAAGTCATGATCCATAAATAAGTTAGTAATTTAACCTACAATCTATCGTCGTACCGGTACGTACTCGGTCCTAGTGCTGCCCACTAAGAAGCACGTTCTATTGATATCCTTCATTAAAAATAACTTGTTTCATTCATAAAATAATGATGCATGATATCATTATAAATAACATTATCCACCATATATATACTAGAAATATACCTAAAATAAACTAAGTATATTTCAAGTATATATACGCAAAATCAATTCAAATAAATCATGGAATGTATTAAATTAAACCAATAATATATTTGAAAGTAATCTAGATTTAATTAAAAAGAAAAACATGCATTTATTTCATAATATACCAAAAATATACTGAAAATATATCTAAAATATACTTAAGCATTTATTAAGTCATTTATGCATAAATCATACAATTAAAACATATATTTCTAAAACATGCAACCTAAATGCACGCATATATAAAATAATAACTCACAGTTGTGATCTCCTCGAGATGGGTCCAACGGGTCTGGTCCACTAGGTCTCGGTCTCAGCGCAACTAACAATAAAATAATAACACGAAATAAAAAATCTAACTTAAATTCTAGAGACTTGATCTAGGATTACTAACACAGATAGAGAATAGGAATTAGATCCGATGTCACGTCTTACAAGAATTCTATCAAAATTTTGGCAGAACCTCCTCTATAAAACGGACATCTCTCTACTTAAAAAGTAGAACCGGTCCTGCAAGAAAAATACACTTCAAACTAGAATTCACACAACTCCTCAGTCGGGATACTCCCCCCCCTGCGATCCCGCGATCGAGGTCCACAATTCACAACAAAAATATAATAAAATATATTAAAAATCAATAAATACCAAAAATTCCCTTTAAGTATCAAAATATAACAATTTAAATATTAAAACACCAAAAGTAATTATTTCACCGATATTTACTTAAAAACCCTAATAATAATATAATATTAATAAAAATCAATATTTCTCGATAATTCACAAATATTAATAAAAGTTCATTTTATAAATCCAAATTACTTAATTAGTCCAAAAATATATTAAAAATTACTAAAAATCTATTTATTTACAAAAATAGTATATTATATATAATTTAAAATAATTTTTGAAAAATAGTATTAATTAGTTAAAATTAGTAAATAGTTTGTAAAAATCATTTTTATACCTCAAATAATTATTAAACCAATTAAACTTAATATTCAACTAAAATTACTATCAAATTGCCAAATTACCCCTAACATATAAAAATATACATAAAATACTAAAAACATTCAAAAATTCAATAAAAATCAAAATAATTCCAAAAAATTACACAAAAATTCTGAGATGTAGATTAAGCTAAGGGGAATAACATTTGTGAAGGAATAAAGAATGAATCAAGCAAGAATTATCGAAAAAAATCAAAAACCCTAAAATGGCCGAAAATGAAAATGAGTTCAAAACCCTACCAAATTGCATTTTCAAGCTACAAGAAGCTTGAAGTCCTCCTCTATGAAGTTTTAGGAGTCCAACAGCACTAGAATCATAAAATTTGGTGGCTGGAAATGACTTGAACGGAGGAGGGAATGATTTTTGAGTTTTTGGTTTCCATAGGCTACAAACGGTACCGAAGAAGGTGGTTGGCGACGGCTGGGTTGGCTGTCTGGCGGCAGAAGACACGGGGGCACTCTGACGGAGGAAGAAACGGACGGCAGCGACAATGAGGGAGGGGGAGGAGTAGGATCGAGGAAGATTAGGGAAAAATATAAGGGGAGGTATTTATTTGTGTGTATATATATATACACACACACATACATATTTATATATTATACCAAATATAATAATAATACACATTTAAGTAAATACTAAACCATAATGCATGCAAATATATATGTATATTAACACATAAAATAATAATGCATAAAATAATATGATTTAATAAGGTAAAATGACATTAAAATGAGATACACTAAGTTAAATATTATTTAAAATAAGATATATATATATTACACAAATAAATTATCCCAAACTAATCTTAAAATAAATATATACATCAAAACCCTAATTAACATAAAATAAAGATAATAAAACTCATTAATAAATAAACAATCAAATATTGTTTTAAATTTTTAACACTGCATATCTTATTTTAAAATAAAATAATTTAAAAACTCGGGTTATTACAACCTGACACCACATACCCAAGAAACAACATACTAGCAGTAAAAAATATACACTTCTTAATGGTTGCATAGAACTTCTCCCTACGCAGCATAATGAGGACATCTCATAACTGACTAAAGTGCTCATCTGGATTAGCACTATAAACCAAAATATCATCAAAGTACACAACAATGCACTTACTAATGAAAGACCTTAAAATTTTATTCATAACACGCATGAAAGTACTTAGTGCATTCGATAACCCAAACGACATAACTAGCCACTTATACAATCCCTCCATTGTCTTGAAGGCTGTTTTCCATTCATCACTAGCTTGAATTTGAATTTGATGATAGCCACTTTTCAGATCCAGTTTGGTAAAAATCTTAACCCCACTAAGCTGATAAAGTAAGTCATCTAGTCCAAGAATAGGAAAGCAATACCTAACAATTCTTTTGTTAATGGCTCGACTATCAACAAACATCTGCCAAGAACCATCCTTTTTTGGTGCTAGAAGGGTTGGTATAGCACAAGGACTCAAGCTTTCCCGTATATACCCTCTTGCCAACAACTCTTCCACTTGCCTCCTCAATTCTTCATGTTCAGTAGGACTCATCCTATAGTATGGTCGATTTTGCAAGGTTGTACCTGGTTCAAGGTCAATCTAGTGTTGGACATCCCTCATAGGAGGCAACCCTTTAAATAATTCTTTTGGAAATAAATCACTGAAATCTTCTAAAAGTGGAAAAACTACATCAGGAACTACTACCTCCTTATCCATCATCTTCCCAAAGAGGATATAAACAACCTCAGATTTCTATACTACCCTGTCAAATTACGTCAGGGTTAATAAACTCACACCACCTTTGCTCTCTTCTTGCACCTGTTTAGGCTAATCATGATCCTTATTTGACACTAACATAATCCTCATACCCTCAAACACAAAACTGTATGTGATATTCTTACCGTTATGAGTTACATGTCTATCAAATTGCTAGGACCGCCCTAATAATAAATGACATGCATCCATGGTTATCACATTACAACAAACATCATCTTTATATTTTGCCTCGAGAGAAAAGGAAACTAAGTCACGCTTTGACATTGTTATCTCACCCTCTTTCTTTAGCCATGCCAACATGTAAGGCTTAGGATGCTTTACAGTTGGAATCCTCAATTTTTGGACTACCTCTATTGTAATTATGTTCTCATAGTTACCTCTATCGATCATAAATATGCATACTTTGCCTTTGATAGTGCAGGTAGACTAAAAAATATTATTTCACAGTCAATCATCATTAGCAGCTCTAGGTGTTAGATAGGATCTCTGCACAACCAAAGTAGCCCTTATATCACTAGTCATGATCTCCTCATCAATAGAATCTAGATTAAATACTGGGTCACCAGTTAGGTAAGCTACTTCCTCATCTTCATACTACTTATTTACCTCAATAAACAACACTCCTTTTCCTTTTTTCTTACATTTAGATTGCCGATGACCCACTTCTCCATAAGCAAAACATTTAATACCACTACTCGAACTAACCTTTTGTGCAGTGGTTGGTACTTCCCCAGCTTTGTTCACAATACTTTCTTGGGCCATTCCGCCAGTTGCATGGTTCATAATGCTAATGCCTCCTGCACTCCTGAATCTAGAGGCCTGCATAAAACCACCTGTTTGCTGTTTTTTTAATCTGTAACACCGGTTGGTGTGCTGCGAAATAGAGATAAGATCGAACATGTTGACTGTCTCTGCAATTTGTTACCTTAACCCTCTAATGTACCTAGCAACCAATTAGTCCTCTGTTTTATGCACATCATTGCGAGCAATCAACAGATAAAATTCAATGGTATAATCATCAACTAAACGATTACCTTGTCCTAAATTTTGTAGACATTGATAATTAAAGGGAAGGAACACGACACACATCTACTTCTTCATCTTCTCCCAAGTTGTAATTTTTGACTTCCCCAATCAGACTCACATCTATTTAATTTGTTGCCACCAGGCCATTGCTCGATCTTGAAATCTCATGGCCACTAATGGCACTCGCTAGCCCTTAGGTACTCTTTTGAATTCCAAGATCTCTTCTACCGTGGCCAACCAATTAAGGAATTCTTTTGGTTGTAAGGTGCCATAAAATTCAAGGATTTCAGTTCGCATACCTGCCTCCCACTGTCTTCGATTATCATTCTCAGCATGCTGTCATGGACGCCTACATAGGACGTCATTAGGGTCATCATCATAGTTGTCTTCATCATCAGCAGCAAAAGGGTTGGTTTAATTATCCACGTTAGGGATCTGACGCTGATTTGGCTGCTCCCTATTCTGATTGGCCAATAGCTCGCCCATTCTCTCTGTGAGTTGCTCCATGAAGGTGTCAAACCGTTGATCAATCTACTCCACTTGCTACTCAAGCCAACGTAGGTCATCACATTCATATACCTCTTCTACACGTTGCAATTGTGGTTGCTGCTATTGTAGTCTGTGAGACATCTTGTTCAAGGATCACAACTCTGATACCAGATTGACGTAGTGGAAGAGTGATAATAAGGAATTAATGTTCGTTGAATCGAGCACGACTGCCTTACACTAATCTTCTATAACTTGGAATTCGCAAATACAGGGAATAGGCATCAAAATTCAAAGAATTTTGGGAATTGAAGGGAATTCAAAATTTCTTATTAATCAACAACACGACCAAAAGTTCAAAACACAACTTAAATAAGGAAAAAATCCTAAACAAAAGAATTCTACACAAAATAGAAAAAAAACCCCAAAACAACCAAAAATAAAAAATTACTAGCTTGGAGGCCTAAATGATAGAATTTGCCTAAAAAGCAATGTAACACACAAGCACAGCTTGTGAATTGGAATCATTTGGCCGATTCTAATTAAATTAAGCTCCTGTCGCATCAAAATCTAAAACTTTAAAATTGTTGAAAATTATAAAAATACCACTAATACAATTTTTCATAATTTTTCATAAACTGAATTGCAATTTTTTCAAGTCCACAGCACAAGCTTGGATATTTCCTGCCTACAAGTGCGATAAATATAGCAAGATGGCAGACAAGGATCGCAATAAGGAAGTAGACAAAGTGGCTATGCAACCTACCGGGTCCACGACTGGAAGAAGAAAGAGAACGAATGTTCCAAACTTTATAAGTCTCCTAAGCAGATGCATGTGCAGCATCAGTTTGAGATGCTTTTAATTCTAGAGGCTTTTTTCAACGTTGTGGATTCTAGAGATCCAATTGGGTATGCTCTCAGTTGCAAGTTCTTGCTATTGCTGCACTCTTTCTGTTGTACTCAGTTTTAGGCTTGGTGTCCAAATTTTCAAATTCTATTATTTTCCCTCCAATTCTTGATTTGATTCTTTTGTTTGCTTTTGTGGAAGAATTTCTGTTGTATTATTTGCAAAGAAAGGACACGATTGGAATTGAGAATAGATATCTTGATCTTTTGCTTGTACCCATTTCGATTTGTGTGGTTTCTACTGCTCTTGAGTTAAAATCTTCGTCTAAATGAATAATTATGCTAGAATGGCACGTGGGTTTGGGTTGATCTTGCAAGGGACTTGGTTTGTGCAAATGGGTTGATCTTTCGGTATGGACCTCTCGGGGCAAAGATGCAGCAGATAGAGAATCAAGGAAAATTGACTTTGGATTCTGATGAATATGAGATTCAAGGAGAGGAGAACGGCGGGTAAGGAGAAGTTAGCTAGAGTGAAAATG
This sequence comes from Mallotus nudiflorus, assembly GCA_947683625.1. Classification (NCBI taxonomy): domain Eukaryota; kingdom Viridiplantae; phylum Streptophyta; class Magnoliopsida; order Malpighiales; family Euphorbiaceae; genus Mallotus; species Mallotus nudiflorus. The sequence goes on along the minus strand of CANTUR010000717.1, from coordinate 312,924 downwards.
AGTGTTAATAGTTATGGTTCTCATGAGTGAGGTTATGCTAGAGGTTAATTTTGAGGTAATGTATTCTTTTATTAGTTTAAGGGAAATTTGTTCTTGTTTGTAAGCCTAAAAACATCTTCCTTCTGAAAAAGACTGAAGCAGAGGAAATGGGCTCAGCATTAGTCGCTGGTTACCTTTAAAGAGTAATGATTTTTGAAAAGGAAGGAAAACAAGGAGGCCATGTGGGGTTCAAGGGACAAATTTTAGGTTATGAAATTGTCCAGGGAAGCAACATTTAAACGGTGTTAACGCTGTTTGTTTGACTCATTAATTGAGGGGCTTAAAACACCAAAAAAAAAAAAAACTTAATTGTATGTTTAAATGGTTTAAAAAATACATTAAGGATATAAAAAAACTCTTGCCTTCTCTGTCAGCTCTTATAAAGGCCTATGTGAAAGCAAAAAGTCAAGTGAAGGAACATCCTAATTACTACGGCAAGTGAAGTCATCTTTTTGTGTATTAATTATAGCTTTTAAAGTCTGGCTGATTTTTGCTTTTCCAGCCACAAATTAGTCAATTTACGTTGGAAACAAGTTAATGTAATTGGAACGTAATTTGAATTGAATGTAATTGGATGTAATTTGAACTATTCTTTACCATTGAATTGAACATGATTGGAACATAATTTCCCAGTTGCAGAATTGTCGGGCATATAATAGAACGTAACTGGAACGTACAAAATGCAAAGCTAGACAAGATGCATGCACGTGCAAAGTAAAATTAACATTAACATGTCTAAAGGTTACAATGAGGAAAAGGGCAGCTGCAATCCTTTGGTCGGATGCTAAATCCTTTCTGCAGTTCTGCCTTGAAATAGTTCAAATTCCTTGGCTGAATTAGTTAATTTCATTTGACAAGTTATATATATATATGGAGTCACAAGTAGCAATTGGACAAGTTATTTGTTAAAAAAACCGAACTCTTTTTGTCTTCTCTAGAATTCTCTTTAATTTGATACATCTCTTTTGTTTTCCTCTTTATAGGAACCGATTTTTAGCCAATTTTGGCAGGAAATCAGTCATCTCTTAGTTTTTTTAATGTATTTTCTATTATTTATCTAGAATAAATTATAGATTATTTTCAAATAAGATTTTATCCCTCTTTTGATATCTTTTTATGGAATTTTTTTATCTCTTTTCATGAGAGTCTTCTCTATATGTAAGGAAGGTGTGGTTTTTATAGATCTACTGAAGAAGTGGAAGAAGATGACTTCTTGATGTTTGTGAATAATCTTGATTTGGTTTACCCAATATTTAAGGTTTTCTTTATGGTTTGTACAATGGGTTTTGTCACACTCATTCTTCTTGTGCGGAGAATGTTGGAGTATTATTCCGGTTTACTATTTGGAATTCAAATTTCTCCATATCAGAATTTGGATTTCTTATTGGCCAAAAATCAAATCCTCAAAATACGGTACTGTTGTACTGATGTTTTTGTAGCTGTTTTTAGTTTTTTTTTTTCTTTTTGTTGTTGTTACCTTCTTCTTCTTCTTTATGATGTGTTTTTCAAGAGTAAAATTAGTGGTATTATTAGGATTAATATTTGTAAAATCTTACTTTCTTCCTTATATATTCCTGTTTAATTAATGAAATATTATATTTTGACAAAAAAAAAAAAGAGTAGCAATTGTACAAAAAAATTTGGAGGCATTTCTCAATTTGCCCCTGAAATTTTTCTTGAAATTTTAATTTTTAATTTATTTTAAATCTAAAACCTGAGGTTTATTAGGGTGAATCTATCCTGCAATGATTTGAACATTTTTATCTTATAAATAATTTTTTTATTTTTTTTTAATAATGTAGCTTGAGAATACATGTCGTCTGTGTGGTGGTGCTAGTGAATCTATTCTTGATGCTTTCGTTTCTTGCTCTTGGGTTCGTTGTGTTTGGCTTGGTTGTCGATTATCTCTCAAATATGATTTTGGGCAACTCTCGAGTTTTTTTTATTGGATTTTGTACTTCAATCGAATTTTTTCAGTAGCAGACTTTGAATTTCTTCTAGTGATGTTATGGCATATCTGGTTTCATAGGAATAGAGTGGTTCATGGCCACCCTATCCAGGATCCTTCCTCAATTGGTCTTCAAGCTGAGTCATTGTTGTCGGCTTTTAAGGAGGTTCGAAAGTCTGTTGTTGTTGAAGTGCCTTTGTGGTTGTTTGCTGCTACTTCAAAGTGGTCTCCGCCTTCTTTTGGTTAAAATTAATTTGGATTTGTCGGTTATGGAGCTGAATGGTGCTGGTGCTATTAGGATGGTTATTCATGACTGTTGTGGTGAGGTTCTTCTATCGGCAGGAAAGAAAGTCCAATATTCAAGTTCTGTTGAGAGCTTAGAAGCTCAAGCAATTCTCTTCGACCTCCAACTTGCAAAGGATGCCTGTTTCTATCAAGTTATGATTGAGTCTGATAGCATACTGGTCATTAAGGGGTTGAATAATTCGCAGACTGGTCATTAAGGGGGTGAATAATTCTTCTTCAGCAAATTTTGCTCCCATTTCAAATGTTCTTCAGGACATTTTATTTCTTTCTCAGTTTTTTTTTAATGCTGTTTCTTTTTCGTTTGTTCCTAGATTAGCTAACAAGGTAGCCCATGTGATTGCTAGGCTATTGATCTCTCCTATATTGTTATTTTGATGGAGGATGTTCCATCTTGCGCTTCATCTTTAACTCTTGAGGATCTTCCCTCTCGATTCTGTTCTGTTGTATGAAATTCTATTTCCTCAAAAAAATAAAAATAAAAATAAAAATTTGAGAGGTAAAGCCGTAAAAATCACTCCTTATAACTTATTGTTTCTTGTTGCAACAAGAAATATTATCCAAAATATATATATATGTAAAAGACCATTGGCCACTAAAAAAATAAAATTACAATCCGATATTATCAAAGAGTTATTTTCAAAGAAACTACAGGTAAATGGCTTATATTTGCAAAACTCATATGCATAACCGGAGCTATTTGCCAATTTATAGTAAAAAAATAAAACTATTTTCCTTTTTATGGTAACTTTAAAACTATTTCTCTTTTTTTTTTTGAATTCTAAAATATTTTTAATTGAGGTGAGGTGACGGATCTCCCTAATAGGACTGGCCATTTTGTCGGTCAAAATAATATAATGGCCTAATAATTATTATTATTATTTATTTTATGTCCATTTTTTGGCGAAATGGACAAATTACATAAAAAAAAAAATTCAAAAGGAAAAAATTAAATGGACCATTGTCCATTTCTTGAATTTGCATGCACTTACATGTATTGAAACTTGCATGATTTCAAATTTAAACGCCCATTTAATAATAATAATTGAATATGGCCAACTTGTATAGGACAACTTTTTTTTTTGCATGGCCAACTTTTTTTAATTTTTGATTTGTTTGTTTTTTATAATAATAATAATAATATCATAATTATAATAATGTTATAATTTTAACACTATTAGGTTATTTTAATTTCATAATAATATTATTATTATAACCAACTTGTACATGGACAAAGTTTTTTTCATGGCCAACTTAGGGGATATGTTTTTGCAGCTGCCATTCTGAATGACAAAACGCACCTGAATAATTTTTTTTTTTTTAATAATTCGCCAGTAAGACTTACAAAATGGTAGTTTGAATTTTTTTCCATTTGTAATTTCGTCATTTCAAAAGGTGAAATAATTTTTTTTTAAATAAAAAAAAGTACCATAAAAATGAAAATACTTTGAAAAGTGTTATGTTCAAAACCCAGAAGCGCACTGATCGTAAATTATAGTACAAAAGATATTATTTTCAAGAAAATTAAATATTGAGTACTAATATTTTTACTTATATTCCTAATTAGCAAATCAATAAAATAACTTAGAAAATCAAAATATAAATCTAAACAATTGAAATTAAAAGAGAATCAAATGATAAAAACATAAAGTTTAGGTTTAGTTTCACTACTCCAATAAGATCATGAACACTTTAACAAACAAAACATTGATTTCAGTTAAGGATAATTGTTCTAAAATATCTAAAAACTCTCTTGAGTTCAATTAAGTATGCCAAGATTAAGATTTAACATACTCTCGTGATTAAGAAATTAATCCTTAATTTCTAACTCATTAAGCTCTTTAACAATTATTTTATCACTGAAGAGCTTGCCTACTCTTGTGGTCGAGTGGTCTAAGTCCTATGAGTCTAAAACTACTAAATTCTCCTAACTCTTATTACCCATAAACATTCAATCAATTGGGCCCTTAATTGAATACAAGACATGAAGAGAAACTCATAAAATTAACTGAAAATCAAATTAATAAAACTTGTGTTCAATCACATTATAGACTAGCCACTCCTAGCCTAAACCCTAAAAAGAGTTTAGCCAAACATGACTTTAAAAAGAATTACAAACATAAAATAAATAACAAGAGAATGAAGAAGAATAATAATAGATAAAACTTGTTTAAGTGCGCTTCAATCTTCAATCCTTGTTGAGCTCTTTGTTTGTTGCCTATTGAGTGGTGAATGGCTCCTCCCAAATACCTCTTAGCATCCCTTTATAGAGGAAAACTTAATAGGAGATCTTTTAACCTTTAAATTCCTCTTCCCTTCTTTCTTAGGAAAAATCTTCTTTTTTTTGACACACCCACAGCATGACTGTGCTGAGCCGGTGTGATGTTAATCTTTCCAGCACAGTCTTTAGTACAACTATGCATGAGCTTAGATTTAGATTCCATAAGGTTGCACACTTTCGAACATGGCGTGCATGAAACCTTGTCGCACTTTTAAAACTTCTTCAATTCAAACAGAAAGATGCATTAGCAGCAACACACCCATGTTTCACCTGTGTGACATGAAGCTTGCATTCCAGCAGATTGCACAGGCAACAACATAGGTGTGTGCCAAACTATGTTGCCCTTAACATGATCTTCTCATGCAAATTTTTTATTTCTTTGCAATCCTTAGCTAGTTTCCTAAGGGAAAAAGAGAATATTTGTTAACACTTAATAAAATTCCTAATAGAAACAGATTAATTACAAAAATGATAAAATCCTAAATAAAACTCTAAACTAACAAAATTTCCTAATTAACTTAAAGTCTACCTAATTAATATTATTTATTAATTCAAAAGTCATTAAAATTTAACTCAAAAATATGTAAATATTACACACATCAAATTCCCCCACACTAAAGCTTTGCTTATTCTCAAGCAAAAATAAAATTTAAAATTTAAAGACCAGCTCAACTACAACAAAAAATTACAGTTTCTAAGACATGCAAACTGATAACACCGAAATTGAAAAATGTTTATTGAAGAAGATAATAAGACAAAAGTACATTATATATGAACAATTTACTAATCATAGCCCGAGTACATAACTCTTTAATATCCAATGAACATAACTCTAGAAGAAGACCATTTAAACTTATAATTTTTTTCTTTGAAAACAAAAATTGGTTGTGAATGCGTTTTATGCTTCATTTTATAATATCTTTTCTTTTATTTGATGAGTGCATTTTACTCTCTATCTACCATTTTTTTATTCTCTCTAATAAAATCTTTCCACTCTTAGTCATTCCCCGCCGTTCCTATATTACTAAGCGTGGATACCGTTGTTCCCGTATTATTAAGCATGGATACTACCGTTCCTGTATTACTAAGTGTAGATACCGCCAAGTGGGTCCTTTGGATACTATTACTCTAATTAGAGCATTGAAGTAGATTCAGAGCATAAAAAAAAATTTAAGTACTGCTCTAAAGAAAAGAGAGATTTTTTTTCTAGAATTACAAAACAAAATGCATTCTCTCCTAAAATCTTGATCAAATTCAATCTCTATATTCATGCTTAGGTTATAAAAACTAAAATTTTCATATATAATGACCATGTACAACCATCTTAATTAATATACCATTCAATAATTTGATAATTGAATTAAGAATGCACACTTATGCATTATTGCCCTCTAATTGCAATTGAGCATAAATTTTGCATAAAACCAAAAAAAAAAAATTTTAAGGACAAGCTTTACTATAAATGTGGTGAAATTGAGTTGAAAGTTAATGAATCTTGCCATTTTTTTTATTTTCTTAATTTAACCAATACGCATGCAAAAATAATATAAGATACACAAAACACAAACATAAAAACATAATTTTAACATTTGGCATCCTCACCCACACTTATCTGTGGCATTGTCCTCAATGACAAAAATATTAAAATTAGAAAAATAAAATGAGGACTTCCTTAGTAAGCTTTTGTCTTCCTTTTATGTTCGCTCTAAATGTTGGATGACCTATAAAATAAAATAATAAAAACCAAGAAAAATAAAAGAAAAAGATCAAACAAAAAAAAATGTAAACAAAAGAAATAAATCAAAACACGTTGGGTTGCCTCCTAACAAGTGCTAATTTAAGGTCATTAGCTTGACCTCTATATTGGATCTTCACTTAGGGAGGATTGATTAAGTAATAATCTCCTAACACTTGAATAGAATATGAAAAATTATTAAAATTTATATCCTTTACAACCCTTTTAATTTGCCATTCTTTTTTAGCTTTCTCCAAAGGCCCCTTTTTCTTCTTAACCTTTTTGGTTGCTTCACCTCTTTGGCATCATAAATGAGACATATTTTAAGTGGTTCTTTAGAAATTTAAGGAAGAACATTTCAACACAAACATCAACCACATCTACCTGAAAATAAGAAGTCATCAATAAGGATTGTCATGGCTCTTTGAAGACATTAAACTCCACTTTGTCTTGTTTGATCTCAATAGTAATTTTTCCACGTTTTACATTAATAATTACACTTGTGGTAGCAAGAAAAGGACGCCTATAGACGGCAGGATTTAGTGCTCATCCAAGATTTTAGTAACCGCAACACTGTTTGAGCTCAGGGCTTTAGAGAACACACTAACCACTATCACAAAAACATGGCGTGGAGATGAGGAGTCACCACCCGGGGTAATAACTGGGACAAATCGAAAAGGTGGGTACTTGATTCCCTAAAAGAAAGTTAGCACCACAACCAAGAGATTCTGGGTACGGAATACTAACTTCTTTTAGTCTTGTGTTCATTTAAAATTATTTTATGAATTACTATATTATCCTCTATTTACATGCAATTTCATATAAACCCTTATTCTAGCAATTAACTCCAAGGCAAATCAGTCATGAAAATACAAGTAAATAATGCATTCATTCAAACATATAATCCCTAAATTAGTCTAATCTACATGGATTTTAATTAAATAAGCTAAATCTAAATGTTTTAGTTTACAAGTGAGCTAAAGGGACTAATGCCTTTTAATTTTAATTAAATGAACCTAAGTCTATTTATTTTAATTCTAAAAATGAGCCTAAATCTACAAATTATGAAGGTATTTAAATTAGTGGGCCTAATTCTATATATTTTAATTCTAAGGTAATCTTAAATCTACAAATTATAAAAAAAGGCTTAAATTAAGTGGGCTAAGTCTAATAAATTAAATTAAATTAAGTGGGTCTATGTCTAATTTTCTAGATGGACTTAAGTTATCTCTAACCTAAAAATCTAATTAATTATGGGCCTAAAATGCATTTTAATTCATTAAACCTAAAAACCTAAATTTATATGAATGAATTAGAATCTAATATGGGCTTAAGGCTCAAAACACATAACAATAAATAAACAAGCCCAAAAATAAAATAAACAAACCCATAAACAAAAAAACATATTGAAATAATTAAATTAAAGATCAAACAACTAATTAAATTAATTTCTTCTAAACCCTAATTTTCATTAACATGCAACCTAAATTAATCTATTTCCTTAATTGATTTTAATTACTTACCCAATTAAATTCCTAATTTTACTAACCAATTAAATAGCATAAACATGAAATCACACATATAACTTTACTATTTCCACTATTGGGGCTATTACAATAATTCAAAGGAAATAATAATAAAAATAATTAATACACCCATAAATAAAATAAAGCAATAATAAAAAAAACTCTAAAAACTACTCTACAGGATTTTATCCCTTGCATTCCATGGATTTGTCAATTTATCCCCTCAAGCATGATCACCATATATTTTCCTCTATAATCACCATGAAAAAGAAATAAAATTATTATTAGTAAATAAATTATAGTAATAACTCAAATAATAAAAATAATCAATAAAATAAATAAATAAATAAATAAAATAGAATGAGAAGGAGATGATGATGCTTATGAGTGATGGGATACTCCTCAGATTTGTAAAATCACCGCTTCTTAATAGGTTTTCTAATCTTGTTATTCAAAAATTCTCTAAAGATCTTCAATTAATTAATAACACCAAAGGGAATTTTTGTGGAGGAAGACAATTCACAAAAGAATAGAATTAAGAAGGCTTTTTTGAGAACAATCAAAGAATAAAAGTAATTATGTGTAAAAAAAATGAATGAAAAATTCATAGCTTATAAAAATATGTTGCTACCTTCCTCCTAGATTTCCTCTTTTTTTTCCTCCCATTTTTTCTTCTCTTCCCCCTTCGTTTTCTCCCTTCTTTTTTTTTAAATTTTTTTTGCCTCCTTTATTTTTCTCTCCCTTTTTTTCAAAGCAAAAACCCTCCTTATATAGAGATACATCTTGAAACCTTAGTTATAAATTGATTCCTAAAAGACTTCTGTTTTCTTAAAAACATTATCAAAATAATTTTAGGAGAATGTCAGACTAATTAGGACTCAATTTATCTAGAAAATTCAAGAACTTATGGAAGGAGTCTAATTCCGACTGGAATTGTGTAATTCCAATCGAAATTACATAATTCCAATCACTTTTTTTTTAATTTGTAATTACAGAAAGGTCCTTGAAAGAATTTAATTTTTGTAATTAGATCTTTAAAAAACATTGCAATTTAATCCATAAAAACATTAAATCCTTTCTTTGAAAAAATGCAATTAGATCTTTGATGTTTCAAAGTTTCAAATATTGAAGACTTATTCATGACATTTTCATCATTGGAGTCTTTTGTCGCATCCATAACTCATTATCCCGAAATTGGGTATCTACAACGCCCCATGATGATTGGAATTTGAAGTTTCTCTTCCATTTCCAAAATGATAAAATTGTTTGGCATATAATAGTCTCAAACCTTAATGGGTAAATCTTTAAGAATTCCATAGGGATAGATGATGGATCTATCTATAAGTTGTAGTGACACCGTTGTTGGTTGTGGATCACCAATGTTTAGGCGCCTGTAAAAAGAAAGAGGCATTATGCTCACACTCGCACCTAAATCACATAAAGACCTACTTATAAATTTATTTTTAATAGTACAAGGCATAGTAATACTCCTTGGATCTTTAAGCTTTTGTGGAAGCTTATTTTGTATGACAACACTACACTCCTCATTAATAAGAATGGTTTTATAATCTTCCCACTTTTGCTTATGTGTAAGGATGTTTTTTAGGAACTTTGCATAGGTAGGCATAATGTTGATCACATCCAAAATTGGTATGTTGAGCTTAAGCTACTAGAATTCTTGTAAAAACTTCTTAAATTTCTTATCTAACTTTGATTTTTGTTGCCTTTGAGGGAAAGGCAATGGTGGGGTTTTGAAAAGTGCGTCCTTCTTCTCCTCTTTCTTTCCTTCAATCAATTCAAACTTTTAATCTTCCCCTTGTGTGTTTTGAATAGCCTTTTCATTTTGCTTTTTTTATCTTAACCTTAAGTAATTGCTTCCCACTTCTAAGTGTTATGGCTTTAGCTTGCTTCCTAGGATTTTTTGATTAACTAGTGTCACGACCCAAACCAGGGGCCATGACCGGTGCTAGGAAATGAGAATTCTTTCGAATTCGGAACCCGTAGCAGGCCTAAAAATAAATCATGCAATAAATAAAATAAAATAAATATACCATAATTAAAAATTTCAATTTAATATGATAAAATACAACTTCTTCATATCATGAAATGATTTAATACAATATTCAGATTAAACATCTAAATTAAAACTCGTACAATAAAATAAAATAAAACTCACTACTGATACAAATACAACTACTGTAGTTTTCTAGAGTACAATAATAAAATAATTAAGTAGATAATTTACATAATAGAGCCGGGGCGGAAGAAATTCGATGGATAGGTCTGCTGTTGAGGTTTGAAGAAGAAGACTCTCTTGTAAAAATATCAACAGAGGGGAGTCAGACCTCACTGAGTGAAATATTATAATATATATACATGCATTACTAAATGACAAATGCAAACAATCATATGTATATAATAAATATATATACAAACATGAGCACACAGATGCTGAAAATCGCTTAATTTCATAATACTGAAAAATATAAATTTTGAAGGATCAAATAGAACCCTAAATGATCGCAACCTCAATTAACAATAGAAAACACTCTAGCCATATTGGCTCATTTAATTCCAAATAAATTCACTTAATCCAACTGGACAGTAGACTAACCCCAAAACACTAAGTCGACCGAGCTCCAATAGTCTGACTGTCAGTGTGATTGGCCCCTAGACACTTGATCAACTGAGCTCCAGCAATCACACCCTCAATCACATCATACATCAATCAAATCAATCAAGTCATGATCCACAATTAAGTTAGTAATTTAACCTACAATCTATCGCACCGATAGTTTGTCCTAATGTTGCCCACCAGGAAGCACGTTCTATCGATATCCTTCATTTACAATAAAGCATACATTCAAGTAACAAATAATGTATAAAGTCATTCATAATAGTCAAATAAACCATATATATACCGAAAATATACCTAGAGTAAACTAAGTATATTTCAAGTATATATATGTAAAATAAACTCAAATAAATCATAAAATATACTCAAAATAAATCAATAATATTCTTGAAAAAATTTAAATATAAATCAAAAGTAAAACATGCATTTATTTCAAAATATACCTAGAATATACTAAAAATATACCCAAACATTTAATAAAAAAATTATGCAAAATTTTACATTTAAAACATATAATTCTAAAACATGCAACCTAAAGCAATGTATATATATAATAGCAACTTATAGGGATGCGCTCCACAAGACTAGTTTAACGGGCCTGGTCCGTTAGGCCTCGATTTCGACGTAACTAAATAATAAAAAAATAATCACGAAAATCAAAATAAATCTAACTTAGACTTCTAGAGACTCAATATAGAGTTACTAAACACAGACAAAAACATAATTGGAATTAGACCTGATGTCACGTTTTACAAGAACTCTACCAAAAATTCGGTAGAACCTCCTCTGTAAAATAGACATCTCTCTACTAAAAAGTAGAGCCGGTTCTTCAAGAAAAATACACTTTAGATATAAAAATCCTCATAACCCTCGGTTAGGATCCCAAACTACAAAATTCTCCAACTGAGGTCCACAATTCACCATAATTCAAATAATATAATAAAATATATTAAAAATCAATAATTACCATAAATACCCTCAAAATATCAAAATATAGCATATTTAACATTAAAACGCCAAAAATAATTATTTTTTCAATAATTACTTAAAAACCCTAAATAATAATATAATATTATAAAAATCAAATTTTTTTGATAATTCAATATAATTTAATAAAAACTCACTTTACTAATCCAAATAGCTTAAATAGTCCAAATAAATTTTAAAAATTACTAAAAATCCATTTTATTACAAAAATAGTATATAATATATTATTTGAAAATAATTTTTGAAAATTAGTATTAATTAGTTAAAATTAGTAAATAATTGTAAAAATCATTTTTATACCTCAAATAATATTAAAACCAATTAAACATAGTGTTTAACTAAAATTATCACCAAATTACACAATTAACCCTGATATTTAAAAATTCACATAATATACTAATAATACTAAAAAATTCAATAAAAATTATATAAATACACAAAAATTATTTTCTCAACATATATTTCAATAATGTCAACATAAACATATAATTAACCAATAATTTCTAACAAAATATATATTTAACCTAATTTTCCAAAATTGACATAAACTAAAAATAATTATAAAAATTACACAAAAATCACAAAAATTATAAAATCAACTCTAAAATTAATAATAATTACTAATAACACCAAAAATCACAATATATAATTAATTTACCAAAATTAATAAAATAATAATAAAATAGTAAAAAATTCACAAAAATTAAAATAATTTCTAAAAATCAAAACGAAAATATGTAGATGTACATTGAGCTTCTAGGAACAATATTTGTTATGAAAGATTGAATGAATCAAGCTAAATTAACTTTAAAAAAATTATGAAACCTTAAAGCTCAAAACTAAAAATTCAAGAAAACTCAAGAAAATGGAAGATTAAGCTCAAACCAAGCTTAGATTAGTGTTTACTGGTGAGAGAGGAAGAAAACAAGACTGGAATCGTGAAGAATGGTGGCCGGACATGAGTGGAACAACGCCGAAAACTACTATCACTGCTGCAACTGTTTTTCTACTTCTCTAACGATGGTCGACGTGTAGGCGATGACGGGAATGCTGGAGAAGAAGGTAGTGTCTGGCCAGAGGAGGGAGAGGCACACCGATGGTAGGGAAACGGCGTGACAGACGAAGGAGGGAGGGCTCGGGTTATTTACGGGAAGAAGAAGGAAATGGTCTTTTGTTTTTAATGTGTGTGTGTATATATATATGTGTGTGTGTGTGTGTGTATATATATATATATATATATATAATAACACATAAAATAATCATGCAATAATGCATTGTATTAATAATAATAATAACAATAATAATAATAATAATAATAATAATAATAATAATAATAATAATAATAATAATAATAATAATAAACATCATTTTAAAAATAAAATAACATTAGTACTTAAATATTATTATTAAAATAGTTCTTTTCAATGTAGTAAATATAACATAAATAAATTCCAAAATAATAAGTTTTAAAATGAATATTTATGTAAAAAATTAAAATTAAAATTAAAATATAAAATAATAAATATTAATCACAAGATAATAAAATAATCAAATATAACTTAGAATTTTATTAACACTGTATATCTTGTTTTAAATTAAAATAATTTAAAAACTAAAGTTATTACAACTAGGAAACATTCCACTTTGTCTCGAGTTAGATACTTGGCATGCAATTTGATTTTTTAACATCTTATTATTGAGCAAAAAGTTGACTTATTTGGGAAGTTAGACTTTTTGTGGCCTTCTTTTATTCCAATTGATCCTTTAGAAACTTTTCCATCATGCTCTCTAAAATAGGCTTACTTTCATATTGTTGATGAAAAGAAGTCTTTTATTGGAAACCTGGTGGAGGCTACTTGTACCCTTGGTTAACTCCCCCTTGATTTGTCTATAAAAAATTGGGGTGATTTTGCCAACCCAGGTTGTATGTGTTAGAGAAAGGGTTCCTTTGATTCCTTTGAAAATTATTAAGAGCATTGAGTTGCTCAATGGAAGGATCTTGAGAAGAGAAACTTGCTTGATATTCTAGAGTTAAATGTCCCCCTCCACAATATTTACAAGAATAAACTGACATTGGATTTTTCACCTTAAAGGAAGCCTTTAATTTCTTCATGAGCATGTCAATTTTTGCATTTAGGAGGTTCCAACCATCCACCTTATGCATTCGTGCAACTCTCTTTAATGCACTTCTTTCTCCTTGCCATTAATAGTTATTAGACACCATAGTCTCAAGTAAATTGTATGCATCATCAAGTGTCTTACTCATAAAAGAGCTTTGAGCTGTAGCATCAATAGTGATCCTCATTAGCTCAGTAAGTCCTTGGTAGAAGGTTTGAATGAGCAACCATTTTGGAACTCCATGGTGTGGACATTGGCATTGTAATTCCTTAAATCGCTCTCATGCCTCATATAAAGATTCACCATTATATTGAGTGAAGCTTGTAATTTCTTATCTAAATTTCGTTATTTTGCCCGGTGGGAAATACTTGTCCAAGAATGTTTTTGACAATGCGTCCATAAAGTGATAAACTATGGTGCTAGAGAGTGCAACCACAACTTAGCCTTATCCCTCAAAGAGAAAGGGAATAACCTAAGCTTTATTACATTAGGACTAACCCCATTCACCTTGAATGTACCATAAATCTCCAAAAATTGAGCTAGATGGGCATTAGGATCTTCACTTATGAGACCTCCAAACTAAAATTATGAAATCATTTGAATGATCATAGGCTTGATCTCAATGGTGTTAGCATCCATAGTTGGTCTAATTATGCTACTAAGGTTATCTCTAGGGTTGGGCATCATGTACTCTTAAAAAGTGCGATTCCTTATCGGCAGAGCTATTTGATCTTCAGCCATCGTTTACTTGTCTTTTACGTGCTTTTCCTTTCGATTTTGTTTGCATGACTTCTCAATTTCAGGATTGATCTTTTCTAAGTTTATTCCTTTAGATCGAGTGTTCATAAACTAGAGAAGTGCGTAAAAAAATCAATAAACAAAGCAAGTAAATAGAAAAGAAAAATACTAGTCTAAAAAAAGAAAAAATTAAATTAATATCAATATTGCCAATCCCCAACAACGGCGCTAAAAACTTATATTCAAAATTCGTAAGTGCATGAATCATGAATTGTAGCGCAAGAGATATTGCTCCCATGAGGATTGAATATTGAGTACTAATATTTCTACTTATATTCCTAGCTAGCAAATCAATAAAGTAATTTAAAAAATCAAAATATAAATCTAAACAATTGAAATTAAAAGAGAATCAAATGATAAAAATATAGAGCTTATGTTTAGTTTCAATATTCCAATCAAATTATGAACACTTTCAAAAAATAAAATATTGATTTAGTTAAGGGTAATTATTCTAAAATACCTAAAGACTCTCTCGAGTTCAATTAAACATGTTAAGATTAAGATTTAACCTGCTCTTATGATTAAGAAATTAACCCTAACTCATTAAGCTCTTTAATAATTATTTTATTTCCTAACAGCTCGCCTACTCTCATGGTCAAGTGGTTTAAGTCCTATGAGTCTAAAGCTAATAAATTCTCCTAACTCTCGTTGGTGAAACTACCCATAAACATTCAATCAATTTGGCCTTTAATTGAATACAAGACATGAAGAGCAACTTATAAAATTAACTAAAAATTAAATTAAAAAACTTGTGTTCAATCATATCATATAATAGCTACTCCTAGCCTAAACCCTAAAAACAATTTAGCTAAATATGACTTTAAAAAGATTTACAAACATAAAATAAATAATAAGAGAATGAAGAAGAAGAAGAATAGATAAAACTTGTTTGAGTGCGCTTTAATCTTCAATCCTTGTTAAGCTCTTTGTCTATTGCCACTTGAGTGGTGAATGAATCCTCCCAAATACCTCTTAGTATCCCTTTATATAGGAAAACCTAATAGGAGATCTTTTAGCCTTTAAATTCCTCTTTGCTTCTTGCTGAGGAAAAATCTCCTTTTCTTTAACACACCCATCGCACGATCGTACTAAGCCGGTGTGACGTTAATCTTTCTGGCATAGTCTTTAGCACAACCATGCATGAGCTCAGATTCAGATGCCAGAAGGTTGCATAATTTCGAACACGACCATGCATGAAACCATGTCGCACTTTTAAAACTTCTTTAATTTGAACAGAAAGATGCACCAGCAGTAACGCAACTGTGTTTCACCTATGTGACATAAAGCTTGCATTCCAGCAGATTGCATAGGCAATGACACAGGTGTGTGCCAAACTGTGTTACCTTTAACATGATCTTATAATGCAAATCCTTGATTTCTTTAGAATCTTTAGCTAGTTTCCTAAGGGGAAAAAGAGAATATTTGTTAACACTTGAATAAAAATTCCTAATATAAACAAATTAATTACAAAAATGATAAAATCCTAAATAAAACTCTAAACTAAAAATATTTCCTAATTAACCTAAAATCTACCCAATTAACATTATTTATTAATTCAAAAGTCATTAAAATTCAACTAAAAAATATGTAAATATTACACATATCAAAATGTACCATAAATTGGAAAATAGTTTCTTTTTACCATAAATTGGTAGATAGCCCATATAACTGACACTACTTGAAGGAGCTTTATTAACTAGATACAACTGGAAGCAAACACTATGATTATAATGTGAAATATTGGGTGGGTCTCACTTGTAAGTGGGGGCCTATAAGCCTATGTATTTTGAAAATTAGTGTAAAAAATTTTTTAAAAAAAAAAGAAAAAGAGAGATCAAAGTTTGTAGCACTGAATTTGGTGCTGCAATTGTTGAAAAAAAAATTTTTTTTGGTTGATTTTTTAGCCAACTTCTATGGCTATATAAAGCCATATTGATGGCCTATTGCTAGGGAGTTTTTTTCTTATTTTTTTTTAAGACAGGAGGTGTGTGTTGTGAGTGTTGTGTGGGAGAGAAAAAAATTGGAGAGCTGTGTGTGCAAAAGTGAGTGTTATGTGCAAGTAAAAATAAAGAGATTTGGGTAAAATTTTTGGGTGAGTGTAAAATATTTATATTAACTTCTCTTTGGTATAAAAGGAAAGGGTGAGAAAAATAACTATTATTTGAGAGAGACAATTTATGTGGGTGAATCACAAATTGAGGGTTATAATTTATAATCCCCATTATTTTTATAGTGGAAGATTTAACTAGACTAGGTCCCGTAGTGTTTTCTTTTATAAGGTTTCCATGTGAAAAATATCGGTGTCCTATTTATTTTTCTCTATTTATATAGCAGGTTTTTACCGCCTATTTTTATTCACCCATTGGCTGGTTTGACTGTCTTATTAATTTTATTATTTTAATTTAGCAGGCTAAACCGCCTTTATATTACTGTGCACACTTCACTACTCTAATTTATTTTTGTAAATCTAATTTATTATCTACTAAAAAAATCTAATTAGCCACAATAAAGTGGTATCAGAGCTTGGTTGGTTTAATTTTTTTTCTATCTAGATAAAAATAGAGTACACAAGTAGCATGTTCAAACTGACTCCAACAAATTACTCAGTTTGGAAGTCAATGATGGAGGATATTTTATACATGAAAGATTTGTGGTAGCCTATCAAAAATGTCAATGGTGTAGCTGTTGGTAAGCTAGCATAAATGAAAGATGTAGATTGGGAAGTGCTCAACAAAAAGTGTGCAGCTTAAATCAAATAGTGGATTGATAAAAGCATTGCCAAAACAAAACTGATGCCTACAAGTTATGGGAAAAATTAGAGAAGACGTATGTGCAACCAAGTGCATAAAATGTAGCGAATTTGATACATTGTCTCATTACCTTGAAATACAAAGAAGGCAGTAGCATATCAGAACACCTTCAACGAATTTGAAGGTGTTGCAGATCAACTCTCAATAATGAGTTGCAAATTTGATGATAATCAATTGGCAATATTTTTACTAATCTCTTTGCCAAAAAGTTAAGATACACCTTTTTTGTTTGTCATAAATTCATCTCCTAATAGAAGGGTGACCTTGGAGATGGTGAAGGACAAATTATTTAATAAAGAATCTAGACAAAAGGAAAATGGTGAAACTTTGAAGCTCTTGTGTTAGAAAAATAAGAATGGCGTGGAAGACGTAAAAACATATTTCATCAGAATCATCAAAATCTCAATCAAAGAAAGACTTCACTTGCTATCACTTCGGTAAGCATGGGCATTTTAAAAGGGAATGTAGAATATGGAAAGCTGAGCAATTATAGAATCAACTAGTAGAAGCACCATAAATAAATACTGCAATTGTCAGTGATAAAAAATACTGCAATTGTCAGTGATAAAGTTAAAGTTGTCCTAGATGAAAATATTATCAATCTTACATATCAAGATCAAACTTGGGTGGTTGACACAGGTGCCTTCTTCTATGTCACTTCTAGGACTTATCTTCTATTGTTAGAGACTTTGGCTTGGTACAGATAGGAAATGATAGAGCATCCAAAATTATTGGCATGAGAGATGTTTATTAAGAAACTAATACTAGATGTGAATTGCTCCTAAAAAATGTTCGACATGTTTCAGACATTAGGTTGAATTTAATCTCCATCAAAAAGCTTGATGATGAAGACTATGAAAGCTATTTTGGTAGACAAAAGTAGAAGCTCATTAAAGTTTCTCTAGTGATGGCTTAGAGGGAAGAAAATCAACTCCCTCTACACAATTTATGCAAAGCTGTAGAAAAACTAGATGAATGTAAAGGAGAAAGAAGTTCCAATCAAGTTATGGCATAAATGACTCGGTCATATGAGTGAGAAAGGGCTCTAGAGGCTAGTAAGGAAAGATCTCTTACTAAGGATTAAATGTGTACATCTATAAAACTGTGTTGATTGTATTCATGGAAAACTGCATAGAGTTGCATTTCGAAGTTCCATACCATCAAGAAAATCAATGTTCTTGATTTGGCACATACTAATGTATGCATAATGCAGTATGAATAATGTAAACTAGAAGTCTTGGTGATGCCTTGTATTTTGTAACATTCATTGATGACTGCTTTAGAAAATTATGGGCATTTGGTATAAAAAGTAAATATCAAGTGCTAGAAGTTTTCAAGGAACTTCACACAAAGGTGGAAAGAGAATCTGGAAGATAGCTGAAGTGTATTCATGTAGAGAATGGTGGTGAATACAAAGGTCCATTTGAAGAATACTGTAGGAAATTTGGCATCAGGCTTGGGAAGTCAGTACTAAAAGTACCTTAGCATAATGGTATTGCGAAAAGGATAAACAAAATGATTTATCAAAGAATTAGATGTATGCTTTCAAATGCAAAATTGCCAAACTCTTTTTAGGGGGAGGCAATGAGAATTGTAGTGGATCTAATCAACCTGTGACCTTTAATTCCACTTAATGGCGGCATACCACAAAGAGTGTGGACTAGAAAGGATATTTCTTACAAGCATTTGAAAGTGTGTGGTTGTAGAGCCTTTGTTCATGTTCCATGAAATGAAAGAACCAAGCTTGATGGAAAATCCAAGGAATGTATATGCTTAGTTTATGCTGATAAAGAATTCGACTACAAACTCTGGGATCCTGTTGATAAGAAGTTCATCAGAAGCAGAGATGTTATCTTCTTTGTAGATCAAACCATTGAAGAGATTAAGAAAAAGAAGGAGACCAAGCAAATAGAAGAATATCCAATAAATCTAGAGCTGGTTCCTCTACCTACTAGTCATAATGAAGGGGGAGCCTTACCAAAAGATAATGAAGGGGGAGCTGGCAAGGATGATGCTAATGAACCTCCTATTGTACAACCCAATTTGAGAAGATCAGCTAGAGGATGAGTAGAAAGCCACAGATACCCTTCAGATGAGTATATGATATTGGCTGAAGGAGGAGAACCAGAATGCTATAAAGAAGCTATTTTAGGTGAACACAAAGAAAAGTGGGCAGAAGCTATGCAAGAAGAGATGAAATCTTTACAAGACAACAATACCTTTGAACTGGTGTAACTTCCTAAAGGCAAAAGGGCACTTAAGAATAAATGGGTATTCAAATTGAAGCATGAAGAAAGTAACTCACAACCGAAGTACAAGGCAAGGCTAATTGTGAAAGGTTTTAGACAGAAAAGGGCATATATTTTGAAGAAATATTTTCACCAGTTGTAAAAATGTCTTCAATCAGAGTAGCACTTGGGTTAGCAGCTAGCATAAACCTATAGATTGAACAACTTGATGTGAATACCATGTTTCTTCATGGAGATTTAGAGGAAGAAATTTACATGGAACAACCAGAAGGATTTGAAGTCAAAGGGAAGGAGAAACTTGTATGTAGATTGAATAAGAGCCTTTATGGATTAAAATAGACTCCAAGACAGTGGTACAGAAAGTTTGAGTCATTCATAGTGAACCATGACTATAAGAAGACAAACTCTGATGACTGTGTCTTTGTGCAAAAATTCTTTGATGATAATTTTATTATTCTTTTACTATTTGTGGATGATATATTGATTATCGGTTAAGACATTACAAAGATAAAAGATCTTAAAAAGGAGATGGGCAAAACCTTTGCCATAAAAGATTTGGGAGTAGCTAAACAAATTCATGGCATGAGAATTCTCCATGACATGAAGAACAAAAAGTTGTGGCTGTCTTAAGAAAAGTACATTAAAAAGGTGCTGGAGAGATTTAACATGGGCAAATTCAAAACTAGTAAGCACTCCACTTGCAGGACATTTTAAGTTAAGTTCTAAGCAATGTCCAAAAAGAGAGAAAGATAAAGAAGAAATGAAGAAAGTGCCTTATGCATTAGCTATTTGTAGCTTAATGTATGCTATAGTATGCACAATGCCAAATATTTCTAATACGGTTGGAGTAGTTAGCAGATTTCTCTTTAATCCTAGCAAAGACCACTGACATATAGTTAAATGGATTCTCAAATATCTTAGAGGTACTTTTAAAGTTTGTTTGTGCTTTGGTGATGGTAAAACTAGATTATATGGATATATAAATGCAATATGGCTAGTGAAGTTGACACTAAAAAGTTAACCTCTGGGTATATGATGACATTTGTAAAAGGAGTAGTGTCCTGGCAATTAAAATTGCAAAAATGTATTATTTTATCTACCACTGAAGATGAGTACATTGCTGCTATAGAAGCTGCAAAAGAACTTCTATGGATGAGGAAATTTCTACAAGAGTTGGGTCTCAATCAAGAAAAAATCATTATATATTGTGATAGTCAAAGTGCAATTCATCTCAGTAAGAATTCATCATTCTACTCAAGGTTAAAGCACATTGGTTAAAGCACATTGATGTGTGGTATCATTGGATTCGTGATGCATTGAAGATGAAGATATTTTCATTGGAGAAAATCCATACTGATGACAATGGGTCAAATATTATGACTAAGGCCTTGACTTCAGAGAAACTACTGTTATGCTAGAAGAAAGTAGGTTTATTTCCATGCCCCCCTCGAGGTGTGAGGGGGGAGATTTGTTTGGGGGGGGGGGTCCTGCCTAGAAGTGAGGACCCACAAGCCCATAAAATTTGAAGGTTAGTGTAAAAATTTGACAAAAAAAGAGAGGTTAAAGTTTGTAGCACCAAATTTAGTGTTGCATTTATTGAAAAAAAAAATGGTTGATTTTTAGCCAACTTCTATTGCTATATAAAGCCATATGGATGGCCTTTTACTAAGGAATTTTTCCTTTTTTTTTTAAGAGTGCAGGAGGTGCGTGTTGTGAGTGCTATGTAAGAGACAAAAAAAATTGGAGAGTTATGTATGCAAGAGTGAGTGGTGTGTGTAAATAAAAATAGAAGATTTAGGTGAGTGTAAAATATTTGTGTGAGCTTCTCTTTGGAATAAAGGAAAAGGGTGAGAAAAATAAATATTATTTGAGAGAGCCAATTTGTTAGGGTGAATTACAAATTGAGCGTTGTAATTTGTAATCCCATTATTTTTATAGTGGAAGATTTAACTAGACTAGGTTTCATGGTTTTTCCTTTTATAAGGTTTCCACATAAAAAATATTGGTGTCCTATTTATTTTTTCTCTATTTATATGGCAGATTTTTATCTCCTATTTTTGTTCACCCATTAGCTGGTTTGACCGCCTTATTCATTTTATTATTTTAATTTGGTAGGGTAAGCCATCTTTCTATTATTGTGCACACTTCATTGCTCTTATGTTTTGTAAATCTCATTTATTATCTAGTAGAAAAATCTAATTAACCCTAATATGAAATCATATAAACTTACACAGAATTCAAAGGGATAAAAGGCTTGTTGCGAGCTCGGTGAGCTAATTATAACTAACTACACTACATGGGCATGGACATGATGGAATGATAACTTGAATAATTCCTTAAAGTGTGAAGATTATCATCTTCATAGTTGGTCTTAAATTGGGATCTTCCTGAATGCACCAAATTGCAATTATAAAAAACCTCTCAATCTTCTTCATACTATTCATGGCCTCTCCATCATGTTCAATAAGAGCATCTAGTTTTCCTGCTATATAAAAATCATAAGCCCAATTAGTTAAAATTTCTTTCTCTCTCCACTCATTTCTAATTCAATAATTCTTTGGCAATAGATAATCTCTAGCAGCAGACAACAAAAACATACACATTCACTTGACTGTAACTGGAATGTTCCTGAACCACTCTAGTGCTATATATCCTTTGGTTCCTCTAATAGCAATGAATGTTCAACTCTGATCCAATGATAAAAGCTTTACTAATATGAAATCAGCAATCTTGGCATCATAATACTCATCAAGAAGAATGTTTTGAGGTTTTATGTCACAATGGATGATTTTAGTGCTGCACTCTTCATATAGGTATACAAGTCCTCTTGCAATCCCATATGCTATCTGAGTTCTTTATTTCTAATTGAGCTTTATTTCTCTAAAAAGGAAGTTTGTTAAATGTTCCATTGCTCAATAACTCATACACTAGTAGTTTTTCTGGACCCTCATCATAAAATCCTAAGAGCTTTACTAGGTTCTTGTGGTATGTTTGGCTGATCACGTTAACTTTTTTCTTGAATTCTTTGTCACCATCTACTACTGCTCTATCAAATTTTTTGACTGTAATAGGAATTTCACTCCCTATTTCTATTTCCCCTGTATATACAATGCCAAAAGATCCCTTTCCTATCTCTTCCTTAAAGCCTATTGTTGCTTTGACAAGCTCTTATAGCTGAAGTAGCACAAATTGGATTTTTCACCTTGAAGAATCCTAATAGACTTCTTGTGGTAGACGAAGAAAAAGCAAAAACTCACTAACCCTACAAAAATTATGTTTTTTTTAAAGAACAAAAATTATGTTAACAAGCACCAAAGTGTCCTGGATTTTCCTTGAATAAGTGAATAGAGGAGGAGGTAACACAAAGCTACATTTTCTTACTTTTATAAATGCCTTCCCATTAACTGTCTCATCTTGCCTTCCATTTGGGAGTGGCAACCTCTTCTTCTAGCACTTTTATCCTTTTAAAAAAATTATATTGTAGAAGCAATCTTGATTGCAAGCTTTTTGACACTCCTTTTATGTTGTACAATTCATATTTCTTGTAATTAAATGATGGCCAATCAACGTTCAAGAACCCTAAAAAATCATAATCTTTTGGAGAAGTAGGCCACATATCTTCTCATAAAAATGGGCAGAGAAGTCTGGTTTGCAGCCTCCATACTCATCATCTAGATCAATAAGAGACAACATTGGTGGGCATCAATAAGTGGCCCGCTGATGTGCAACGAGTTGGCATATACTGTTATAGCCATAAGGCCTTGTTCCTTATTCAACATTAAGATCATAAATATTTAATGGATAGGTAAAAATGACAAACCAATTTCCATTATCAATGGAATTCTTAGGGTATGAGTATTGGACTAAAACTCCATCAAAGCTTAGAGTTACTCTATGATAGTATTCTATAGTTAGACTACTCTTTGTATAGTAAGTAGCTCTATTTTATTACTTGCTCTCAAGATGTACAAGTAACCTAACTCATTGAACACTACTTGTAACCTAACATTTGACATGTTAGAATCCATGGTATTGGTGTAGTAGTAAACCTCATATGTAGCACCAGAAAGGAAATTATTGACATTAAGCAAACCATTCCCATTTGCAATTAAACAGAACTGGAACCTTCCACAAGAGAAGTTGGTCTCCCTTAGTCTAGAAGAAAGAAATTACCCACCTAACTCTAATGTTTGTCCATACAACAATCTCTCAGTGTTTGTCCAGGCAATAATGTATCTATAGGATGTTTAAAGCTTTGCCATAGATTTTCAACTCTTGAATTTTGTATAATAAAGTTTCATATATCATTCATCAGACTATAAGTGGCATCCCCTATGCTGATACCAGATTTTCTAATGCGGACCTAATAGCCCTGGAATATATGGGGCACTTGGATTTTGGAAAAGACGTCAAAGTGTGTAATGCAACTTCTAAAGATTCTAACTCTTAGGCCCAATTAAACTATGGGGCCTATAATATATCAAAACAAAGCTGATTCAAAGACCTAGGATGGATGTCATTAGGTTTACTCATAATGGTCCAGCTTTAAGCCTAAATTCCATCATTTAGGGCCTTAATTTTCTTTTTAAAATTTTATGTTTATTTTAGTGCACTTTTGTTAGATTTTTCCCTTTTCTTTTAGGGTTTTTTTTTTTCTAAAACAATATTTATTTATTATTTTTGGATGTTTGAAATAGTTTTGTTGAATTATTAATTAAATTTCTTTTTCTTCCTAATTTTTGGTATTCCTTTGTGAATCAATGAATATTGATTCCTTTTATTCTAGTATTCAATTGAATCAATAGATTAAAAGAAGGCTATTTGACAGCCATTTGTGTGCGAATTAATGACAATCAATAGTTATCCTTATTTCATTAGGTTTTCGCTACGTCATTTCCAAATCTTTCTGCCTTGAGGATTTGTAAGCACTAGTCCATAGTCAGCAATTAATTATACTTTGGATATTGATCGTGCAGGTACATCTCCATTAGCATACTAGATTATGGTTTTGATATGAATTTTGTTACACCATATGGCAAGCAAATAAAGATCTTTTTTCTCAAGCAGGTGAAACTGGAAAGAAAAATCCTCAGAAAGAAAAACCCATGGTTTTGCCCCGATCATCACCTACTATAAGAGAGTCGCCTACTTGTACATTGCCTTTATTTTAAGTGAGCAACGAACATGGAAAAGAAATCATGATGAGGAGTAGAAGGCTATAAATACTATAAGGCATTATTGCTAATTAAGCAACAATTTGATGATGATTATGTAAGATTGGCTTAGCATATAATATAATATAGATTATGAAATGCTTAAAGGGCAATTATGTACAAGAAGAGAGTTTTACAAGAAAAGAGCAAACCATGAAAAATGTTGCTTAATTATTTTTAAGAGTCAAACTTTCAGACAGTTCTTAGAAAGAAAAAAGAAACTAGCATAGGGTAAGTACTTGACCTAAAGACTTCTTAACTGCTTGGTGTTGATCATTCAATTAAACATAAACGTCTGAAAAATAACACGCCTGAAAGAAATTTCAAGATGTAGACATGAGGAAAGGGTCATAAATAAATTTTTTCCTAATCTCATATTAGCCACTAACATTTTTTGAGGTATAAATGCACCCTTATCATTTTGAAAACTATATATTTAAATGCCTCTTACAAATGATGTTAATTCTCATTGTTAGTGGGATCCACTATTACTTATATGCCCAAATAATTATTAGATTAAGGTACATTTTTATCCTTAATGTTTGTAATAAGGAACAAATTTATCCCTAAAGAAAATTTAAGAAAATATAATATATATTCATTCCCTATTATTTCAAAAAATTATGAATATTTAAAGAAACTAAAGTCATTTCATACTATATAAAATTTTGCTTTTTTAATCACTCCTAATATATATACATATACCCCTAAAGAAAATATTATATAATATTTAAGAAAATATAATATATATTCATTCCCTATTATTTCAAAAAATTATGAATATTTAAAGAAATTAAATTCATCTCATATTATATAAAATTTTTCTTTTTTAATCACTCCCAATATAAATATATATATGTCCATCTCATCCTAATTTGTTACATTTAAAAAATTACTTATTAAATTTTATTTTAAGAGTGAATAAAAAGGACAATAGAATGAAATGAATTTTTTATTTAAATATTTCTAAATTTTTTTAAATGGGACAAAATTTTAAAAAATTCTATAAAAATTAAACGTAATTATTTTAATATTGTATTAGCATTAGTAGATTTCATGAGTATAAAAAAATGGTTATTTAATATTTTTATCAAATAAAAAATTTAAATTTTTGAAAAAAATTTGTGTTAAAATATTCTTAAATTTTCTTTAGGGGTATATTTTTTCCTTATTACAAGTGTTAAGGGCATAAATATACCTTAATCTAATAATTTTTTTAGGCATATCAGTAATAGTGGACCCCACAAACGGTGAGAATTAACACTGTTTGTAAGAGGGGCTTAAACATATGATTTTAAAATGATAAAGGTGTATTTGTATCTCGAAAAATGTTAGGGGTCAACGTGAGATTAGGACAAAACGTTAGGGGTGATTTTGTACATTTTCCTAAATTATCAATCACCATATTAAAAGTTCCAAGAAAAACTAGAGCTAACTGTTCATGTAGACATGAGGAAAGGGTAAAAATTTCCGATATTCCTTATGGCTTAGCCATTTCTCTATTAGCACTCTTCAACCTTTTGTGATTTTCTTTCTTGAATCTAGACAAATCTGGGATGAAGATCAATGGTTCTATTCAAGTGTGTCTCGTATTGTGCATACACAAAAAAAGAAGTACCTAAAAATAGAGTAAACACTTATAAAAAACAGAGTAAAGTAAACAATTACTCTAATCCAAAGTAACTAGCACTAATTATGACATTAGTTATTCGATCCTTGGCAACAACACAAAAAACTTGTTGATGACCATAAGTATACAGGCCGACAAGTAATAAAGTGATAAGTGAAGTATTGTTCCTATAAGGATTGATACTAAACACCTATTAGTCCTAATCAAATTTGTTTAGAGCTTCCAAATGTACATTAAATAAAAGAAATTAACAAAACTAAATAAAAATCAAACTAATAAATGCTAATTAAAATAAGGAATAGAGGAAATCAAATTGAGAACATTATTGCTAGGAATTTAAGCACTACATTGTCATTAAGCTAATACATAGATCCATTTACATTAATTGTAAATCTTGGGCTTCATTGATCATTAAACCCGCTCTCTTGAGTAGTGTTTAACTAAGCATGCAAGAATTTATTAAAGTATAAAAACCAAGGTTTAACTCTCATTATCACCTTGGAAATGAGTTAATATTAAGTAAGCATGGCATTAAGCAAGCCCAATGAGAATTGAATTGAGTTAAGCTCTCTCAAGTCATCAACCTATTCATCTTGTGTTTATGGGTCTACTAAGATCACTATCTCTCAATGTGTAACCTTAGACAAGAGCTATAATTGACCATTTATAGCATTCAACAAGCATGATAAACACAGCAAACAAGATAATGAAAACAATATCTAAATGTTAACTTAAATGAAATTGGTTTTCAAATCCTAAAAACAAAAGGAAACTAGCTAATCATGGCTTCAATATCCATCATTCAATATTCAAATACAACTCAAGAGATTAACAAAATAATATTCATAAAATAGAAAGGGAGAGATAATTGTTATTAAGAAGCTTTTGGGACTTTAATGAAGTCTCATTCTCTAGCTTCGCTTTCTCCTCTCTCTTGGTTGTTATGGGTTTTTGAGATTGCCAAAAAGATCTCCTTTGAAAATTATGGCTCTTGTCTTTATATACCCCTCTTCTAAAACATCCTTTCATATTCCTTTATATTTTCTCTTTAAAATGTACACCTCAACTGGAATTGCGCTACCTGCGATTACGGTAGAGGGGCCATCAATGAAGGAGTAATGATCACCATGTTACTGTGACTGCTATAGAAGATTGGGCAATCTAGACATTCGCGATCGCTAAGGTGCTGCCTGGACTCAAATTTTTCTTGCTTCGATCAACCTACTATCACGATAGAAACTGAACTTTGCTTCTCTTCATGCTTTGCTCTTCTCTTCTTCTCTTTTGTGCTCCTTTAAACACTCTTTTCCCTAGAAAATGAAAAGAAAAATAAAAGTATGTATTCTATTAACTAACTAAACTAAAATGCAACCTAAAATGAATGAAGGTATGATAAAATAAGTCCTAAAACTATATGCAATTTAGCACCAACACCCTCCAAATTCTATTCACCATACTTAATTTTATGCAAAAAGAAATTCGATTTGTCCAATTACAATCTCAATCTCCAACAATATTCCAATAAGGACATATATGAATAATATAAAAACTTTTGCCTTCTTTGCATATTATAGGAAAATAATTTGTTTCATCATCAACTTTAGGTCAATTATTAATTAAATCCTACTTTAAAAAGTGTTTTAAATTTACTCTTTCAACTTTACAAATTGTGTCAATTCTATCCAATTTTATTTGAAGGATCTAATTGTATTTTTAAAAATTATTTTTAGATCCCTATAAAATAAATTTGACAGTTATTCAATTTTTTTCTTCTTTTTTAAGGAAAATAAAATTTGGAAAATATTTTTAATTTTTAATTTTACCATTTTTGAAATAAATTTAAAAATTAATTTTTAAAATTTTAATTTTTACATAAAATTTTAATTTTTTATGTATCAATTAAAAATATAAGAAAAAAAGGGATAATTATAACTTGTGAATCAATTTATTAAATAGAATAATATTAATCAAAATCAAAATAAATATAGAAAGCGCTTTTAAATATCCCTATAAATAATAAAAAAATTAATTTTTTAATTTTTTAGAAAAACTAAATATTTTTTTATATTCTTGAGTAATATTTTTAGTATCTCAAAATTCTCTTTTTTTTTTTCATCTAGTACTTTTTTTATTTGACCTTATTAGAAAAAAATTATAACTAATGTGGTTGAAGTTGAGAAGTAAATTTTAAAATAGTTAAAATTTATGGGTTTTAATGAAAATTAAAAATTATGAAATTATTTAGAAATTTATGTCAAGAGGTGACAAAATCATAATATAAAAATATTTCTTAATTAAAATCTAAAAATATTTTTTTACATTTTACTTTTTTATATTGGAAAAAGAGAATAAAAATTTAATAATTATCAAATTTAGTTTATAGAAATTTAAAAATAATTTGTAAAAATACAATTAGATTGTTTAAATAAAATTAGATAAAAATGACAAAATTTATAAAATTAAAAAAGTAAATTAAATAATTTTTAAAGTAAAATTTAATTAGTAATTAATTTAAAATTCAGAATAAAACCGGTAATTTTACTATTATATAATTATTTAGTCCCTACATATTACATGTTAAATATAAAAGACATCCTCTGCCAGCCCTTATAAAGACTTATGTGAAATGCAAGAAAAGCCCGTTAAATTTAGTGGGGCTTTAATAGAAGGGAACATCCTGTCCGCAGCAAGTCAAGTCATCCATTTGTATATTAATGGGATTTTAATATAAATGTTCAAAAAAGAACACCTATTTATCAAAATGCACTCACTTTTCATTATTTATTAAATACCTATAAAAGTAAAAATAATGACCTCCGTGTCTCTTAATATAAATGATGCAA
Organism: Mallotus nudiflorus; assembly: GCA_947683625.1. Taxonomy (NCBI): domain Eukaryota; kingdom Viridiplantae; phylum Streptophyta; class Magnoliopsida; order Malpighiales; family Euphorbiaceae; genus Mallotus; species Mallotus nudiflorus. The sequence goes on along the minus strand of CANTUR010000717.1, from coordinate 283,809 downwards.
AAAAAAAAAAAATCCAATAAATGACGCAAAAAAAAAAATCACAAATCTTCACTTTCCTTTCACCACCATCACCTTCCTCCGTGCATCTTCACTTTCTCCGCCACCATCACCATCACCTTAGTACTCATTCTTTTTCTCTCCTCAAATTACTACAAGCTAATGTTTTTAGTGCTTAATTTGCTACTTTCACCACTATCGTCTCCAATTTCATTTTCCGATGACTCTTCATCGGATACAAGGATGAGAAGGTCATCATTGTTGTCATTGGGGTCGCCATCGCAGATAACATCATTAGAGTTTGCATAGTTTATGTTAGGGACATCTTTAGCTTTGATGTTGTGTGGATCTGAAGCAATTCTTCATAATAATAGCAAAAAAAAAAAATATTTAGTTATTAAATTTATTTTTGAAAGTATTGTAATCCATTAAAACAAGCTCCCTTTATTATTGAATGCTTCATTAGAATAAAAAATGAAGTATTTTCCATTTATGGCTAATAATTACAATAGACAATGAAATATTTTTTGTATATGATCCGTATCAGAAACTAAAAAGAAACAAAAAAGATATAAAAATAATAAAATAAATATATCCCAATAGAATCTTTTAACACATTACCACCAGTAACACATTCAATAAAACTTTGAATCATAAGTTTCTTTATTCTTACCATCTCCTCTACCTTTACTGTAATAACCCTGAGATTTTAAATATTTTTATAATTGTATCGGGATTACAGTATTAATAATTTATTATATATATTTGACTATCTAATTATTTGTTTAATAATTAAAGTTAATTTTTAATTATTTTAAGTTTTCTATGTAAAATCTTCCCGAAACCTATATTTTTGGGAAAATAAAACCTAAATAATAATTTATGTATTTAACATTAGTTCTTTTATTAAATTGCATGGTTTCATGCATGATTATATTTTGCATATATATATATATATATATATATATAATTATTTAGGGGTTTAATGTTTAAATTATGTATATATTATACTTTTTATTATTATATGTGTTATATATGCATATGTATATGTATATATATTTATTTGTGGTTGTGTTTATTTTATATTATAATATTATTATATTTAATATTAAGAGTTAATGATATATATATATATATATATAAACAAACAAAAATTGCCATCATCCCCTACCTCAGCCCGACACCGTCCCCTTACCCATCATCGTTGTAATCCCGTTCCCCTCCATTCAGTGTGCCTCTCGGAGTGCCGCCGCCTTCCCAGCTGCTCCGCCACCACCCTCTTCCACCCATTTCCGGCGCCGTTTGACTATGTTCTTGCCGGAAACCCGAAACCCATCATCACCTCCATTCAACCACTTTTCGATCACCATTTTTTATGATTTCGGTGCTGTTGAGCTCCTAGAACTCCATAGAAGCTGATTCCAAGCTTCCTTTAGCTTGAAAACTCGATTTGGTAAGGATTTAAGGTTGATTTCATTTTCGGCCATTTGAGTTTCTTGATTTTTTTGAACTTTGATCTTAGTGATTCAAACTAAATTCTTCACAAAAGTTGCTTCTACTAGCTTAATCTACATCCTAGAATTTTTGTGGAATTTTGGGAATTTATTTGATTTTTGTGAATTTTTTATTATTTTATTAAATATTTCTAATTTTCGTAAATTAATTAAATAAATTTTGAAATTGTGATTTTGGTGTTTATAGAGGTTGAAATTAATTTTAGAATTTAATAATTTTTGGTGTAATTAATATAATTTTATTTGTAGGTGAATTTTGGAAATTTAGGTTAAATGTGTATTTTGTTAAAATTAATTGGTTAATTGAGTATAATTATTGATTTTATTAAATTATATGTTGAGAAAATAATTTTTGAGTAATTATATAATTTTTAGTGAATTTTTGAATAATTATTGTATATTATGTGAATTATTATATATTAGGGGTATTTTGGTAATTTGGTAGTAATATTAGTTGAATATTAAGTTTAATTGGTTTTAATAATTATTTGAGGTGTAAAAATGATTTTTACAAATTATTTACAATTTTCAACTAGTTAAAACTATTTTTCAAAATTTAATTTCAAATTATATATAATATACTATTTTGTAAATAAATGAGTTTTAATGATTTTTAATATGTTTTTTTGGCTAATTAAGTAATTTGGATTTATTAAATGAATTTCTATTAATATTTGTGAATTTTATCAAGAATTATGGATTTTTATAATATTTTTATTATAATATAGGGTTTTTAAGTAAAAATCGGTGAAATAATTATTTTTAATGTTTAAATATCTAAATTGCTATATTTTGGTATATAAGGGTATTTTTTGGTATTTTAGGAATTTTGTTATGTATCTTGTGTATGTCTCGTGAATTATGAACCTCGGTCGGTAAAACTGTAGTTTGGGAATCCGACCGAGGAGTGATGTGGTTATCTTATATTCGAAGTGTGTTTTCTTGCAGGACCAGTTCTACTTTATGAATAGAGGGATGTTCGTTTTACAGGGGAGGTTTTATCGAATTTTTGATAGAATTCTTGTAAAACGTGACATTCGATCAAATTCCTATTCTCTATCTGTGTCCAGTATTCTAGATCAAGTCTTTACAAATTACGTTAGATTTATTCCAATTTCGTGGTAATAATTTTATTTGTTAGTTGCGTAAAGACTGAGACCTAGTGGACCAAGCCCGTCAGACACGTCTCGTGGAGCGCATAACTGTGAGTTATTATTTTATATATACGTGTATTAAGATGCATGTTTTTAGAAATGTATGTTTAAATTGTATAAAATATGCATAAATAATTTAATAAATGCTTAAGTATATTTTAGGTATATTTTAGTAATTTTTGGTATATTTTTAAATTAAATGCATGTATTATTCTTGATTTATATCTAAAATGTTTTTAAGTATATATATGGTTTATTTTTGGTTTATTTTATAATTGAAATGAATTGTTTGATGTATATATACTCGAAATATACTTGATTTATTTTTGATATATTTCTAGTATATATAAGGTTTATATTGCTATTTAAATTAATGTCATGCATCATTTATTTATAAATGTATGAGTTTATTTTAAATGAAGGATATCAATAGAATGTGCTACCTAGTGGGGCAGCAGTAGGACCGAGTACGTACCGATACAATGATAAATTGTAGGGTTAAATTACTAACCTATTTGTGGATATTGATTGGATTGATTTGATTTGATGTGAGATGTGATTTGAGAGTGAGATTGCTGGAGCTCGGTTGACTAAGTGTCTCGGGGCCAATCACACTGATAGTTAGATTGCTGTAGCTCAGTTAACTTAGTGTCTCGGGGCCAGTCTACTATCCAAATGGAACAAGTGAATTATTTGGAATAAGTGAGCCTATATGGCTAGAGTGTTGTCTAATACTATTTGAGGTTGCGATCATTTAGGGTTCTATTTGATTCTTCATAAACAGATATTTTTTAGTGTTATATATATAAAAATGATTTTTACTGCATCTGTATGTATTTGCTTGTATATATATTTATTATATATACTATTAAGTATTTGCAATTGTCATTTAGTTATGCATGTATATATATTATAACAATTCACTCAGTGAGGTCTAACTCCCCTCTGTTGACATTTTTCAAGAGAGTCTTCGTCCTCAGACCTCAGTAGTAGACCTTTACGCCGGATTTCTTCCGCCCGGCCTTATTGTGTAAATTGCTTATCTAAGTTTTATTTTGTATTCTAGACACTGCAGTAGTTGTTTCAGTAAGCTGTATGTATTATATATGTATGAGATGTAAATTTCAAAAGTTTGAACCGAGAATTTGTATTGAAGACTTTATATATATATGAGATGGATTTATGTTATTAAATGAATTGGTGAATTATTATTTTACTTTTGAGATTTAATTCCGCTGCATAATGTTTTATTTATTTTATTATATTGCATGATTTAATATTTTAAAGGCTTGCTACGGATTCCGGATTCGAAAGAATTCTCGTTCCCTAATGCCGGTCATGACCCCTATTTTAGGTCGTGACATTTACTGCCTTTATATTTACTTTTTTTATTTTCAACACCCTTTTTAGATGCAACAACATTTACTAAACTTGTTTAATAACTACAATATAAAATGAAGTATTTGTCGTATATGATCCATATAAGAAGCTAAAGGAAACCAAAATCAGTATATGATCTGTATCAAAAACTAAAAGAAAACCAAAAAGATACAAAAATAATAAAACAGAACATACCCCAACATAATCTTTTAACTTATCACCACCACCAACAACTTCAATAAAACTTTAAATTATAAACTTTTTTATTCTCACCATCCCCTCCACCTTCACTGTCTTTACATTTACGTTTCTTATTTTCAGCACCATTTTCATAACCAACAACATCTATTAACTTGATTAATAATTATAATAGAGAATGAAGTATTTTTCATATGTGATCCGTATAAAAAAATAAAAGGAAACCAAAATCAGTATATAATCTGAATCAAAACTTAAAAGGAAACAAAAAAGATACAAAAATAATAAAACAGAACATATCCCAATAAAATCCTTCAACTCATCATCACCACCAACAAACTTCAATAAAATTTTAAATCATAAATTTCTTTATTCTCATAATTCCCTCCACTTTCATTGCCTTTACATTCACTTTTTTTATTTTCAACACTTTTTTCAGAACCAACATCTACAAAATTAGAACTAGAAGTACCAAAAACCTCCATTTTTTTTCTGTACATATAAAACAATATCAGAAACAAAAAGTAAATAAAAAATCAACAAAATTAAATACACGCTACCTAATAAATGGAATGGAGATGTGGGGTATCAATTCTATTTTGAAAAAAATTAATTTTCTTAAAAAAGGAAAAGGAAAAAAAAGGAATTAAAAAATAAAGAGAAAATAAAATTAAAAAATAAAAGGAAAAAGAAGAAAAAAATAAAAAAGATAAAAAATAAGAAAAAATGATAAAATAAAAATTTGAAAAAAAAGGAAAAGAAAAAAGTAAGAGAAAATAAAATTTTAAATTGATGAAAAAAGAAAATAATAATTAATAATAATAATAATAATATAATAATTATTATTATTATTATTATTATTATTATTATTATTATTCTACCTTAATTAAAAAAAGAAAAGAAAAAAAGAGAAAGAAATGAAAAAATAAAGAGAAAATAAAATTAAAAAATAGAGAAGAAAAAATGAAATAAAAAATAAGAATAAATTAAAATAGAAAAAGAGAGAAAGAAAAAAAGGAAAAGAGAAATAAAAAATAAAAATAAAAAAAAAGAAAAAAAAAAGAGAAAAATAAGCTTTCAACTGCTATTGAATATGAAAAAATTTAAGAGTTTAATAAAATAAAAATAAAAACTAAAACTAAAACTAATAGAAAAATAATGAAATAAAAAAATAAAAAATAACAATGATATTCTCTAAATTTTTATTTATTAAAAAGAAAAAAAACACAGGAGAATGAAAAAAAAACATAAATAATAAAAATATTATGAAATAAAAATAAAGATAAAATAAAAAAGATAAGGAGGAGGAAAAAAATAAAAAATAAAAAAGAGAAAATAATAAAAGATAATAAGAGAAAATAAAAGATACGGAGGTAAAAAAATTAAGATAAAAGTGTAATAAAAAATTTGAATACATTTTAATAATAAATTTAAAAGTTTAATATTTTTAATAAATTTCTCTATATTAATTACCAAAAAAAGAGCTATAATACTCATTGCAGACCGCTGTATATTTAATAAATTTTTTTTTTCTTTTTTAAACCTCACCTTTGTCTCGGCCTGAAACAAAAATCATTTCCCATATTAAAATAAATTGGCCACGTGGCATCCATGGACATGTGGGCTTTGATTTTGTGGAACAAAAATACTTGGCATAGTTGCCCAACTTACTCATTAGTTATTACTTTCAAAGTCTAGCTAAGTTTTAGCTTAGCCACACATTAGTCAAGTTACGTTGCAATTAAGTTTTTTTTTTTTGGCAATCAATGTTAGTTTTGACGTACTCTCCACTGTTGAATTGAATGTAATGGGAACATACTAATCAAGCGAGAAAATTCCACTATGTAGACGATCAGCAGGATCACGCTGCTCATCTGCAAAGATAATAAGAATTTATTGTTCCCAATCTTCTGGAAAACGAATGCAAAATCACCATACGGCGATCGCCAGGAAGAGGTATAATTCACAAAGTTTTTGTCAGGGGGAGAAGAAGGAAAAAACAGAGATAAAACGGTAGCATAAAAGCCATAGCACCGAAGAAAATTTTCTAGGAAAACCGAAAGTGTATCAACTACGATATATTATATATATATATTCAGGACCACTGGCCATAAAAAATTAAAAAAGAAGATTACAGCCCGATACTATCAAAGAGTTATTTCAGAGAAACTTCAGGTAAATGGCTTATATTTGCCAAACTCATATGCGTAACTGACACCACTCGAAGGAGCTTTATTAACTCAATACAACCAGAAGCAAACACTATGATTACAATGTGAAATCATATACTAAACTTACATAGAATTCAAAGGGATAAATGGCTTGAGAGCTACTTATAACTAACTACGCTCAATGGGCATGGGCATGGTGGAACAGCAACTTGAATAATTCCTTCAAGCATTAGATTACCATCTTCATAGTTGGTCTTAAAGTGGGGGTCTTCCTGAATGCACCAAATTGCAACCATCAAAAACCTCTCGACCTTCTTCACATCATTCATGGCCTCCTCATCATTTTCAATGAGAGCATCTATTTTTCCTGCTATATAACAGTCATAAGCCCCAATCAGTTAGAATTGCTTTCTCTCCACTCATTTCTGAATCAACACTTCTTCGGCAACAGATAATCTCCAGCAGTACGACACCAAAACTGTACACATCCACCTTGACTGTAACTGGAATGTTCCTGAACCACTCTGGTGCTACATACCCTTTGGTTCCTCTAACAGCAGTGAACGTTTTACTCTGATCCAGCGACAAAAGCTTTGATAATCCGAAATCAGCAATCTTGGCATCATAATACTCGTCAATCAGAATGTTTTGAGGCTTTATGTCGCAATGGATGATTTGAGTGCTGCACTCGTCGTGTAGGTACACAAGTCCTCTTGCAATCCCACATGCTATCTGAGTTCTCTGGTTCCAACTGAGCTGTATTTCTCCAAAAAGGAAGTTTGCTAACGTTCCATTGCTCAGAACTCATACACCAGTAGTTTTTCCGGTCCTTCATCACAAAATCCTAGAAGCTGGACCAGATTTTTGTGGTGTGTTTGGCCGATCACGTTAACTTCTGTCTTGAATTCTTTCTCACCATCTGCTACTACTCTATCCAATTTCTTGACTGCAATAGGAACTTTAATGCTCATTTCTATTTCACCTTTATAAACGATGCCAAAAGCTCCCCTTCCTATCTCTTCCTTAAAGCCTGTTGTTGCTTCGACAAGCTCCTTATAGCTGAAGTAGCGCAAACTGGATTTTTCACCTTGAAGAATCCTAGTGGACTTCTTGTGGCAGAGGAAGAAAAAGCAAAAACTCACCAACCCGACCAAAATTAGGTTGAAAAACACGGAGCTACCCAAAAGCACAGAAATCACAAGCACCAAAGTGTCCTGGTTTTTCTTTGAATAAGGGAACGGAAGAGGTGGTAACACAGAGCTATCTTTTCTTACTTTCATTAAATGCCTTCCCATTAACTGTCTCGTCTTGCCTTCCATTTGAGAGCGGCAACTTCTTCTTCCAGCAAGTTCTTTCTCTAAATATAATTACATTGCAGAAGCAATCTTCCCTGCAAGCTTTTTGACACTCTTCTATATTGTACGGTTCATACATCTCGTAATCAGATGTTGGCCAATCAGCATTCGCCAACCCCACGAAATCATAATCTTCTGGAGAAGGTAGGCCGCGCATCTTCTTCACAAAATGGGGTAGAGAAGTCTGGTTTGCAGCCTCCATACGCATCAGCTGGATAAATAGGAGGAAAACATTTCTGGGCATCGACAGATGGGCCGCTGATCTGCGCTGAGTTGGCAGATACTGTTTAAGCCACAAGGCCCTGTTCCTTTTTCAACCGTAAGATGGCAAATATTTCTGGATAGGTAAAAATGACAGACCAATTTCCATTATCAGTGGAATTCTTGGGGAATGAGTATTGAACTAAAACTCCATCAAAGTTCAGAGTTACTCTCTGATAGTATTCTGTAGTCGGGACTACTCTTTGTACAGTAAGTAGCTCTGTTTTATTGCTTGCCCTCAAGATGTACAAGTAACCTGACTCATTGAACACTACACGCAACCCAGCATTTGACATGTTAGAATCCACGGTATTGGTCCAGTAGTAAGCCTCATATGCAGCACCAGTAGGCAAATTATTGACATTGAGCACACCATTTCCATCTGAAATTAAACGGAATTGGAACCTTCCGCGAGAGAAGTTGGTCTCCCTTAGTCTAGAAGAAAGAAATTGCCCACCTGACTCCAATGTTTGTCCACGCGACAATCTCTCCAGTGTTTGTCCAGGCAACAATGTATCTGTAGGATGGTCAAAGCTCTGCCATAGATATTCAGCTCCTGAATTTTGTATAATAAAGTTGCCTGTATCATTCATCATACCGTAAGCGGCAACCCCTACGCTGATACTAGATTTCCAGATCTCTGTGCCTTGAGGATTAGTAAGCACTAGTCCTTTGTCAGCAGTTAGCTGTACCTTGGATCCTGATCGTGCAGGTATATCTCCATTAGCATACCAGACTATTGTCCTGGTATGAATTTTGTTATACCATATGGCAAGCAAATAAAGATCTTTTTTCTCAAGCTGCTGAAAACCGAAAGCAAAATCTTCAGATAGAGAAACCCATGGTTTTGCCCGATCATCACCAGCTGTAAGAGAGTCGCCTACCTGTAAATTGCCTCTATTTTGAGCGAGCAACGAACACGGAAAAGAAATCATGATGATGAGTAGAAGGCTAGAAATACTGGAAGGCATTATTGCTAATTAAGCAGCAGTTTGATGATGATTTTGTAAGATTGGCTGAGCATATAATATAACCTAGATCATAAAATGCTTAAAAGGTGAAGGGCGATTATGCACAAGAAAAGAGCAAACCATGAACAATGTTGCTTAATTTTTTTTAAGAGTCAAACTTTCAGGCAGTTCTTGGAAAGAAAAAGGAAACTGCACAGAGTGAGTACCTGACTTAGAGACGTCTCAGCTGCAGGGTGTTGGTCACTCAATTAAAGATAAGATAATGGTTTATGTCATTACTACACGACAGTAGCAAGAGAATTTTTTTTTTTCTATTATCAATTCTTAATTCATTAGCTCCAAATATATACACAGTTAAATATGTAATTTTAATTTAAAAATTTTTATCTTTTAATATTTTTGATAATATTATTCATATTATTAAGAGCGATATGAATCATTGTAGCATAAATGTGATGCACATAGTGATGCAATGTGACAATTTTTCTTTTTTACAAGTCTTTTTAAGATGTAGGCGTGAGGAAAGAGTCATAAAAATCAACAATCACCGTGTCAAAAGTTGCCAAGAAAAGCCAAAGCTAACTGTTCCTGGGACCATTTTTCCAACCATTAAATGCCAGCACCTGTCTCTACGCGTCTAGACCAGTTCAAGGGTGCAGACCCGATCAGTAATGAAGTGAATCCAAGCTGAAGAGCTAATAAAGAAAATAGATGCAATTCTTAGCTCTCTGAAAGGGGGGCAATTTTGCTTCTGCATGATGTTCATGGCATGGAAGATCCTAGAAAATACGGTATCGGGTTCTGTAACTGCTCTTCTATTTTTATTTATAATTCTATAAACAAATTATCTTTTTATTATTATTCAGTAATTGAATTAAATGGTGGTCCTATGGGCTTAGAATATCCTGCAATCTTTACAAACGCCGCTAGAAGAAGATACATCAGCAACAAAATTTTGAATCGTTGCTAAATATTGAAAGTAGTTTTTCAAGTCGTCTAAAGTTTTAAGCCACAAACTAACATTGTCACTGGGGATGTTCGTCATGCGGATCGGATCGAATGAGGGGTAGGGAAGGAAAATTGAGTGGGTTCGGATATAAAGTAACAAGACATCAAACCGAAACCGTTTCAAGGGATAATCCTGATAACTGGTTTTCGGGACTCCTGGGCTAAGCGTCCTGTAAAGCACTGAGCAGAGGGCAAGATGAGAGGTGGGGGGAATCCCCACAAACACTCCTATGCCTAAGTTAGAGAATAGAAAACGGGTGACTGAAAGATAGCTTGAATATGTATGAATGAGATAAGATGTCCTCTAATGAGGGGTACATGGTGTTATATATAGTGATACTCAAACCTGAGAGGAATAGGAATTCTTGTGGGAGAGTATTCCTACTTCAGTTAGGATTCCTCTTTGAGGTAGTTCCTTAGACGAATCTGTCTTCTCCTTTGTCCATGTGTTCCTAATTAGGGGGGGTGGATGACCCCTAATTAAGTGGGAACATTCTAGATGGTATCAAGAGTCCCCCCTTGGAGTATGCGGATATTTATGTTCGTCGCGTCCGAGTAAGATGCAGTGGTGCCTCTATACGGGTGATAAGATGTAAGTAAGATGAGGTGGCCCGCCTTTATTAGAGCTTGGTGCCGAGTATTTTTGGTTGATTTGTTATCGAATCGTAATCTACAGAACTGGGGTATATACTTGGATCCTCAGTACTACGGAAGCGACCTGAGGGTGCCAGCTTCAATCACTGGACTATGTGAGCGTCTTAAATGCTCGGCACAGGGGCGCGAGGCTTACATGCTCGGATCCTCAGTACTACGGAAGCGACCTGAGGGTGCCAGCTTCAGTTATTGGAATTTATGTGAGCGAGGCTTAGATGCTTGGCACAGGGGCGCGAGGCTTAGATGCTTGGCACAGGGGCGCGAGGCTTACATGTGCAGATCCTCAGTACTACAGAAGCGACCTGAGGGTGCCAGCTTCAGTCACTGGAATTTATGTGAGCGAGGCTTAGATGCTCGACACAGAGGCGCGAGGCTTACATGCTTGGATCCTCAGTACTACGGAAGCGACCTGAGGGTGCCAGCTTCAGTCACTGGACTTTATGTGAGCGAGGCTTAGATGCTCGGCACAAGGGCGCGAGGCTTACATGCTCGGATCCTTAGTACTACGGAAGCGACCTGAGAGTGCCAGCTTCAGTCACTGGACTTTATGTGAGCGAGGCTTAGATGCTCGGCACAGGGGCACGAGGCTTACATGCTCGGATCCTCAGTACTACAGAAGCGACCTGAGGGTGCCAGTTTCAGTCACTGGACTTTATATGAAATGGTATGGGAGTGGTGCTTGGAGCATTTCCCGATTCGCTTGATGGAGCGGCCCATTTGAAAATGTGAGTGGGCCAATCACAGGGTGACTTCATTTCAACTCTGGTTGATGCGTCATTTCGTGTGTCAGTGATCAAAATGCTCGTACATCCGTCAACATGACTCTTCGTCTAATGGGTTTTTTTATGCCCAATAGGCCCTTGGTAATCTAGGGAGGAGCACAGTAATAATGGGGGCAGTTAATGGCGTGCTTCCAGGTCCTTCCATATCTCTATAAATACTGTTGCGTTTGCTAACTGGCACATTTTGCTTTCTTTCGCTCTTTCATTCTGTTTTTGCTGCGTTTCTACTGCATCCACCATTTTTATTCCTTCCTACCATAACTCTCGTTTGAGGTTGCCAGGTGATTCTTTCATCATTTCTTCCTTCTCTTTTTTTTGCCCCTCTCCTTGTTTGTTATTAGATTTTCGTTCCCTTCTTTGCTATGGCTCCTCGAGAAGAGATTAGCTCTGACCTCTTTATGTCCAATGTAGATAGTGAATTGCTAGGGTGGTACCAGCGACGGTTTTGCATCCCCGCCAATTACGCCCTTCACACCGTAGATAGAAGGTTTAGGGCCCATACTCCTATATCGGGGCTAAGTAGATTAGTGGTCTATTTCGACCAGTTAGAGGGGGGTCTAAAATTTCCCTTGGATCCTTTTATCAAGGATTTCCTTAATAGAAATAACATAGCGCCTGGTCAGCTTCATCCGAATAGTTATCAGATACTGACCGGGTTTATCCAGTTGATGCATGAGGAGGGTAGGACTCCCGATCTAGACGTCCTCCGATATCTGTACAGGCTGACTAGGAAGAAGGGAGAGCTGATGTTCTCCCTTTCGGTCGTACCAAACCATTCCCTTTTCGTTAAACTGTCGGATTTCACAAGAAGTGGAGATACCATTTTTTTATCGTGGAGCATCAATCGGACTTCCTGGATGTCCGGAGGATGTGGTCGGATGAGTGTCACAAAGTGACCCGTCCAGTGAAACTTTCCAATCCGGATACGGAGTTAGTTTTGCGGCTACATCTAGACCGACTCGCTGAAGCTCAATCCGTAGAGGATGCATCCCGGAGATATCTGTGGAGAGTTTGTCCAAGTCGCGACTATTGCTCTGGTATGATTTTTGTTTTGAGTTTTATTTTATCTAACTAGTCTTATCTTTCCGTCTGTAGATGGCTAAATTTTTTGATTTTATGGGCGGGATTTCCCTAGTAGATGAGCCAACTGCAGTGGAGGAGTACCGGGATTATCCTTCTCCTCCAGCTGAGGTTCCCGCTGCTTCGGAGGATGTTCTTGCCGACCCAAAAGGTAAAGCAAAAATTGAAGGCGAGCGGCCGGAGCGGATCGGACGAAGGAAAAGGCGGCTGATCGAAGTAGAGTCAGATGCGAAGGGGCTGGACGAAGAGATTTATGTTCAACGGCCCCGACTATCTGGTTATCCGGATATGCGCAGCTGGATATTGAAAAAGATGAAGCCCCCGAGCATCTCCAACAGTCAAGTAAGGGATCAGTATGTCGAGTCGCTGTGGTTGCCCGGAGACATGCAACGTTGGTTGGACGAGGGGCCAGACGGATTACTCGATTCTATGATCGACCAGTCACTGGAGGTAATGAAGTTTCTGATTTTTGATATAACTGTTTGTGGTGGGATTTTGGCTAAATTGTCTAGTTGTTTTTGGCAGATGACCCAAGCCTTGCTGCTGGCTAAAGATCAGTACTTCTATTTGAAGAGCCAGTACAGCTTGAAAGAGACGGAGGTGGGGACGATTGCCATAGATTTTGAGAAAAAACTCGATAACGCTAAAGCAGCTCTAGAGCACTGCCAGACAAGCTACGCGGAGGCTAAATCTGACGCGGAGGTGAACCAGAAGAAGGTTTTCGAGCTGGAACATAGCCAGGCTCAGCTGACAAAGAGGATCGAGGAGCAGGATCTTCAGATTGCTGGACTTCATAAGAGGCTAGCTGAGCTTGAGAAATCTCGTGCCAATGATAAGAAGGCATATCAGAGCATGGTAGGGGGGTTTCTCAAGGCGTACCGGGCAGAATGCAAAATGATCCTGCTCTCCCAAGACTCAAGATTGGATCTGGGGGCTTTGGATCGGATAACCCCAGTCGATCTGGCTAGGCTTGCTGTAGAGGATGATGCCCGTCAAAAGGTTGGTTCCTTTGCTGTAAGGGAGTCTGAAGAGATTATTGTGACAGCTGGGTCTGGTGAGAATCCAGAGGCTGCTAATGATGCTTCCCCCTCAGTTTTCGAGTTGGGGGGTCCGGGCGTAAAGATAATATAATAGATAGGTTTTATGTATCTCTTCTCTCTTTTTTTTTCAATCAGTTGTAAAGATATTATTTGATTAATAAAGATAGTTTTCATTGATTCAAATTACGTGCTCGTATACAAGATTACTGATAATATTTTCTGAGGGAGTCTGAGTTCCAGAACCTTGGTAGTTCTTTGCCTCCCCTCTCTCTTAGTTTATACGCCCCCTTTGTTGTGCATTCTGAGATCTGATATGGACCTTCCCAATTAGGACCTAACTTGCCGGTACTGGAGGTGCCTTTACCTATATCTGCTCTTCTGAGTACCCAGTCACCTGTCTTGAAGTTCTCTATTGCTTTACGCAGATGATGGTACCGAGTTATCCTTTGTCGATGTGCCTCTGCCATTGCTGCCGCTTGTTCTCTTCATTCTTCTAGTATGTCAAGGCATATTCGTGCGTTGACGTTATTGACGGCGTGGTCGAGGTCTTGGCTTACCCGGTAACTCGGGTATCCCACCTCTACTGGAATTATTGCATCCATGCCATAAGTTAGTCTGAACAACATTTCCCCAGTGGATGATCGGGGTGTGGTTCTGTATGCCCAGATTACATTGTTTAGCTCTTCGACCCAATTCCCTTTCTTGTCATCGAGTCTTTTCTTCAACCCTTGCATGAGGATTCTGTTTGTGACCTCAGTTTGTCCGTTCGTCTGCAGGTGAGCTATTAAGGTAAAGCGTAATTTTATGCCAAGGTATGAGCAAAAACTCCTGAATTTGTGGTTGTCGAATTATTTGCCATTGTTTGTAATTAAGGTGTGGGGGATGCCGAATCTGCAAATGATTTCTTTCCAGAAAAAGTGTTGTATCTAGGCTTCTGTGATGGTTGGGACTGCTTCTGCTTCTATCCATTTTGTGAAATGGTCAATGGCCACGATTAGGAACTTTTTCTGTGAGGTAGATAGAGGAAAAGGCCCAAGATGTCCATCCCCCACATGGCGAAGGGCCATGGGCTTCCAATGGGATGCAGAGGCCGAGAAGATTTGTGGCTAAGCCGGGCGTGGTGCTGGCATTAGTGACATGATTGTGTTAGCTGCTGGGCATCCTTGGACATGGGTAGGCCAGTAATATCCCTGGAGCAGGGCCTTTCTAGTGAGCGAATAGTGGGACTCGTGTGCACCACAGATTCCTTCATGGATTTCTCTTAGTATGTAATTTCCCTCCTCTGGGGAAATGCATTTCGACCAAGGGTGTGAGAGGGATTTTCAGTAGAGCTCTCCTCGATGAACGGAATAGTGTGCTGCTTTGGCTTTGAGTTTCCGAGCTTGCAGCTTATCTTCCGGAAGTGTGCCATGTTCAAGATATTGGATGATGGGCTATATCCATTCTACGACTGCTTATGTTCTGAAAATTTCATTATCCTCTGTGCTGGGATTGGTGAGTGATTCGGTGAAATCCATATCCCTAAATGCCTGACTGTTCTCTGCTGCGGATTTAGCAAGGTAATCGGCCTCATGGTTGTCTTCTCTGGGAATCTGAAAGATATTCCATTGGCCTCTGTCTTGCTCGATGTGTTGCAAAAGTCGCCTGGCTTTATCTACATACTTGGCGATGTAGGCATCTTTGACTTGAAATGCTCCGCTGACTTGGTTGACTACTAGTTGGGAATCTGAGTGTATAATGAGGTGTTCGGCCCTGACTTCCATTGCTAGCTTCAACCCTGTAATGAGTGCTTCGTATTCAGCCGCATTGTTGGTGGCGTTATACTCTATGCGGACTGTGTATTGAATATGAACTTTATGTGGTCCCTTGAGGATTATTCCTGCTCCGGAACTGTGAGCCGAGGATGCTCCGTCGACATAGAGCTTCCATTCTGGCATTTTGGTCAGGGTTATATCTTCCGGAGCCATTTCTTGTACAAAATCTGCTAAGGCCTATGCCTTCATTTGCTGTCGAGGTTCGTAATCAATGTCGAACTCATCGAGTAAGACTGACCATTGCACTAGCTTGCCTGAAGTTTCTGGTCTCTGTAATATTTTGCGCAGTGGAAAATGGGATCGGACCACGATATGATGAGCTTGGAAGTAGTGACGAAGCTTTCGAGAAGTATGAAACACAACTAAGGCTAACTTGTCTAGTATGGGGTATCGGACTTCAGGTCCTCGGAGCATCTTACTGACATAGTAGATAGGGCTTTGCTGGCTTCTCTCTTCCCTTATCAGTACTGAAGCGATGCATTCTCGGCCAACGGACAGGTATAAGTATAAGGTCTCGTTCGGTATTGGACGGCTGATTAATTGTGGGGAAGATAAGAATCTTTTGATGTCTTCAAATGCTACTTGGCAATCAGCAGACCACTGGAACTTACTGAAACTTTTGAGAGCTTGGAATAATGGTAGACATCACCTAGCTGAGCAAGAAATAAAGCGCCCCAGTGCGGTTATTCTTTCATTTAGCTTTTGTATATCCCAGATGCTCTTTGGTGTGGCCATGTTGAGTATGGCTTCCATTTTTTCTGGGTTGGCTTCAATGCCTCAGTGGGAAATCATGAAACCCAGGAATTTGTCGACTTGAACTCCGAAGATGCATTTATCAAGGTTCAACTTGATCCTGGATTGGCTTAGTAACTGGAGGACTTGATCCACATCCACTGGGTGGTCTTCAAAGTGTTTGCTTTTGATGATGATGTCATCCACATATACCTCCACGCTGGTCCCAATCTGGCTCTGAAGGACTTGGTTCATCATTCTTTGGTATGTGGCTCCGACATTTTTCAGTCCGAAGGGCATCACCTTGTAACAATAAAACCCGTCATGTGTGATGAAAGACATTTTCTCCTGGTCTTCTTTCTTCATGGGGATCTAGTGATAACCTTGGGCCATGTCCACGAAGCTATACAGGCCATGGCCAGCCGTGGAATCGACGAGCTGATCAATTGTTGGTAACGGGTAGCTGTCTTTGGGGCATGCCTGGTTGAGGTCGGTGTAGTCTACACACATTATGTACTTCCCGTTTGCTTTCTTGACGAGTACTATGTTTGCTACCCAGTCCGGGTGAGTAACCTCTTTAATGAATCCGGCTGCTAGAAGCTTCGCTGTTTCCTCAGCAATGATCTTTTGTCTTTCATAGGTGAAAGTTCTTTTCTTCTGTGCTACTGGCTTGGCCCCTGGTTTGATATTTAGGCTGTGACAGGCAACCCGCGAGTCCATGCTGATGATCTCGGAAGCTTGAGAAGCAAAATCTTCTGAATGTCCAATAAGGACGTTCCTTAATGTGTCTTTGATATTTTGATTAAGGGCATTATCGATTTTCACGAATTTTCCTCCCTTGATTTGCAATGTCTCCGTGTCTTCCACCGGTTGTGGATTAGCGCCTTAGTTCTAAACTTCCCATGCTTCCAACTAAAAAGCTTCCGCCAGAGATTTCATGGTCATCTGATAGCATTGTCTGGCCATCTGCTGATCTCCCCTGATAGTGAGGGTCCCTGTTCTGACTGGGATTTTCATGGTTAATTGTCGAATGCTGGTGACTGCATCTACTTCGTAAAGTGTCGGTTGCCCTATTATCCTATTATAGGCTAGTGGTATGTCTACCACGTTGAATGGGTCCGGACGATTTTCGTTTCCTCATCCTCTTGGTTTCCAAATTCTAGATCCAAATTGAAAATCCCCAATGGTTGCACTGTTCCTCCACAAAAACTAGTGATGGGGTTCTGGATGGAAGTTAAGTTGGTGATGGAGCCGCCCATAGCTTTGTACGCATTCCAAGATAAAACATTGATAGCACTCCCGTTATTGACCAATAGCCTTTTGACTCGATACTTATTTATGCATGCGGTTATCACCAGGGCATCACTGTGAGGGTGATGTATAAGCGAATTGTCTTCTGAGTTAAGAATATTGTTGCTTTTACCGGGTATCATTTTTCCTTTACTACATTTTAATCGTTTCCCGATGTTTTCTCCTCCCACAATCATGTTGATCATTCCAATTGGTTTTTTCCTTGCTTTTTTTGCCTCGACTTTATCACTGTCATGGTCTTCCATGTTTCCCGCGTCTCCTTGGTGCATCAGTGAAATTATCAAGCTTTCCCCGCTGCACCAGTTTTTCTATGGCACTCTTCAGTTCTCTGCAGCCTTCTGTGTTATGGTCGTATTCCCTGTGGTACTCGTAGTATTGGCTTCTATCATGAGTAAATCTCCGACTTGGGCTAATTCTTTTGGCTGGCGTAATTTCCACTCCATTCTGCCTGACCCACATGAGGATCCTTGATCGAGAAGTGTTCAGGGGTGTATATCTATCTGCTTCCCTATCAAATCTGTCTGCCGAAACTCTGAAATTTGTTTTTGGGAAGCTTACTCGTCTCTACTTCGGCCGTTCATCTCTAGTTGGTGGCCTATCTTCTTCCCGATGCATCCTCCTGTCCTCGTCCATTTTTATCATCCGGACCGCTATCGCCATTGCTTCGGCAAAGGTACTCGGTTCTTTAGTCATTAATTTGTCCTTTAGCTTGCCGAGTCTAGTGCCAATTTTTAAAGCTTTTATGGTGACATCATCAACGAGGTGCTCAATCTGCATGGCCATTTTGTTGAATCGATCGAGGTAACTCCGTAGAGACTCGTCAGCTTCCTGCCGGCACACCCAGAGATCGTTGATGTTTTTCACAGGAGGGATATTAGTGATAAATCTAATATGGAATTGCTCAGCTAAGTCTTCAAAAGAAGTGACAGTATTCTCCGGAAGCCGATGAAACCATTTTTAGGCACTTTTTGTGAGTATACTTAGGAAGACCCTGCACATGATTCTATCGTTCACATTCTGGAGCAGCATCTTTATTCAGAAAGCAGATATGTGACTAATAGGGTCTCCTGTCCCATTATACTAATTGAGCTGTGGGATTTTGAACTTACTAGAAATCTCCGTTTGAATTATTCTGCTGACAAACGAAGTTCTGCTATCCATCACCGATTCTTCTTCCTTTCTAGGTTTAGTCCAGGCCTTGTTCATTGCTTCCTCAACCTTTTATGCTAATTTTGAATCATCGAGAGCTGGGATGGATGAACTACACTCCCCTTCCGGTGCTTTACCCTTCCCTGTGCTTGTCCCTGGAGCCTGTCGGGGTGCTGCATTATCATTATTTGGAGCTGGTTCAATATGCTCGCTCTGTATTATAACGCTTAGCTGTTGTTGCATCAGGGTAATTTATGCTTGAATATTTTTTATCAAGGCATCTTTGCTTGCTTGGTCAAGGCCAAGTGTTTAGGTTATTGTGTTTAGGTTTGGAGTGGTTATTGTTGGTGTTTCTAGTAGGCTTGGAAAAGGTATTGAGGATATTGATCTATGGTGCTGCAGCAGAGCATAATGTGGGAGATCTATTCCCAAGGACGGGTATCTCGAAGTGTTTTTCAGAGGTAAAGATGTATGGCCGGATGTGGCCCCAACAAGCTGCAAGGTGGGTGGTGGTATTATTACTGGGAAAGAGCTTGAAAGGTCAGTCGAAAGGATGGGTGCGGAAGGATTAGTGCCGCCTTCAGGAATTTGGGCTGGAGGTGGACTGGAAGTCATGGTGAAAGTGTCTTTAGCTTAGCAAGTGAATGAATGGCTTTTCCCAAGGAGTTCCCCATAGACGGCACCACTTGATAACTGGTTTTCAGGACTCCTGGGCTGAGCATCCTGCAAAGCACTGAGCAGAGGGCAAGGTGAGAGGTGGGGGGAATCCCCACAAACACTCCGATGCCTAAGTTAGAGAATAGAAAATGGGTGGCTGAAAGATAGCTTGAATATGTACGAAGGAGATAAGATGTCCTCTAATGAGGGGTACATGGTGTTATATATAGTGATACTCAAACTTGGGAGGAATAGGAATCCTTGTGGGAGAGTATTCCTACTTCAGTTAGGATCCTCTTTGAGGTAGTTCCTTGGACGAATCTGTCTTCTCCTTTGTCCATGTGTTCCTAATTAGGGGGGGGTGGATGACCCCTAATTAGGTGGGAACATTCTAGATGGTATCAAATCCAATGGATCAGGTGATGAGTAGGTTGGGATATGAAGCGGGTATGCAAAACAATTTTTGAGTTTGGACTTTGAGCTTTAAATTATTAAACCCAATAAAAGACTATATATATATATATATATATATATATATATGAAACCCATAAAAATATATAGTATTGAGTCCAATTTACATTTTCTATTACAATTATTGGGCTCAATACATTAAATGTTGCAAAACACAAATATTAAAAGCATTTACATTTGATTTTTTTTTTCAATTATAAAATCAAATGAGACCATAGTTATATAGCAAAAAATCAAACATTTGTACTTCAATATGATTTAGAACCCGTTAGTAAAAAAAATAAGAGGTTCTGCATATCCAAGCAAAAACATCTAACAACATCCTGCCAAAAGAAGACATGAAATAAATTAGCTTAGTTGATACTCAAATTTAAAAAGAAATGCAGGGAAAAAAACATGAAAAATAATGTCGTATAAGAAATTTGGTCATAATTTTTTATTGCAATAAATGCCCCCCAAAAAATTGCAGCACAAGTTAACTTGTAAAAAAAACTAGTGGAAGCATTCATCATTGCATTGGCCAAAAATGCAAATATGTAGATGCTAATGCAAGCAAAACAAGCAAAAAACATTCAAAATATTAACCAAAAGCAATAAATAAGACAAGCAAGCAAGGAATGCTAGGAATACAAGCATCAGAATTTAGAAGTAGCTCATAAGTTCCAAAAATGCAGCAATAATTTATGGCTGCATTACCATGCCACCCAAGATAAAATGCCCCTCATTCTTCAAGTCATAGTGAAGATAACAACATCAAAACCTAAAATAAAAATTAAAATACATAAGATAAATACAGAATATAATAATTAGAGATTGAATAAATTTACTGCCACTATGTGCATATAGGACTAAAGGGACTACTTTTTGAGATAGATCATATAACACCTGACATGGGTGTTGTTGATGGACCAACACCCATAAGTGGGAGATGTGCAAAAGAAAAAAATACAATTAATCCACTAATCAGTAAACAATTAACTTATATAAAAAAATAATAGATTAAATACTTGCCTTTTTCAAAAGTTTCAAGTTCAATGAGTTCCTCGTTAATTGAAATATCATCTTTACTAACTCTAAGCCAATCCTGAGAGCAAATTAAAGCTTCCATAATCCTAGGACTTAATGAACTGCTAAGGCATCAAGTACTCTACCGCCAGTGCTAAAGGCAGATTCTGAAGCAACAGTTGATATAGGAACAACTAGAATATCCCTTGCCATTTTAAATAGTATAGGGAACCTTTAAAAATTTAATTTCCACCATCTTAGCATATCTAATTCTCCCTCTTCTTCTAACATTGCCTTACTTAAGTATATTTCAATATTAGACCTTTTGCTTCCACCTACTCCACAATCCATTTTATGTTGCTTAAATCTTGATTTCAACATAGAAATAGGTTTCACAGTATTTGTAGCAGCAAAAACATATTATTGAGAAGCAGAACCAGTTTGTGCATAACAAGCCATATAATCAGCAAACAATTCATATAAATATTTTTTCACAGCTTGAGACAAGCCCTCACCAATAACAGGCCCATACAATTAGGACAGAGAAAATGTTATGTACTCTATTTTTTCTCGAGGATCCAAAATAGAAGAGATAAATATAAGATTATTCATCTTATCAGGATCACCAAAATATTTTTGAAACTTCTCGATCATATTCAAGCCCATTGTTCTGACATTCAAGTTAATAGGTTGCTTCCACTCATTCAAGATGTAGAATAAATTAGAAATTTCACAAAATAAAGTATTGGAAGTCACACTATGAGAACCAAAAACTCTCAAAGTTATGTTAGAAAATATTTTTAGCAATTCCACCATTTTGTTCATAGATAGCCAGTTTAAGAGATCAGGCACACAATCCTTCAAATCTGATATGTATGATGACTTTTGTTCATTATAATTATTAAAAGCTTTTTCTTAAAAACATGTAGTTTTTAGTGTTAAATAGGTGGAATTCCACCTTATTGAAACATCAAGGGAAACACATAATTTAGACTCAATGCCAACTAACTTTGCATATTCTTTAAATTTCCTAAGTCTTGATGGTGAATTTCTAACATATCTAACACATTCTTTAACCTTTTTTTATAGCCTCTCTAATCTCTTTCAACCCATCTTGCATAATTAGGTTCAGTATATGAGCAATGCACCTCATTTGTAGATATTTACTTCTAATAGCACTAACACCCCAACCTAAGACTTTCTTTTTTAAATACCCTATAGTTGTATCATTAGATGAGGCATTATTTACTATTACACTGAATATGTTTCTCAGCCCCCACTTAAGCAAACAATTATGCATAACTTCTTGTGCAATAGACATACCTTTGTGAGATAAAACAAGTACCAATGAGATAATTTTTTTTATGTAGCTTCCACTGGACATCTGTAAAGTGAGCAGTTATGCACATTTAATTGATTTGTTAAATAAATGTCCATCCATCTGGGGTAATGCTCACCCTTTGACAATGATTTCTAAAGAAATTATTTTGAGACTACCTCTCATGCATGTATACATCAAAGCAATCCCTAGTCAAAGTATTTCTAGATGGTAATTTGAACCAATGACATAAAATAAGATTTTCTTAAACCCCTCCTTTTGCATAAATTTAAAAGGCAAGTCATCTATAATTATCATATGTGAAATATACTTTCTAATTGCCTATTGATCAAATTTCCAAGTTTTAATAGATCCTAGGGTTTCATCACTATCAGTTTCCACCATGTTCATAGGTTGAAGTGTCAATAGTTTTTGTCTATTGTTTTTTGTTAGCCTAGATATGCCCTATTGCCATTCTTGTAATGTATAATGACATTGTAAATTATCCCAAATGGCAATATAATATTCATTTGAATAAAGTGTTTGTTTGTTTGATTATTGACCCTTTAGCATTATGTTAAAAAAATTTATTATCAAGAGTTGATAATATGAGTTACAAACTTATTTAGTACATATATTATAAAATGTTCATAGTCGTATAATTAATATTTGTGTAATATTAATTAGACTATCACTTTTATCTATTTTCCTTGATTAGTATGTGATACTAATAGTGGGAGGTAGTGAGTCTTATACTACTTGATATGAGATATCAAAATAGACAATTGGATACTCATATGATGGGTGGATTGAATAGTGACGCAAGATAGAATTCATTACTTGGAGTGTACCAGGATAAAGTCCTATGCTATCTAAGTCTTTCCTTGATGAATAAGTTCTTAGCTAGGACAAATGTAATAGTCTGAAAGAGTTTCAGTACTAGAAAGAGTTTCTAGTATCTATTATGTTTTATTAAGAAATAGAACTTGAGATGAGCTCATATAATATATAGCAATTAGAGCTTGACTAATCCTTGACTCTAGGCTATATTGGGATATTTTAATGAAAGAATTTTAGTGGACTATAATTATGACCAAAGGGTTCGTGTGAATTAATGAATACATTCATATCTAATTGGATAGTTATGATATCAATGCTAGAGGTCACTTACAACTTATGAGAAATAAATGTGAATAATTGGAATTTCATATTTAGACTTGAAAGGAGTTTCAAATAATATCAAGTGCTGATATTATCTTCTCATTGCCAACTAGACATGAACCTAGTAAGTCACACCTAAAAGGAATTACCAAATATTTTTATTTTAATCTAATTATTGAGTAAAGAGTTTAATCAATTAATTAAGATTAATGAAATTGGATTTTTTTTTCTTAAAGTAATGATTCTAGCATATCATGAAATGAAATTTTAATGAAAGGTTTTTATTATTAATTTATGCTTAATTAATATAAGATATTAATTAAGATATTAAATTAATAATGGATATATGTTGTTTCTTAATTACTTGGATTAATGGCCCAAGTTTTATGGATCTAGGCCCAAAAGAGTTTTGGACTAAAGATTAAACCAAGTAATAGACTAAGCCCATTTATCTTGTTTAAGTCCACTTGTTTGATAAAGTGGGCTTTGCGTCAAGTCTTGGCCCAATGGATTAGCCCAACTCCATTAAATGAAATATTATTTGATTTTTTTAAAATCCAATGGATATATATATTAATTGAGATGTGTAAGTCCTTGGTGATGTAGAAAATTATAAGAGTTGTAATCTCTACATTCTCCAAGTTGATCTGTTAATTAATAATGAGAAGTGGGTTAAGGGTGATGTCATATATCTCTACTCTAATTTCTAAACAAGTATATATAAAAGCAAAAAGGAAGATATTAATGGTTAGATGGTAGAGAAAAACGTCAGAGTCATCCATGAAAAGAAAAAGATACACAACATATACAAAAACTTAGAGCTCTTATAAGGATTAAGTAGTGGAAGCTTAAGAGGTCAATTAAGAGAGGGCTCTTGCTACGAATTGATTAAGACAAGAAGGAGATTTGTAAAATCTTGGTGTTTTTAGCTAGAGGTCTCACAATTGGGAGACTTGAAGAGTAGATTCAAAAGTTAAATCAAAGGAGCCAACCATTTTAGTATATTAATTATGGTATACACCAACTTTGGGAATTAGTAAGTTTTCTTGAAACTTAAAATTTCTAGGTTGTTAATTTCTTCTATTTATGTTGGTTTGTGTATTAGCTATGTGTTAAGTGCAAATTGGATCCTAAGCATTAGAATTCTTGATGAGATCAAGGGTTATGATAACCAAATTTTAAAATTTTCCCTACTTAGCATTTGATGTCTAAGTAGCATAATCAATTCCTAATAGTGGTATCAAAGCTCCTTTTTACACTTAACATATGCTATTTTGGTTAATAATTGCAAGTGTTATGATTGAGATTGATGTTGGTTGCAAGTGTTATGGCTAAACATATATAAAAATGGCCTTAAGTGTGTACTAGATCATGGCTATGCCGACTCGTCACAGGTGTGCAGACCCGTGATAGAGGGTGGCCATGTTGACTCATGATAGAGGGTGGCCATGCTGATTCATCATAGGCATGCCAACTTATGACAGAGGGTGGCCATGCTCACTCATCACGGGCGTGCCGACTCATGACAAAGGGTGGCCCTGCTGACTCATCACAGGTGTGATGACTCGTGACAGAGGCAACATGTGCCGAGTCAATCCTAAGTCGGCACAATGGTGTTAAGCCGTGTCCAAATCCCTCCATGGGATGCTTAAAGGCCTTTAAAATGCATGTTTTTATTTGACATACATTCATGGAATGATCATGTTCTTTATATTATATCCTAAGTTTGTAATAATTACTCTTTTTTATTATTAGTTATGTAATTAAGTGTTAATTACATAGAAGTAGGTTGTAATATTCACCTTGGAACGCCAAGGAATGATTGTACATCACAAGAGTTATGAAATGGAGCTTGAAGAGTTCAAGTAGGAGATCCATCAAGATAAAGGCAATGTAATTTATTCTAAGAGTTAGAATAGGTTTGTATAAGACCAATGATCATTCTATATTTGTGCATTCATTATGCATGTTCAATGTATATATGTGATATATATATTAAAAAATGTAATATGCAAATGTGATATGTGTAATTAGATGCAACAAACTAAATGCATATGTGATATATGTATGAATGCCATGTGATGTATATATGTGATATATGCAATGTAAAATGGCTAATGTGTAAAGTGAGACCTCAAATAAAGACTCAAAAATCTTCCAAACCAAATTTAGGTGTAGGCTCTCCATTGGAGCAATAACTTGCATAGTTTTGGACTATATGCACCGACTATGGATACATATGGAAGCATATAAGATCTAAGAGATTCATGTAGTGTTATTGTTAAGCATGAGATGTTATGGGTGTATAGACACACTGCATGCTAAGGATGGAAAATAGGTGAACCTAAGGTATGTAGTGTTTAAGTCTATACATTTCACTGATCTAATGGTATGAACCTAACTAATGTTAAAGATTAAAAATGGCAATGTGTACCTGAGGCCTGTAACATTAGGAGCTAGATTGATGATATCTCACATGAGATGTGATGAACAAAAGTTATTCACTTAATGAGAACTAATATTCCAAGAATGATAATGTGTACCTGAGGGATATTAGTAACTCATTAAGAACTTTATTACCCAATAAAAATCCATCCAACAAGGGATTTTCGTCTTCTACTTTGGAAGTGTAGAATTTGCCAAGTTAGTGGGAGGCTATTACGATTAAAGTCCAAATCTAATAGTATTATTACAATGTCATGGGACTAATCAATCTTGTTATGCTTTTGCAAACATTTAATAATATGAGATCTTCAAACTCGTTAAGCATCATTCTCGATAAAAATAGACTCGTTGGGCCTAATCTTGTTGATTGGCTTTGTAATCTAAAAGTTGTATTGTCCTCAGAACATATTTATATATTTTGGAACAAAGTCCTCTTGGACCCCTTCCACCTAATGCTTCCCAAGAGGAAGATGAAACTCTTACAAAATGGAAAGATAATGATATACAAGCATGTTGCATTATGTGAGCTTTTATGAGAAATGAAATTCATAGGCAACATGAGAAGTACACTAATACAAAGGAAATCCTACTTTACCCAAAAGAGTTATTTGGTGAACAAAGTAGGACCGCTATAGAGGAGATATCTAAGTGGCTTTTTTGTGCTAAAATAAAGTAAGGTGATGATGTTAGAGCACACATAAATTCTATGATCCATTCCATAGAGGAACTTAAGAGTCTAGATTACATGATGAATGCTTAACTTCAAATAGATTTGATCTTACAATCCCTTTTGAATTCATTTAGGCAATCTATTGCAAATTTCCACATTAATAAAATTGAGTGTACTCTTGTAGAATTGCTAAACATGCTTGTAATGGCCCAAAAGGCTATTCATAATGAGAATATGAAGGATGTAGCTTTGGTTGCCTCTTCTAGTAGGACTAAGAAAAGTAAGGGCAACAAAAGCAAGAAAGCTAAAGGAAAAGTTCCTAAAGCTTCGAGAGGTGTGAGAAAGAATAAAGGCAAAGAAAAGGTTAAGAACACCAATAAAGGAAAGTGTTTCTTTTGTGATAGAGAGGGACATTGGAAAGATAGAGAGGGACATTGGAAAATAAATTGTCCAAAATTCCTTAAGTCTCTTCAGACTAAAACAAAGGACAAGATTGGAGAAGGTGAGAATCTCTCTAATTTATTTATTCTAACTTTTCTAAGAGCTCATCTATGGCATGGGTATTAAATACCAGTGCTAGTTCTCACATATATTCTTCCTTGCAAGATCTAGTAAGTGAAAAGTAGTTGGAGTCAAATGACATAACTTTAAAGCTTAGAGATAGAGCAAGTGTTATTACTAAAGCTATAGGAACCACCTCTCTTGACTTGTATAATCATGCTTTGTTATTGGACAATGTTTTATATGTACCTAATGCTTATAAGAACATCATCTTTATTTCTAATATCATTAGAAAAAGTTATAAGTTTTTATTTGAAAGAGATGTATGTACTATTTATTTTCATAATGAGATAGTTGGCATGGGTTATGTATTACATGGTCTTTATTATGTTGATAATAAATCCATTAACAATCATTATCCAACCAATATTGAATGTTGTGAATACAATGCTAATTGATAATGCCTATAATCTAAAATATCTATAGCACTTGTAATTAGGTCATATTGTGGATGATAGAATCATAAAGTTGGGAAGGATGGAAATCTTAAGTAATCTTGAATCCGCATCCAATCCAACATATGAGGAATGTATCTAAGATAAGATGACTCGATCACCATTTGTTGGATAAATGGAAAGAGCTAAAGAAATTTTGGAAATCATACATAGTGATGTATGTGGGCCATTCAACCAAATGGCAAGAGGTGGATTCTACTACCTCATTACCTTTATAGATGATCTATCAAGGTTTGGACATTTATATTTGATGAAATATAAAAATGAATCTTTTAAAAAGATCAAGGAATTCGAGGTCCAAGTATAGAACTAAATGTGGAAAAGTATTAAAATTCTTCAATTAGATTGAGGAGGTGAATACTTAAGTACCCAGTTCATGAAGTTCCTTAAAGAACATGGCATTATATCACAACTAACTCTACCTGGAACACCTCAATGCAATAGTGTGTCTGAAAGGAGGAATCAAACTTTATTGGATATGGTTCGATTAATAATGAGTTTCACATATTTGCCTACTTTCTTTTGGGGTTTTATATTGCAAACTGCCATGTACTTATTAAATTGCATTTATCGAAGTTTGTTTCTATCACACCATATAAGATATGGCATGGTAAGGTGCCAAATCTTAAACATGTTAAGATTTAGGGATGCCTAGACTGCATCAAAATGCTAAAAATAAACAAATTAGATGCAAGGTCAATTCAAGGTAGATTTATTAGATATTCTAAAGATAGTTTAGGGTATTTTTTCTATCTTCCTGCTGAATAAGTTATTGTCCTAAGCATAGATGCCATATTTCTTGAGAAAGAAATTCTTCAAAAAGATGGTAAAGGAAGGAAGATAGCATTAAAAGAAGAGTCTTCTAATAGTACCAATCAAGTTGATCAAATGGATATAGATAAATCCTAAGAGTCTAATCCTATTGAAAATATCATCACACCAACTCTTAGAAAGTCAAGTAGGGTATCTCATCCATTAAAGAGATATAATTTTCTATATGATATGCAAGAGTTGCATATGCATAAAGAAGACTATCATGATGATGATCCTACAAAATTTAAAGAGGCTTTATCAAATAAAGATTCTTTAAAGTGGTTTGAAGCAATGAAATCCGAAATGGATTCCATGTATGCAAACCAAGTCTAGACACTTGTACCTATAGGTTGTAAATTGATCTTCAAGAGAAAGATTGGTGCAGATGGAAAGGTTGATACCTACAAAGCAAGGTTTATAATGAAAGGGTTTCCCCAAAGGCAAAGGATCGACTATGAGGAGACCTTCTCATCTGTAACCATGCTTAAATCCATTTAGATACTTCTTCCTATTACTGCACACTATGATTGTGAGATTTGACAAATGGATGTCAAAACTGCTTTCTTTGTATTGTATGTGGATGATATTTTATTAATTAGGAATGACATTGGCACGTTATAAATATGAAACTATGGTTGTGTAAAAATTTCTTCATAAAGGACTTAGGGAAGGCTACCTATATTCTTGGCATTTAAGTCTGTAGAGATAAATCGAAAAGAAGGATAGGTTTATCCCAAAGTATTTACTTGGAAAAGGTGTTGAAGAGTTTCAACATGCTTGATTCCAATAGAGGATTGTCACCATTTAGGCATGGTATCCATTTATCCAAGGGTATGTCACCCAAGACACCAGAAGAAATGGAACAAATAGCCAAAGTTCCTTACGCTTCAGCTATAAGAAGCTTAATGTCTGATATTTTGTGTATAAGGCCTGATATTACCTATGTTGTTATTGTGACTGTAAGCACCTAATTTCAGGATGCAATTGTGCACGCGTGCAATGAAAGCCCCTATGATGAAAATCTAATTGAGAATTGATCTCTGGAGTCAATTTTTGCAATTTAAAGGACTAAATTGCAATGTTTTGTGGATTTAATTACAAAATTAGTTTTTAAGGATTTGATTACAAAAATTAGAAACTTTCAAGGACCTTTTTTGTAATTTAATTTAAAAAAATTGGTCGACCGACATTTAACATTAACTGGCATTAAGCAATGCCAGTCGGCATTATAGGGTGAAAATCAGCATTCTAGAATGTTAGTTTTTACTAAAAAGGGATTTTTATGCAATTTTTTATGCTGATTTTTTCATTTTTCAATTTTTTCATTGGTCTAGGACACCACGTGTTTAATTTTTTTAAAACCTTATCGCTCATTATCTCATTATCTTGATTTTAAAAATTCAAAAAAATACAAGGCAAAGACTTCTGATCTCGCTTCCAACTATCACGTAACTTCCCTACGTGATCCTACGTGATCATAGAAGCTGGGGTTGCTAGGCCATGCTTTAAAAGCTAAGAGACAGAGTCTGTGAGGGGGATGAAAAAAAGGCTGCAAGAAAACCCTAGGGAAAAAGAGCTATGAAAAAAACTAGAGAGAATAAAAACCCTAATTAGCTAATGCAAAAAAAAGGTTCTTTGCTTTTAAAATCTAGAGAATCAAGAAAAAAAAACAATAGAGTCAATCTCAAAATGTTGACAATCCCAATCTGAGGGGTATTCAAACAACATTTGCACATCATCTTCTACTCTTCTTTTTTTCCTCTTTTATTGTGATTTGATTTCTTTATTTTATTATTTATTTGATTCATTATTGATTTTTTTTATTTTGATTGATGTCTTGTAGTACTCTAGAGGTGAAGGTGGTGATATGAGATTTTGGCAGTGACCATTGGAAGAATGCCATGGATTAAGATCTATAAAACCCTCGTAAGATTTCGGATTTATGATTTCTGTGTTCTTTTAAGTTGCTTTTGTTTTGGGTTGTAATTAATTTGATTTTAATTTTTGCATAGTAGTTTGTAATAGCCCAAATAGTGGAAAATAGTAGAATTTTATATTCTCTACACTAAAATTGATTAGTAATTTAGGTTCAATTGGGTAAAAACCAATTAAAATCAATGGTGGCTTTAGATTAATTTAGGGTTGCATGTAAATTAATTTAAGGTTTTTTTAGAAAATCACATAAATCCTGTGTTTAATATGATTTTGTTATGATTTTTTATTTGGGTTTTATTTTTTGATCTTTTAGTTCTTTGGGCCCTAAGCTCATAATAGGTCCAAACCCAAAAAATAGGCTTAAAATGGTTTAGGTTAATTAATTAAAATCAATTTAGGCCCATTATATTAATTTAGACTTAGGCCCATTTTTAGGTTAACTAAATTAATTTAGACTTAGCTCAACCCATTAATTTAATTTCTTCTAAAATAAATAGATTTAGGATCATATCACTTAATTTAAAATCAAGTTAGACTTAGGCCCATTTATTAATTTAATTTTTCCTTTAAAATTTGGTAGACTTAGGACTATTCCCTTAGTTAAATTAAAATAAATAAACTTAAGTTTACTAAAATTAATTAAAAATGTAAGTCTTTTTCTATTCCATTTCACTTGTGAATAAAAATATGTAGAAATAACTAACTTTTAAAAATTAACCTAGTTTAGACTTAGGGGTACTGCCTTTTGTATGCATTTTTACGTGTAATTTTATGACTTATTACCTTTTTTAGGTTAGATGGATGTTTAATTAGGGTTTAAATGAAATTGCATGTAATTAGAGAATAAAATAATTCATTAAATGAACACAAGACTGAAAGAAATTAGTATTCTGTTTCCAGAATCTCCTAGTTGTTGTGCTAGCTTTCTTTTAGAGAATCAAGTACCATCTTTCGATTTGTCTCAGTTATTACCCTGGGTGGTGACTCCTCATCTCCACGTTATGTCTATGTGACATAGTATTGTGTTCGTAGGGCCCTGAGCCTAAACAGTATCACGGCTGCTAAAATCTTTGGCGTGCGCTAAACCCCGTCATCTATAATGGCAACTCCACTGAGGATAAAAGATGCTAATTCTACTTGTGTTCTTTAGAGTTATTTTATTAATTATCATTTTATTCTTGCATTCATTCTACATGTCCCTATTAAACTAATGGCGTTGGTTTATGATTCTATGATTCCACTAGCTTCATGGAGTTATAAATTGGCTAACCATCACTCTTAGCCTTAACTCAATTCAAGAAAGATTATTGAGCTCATTTGACTAGAGTTTGTAACCCAAGTCCTAAAAGGGGGTAGTCTTCTCTTGAGTTGGTAAAAGATGTCGGGGCCCTCTGACCTTGGCTTGTAACTCAAGTCTTAAAGGAGGGCATCTTGCTAAGTGAACCTTGACTTTTTACCAGACCCTAACCACATATAATGGCTTAGTTACTTCCCCTAGGATCTACTAAAAATTGCTTGTATGATTTTTTCCATGAGGTATTTCTATTTATAAAAGCCTAAGCCCATACTTTTGAAGCCTACTTGGGCCAATAAAGATTGGGTTAGACCTTTATACTTAGAAATGTTGTTTTTATGCATATTACCATGAGGTATTTCTATCTATAAAAGCCTAGGCCTATACTTTTGAAGCCCCTAAGGTAATGAAGATTGGGCTAGACCTTTATACCTAGAAATGTTGTTTCTATGCTTACTACTTTAAGAGAGATCTAGCATGCATATCGGTCCTTGATATCCCCCTTTGATATTAAGACCATGAAAAAAATCATTGGATAAGAGACTCACCATTGAATACGTGTGTGGAAGGAATAAGGTTGGAAGGATGTATGTTGTACACTTGGTTGATACTTGCTACTTGTTGCATAGCATGTGCATCACGGATACATGCATCTCATTCATCATACTAACACCTTGCTTTGCAACCATCATAGATACATTAGGGTCTTCTCATATTTAAGGATGATGAGGTGGCAGACTAAGAAGAATGAGTTAGAGTCCTAAAGCCTCCTGAACATACTGGATAGTTTGGAAAGAAGCCCTGTCAACCCACTTTACTTGGAAGCTGAACCAACTTCACCTGAATCTGAAAAAATGGAACAACAACAAGGGAACTGGAGCTTAGAAGAAATCAATGGAGCTCTAATGGATGACATGAGGGCCATGATGCAAGATGAGCTAAAACAAGCACTATCTGGATTGATGTAACTTGTTGTTATCATACTACCACCTACAATTGAACAACCACCTATTATAGATGCTCCACCCACTGCTAATAATGCTGAGGGGTAACCTATTGCTAGAAACCCACCTATTATCGATGTGAAGCCATAGGATGTCAAGAATTACATGGTAGAGAAGGTGAAGAAAGAATCCCTTGAACTGGTACACGACCACGAGTCTAAGAAAATGCGAGCACTGACCCAAAAGATGTCCAAGATGGAAGAGCTGATTAAGGGACAAGACATGGGGTATTCATTTAGCTTTGATGACATGCTATAGATGGAAGATGATAGGCTGCTTGACAAGTTCAAAATGCCACAACTGCAGAAATTTGATGGGAGAGGAGAGCCGAGGATTCATTTTAGCCAGTACATAATAACCATGAGCACTACTAAAGCACCATTAGCAGTGATTACTAAATTGTTTGTGTTATCCTTAGAGGGAATGGCTGTAAGCTGGTATTATAGGCTGGAAAAATCTGTGAGAGCTGATTGGAAAGAACTATGTACTGCCTTTTTAAGACAATATGATTATAACACCGATTGGAAGTGTCCATCACAGATCTAGAACTAACAAAATAGAAACCCAATGAATCTTTCTCTGATTTCCTTACCAGATTCATGAATAAAGCAGGGTTGATGAAGAATAAGTTGGTTGAGAAAGATCATGTTAGGATGATAGATGATAGTCTGTAATATGTTGCTTAATTTGGTCGAGAGGTTATAGATGATGAATCCCAAAAATTTTATAAGCCTATATGATGATGGTCTACAAGCATAAGAGAATGAGAATGACAATAAAAGAAGCTCTAGAGGTAGTAGAACCTGAAACTACCCAATCGAGGGCACACATAAGGGAAGTACTAGCCGAGCTGTGGAGGTGCACGCAGTTTAGCAACCTTAGAGATTCTCCAACTTCAACTAACCACTCTCTAAAGTCCTAGAACAATTGATCTAGAAAGGCTTACTCTGACCCTTAACTTTCTCCAAACCACCTAACCCAAATGTCCCAAGTTACGACCCCAATAACTACTGCAAGTTTCACCAAGTAGTTGGCCACTCCACAAACACCTATATTCACCTTAAACATGAGATCCAAAACCTAATAGACTCCAAAAAAATCACAGACCTTGAAAAACAACTCCAACCCAAACACTAGAAATAATCCTTTCTTTGCTATTGAAATGTCCCACTACTGGCCATTATGATGATTAACTCAAGAGTGAGCAAAGAAGGAGTGCTAAACTCCTTTGAAAACCTAAACCCTACAACTAATGGAGAATCTCCTAATGCCTCTAGAGGATTTGAGGATTTGCTGGGGTAGCCCTAAAGGAAATTTGACTATAAGGTGTTCTATTCCAAACCGCCCTTCATAGATATCCTAGTTGAATCAATTGTGCCCTCAAGATGGGGTGATGAGTTTAATGATAAGAAAGAATCCAAAACCCCACAATAGCTAAGAGTTAAGGATTTATTAGGATAGCCCTTAGGCAAATTTGACTATAGGGTGTTTTATTCAAAGCCTGCTTCCAGTGATATACCTCCCTCAAAATGAGGTGATGAATTTGGTGATGGGCTAGTGAAAGAAGAGAATAAGGAGTCTTAAACTCCCGAATATGGGATTGAGGAATTACTAAGAGCACATTTAGGAAAGCTTAGCATAGAGGGAAAGGAAATGTGCATAGTAGAAGTATGAAAGGATGGAAAGAGGGATAAAATCATCGGAGTTGTAGACATCTAGTATGACTCTGATAATGAGATTCCTGCTAGTCTAGATGTATGGAGTGATGACCCCAAAGTGAATCATGTCACTAGAAGTTAGAGGAATTACAAGGCATCAGAAAAGAAGATTGAGAGAGTTACAGAAAGAGAAGAGACAGATGATGCAAAAATAGAATAAGGGGAAAAGGAAGACCTGATTCTAGAACAACTAAATAAGGCTAAGGTAAATGTCAGTATTTGGGAACTACTGATGCACTCAGTTAGCCACAGAAGAGCTCTAGTGAAAGCTCTGTTGAACATGAACATTAAAACAAAAACCACACCCGAGGCTATGGTAGCAAAGGTTACAGAAAAGAAACACGGGTTAATGACTTTCTCAGATGATGACATGCCTTTAGAAGGAAGTAATCATAACATGGCACTGTCTATCCCAGTTGAAGTAAAAGGGAAAAGATCCAACTTTACTATGGTTGATGATGGTTCTACCATTAATGTATGCCCATTGAAGATCTCGCCTAATTTAGGTTTGAAAGCTGAAGACTTAACAGATTTAAACCTCACAATCAGAGCCTATAATGACAACACTAGGAATGTAGAGGGGACATTCCAAGCTCTGGGTAAAACAGGACCTATGGAATTAACCATTGAGTTCATCGTGCTGGATATAATAGTTACTTATGCCTTGTTATTAGGAAGGCCATGGTTCCATGCTCTAGGAGGGGTACCCTCGACTATGTAACAGAAGGTAAAATTCCCTCATGAAGGAGATGTAGTGACAATAGAAGCAGGAACCAATGCAGTTGTGGCTACCATATTGGAAAAAAAAAAGTATGTGTTCCTCCTGGTTTTCAAATTGCTAAGATATTTGATGGGACTAAGATGGACTTAATGATTGCAAAAATAATGGAGAGCATGAATTACCAACCTGGACGGGGGCTAGGCAAGAATGAGCAAGAAAGTCCTAAGCTACTGGAATTTAAGAGTCAAAATGATACTAAAGGATTAAGGTGTACTGAGATAGGATCTACCAGCAGAAGGATAAGAAAGAAGGAGAAGGCCAAGAGAAATAAGCCCATGGGGAGAGTTGAGCCGTTAAGTGAGAATTTCATCAAGCCAAAAGAGGGCAAGTACTATCTGGGTGCGAAGGAGTCTGTTAATGTCGTTGGCAAAAATGTTCCTAGGTTTGAGATTTTCAAGGACCAAATTATGGAAAACTTAGTCGAGAGCAACCAAGAAGAAGTGATAAAGCAAGTAGCTAGAAGAATAAGGGATGCTGCTGTCGAAGAGCTACTGTGTTTGCCACCTAAAGATGAGCCACCCCAGGATTTAGGTACTCTTATTAGTGATAGCTTTACTAATGTTTTTTTATGAAGAAATTGATGTAATAACATTCGGTCTCTATGAGGACAAAAACTGTATTTTTCCTTTGGTCAATGATATAAATGCTGGTTTTGCTTACTTGTGTGATTGTGCATCATGATAGTTTTGTGCATTATAATTTTGATCGTTCATGCATGTTTAACATTAATTCAATTCAATTTAATTCATTTAACATGAGCACAAATGATAATCCAAAGAACATTTTTATATCAAATGATGTAACTCCTAAAGAGAGGATGTAGTATTTGCTTAGACCTACGAAGACATGCCAGGTTTATAAAAGGACATTAAAGAGAATCACATTCCAACTCATCCAAAAATAAAATCAGTTAAACAAAAATTGCGCAGGCTAAGACCAGAATGGACTGAAAAGATAAGAGAAGAAATTGCTAAACAAATTTAGGCCAACTTTTTAGAGGTAGCAGAATATCCCTAATGGCTAGCAAACATAGTCCTGGTACCTAAGAAAGATGGTAAGGTGTGAATGTGTATTGATTTTAGGGATTTAAATAAAGCATGTCTGAAGGATGACTTCCCTTTGCCTCACATCGATGTGATAGTGGATAGTACAGCGTCAAGTGCGATGTAGTCCTTCATGGATGGGTTCTCTGGGTATAATCATATAATGATGGCAGTTATGCATAAGAT
This sequence comes from Mallotus nudiflorus, assembly GCA_947683625.1. Classification (NCBI taxonomy): domain Eukaryota; kingdom Viridiplantae; phylum Streptophyta; class Magnoliopsida; order Malpighiales; family Euphorbiaceae; genus Mallotus; species Mallotus nudiflorus. The sequence continues at coordinate 247,721 of CANTUR010000717.1, read as the reverse complement.
CAAGACAAATTTCATCATGAAATGAGGGACGTATTGCTATAAGGTTATGCCTTTCGGGTTAAAGAATGCAAGTGCAATATATCAAAGGGCAGCCACCACTCTCTTCCACGACATGATGCATAAGGAAGTGGAAGTATATGTAGATGATATGATGGTTAGGTTAGAAACAAGAGAGGGGCATTTTGAAGCACTAAACAAATTTTTGGCACGTATTGAGAGGTATAATTTTTTGCATGCATTTTTGGCACTAGACAAATTCGTTTTCGGAGTTACATCAAGGAAGTTATTGGGGCATATAGTCAGTAGTAGAGGAATCAAAGTATATCCAGATAAAGTGAAAGCCATTCATGAAATGCTAGCACCAAGGATAGAGAAAGGTTCATAGGCAGGTTAGAGTATATTAGTAGGTTCATTACAAAGCTTACTAATATTTATGACCCAATCTTCAAGCTTCTGAGAAAATATCAACCTGTAGAGTGGAATAATGACTGTTAAAGGGCCTTTAATAAGTATCTCACTAATCCACCTGTACTTAAACCACCGAGGCTAGGTAAACCCTTAATCCTATATTTGGATCTAGAAGAAAAGGCAATGGGGGCAATGCTAGTACAAAAAGGGCTAGATGGGATAGAGCATGCAATGTATTACCTCAGCAAGAAGTTCCTGCCGTATGAAGAAAAGTATGATTTGGTGGAGAAGAATGTTTGATAATGATTTGGGCAATAAGGAAATTAAGGCATTACTTTCAGTCTTATAGGGTTTAGGCCATTTCAAAAATAGACCCCTTAAGATACTTACTGCAGGCACTTACTTTGACTGAAAGGATGTCTCGATGGCTTGTTCTCCTAACTGATTTTGATATAGAGTACATTACCATGAAGGTTATTAAGGGAGGGGCAATAGTGGAATTCCTAGCTCAAAATGCAGTAGAGGACGATGAACAGTGGAGCCTAGAATTCCCAGATGAGAATCTAGCAGTTGTAGAGCATTAGGAATGGAAGATTTATTTTGATGGTACAGTAAAAAAAAAAAGGAGCCAAGTTAGGAGTGATCCTCGTCATGCTAGAGGGAGAAACCATACCAATGGGTAAGAAGCTAGATTTCAAAGTAACCAATAATATGGCTAAGTATAAAGCGTGCATTCATGGAGTGGAAGTGGTGATGGTAGTTGGAGCAAAGGAGTTGTTAGTATATGGGGATTCTATATTGATTATTAACCAAGCTAATGAGGAATAAGAAGTGAAAGAGGAAAAGCTGAAACCCTACATCTGCTATTTGAAAGCTTTAACAAAGAATTTCATAAAGTTTCTCTTTATCCATTTATCAAGAGATGACAATTAGATGGTAGATGCATTGGCACACTCTCTTCAATGTGGGATAGTGTGACTGGGTTAACTATGAGGTCGTTAGTGATCATGAAATCAAAGGGTTTGTGTTATGGGGTGAGCAAATTATGGGAATTCAGATAGGGCCTCAAGAGAAGCCATTGTTTTATGATGTTCAGAGGTTCATTAAGGAAGGAAAATATCTAGATGAGGCCACTTCAAAAGAAAGATATGCCCTGCGTATTCTTGCACGTAATTTTGCAAGTCATGATGGAGTGTTATATAAGTGAATGCCAAATGGGATACAACTCAGATGTCTCAAGAAAGACGAAGTAGAAGAGGTTATAAAATAGGTTCATGTAGGAGCTTGCAGTCCTCACATGAATGGGATAATTCTAGCAAAGAAGATAATTAGACAAGGGTACTACTGGATGAGCATGAAAAGAGATTGCATTAAGATAGTAAGGCAATGCCATCAGTGTCAGACCTACGGGAATCTCAACTATCTTCCTTTAACAGTGTTGAATATTTTATCATCTCCTTAGCCTTTTATAGCGTGAGGGATTGATATCATAGGAGAAATAAAGCCAACAACATCAAATGGATATAAGTATATAAATATGGCAATTGATTACTTCTCTAGATGGGTAGAGGCTGAATCTCTCAATGCTCTAAAGGTAAAATGAATGGCCCAATTTATCAAGAAAAATCTCATTTACAGACATGGGGTTCTACATTATGTAGTGACAGACAATGGGGTTTAGTTTCAAGCAGAAATGGCAGAGTTATTGTAGAAGTATGGGATCAAGCATTATAAGTCTTTACCATATCGACCTTAGGCTAATGGAGCAGTGGAAGTAGTAAATAAAAATATCAAGAAAATCCTCTCTAAGATGGTAAAAACTTATAAGGATTAGTATGAGTTTCTTCCCTTTGCCTTATGGGGATATAAAACTACATCTAGAACTGCTATAGGCCAAACTCTGTTCTCCCTGATGTATGAATGTGAAGCAATTTTGCCAATAGAAACTAAGATCAAGTCTCTAAAAGTAGTTATGGAGGCCAAAATGCCCGAGAGTGAATGGGCACAAAAATGATATAATCATCTGGTGTCTTTGGACGAGAAGAGGATGAATGCTTTGTTTAATACCCAAATATACTACAAGAGGATAGCAAGCGCATTTAACAAGAAGGTAAAGCCAAGGAAGATAAAAGCAGGGGATATGGTACTAAAATAATCTAGAGCAGTGGTGTTTGACCCAAGAGGAAAATTCAGACAAAACTGGGAAGGACCATACTTAGTCAATTCAGTTCTGCCAAAAGGAGCTGCCAAGATATTTGATCTTGAAGGGAATGAGTTCATGGAGCCTGTTATCCTAGATCGCCTTAAGAAATACTATCTATAAAAATAAATAAAAGTAGTATAAAGAAAAAAAAAAGTCCATTGACTAGAAAACGTGAAAAGGTTAGTCAAGCAAAAATTAAGACATTTCCGTTGTTCAGAAAACCCACAAAGGGTTAATAAGCAAAAAATAAGGAATAAAATAAGGTCTCACTAATTAGAAAACCCACAAAGGGATGGTCAGGCAAAAATTAAGGAAATAAAATGTGAGCAAAAAATATTTAGTTAGAAAATCCGAAAGGACTAGTTGATAATAGAAATTATGTCATGTAATGTAGCAAATGTACTCATTTTTTGCCCTAATTAATGAATCTTATTGAAATTAAAATTTTGTTATGACATTGTATGTTCTATATTATTTATAATGCATAAGTACCAGAAAGGAAAACAATACATAAAAGCTTAAAATAAGCTCTATAAGACCATTTTGCTTCAGTCGTGCCTCTATTTCTTCTTTCTCTGAGATTCATCATGTAAAACTTGAATCCTCTTGTATCTAGAAAATCTAGGTGGCTTTGTAGCTTGCATCACAACCCATATTTGAAAAGTAAAAATAAGAAGCCTACTAAGTTAAAAACCTAAAAGGGCAATTTAGGAAAAAGTTAAGACATAAAAAAATCAATTAACTCACTTAGGATCATCTGTTCATCCAAGTCTAATTTCAAGAAAGGGAAATTTGAAATAGATCAATAAAAGAAGGTAGTTTGACATAATTATAAATCAAAGATGAAGATAGCCTGGAATCAATCATCCTGAACTCCACTATCAGGCCATGGGCTCCATCCTTTACTAAGTTCATCATTATGATAGGTATCTAGAGGTCTAGTAGATGAAGTACTAGAATTGTAGGGGTTAAGGCTTGAGTTAGCTTCCTATATGTAGGGGTATCTAGAGGTCTAGCATATGATATGATGCTTCCTATATGTATATATACTTACTTCCATTATGATAGGTATCTAGAGGTGTATATATGCTTACTCGCCAATTATTTGTGACTTGTATGGTAAATAACCTCTGAGACGAGGCGAGTCTGTGTAAATAATCTGCCTGTGTCTAAGGGACCTATTTTGTAAAGTTGTACTAACATCAATACCAAGTGTACAGGTAATACAAGAAATAATTCAGACAAACTCACATGAGAAGTATTTATTAAAGAAAAGATGGGGAGCTGAACATCACCAAAATGTATATGTTGCTCAATCGGAGCCTAAACAACAGAAGCCCAATAGAGTATGGATCTATCAAGAAGGGGAACATTTCCAAAAATAGCACAAACAAAAGCTCCCTCACGACTGGTCCTAACATGTTGAGTGTGTTGTGCACGGCCAAGACTGGGCCCGAGGACATCAAGTGCAATCTCAAGCTCAAGGGTAGCCTCACTCTCCTGCACAGTCTCAAACCTCTAATCAGCCCTAACTGCCTCCTCCATCACTTTATTAGTAGGGGAACGAACCTCCTCAATATGTGAAAAGAAAACTATGAGAAAAAAATAAGTGATTGGAGAGTTCCAAAAAAGAAATGATCAGAAGTTACCTTAGCTTGATCAATAAGAATTTGCTCCAAGAGGTTCTCATAGATAAACTACCAGTAATGACGGGACCGCTCTAGAAAAACCATGGTGTCATAACCCTATTACTCCTACCTTAACTTTGAACCTATCAACCAGGAACTATAAAGCATCGAGCAGGGGATAATAATAGGAATACAGTGTCATGAAGGTTTAGAGCACCACCAATATACCTGCTCTCCCAAATACCACATCCGATAACTATAATCAAGGAGCAGAACCCTCATCTCCTCTAGTCGTATTATGGCATCCATGAAATCATATCGTTGGACGTCATCAGCTCCCTTTAGCCAATTAGAATAAATTTGCAAAATCAGGATTAATTAAGTTTAACTTATATTAAGTCATGAAGTACTAATGATTTTGTTTTCTTACTAGGTCTCACTCGACGGTGTTCAGCTGATCACGGTAGGTCTGTAAAGTGTTCTTGACACTCACTAGATGGGATAAGCCCCATCTCTTCATCAGGGGGAGATCCTATCAGAGCTAAGAGCCTCAAAGCCACAAATCAGCCCAATCTCTATGCTTGAGATCTGAAAGAGAGAATAAGTCAATAAAAAGAAAGAAAAGGAAAAGAGAAGAAGAGAAACAAAAAGGGGACAAATGCATATGCAGGACATGCTAGAAGCCATATATGGTGATAGCACCTCTACAGACAATGTCTAGTTTATAATACAAATAAGCCAGCACTGCAGATCCCTAGTCAAGGGTGATAACTCAGTCTAAATCACGAAGGGGGTCGAGCAGTGCAATACTAACTTCGTGACCAGTCTTGCAAAAGAGGGTGGTCATGCCAAGCAAGATCAGGAGGAAGCACCTCACCTTATGAGCAGTCTAGCGAGGTATGGTGGTGGGAAGATGTCTGAATCCCTCGACCAATGATGAAAGAACAACGTTCTTCCATGCCGGGACAAATCCAATCAATTCTCGCACATACTAACTCCGAGTATTCTCAAGAAGACTGTAGTAACTGATGTCGAAGGAAATTGGAGTCCTTCTGAAGGTGATCTCGGTGATCATAAAAAAACTCATAGGTAAAATAGTCAACTCACCTACACGAGTATGGAACATATGGGTGGTGTCCATCCACCGCTTAATTAGTGCAAATAAAGAATGGCAAGTAAACCTCCCTCGAGCAGTCAAAAGCCCAGCGACAAATTGTCTAAAGTTAGAGCCAAACCAGCTGTGTAATATCCCCTAGAATAAATAGAAGTGAGGGAATGTTACCTCATTGCCCACATCTGTGCACCTATGAAGGTAAAGGCGAGTCAAAGGAAGCATCATAGAACCTTCTCGGAGTCCAAGGTTGTTCTGAGGAAAAAGGAGAGGCATAATGACTGGATTAGCTGAAATCTTTGCTCCTCTGTGTAGCCTGTATTGTGGGTCAGCCATAGGATCCAATATATTGTGAATCAGACTTCGGATGAGCAAGAAATCAAAAGAAGAAAATCAAAGAAAAAAGAAAGAAATGGAGAAGGAAATGAAAGAATAGCATCGAAAATAAGGCAGGAAGCTTCTTATAAATGGAAAATATCCATTTTGGTCCCTTGACTATGCATGCATTCAAAATCAAGTTTTTCTTTGCAATTTAATCCATAATTGCATTTTAATTAGGATTTAATTCTTAAATAATTCATTCGACTCACGTCATCAATCAATAATTTATTATTAATGGTATTTGTATTTATTTTGAATTTATGTGAAGTACAGAATACAGAATATTATAAAATTCAACTTTGCATTTCTACATGCATCATTTCAATCAAATGTCAAAATTCGTTTTATGTTATATAGTAGCTAAAACACAAATTTTCAAAATTATCATGTTATGTGTTTCACAATAGTCATAACATGAATTTCAAATTCCACATGTTATATGCTTCAATAGCAGTTATAACATGAATTTTTTTAGACTTTTTACCACCATACACTACACGGTAGTTATGGTGATGTCGCTAGACATCCCACAGGGAATATAGTGGATTTTAAATCGCTAAATGTTCCATAGGAACTACAACATCATTTTCAAAGCTCACTAGACGTCCTATAGGGAATATAGCGAGGCTCATCACATTCATTTCGTTGAATGTCCCATAAGGAATACAATAAAATTCATTATCACTAGACATCCTAAAGGGAATATATTGCAGTTTACCAGACACTACATAATAGTTATGGAAAAATTTTAAATCACAGATTGTTAGACATTCCATAGGAACTACAACACATTTTTCAAATCACGAATCACTAAACGTCTTACAAGGAATATAATAAAATTTTAAATCATAGATTGCTAGACATTCCATAAGAACTATAGTATGTTTTCAAATCATGAATCGCTAAACATCCCATAGGGAATATAATGAAATTTTAAATCATGGAATTGCTAGCTATAAACAATAGGGATCATATCTCTCTGAGAAAGCCTGCATGGCTGAGAACTCTGAGCACCATAAGTGCTAGTCCTTACAATAAACGTCCCAGCTCCAGTAGCCTCTACAAAGTCACCCTTAAAAACAACATCAACATCAATAAAAATATCCTCTAAACCCTCAGGAATGTTGGGGAATTCCATTTTACGCAGAAAAAATGGAACTATAGAAGCAAACACAGAGCAGATAGCACCCAAAACACAAAAAGGGTCAAGAAAAGTTAGAAAACACTCAAAGAACTCCAAATAAAGCCTCCCAAGACCTTAAAAAATGGTCATTTAAATAAAGCCCAGAGGGGGGATGCACGTGACCATGCCCCAGATGCGAGACCATGCACACAAGCGCATAATCATGCGCCCCCCATGGGTAGTCACGTGAACTTCCCCTTTCCATGCACTCTTTTATGATTTTATGTGCACTTCGAGATTTGCACACTTACTTCTGTAGTCCTAAACTTCCATTTGAGCATAAGACATGCACTAAATCCATGCAAAAGTACACTGATAAGGATTTCATCTGTCTAAAGACACTGCACGTGCACTGCTTTCTCCAGAAAACTTAACTTCTTACAAAAGAAGAAGAGCAAGGAAAATTCACTATAAAGATATCTTACTCCAAATCATCAAAATAACATCCTCAACATGATAAATAATGGCATCACTACTACATCATTATGGCATTACTATTGCATCATCATTGCATCATTACTGCATTACTACTACATCATCACTACTACTTGATTCATTGCTTAGAAGCATCTTGTTATGGAGTAGCCAACACACCAAGTTCAAAGAATTCAACATGATGAAGATGAGCATGGTCAAGAAGGCAAGGATCAAGTTCAAGAGGTTTTGAGTCCAATAAGCATGCCTCAAAGACCTATAACAAGGTCTCAATCTAAGAAGCTTCAAGAAGCCTTAATCCATCATCTACAAGGCTTTGTGAACTTAGCTAGTAAAAGTTTACAAGGACACCAAAGCTTTGTGCCAAGTGCAGCTCAAGTTCAATACAACTTAATTCAAGTCCAAGTTATTAATGGGTTTAATTAAGTATATAATGGGCCTCATTTGTTATGGGCTGGCCGAATATGCATGGGAGAGTTATTTAAGCATTGTTATTTAGGTTTAAATATGTTAAATAAGGGTGGACGAATTTGTTATTTTAAAAGCCCATTAGTTTTAGTTAGTTTAATTATTCTTAAAATAGGAAGTATGTCAAAATTCCTATTTAAGGTCTGATTATATTAATTTCCTTTTTTTGTGATTAGGGTTATTATTTTTCCTTATTCACTAAGGAAAACCTTGTAAAGGCTATATATATATGCCTTGGATGAATTTTATTATTCAGAATTGAAGTTTTAAAACCTAAAGGCTGTTTTGCTTTTATCTTTGTTGTGTAGAATACATGCTTTAAGGAACATTCAAGTAGATTGATCATCTTCTTGTGGAGTGTTTCAAAATTGGAATTTAGAAACGAGTTTTCTTTATTCTAATTCTTTGATCATCTAAGTAATCTGATTTCTAACCATTCTTAAGGGTTGTTGCTGAATTGACTATTGGGGTTTTCAAGTTAATGCTTCGGGGGTTCGAATACATAAAGGGGTTCTCAAGCTTATTCTTGGAGGTTCCATATCATTTGGTATCAGAGCTTTGGCTCTATATCAGGTTTTATCTTTTATAATTTTTATTCTTAATCCTGATTTCTTATGTTTTTCTTATTCTTTTAAAATCGTTCTTATTTTTTTTTTGTTCTTCATTCTTGTGTTTTGTTCTTTGTTCTTATCCATTAGTCTTGATCTTGTTTATTGTTTTTCTTTAAGTCAGTCAATTGTTTTGCATTCTGAAATTTAGATTTGTGTTCATAGTTGAAAGTTTCTTTGAAAATAAAAAATTCGTGCAAAAAAAAAAAGAAAAGAAAAAAAGAAAGAAATTTGAAAAAAAAATTCATGAAAAATAAAAAGAGAAAGTTATTAGATTAGGAAGAATTGAGATATTCTTGAGTGATTTATATCCTAATCAGGTCTGATTTGCACTTCCTTCCATTCCTTGCTCATTAAGGAATATTGTTTGAGTGATTAATATCCCCATCAGGTCTGATTTAAGTTTCCTAAACCTATTTGGTTTATAATTAACATATCTAACTAGATCTTGTCATATCTTGTATTACTTGTCTATTAAGGATTTTGCATATCTTTACAATACTTGCTCATTAAGGAATATTACTTATTGAGGCAGATTTGACTTTTCTTCTTAAAATAACTTCTAAATTCATTTTCTTTTCTATTCTAGAAGATCTTTGTATTTCTTTCACATGTCTTTTGCATCTTTTTGAGTTTTCCTATTTTATTGCTTCTGAATTACTATTTTTTTTTTCATTAAACCGAATTGCCTCAAACTTGTTTTGAAAATTTCACTTTTGAAAGTTCTACTTGAATATTGCTTCAATCTAATTGATTTATTCTAAAAGTGTGATTCACCTAAGAACATAAAAGAATTAGCTTGAGTGGTGAGAGGAAGCCGAGTGAAACATCAAATTAAGTTAAACACGAGTGACCACCCGCATCATTTGAGTGCAAACACGTGAGGGAGTGCTTGTGAGGATTTTAAATTATTATTATTATTATTATTATTATTATTATTATTATTATTATTATTATTATTGTTTCTAACATTCTTTTACAGCAATGTAAAACCAAGGTGAAAATAAAGGTGAAGGTAAAGTTGATGAAACTTTGCTCCGTGAGGCTCAACAAAGGCAATTTGAATGTATGAATACAAATTTTGAGACTATAATGGAGAGATTAAACCGCATGGATACAAGGCTAGGAGCGGTTGAAAGGGCAACAACACCAAACCGTAATGAGGAAGTAGAAGGCAATGTTGACAATGAGGATGAAGATGAGGCCTATGCAGAAGTAGTACCAAGAGGTGGAGGTAGACAAGGCCGAGGTAGAGGAAGAGGAAGGTTACAACCGGTTCCATACAATGGAAGAAACCGAGGCAATGAAGATTATGTAGATCAAAATTTGGGAAGCATCAAACATAAGATACCTAACTTTCAAGGTAAATCAGATCCGGAGTCCTATTTACAATGGGAGAAGCAATTGGAGCTTATATTTGATTGCCATCAATTTAGCGAGGAAAAGAAGGTAAAATTGGTGGTTACTCAATTTTCTGATTATGCTATTGCTTGGTGGGACCATTTGGTGATTAATAGGCGAAGGAATTTAGAGTACCCAATTGATAATTGGCCTGAGCTCAAGGTTGTAATGAGGAAGCGATTTGTGCCAAAACACTATCATAGGGAACTTGTACAAAAACTTCAAGTTCTTAAACAAGGTAGTAAGAGTGTGGATGATTACCATAAAGAGATGGAGATGCTCATGACTAGGGTTGATATAGATGAAGATGTGGAGATCACTATGGCACGCTTCTTGGCTGGTCTAAACAAAGACATATCTGACCGAGTAGATTTACACAAATATGAAGATTTAGAAGAGATGGTGCACATGGCCGTCAAGATAGAAAGGCAACTCCAAGGAAGAGGGGCAACAAGGTACAATTCCAAATCCTATTCTAGTCCTAATTTTAATTGGAAAAAGGATGGAAAGAGTGATTATAAGATTCGGTCTCTAAGGACAAAATCAAAACCGATGAGCCTAAAGGGAGAAATAGAGACATTAAGTGTTGGAAGTGTCAAGGAGTAGGTCATATGAGAAAAGATTGCCCTAATAAAAGAACTATGACCATAAGGAATGGGGAAATTATGACTGATGAAGAAGAGGGCAATAATGAAAGTGATGAGGATGAGATGCCTGAATTGGAAAGTTGTAGTGATGGGAGTATAAAGGAGCCAATCAAAGGTGACATGCTGGTTACAAGGCGTGCTCTTAGTACTCAAATAAAGGAAGATTGCATTGAAGAGCAACAAGACAACTTATTCCATACAAGGTGTCATGTGCAAGGCAAGGCATGTCTTATGATTGTTGATGGAGGGAGTTGCACCAATGCCATGAGCTCATTCTTAATTAGTAGATTGGGGTTGTCTACTATACCACACCCATGGCCATACAAACTTCAATGGCTTAATGATTGTGGAGAGTTCAAGGTAAATAGACAATCTATTATTTCCTTTTCAATTGGTAAATATCATGATGAGCAATTGTGTGATGTAGTTCCTATGCATGCTGGAGATATTTTGCTTGGTAGACCATGGCAATTTGATAGAAAGACCAAGCATGATGGGTACCTCAATCGGTATCACTTTACCAAGGATGGTTGCAAGATCATATTAACACTGCTTTCTTCAAAGGAGGTGTATGAAGACCAATGTAAAATGGAAAGAATGAGAGTGGAGGCTGAAAAGAAAGAAAAAGAGAGTAAGAAAAATTCTTTAGAGAGTGAAAAGAAAGAGGGAAAAACAAAAAAAGAGATTCAGCCTAGAGAGAAAAAAGAAAAGAATTTGAGTTTAATAGCTAGGACAAGTGAGGTTAGACAGGCCTTGTATGCTAATCGGCCTATATTTGTACTTTTGTACAAAGGGGCTTATTTGGCAACTAATGAACTTAACCCATCTTTGCCTAGTGTGTTTATTGATCTTTTGCAGGAATTTGAAGATGTGTTTCCCAAAGAGATGCCTAGTGGATTACCCCCAATTAGAGGCATAGAACATCAAATTGACTTCATTCCTAGGGCAACCATACCCAATCGACCAGCATATAGAGCAAATCCAAGAGAAACAAAGGAGATCCAAACATAAGTGGAGGAGTTGCTAGCTAAAGGGTATGTGAGGGAAAGTCTTAGTCCTTGTTCGGTTCCTGTCATTCTTGTGCCAAAGAAGGATGGAACATGGAGGATGTGTGTGGATTGCAGAGCCATCAATAAAATCACTGTAAAGTATCGTCATCCTATTCCTAGATTAGATGATATGCTTGATGAGTTATATGGTTCTTGTTTGTTCACTAAAATAGAATTGAAATCTGGTTATTATCAAATTCGAATGAATGTTGGTGATGAATGGAAAACAGCTTTTAAGACTAAGTATGGGTTGTATGAGTGGCTTGTTATGCCCTTTGGTCTTACTAATGCACCTAGCACATTCATGCGATTGATGAACCATGTGTTGCGAAATTACTTAGGTAAATTTGTTGTTGTTTACTTTAATGATATTCTGATTTACTCTAAGTGTTTAGATGATCATGTTATGAATGTGCGAATTGTACTAGAAACACTTAGACAAGAAAAGTTGTATGCAAACCTTAAAAAGTGTAGTTTTTGCATGAATAAGGTTAATTTTCTTGGTTTTGTTGTATCTAGTCAAGGCATAGAGGTTGATGAGGAGAAGGTTAGGGCTATTAAAGAGTGGCCAAAACCTAAAAATGCTAGTGAGATGAGAAGTTTTCATGGGCTTGCTAGTTTCTATAGGAGATTCATTAAAGATTTCAGCACTATAGCCGCACCTTTGAATGAATTAGTTAAGAAAAATGTTGGATTTGTTTGGGGTGATGCACAAGAACATGCATTTAATGAACTTAAGGCAAAATTGTGTAATGCACCTTTACTTGCTTTACCTAACTTTGATGCCTTTACTTGTAAAATTGTATAAACTAATTAAAATTGTATAAACTACTTGATTCATTGCTTAGAAGCATCTTTACATCACTTAGAAGCACTCTCATGTTGCTTAGAAGCATTCACATTTTTTAAAAGCACTTTCACTACTTAGAAGCATCTTCTTATTGCTTAGAAGCATCCACAGGCTTAGAAGCACTCTCATGTTACTTAAAAGCATTCATTATTTAAAAGTACTTTAACTGCTTAGAAGCATTTTCTCATTGCTTAGAAGCATCCACATCGCTTAGAAGCACTCTCATGTTGCTTAGAAGCATTCATATTGTTTAGAAGCACTTTCACTATTTAGAAGCATCTTCTCATATCTTAGAAGCATCCACATCGCTTAGAAGCACTCTTATGTTGCTTAGAAGTATTCACATTGCTTAGAAGCACTTCCACTACTTAGAAGCATCTTCTTATTGCTTAGAAGCAGCCTCACATTACTTAGGAGCATCCACACTACTTAGGAGCATTCTCATTTGCTTAGTAGCATGTTCATTTCACATCACACCTAAAAAGGTTATAGTCACATGTTCATTTGCATGACATTTAAGGAGGTTATGGTCGCATGTTCATTTCGCGTGACACCTAAGAAGGTTATAGTTGCATGTTCATTTCGCATGACACCTAAGAAGTTTATAATTTCATGTTCATACACATGACACCTAAAAAGGTTATAGTTGCATCTTTCTTTGCTTAGTAGCACCCTCGTTTGCATGACACCTAAAAAGGTTACAGTCACATCTTTTTTTTCTTAGTAGCACCCCCATTTATGTGACACCTAAAAAGGTTATAGTCACACCCACATTTTTTATTGCTTAGTAGCATCCTCATTTTACATGACACCTAAGAAGGTTATAGTTGCATGTTCATTTCACATGACACCTAAAAAGGTTATAGTCGCATCTTTCTTTGCTTAGTAGCACCCTCATTAGCGTGAAACCTAAAAAGGTTATAGTTGCATCTCTTCCTACTTAGTAGCATATTCATTTGTGTGACACCTAAGAAGGTTATAGTCACATCCATATTTTTTATTACTTAGTAGCATCCTCATTTTGCATGACACCTAAGAAGGATATAGTCGCATTTTCATTACCTAATAGCATGGTCATTCGCATGACACCTAAAAAGTTATAGTTGCATCCACATTCCACTTAGTAGCATCTTCATTTGCATGACACCTAAGAAGGTTATAGTCACATCTCTCTTTGCTTAGTCACATGATCATTTGTGTGATACCTAAAAAGGTTAAAGTCGCATCTTTCCTACTTAGTAGCATTTTTATTTGCCTGACACCTAAAAAGGTTATAGTCGCATCCGCATTCTGCTACACTTTGCATCAGTTATAGGCTTGCATCAATCCTAAAATACCACCTTGCATGACAACTAAGTCACAGAATAATAGTAATAAAAAAAACACAACAACAACAGATAAATCTTAATAAGACATTTAAAAACAACCCATAAGTAAGTACCTCTCTCCCTACTAAAATATTTTTTGCATCTATGCATTTACTTCACATGTATTGACACTAGTGCTAGGTGGCTATGCAACACATGTGAAGCAAGGGGGCAACAGTCATTCCTTAAATTTGACTATCCCCAAAAAGGTCCAATAATGAAATAAATCCTCGAGATGACTAGAGTCTATTCGTTCGTAACACCGTTGAAGTATGCAACCTTAAAACACCTAACCGATCCACCAATGTGCAAAATTGATCACTAAGCCATTAAGTTATGCTCCGACCTTATAAAATATGAATTATTGAAACAATGAGAGGTTTTATTTCAAGAAAACTCCTCTCAAAATACTCAGCTCATTGAGCCAGTGCGCATTTTATTATATCAGAATCTGCTTTATGAAAAAATAGAAATCAATTTTGATAAAACAGACTTCAAAAACATGTTCGAAAGGCTCCAAAACCTCCGAAAGTGGTCTTGGAATGGTCCAACATAACCCAAGTATCTGTACGTAGTGCTCAGAAGTTTGTGTAAACACCCTTAGGTGTCATGTGCTAATATCAAGGCTGAATTTGGTAAAATGGACTCTAGGAACACGTCCAGAAGGCCTAAAAATGCTAGGAACCAACCTCAGAACAACATGCATAAAGCTCGGGAAAAGCATGTAAAGCGTTGAAGTGCACATGAAAATGCACACGTGCATGCGTGGCCACGCACCAAGCATGTGACCACATGCACACTATGCATGGCCATGTATAAAAACCCCCCTATACACATGTGACCATGCCTACACCACCCCATTATACACTTTTTTTTCCTATAAATAGACCCCTGTACACCCCATTTTGGAGGGGGAAGCAAGAGAAACACACACTCAAAAATTAGTTCGATAGAAGGTGCTGGAAACCCCTTTCCAAACAATTTTTGCTCTCTCGCAATCTTTTCCTTAGGTTGTTAGATCCCTTTTCCACTAAACAAAGCCTTATGTTTGTCAAAGCATGCTTCAAAGGTATACAATCTATCATCATTCTACTGTCATTTTGAACCTCAATGAGGAAAGCCTAATAATCTCTCAAAGCTAAAGCTTCAAATCTCATATAAGCTTAGTTGAGTCTAAGGGCCACATAATTATTTTACCATATTTATTTTATCGCATTGCATTTTATTTTACTGTTGCCAGCATTTGAGAATATTGTTATGCTTGTGTGATGAGATTGGCAAAATTGCATGCTACGTGAATAATATATGCTTTATTATGCTCATTTCATATCATCATTCTACATCCTTTATTTTGAAATCATAAAATCACACTATAAATACCAATAATGTGAAAAGTTCGTATTCCATAATAGAGTCATCATGCTCTCGGTCTAGTGATGACCTCATGCATCCTTTATATTATCATCATACATCATCATAGCATAAATAATCACTAGAACCATGCATGATCATCCTATTATTCATGAAATTGAGTAAGCTATATGAATGGTCATGTTATCCTTGCAAATCAATCATATTAGATTTACTTTTCCATAATCTTTCCTTTTTCATATGTATTTTATTAAGAAAGTGATGTAATAAAATTTTTAGCTTCATTATCTTATACTATCTGATGTGTTGTATGAATGCTATATAAAATATTATTATTGAAATTAGGGTGTTGCGGTAGCTATACATTGAATATCGTATAATGAGAAATAGTAAAAAAGCATATGTGATCCCTCAAACTTGGAAATCTCTGCTGGGGATAATACTTATTGAGTGACCCAATATTGTCCCTTTTTCGTTTCCTGATTTTCTAAAAATGGGGTGGTGACTCCACAAAATCAAAAGCATCTCATCCTCTTAAGACCAATCACTTGTCCCTATTTAGTAAAGTTGCCATGTCCCTTGAAAATGGAAAGGCCCACTACACTGTCTAACAAAGTACAAGAATAAAAAAAACATAACCAAAGGTCACTCACAAGAACATTGGATAGCATTTAAGTCAATCTTTAAGTACTTGAGAAGGACTAAAGATTTGATTTTAACTTATGGAGGAGGTGATTTACAAATAGATAGATTTACAGATTCTAATTTCCAATCAGATATTGATGATAGAAAATCTATCTTTAGGTTTGTTTTTATCTATAATGGAGGAGCAGTGAGGTGGAAGAGTTCCAAGCAAGGTGTCATTTTTTATTCCACTACACAAGCTAAGTATATAGCTACATCAAATTCTGTTAAAGAAGTTGTTTGGATTAAGAAGTCCATTACTGAACTATAAGTTGTTCCTTCCATTGAGTTCCCGCTTCCTCTCTATTGCAACAACAATAGAGCCATTGCTTTAGCAAGGGAACCAAGGTCTCACTAGAAATCCAAACACATAGAAAGGCACTTCCATATTATCATAGAACTTGTTGGAAAAAGTGGCATTGTTGTGCGAAAGGTAGCTTCAACTGATAATATGGCTAATCCACTAACCAAGGCACTCACTCAGTAATAGTTAGACTGTCACCTTAAGAAGATGAGTCTTAAATATTGTAGTGGATGGTACTAGTGCTAATGGGAGATTGTAAGCCTAAATGTGCCTTAGTGCCATTTTTGTAATGTATAATGACATTGTAAATTATCCCAAATGGCAATATAATATTTATTTAAATAAAGTGTTTGTTTGTTTGATTATTTACCCTTTAGTATCATGTTAAATAAATTTATTATCGAGAGTTGATAATATGAGTTACAAACTTTTTTAGTACATATGCCATAAAATGTTCATAGTCGTATAATTAGTATTTGGTTAATATTAATTAGACTATCATCTCTGTCTATTTTCTTTGATTAATATTTGATACTAATAGTGGGAGGTAGTGATTCTCATACTACTTGATATGAGATATCAAAATAGACATGTGGATACTCATATGATGGGTGGATTGAATAGTGATGCTAGATATGTGATTGCATAGATATTCACTTCTAGTCAATGATCATAATATAGGTCATAATGGTGCATATAGTCCCTTGACCTGAGGTGACATAGTCATCCACATTTGAGTGGTTAGAGTTTGTTACTTCTTACATACATGTGTTATTCACATATGGGTATATAGCATGTGGTGGCTCTAGTCAGTTAAATGTAGGGATAAGTGTTCGACCAAGATGAGATTCATTACTTGGAGTGTGCTGGGATAAGGTCTTATGCTATCTAAGTCTTTTCTTGATGAATAAGTTCTTGGCCAGGACAAATATAATATTTTGAAAGAGTTTTAATGGTAGAAAGAGTTTGTAGCATCTGTTATATTTTATCAAGAAATAGAACTTAAGATGAGCTCATATAATATATAGATATTAGAATTTGACTAATCTTTGACTCTAGGCTGTATTGGGATATTTTAATAAAGGGATTTTAGTGCACGGTAATTATGACCAAAAGGTGCATATGAATTAATGAATACATTCATATCTAATTGGGTAATTGTGATGTCAATGCTAGGGGTCACTCACAACTTATGAGAACTAAATGTGAATAATTGAGATTTTCATATTTAGACTTGAAAGGAGTTTCAAATAATATCAAGTGTTGATATTATCTTCTCATTGCCAACTAGACATGAACTTAGTAAGTCACACCTAAAAGGTTTTACCAAATCTCTTTATATTAATCTAATTATTGATTAAAGAGTTTAATTAATTAATAAAGATTAATGAAATTGGATATTTTCTTAAAGTAATGATTCAAGCATATCATGAAATTGAATTTCAATGAAAGGTTTTTATTATCAATTTATGCTTAATTAATATGAGATATTAATTAAGATATTAAATTAATAATGGATATATGTTGTTTCATAATTACTTGGATTAATGGCCTAAGTTTTATGGACCTAGGCCTAAAAGTGTTTTGGACTAAAAATTAAACCAAGTAATAGACTAAGCCCATTTTTCTTATTTAAGTTCACTTGTTTGATAAAGTGGGCTTTGGGGCAAGTGTTGGCCCAATGGATTAGCCCAACTCTATTAAATGAAATATTATTTAATTTTTTAAAATTATATATATATATATATATATATATGTGTGTGTGTGTGTGTGTGTGTGTATTAATTGACATATGTAAGTCCTAGGTGATGTAGAAAATTACAAGAATAGTAATCTCTACATCCTTTAAGTTTGGACTCTAGTAACTTATTGATTTGTTAATTAATCATGATAAGTAGGTTAAGGGTGATGTCATCTATCTCTACTTTAATTTATAACCAAGTATATCTAAAAGCAAAAAGGAAGATATTAACAGTTAGTTGGTGGAGAAAAACATGGGAGTCATCCATGAAAATAAAAAGATACACAATATATACAAAAACCTAGAGTTCTTGTAAGGATTAAGTAGTGGAAGCTTAAAAGGTCAATTGAGAGAGGGCTCTTATTACTACTTAATCAAGACAAGAAGGAGATTTGTAAAAGCTTGGTGTTTCTAGCTAGAAGTCTCACAATTAGGAAACTTAAAGAGTTGATTCAAGACTTGAATCAAAGGAGCCAACCATTTTAGTAGAGTAATTATGGTTTACACCAACCTTGGGAATTAGTAAGTTTTCTTGAAAGTTAGAATTCCTCGGTTGTTAACTTCTTCTATTTATGTTGGTTTTTGTATTAGCTATGTGTTAAATGCAAATTAGATCCTAGGAAATGGAATTCTTAATGACATCAAGGGTTATGATAAGCAAATTTTGAAATTTTCCCTATTTAGCATTTGATGCATAAATAGCATAATCAATTCCTAACATTTTTATCATGAGGATTTTTCAAACAAGTAAGAATATGATTCCTTATAGATGAGGTCCCATATTTCTTAGAATGAGCATTAATTACCTTAGCATAATATATGCATCTTGCTTTATACACAACTCATGCTGCGTCTTTTATTTCCTCAAAGTGTTTCTAGGCAGCTGATATGTGTTTAAACTCTTTTCTTTTCTTTGCTTTTTTAGTTGCTTCTAGTGGCTGCTCAAAATTTTTAGTAGCTTCCACTATCTATGGGACTTTGTCCGTCTGAGTTTGAGTACCACCAAGAGCAAACGTAATATTGTTATTGGTAGTGATATCATCACAAACAACACTATCCATCTAGGTCAAACCAAGCAAATAAGAATTAGAAATTGAGCAAACACCATATTGTAAACATATTAAATTTTGAGAGTGTATTAAGCACAAGTTCACATATTTTATAAACACAATGACAATCACATATCACAGAGTGTATAAAAATTATAAAATAATATATTGTATACAAATCATCAAATACAAAATCACCTATTATATAAAAGTTTTTAAAAATATATATTTTTAGCAAATCGTCAAATAAAATTAATAAAAAATATATTTTTCATTTTCTTAAAATAAAATAAGTACAAAATAAATGATAAACTTCAACATATGCTCATAGAATCACATAGTGTATAAAAGTTTTAAAATATATATATATATATATATATATATATATATATATATATATATATTGTTTTAGCATATCGTCAAATAAAATTAATAAAAAATAAAATTTTCTCCAAATTTTAAAATAAAATCAGTAAAAAATATAATTTTAAACCACATCTTAAAAATATTTATAAAAAAAATTATTTTCATACCTCTGTTTTGTTTTGTTAAGACTCAAGCATCGATTTGTAGCAAGGATTAATTATACCATCAAGATCTCAAAAGATAGCTTCTAGCATTCATAGATCAAAGATATTATTTAAAGCTTCCACCTTTTAAGATCAATTGAGATATGATTTAAAACAAAAAAAATTAATTCAAGTTATAAAAGGATCTCAAATATATATGATTCAAAATAACAAAAAAAAAGGATAATAAATCACATGGATCACTTAACTTACATAAATAAAAAGCAAAGAAAATGAGAGAGAACATAGATCATGGTTATATTGATCTCAAATCATTAGCAGAATGACTACATAGAACATGAGAAAATCTATAAAAATGAAGAAGAGGAGAACACATAACAAATATAGAGGATAGAGCAGCAACAATTATGGCAAGATGCGATGAACATTACTTGAATATATGAAAAGGAGGTGAGAGATGAGAGGTTAGAGAGGTTAATAAAGGCAAAGAGGGGCTAGGGTTAGATGAAGAGGGAGATTGTAGAGGTTGAAGATAATGAGTGAAGGCAGCCAACTAGGGTTAGGGATTTTGAGAGAAAACAGAGAGACTAAGGTTACAAAAAATGGAGGGTGGCTGTAAAATGGGGTTTCAGTAGAATAAGAAGTATTTATATGTAGGGTTAAAAAATCCCTAATGTAAAACAACGTCATTTTACTTTTAGAAGTTTGGGCGGTTCGGTTATTTGAACCATTGCCCCAACCTGCTAACCGAACCCACCATCTCTTCACCTCTTCTCACTGAACTGCCTTCTCACCCATTTTAAAGATCGAGCCTGTAGATGGCGGGGTTTAGCGCGCATCCAAGATTTTAGCAACTGTGACACTGTTTAGGCTCAGGGCCTTAGAGAACACACTAACCACTGTCACAAAAACATGGCGTGGAGATGAGGAGTCGCCACCTAAGGTAATAACTGGGACAATTTGATTGGTGATACTCAATTCTTTAAAAGAAAATTAGCACCACAACCAGGAGATTTTGGATATGGAATACTAACTTCTCTTAGTCTCGTGTTCATTTAGACTAATTTTATAAATAATTATTTCATCCTCTAATTCCATGCAATTTTATTAAACCCTAATTAATATCCATTTACCCAAAAAGGCAATAAGCCAATAAAATTACAAGTAAAAATGCACTCAAGATCACGTCATCCCTAAGTCTAAACTATATTAATTTTATTAAATAAGTTAGCTAAATCTACATTTTATTTACAAGTAAAAATAGAATAAAAGTGGGCCTATATTTTATTAATTAATGAGCCTAAATCTATTTTTTAGTCTTTCTAAGATATGGGCTTAAGTCTATTCAATTTTAAAGAAGAAATTAAATTAGTGGGCCTAAGTCTTAATCTAGTTTTATTTTAAATAAAATGTGGGCCTAGGTCTATTTATTTTAAAAGAAATGTAATTAAATGGGCTGAGCTAAGTCTAAACAATTTTAATTAACTAAGCAGGCCTAAAATCTAATTAACCTAATGGGCCTAAGTTGATTTTAATTATTTAAAAAAACCTAAATCATTTTTTAAACCTATTTATTAAGTGGGTTAGACCTAAACGCGGGCTTAGGGCTCAAAAACATGAAAACAAAAAAAACAAGCCCAAAATAAACAAAACACAAAAAATAGATCAAACAAACATTACAGTGATTTTCTAAAAAAATCCTAAATTAATTACATGCAAACCCTAATTTAAGCTACTGCCACCATTGATTTTAATTGATTTTTTTTACCCAATTGAACCTAATTACTAATTAATTTTAAAATATAGAAATTTAAATCTTTCACTATTCCCACTACTGGGGCTATTACAAACTACATACAGAATTAAAATTAAATAATTATACACCCAGAAATTAAAATAAACTACACAGGATATCAAAATGCAGAATAAAAATTAAAATCCTAAGAAGTATTATTAAAATAGAACAGGTTCATCCATGGCATTCCATGGATCTTCTGTTCAATTAAACACAGGTGGTATCCTCCTCCTCAATCCACATCAAAATAAAAAAAACAATCAAATTAGTAGTGAAATTAAATAATAAAACAATTAACGAAATGAATAAAAATCATAGAAGAGAAGAAAGAAAAAATGAATGTTGTGCATATGCCCTTTTTCGGCCCCTCAGATTAGGATTTTCACCGATGAAATTGACTCAGTGTTGATTTGATTATGGACTGAGACTAAAAATCGCTATATTGTCTTCCTCAAATGAACTGCGAAATTAGGGTTTTTTAAAGAATAGAAGAAATTAAAGCTTTTTTTTTGTCTATAAAAAATCCTTCAGCCAAGCCTCCAGCCAAAAAAACCTTCTCTTCCACACGCATGCTAACTCTGCATTTAAATGTAGAGACTGTGCGTACTAAACTTCCTCCAAAGGAGGAACAGACCTATCTGATTAGATCAAATAGCGTTTGTTTTGATTTCAAAAAAAGCCTTCTGCGTTTAAAAAAAAACCTTATCTGATAATCATAAGGATAAAATTTGAATTTTTAACCAATTAAAACATTGAAAAATCGATAAAAATAAGGAAAAATACGTGAAAAAATCAAAAAATGGAATTATTGTGGATCAATACTGTGCAATGCCAACCGGCATTGTGTAATGCCAATCCTAAAATTTATATATATATATATATATATATATATATATATATATATTAACTTTTAATTATCAAAAGACCCCTAAAAAAATGAATTATTTGCAATAAACCCCTAAAAAATGTTGCAATTTAGTCTTTAAAGTCCAGAAAATCAACAACCAAGTTCAATTTTTGAATAAATTTCATCATAGAGGCTTACGTTGAAATTGTGCACAATTGCATCCTGAAATTGGGTGCTTACAGTTGCCCCCTTTATCGCTGTTTGCTTGACAAATTACTGCAAAGCAAAAGAAGCACACAATTTTAAAAGAAAGAAATTAGGACACTCGATTGTATCCTAAGTGATAGATTGATGCTCAAATTGTTGAGCAAGGTGTAGTATTTAATAAGTCGCACTATATTTCCTATGGAACGTCTAGTGGACTTTGTGCAAATGAGTTTCGCTATATTCCCTGTGGGACGTTTAACGATGATAAGTTGAAATTTGCTATAGTTCCTGTGAAACGTCTAGCAATGATGAATTTCATTATATTTCCTGTGGGACATCTAACGATGCACACTATATTCCCTATGGGACATCTAGTGTAGATGAATTGAAATAAATTACATCATACTCGGTCGTATGATGTCGATTATACTTGGTCGTATAATCAATTGAGGATACATTGCACTTAATCGTACAATGCCGACTACACTCGGTCATATAGTCTTGAATTGAAATATCATTATATTCCCTGTGGGACATCTAACGATACACACTATATTCCCTATGAGACGTCTAGTGTAGTTGAATTGAATTTCATTATATTCCCTATGGGACGTCTAACAATGCACACTATATTCCCTATGGGACGTCTAATGTAATTGAATTGAAAACTTGCTATAGTTCCTGTGGAACGTCTAGTAATGAGGAATTTGAAAGTTTATGCCATAGCTGCTATGCAGCACATAACATAATGAAGGTTATGACTACTACGCAACACATAACATAATGATTTGAAATTCATATCATAGCTACTGTGCAGCATATGAAACCTTTGATAAAAATCATGCATGTAAAATGTAAACAATGAGTTCTGTAATCTTGTTCTATATTTTATATTTGATAAAAGATTCAGGATCACAGATTGATTATGCAATCTTAATAATTCAATGAATTATTAATTTGATGAATGTCATGATTTAATTAGGAACATGTTCCTAATTAGAGTGCAATTATGGACCAAATTGTAAAAGAAAATATAGATAAAAAGTGAATAAATTGAAAGGATTAAATTGGATATTCTCCCTTTTATATATTCTTTCCCTTTTATAGATCACTTCGCTTCTCTTCCCATTCTTTTCTTCTTCTTTTTTTTTCACTTGATATCGATTTTTCTTTTCTTGATTTCTTTACCATCTGTTGTCCAATTTGCAATCCATCTGATCCTATGGCGTCCTCATTATGTAGACAACATGAAGGAGCTGAGGCTTTAGAATGTTAGAGGATTTTGCCTCTTCGTTTTCCTTAGAATAATCTAGAACTTTGAGAAGACTCAGCTATCTTTCCCTTAACTTATTTACATACCCACAGCTGCAGAGATGTGGGTAATGAGGTAACTTTTCTTGCTTCTATTTATTTCTGCAAAAATATTACCTGTATAATTAGTAATTAGAGTTAGTTGCAGAGTAAAAATTGACATTGACATGTATATTAGTCAGAAATTAATATGACAATGCATGATAAATTGAAATTAACTCTAAAAATATGAAATTTGACTCCCGGGTTATCCAGAATGAAGGATCAGATGTTGGAATTCCGATCAAAATTTTAGATTTCTAATCCACCGGGTTAATGCTGATTGGCATGGTAGATTACTGATCGGCAATCTGGAATGCCGATCGGCATTCTAGATATCGGCAATCCATATTGCCGATCAAAAATTTTTTTTTTAGGGCAATTAATTAACTAATCAAGTCCTTTAATTTAACTTCTTTGATTAATTAATTAATCTTTCAATCAATTAGTTATTATTTTCTTTATGAAATTGAAATAGCATCCGATGAAGTTCACTGGCTGTTTCAATCTAGCCTAAGAATTATTTCATGGACTGCTAAAACAGGTGACACATCTGATTTGGGCTTCCGGATTTAGGTGTTTCATCGCTGCACTTCCGACTATTCGAGGCTGATCTAACCATTACTCTTTATTTTCTTTGATCAAGCAATGGATGGATACTACCCACACTTTTTATACTCATGTGGGTGAGCTGACCATTTCACCTATGAGCTTCTCTGCTACCACTGGGATTACCTTTAGGGGATCCCCAGTTCCATTTGACATCAGTTATTATAGTCTTCTAGAGCATGCATGGAGTCAGTACGTGCGTGACTTGATCGGGTTCACCCCAGCATGGAAGAATTGGAAGAACATTCTTCTTTCATCTTTAGTTGAGGGATTTAGACGCCCTCCTACTTTGAATCCTCATCAGATTATTCATAAGGTGAGGTGTTTCCTCTTGATATTATTAGGCATGACCCTCTTTTCCGAGATCGATCATGAGGTCAGTATTGCTCTGTTGGGTCCTCTTCGTGACTTGGATCGAGTTGCCACATTAGATTGGGGATCTGCTGCACTTACTTATATTTATTACAGACTGGACTCTGTCTGTAGAGGTGCTGTAATGATGTGTGGCTTTTGGCACATCTTACATGTATGTTCTCCTTTATTTGATCTCTATAGTTTTGCTCTTCTTTGCTTTTTCTGATGTGTTCTCTTTTTTTTCAGATCTAGAGCATAGAGATCGGGTTGATTCAAGGCTTTAACGCTATCAGTTCTGATAGGACCTTTCCTCTGATGATGAGATGGGGTTCTTCTCACCTTACTAGCAATAGGAATACTTTGCAGACGTACCGTGATCAGTTGAACACTGTCGAGTGGCACCTAGTAAGGAAAAATAAAATCATTAGTATGCTACAGTTTAATAGAAATTTTATTTAATTTATATAAATTGCATATAAATTTTGATTGGTAGGAGGGTGATGAAGACATCCAGCGATATGATTTCATGGCGGTTGCAGCCCGCTTAGAGTCTATGAGGATCCTGCTCTCTGGTTATGGCTGTCTAATGTGGTATCTAGGGGAGCGAGTGTATTACTGGTCTTCTGGCCCTTCTCGACATCGCATTCCATTTGATGTCCCTTCCTCTATGCTCCGCGGCTCACATCTTACAGGTTCTGAGCTGAGGGATGCACTACGGGGATATGCTGCCTCAGATTTCCTTGAGTGTTCTTGACATTATCAATAGTTTATCCGTGAGAGCCTCCTGGAGCATGTCCCTATTGACGATGATGAGGTAATTTCTCATTATTTCAGCTTCTATTTCTAGAACCTATGACTCACTCCTTCTATTTATAGTTTAAGGAGGTTCACTCTCCTGTTAATGCCAATGAGGAGACTGAGATTGCTCTAGATATTGAGAGCCCTGAGCCCAGACCTAGTCCTGGTCATCCTTCTCAGCATGTTGGGTCTAGTCACGATGGGGCCTTTATTGGTGCTACGCTTGGCGATGTCTCTCTTCTAGACATGTCTATGTTCTATTGGGCTCCTATTGTTCAGGCTCCAGTTGAGCAGCAGATGCAGTTTGGTGATGCTCAACTTCCTAGCTTTTATCCACCATATGCTTCTCATGTGAGTCTGTTTGCTTTATTTCTTGTATGGATTTGTACACATGACATTGATATTAACAAAATTTTACAAAACAGATTCCCTGGGCACATGCAAAGTATCTATATGGACTTTCCTCATCTCAAAGATTATTTATGATGCAGGTTACAGACACTTAGCAGGTAAGTGCCCTCATTGAGACAATGCAAATGTATGCATGTTATGCATGTAATGCATATGCCATGGTGTTTTCTATGTATGCAGAGCTATTCGAGCAGTCTAGAGTGGGAGAATGAGATGCTTCATCGGTAGCTTGCAGACTTGGGCTTTGATCCGTATAGTGCTGGGATTTCATCTGCTAGATCTCCAGACACTCATCATCCTGATGACCCTACCAGAGGATGGAGCCCATAGCCTGATACCAGAGCACGAGATGAATGATTTAGAGCTTCTGTATTCCTGACTTTCTGCATGCCTGTGTCTGACTGCTCTCTATTGTACTACTATTTTTATTCATGTACTGTCTCGAACACTGTTAGATAGAACTAAAACAGTGTTTTGCACTTTAATGGATTTTTTTTAAATAACTAATTAAAAAGATGGTTCATGAACATTATCTTTTTTAATTAATTATCCATTTATCTTAATCCTTTTCCAAGACGAATAATATTGGATAGATAAACAATTAAAAGAATGGATTATCTTCCCAATTATTTATTTATCCCAATCCTTCTCAAATTCTATCACCTTATCCACATCCTTCTTTGCTAGCAGAATCCTTTTCCCACCTGAACTCATCTTCTTTCCCTATATAAGACTATTTAAGGGGCATTCTCCTTTATTCTCTATACCCTCATCATGACTCAAGCATCTCTTCAAACAATGAAGAAATTTCATAAAAGTCTCAATGGTAATGACTGGAATAAGCTTCAACCTTTCCATATCAAATCCCTGAAATCTCTTCAGCACCTGACTATTGATAACACTCTCCTACACACTGCTTCTACCTTCTGGGATGTCAAGGACCATGTATTTAGGTTTAATAGGCAAGAGCTTTGTCCAATGATTGAAGATTTTGCTGCTATTCTGGGATACACATTAGACTCGACTACTATGATAGCCCTTCCTGATTTGGAGATGCAATTTCTAGGCAAATTGGTTACATTCTTTGATTTGCCCCCAACTGATATTTATATGTATATGCATAACCCAGGGACCATCAATATTTCTTCTTTGATCACCAGCTGTGGGACTCAGGACAAGAACACTGCTTCTTAGACTAAAACAGTTGCTCTCTATTTATATGCTCAATTTTTGCTAGTTTCTCACCATGGTGGTGCTGATACACACATTGTCAATATCTTGGAACAGGTAGAGCTTGGAGCTAATCCTATGCTAGTTATCCTTGCTGAGATCATCATTGGGCTCGAAAGTTTCAAGATTCATAATCGTTTCTTAGGCAGTCTACTTCTTCTTCAGGTGTGCAACCAAAAATTTTATTTTTATTTTATTTTTGCCCTAATTTTTGTCTAAGCCACCCTTTTGGGTTTTTAACTTAACAGGCTTTTATTTTATTATTCTTATATCATTTTTTTTAGATTTGGTTATAGGAAAAGCTGAGCTTGCTTAATGTACCCCCTAATCCTTTGACTTGTCAACCTCATCAGCTACAATCTCATCCTTTGAGAATGAAGGACAAATGTTCTATGGACCAATGGGTTGACTGGTTAAAGAAGATTTCAGATGCTGAGATTACATGGGCTTGCCCTTGGTGGAGATTGAAGTTCATGACTATTGAGCTGTATGAGCATTGTGTTCCTATTCCCGAGCTGCACTTCTCTACCTTTTTTACCCCTTTATGCCTTTGATGTCAATATGGTTACCCTCAGTTCATCGTTACTATTCTGATTGACTTTGAAGGCTTTCCTTTGAGACAAGATTCTCTGGATAAAATTAGGAGCTTGTGACCTTGTAGAGCCCTTGAACGGAACATACACCTAGAGGCAGATGTTACTACTGATGATGATTACAAAACTTGGGTTGTTATCCAAAAGACATAACCATCAGGATTTGCTAGGTATAAGAAAACTTAAGCTTTGTATGATGGATCGCAAAGGAAGAATCAAAGACATCACTAGATAGAATGGTCTCATAGAGCTAGTTGTAGGCTTTCTTATATTTTGTTATCCCTTCAAATACTTATGCTTTATAATAAAGAAGGATATGCAAAGTTTAACAAAACTTCAATTTCAATTTCATTCATTAATTAAGGCCAAAATGAGTACATTTAATACATCACATGACATAACTCCTGTTATCAGCTAGTCCTCACGGATTTTCTAAATGAATATTTTTCGCTCACATTTTATTTCCCTAATTTTTGCCTGACTAGCCCTTTACGGGTTTTCTAATTAGCGAGACCATTATTTTTTTATTTATTTCTTTAACTTTTGCCTATCAGCCCTTTGTAGGTTTTATGAACAGTGGGAATGTCCTAACTTTTGCTTGACTAGCCTTTCCAGGTTTTCTAGTCAATGGACTTTATTTTCTTTATTCTACTTTTATTCATATTTTTTTTACAGGTAGTACTTCTTAAGGCAATCCAGATTGACCGGTTCCATAAACTCATTCCCTTCAAGATCTGATATCTTAGCAGCTCCTTTAGGTAAGACCGATTTGACTAAGTATGGTCCTTCCCAATTTGGTCTAAATTTACCTCTCGTATCGAACACCATGGCTCTAGACTGTTTCAGCACTATATCTCCAGCTTTGATCTTCCCAGGCTTAACCTTCCTGCTAAACGCCCTTGCTATCCTTCTCTGATATATTTAAGTGTGGAATAAAGCATCCATCCTTTTCTCATCTAAAGATACTAGATGATCATATCTTTTCTGTGCCCATTCATTCTCAGTTATTTTAGCTTCCATGACTACTCTTAAAGATTTAATTTCAGTTTCTATGGGCAAAACTGCTTCACAACCATATACCAATAAGAACGGTGTTTGGCCTATGGCGGTTCAAGTTGTAGTCCTATATCCCTATAAGGCAAAAGGAAGATATTCAGACCAATCCTTATAAGTTTTAACCATCTTAGAAAGGATTTTCTTGACATTTTTATTAGCTGCTTCACTGCTCCATTAGCTTGAGGGCGATAAGGCGAAGATTTATGGTGTTCAATCCCATACTTTTATAGCAACTTTGCTATTTCTGCTTGAAATTAAACCCCGTTATCTGTCGCGACATGATGTGGAACCCCATATCTGCAAATAAGGCTCTTCTCGATGAACCGTGCCGTCTGTTTTGCTTTCAGAGTGTTGAAAGATTCTGCCTCTACCCATCTCAAAAAGTAATCGATTGCCACCACTATGTATTTATGCCCATTTGATGTTGTCGATCTTATTTCTCCTATGATATCAATTCCCCATGCTGCAAAGGGCCAAGGGGATGATAAACTATTTAGCACTATTGGAGGCATGTGACTAAGATTCCCGTGGATCTGACACTGATGGCATTGCCTTACTATCCTGATACAATCCTTTTTCATAGTCATCCAATAATACCCTTGTCTGAGTATCTTCTTAGCTAGAATCATCTTGTTCATATGAGAACCGCAAGCCCCTGCATGAATCTCTTGCATCACCTCTTCAACTTCATCCTTTTTGAGACACCTGAGTTGTATCCCGTTCGGCATTCTTTTGTATAATACCCTATCATGACTTGCATAGTTATGTGAAAGAACACGAAGAGCATATCTTTCTTTTGAGGTTGCTTCATCTAGATAAATTCTTTTTTCAATGAACTTCTAGACATCACAAAACCAAGGCTTTTCTTCGGGCCCCATTTGAACATTTATAATCTGCTCACCCCCATAACACAGTGCTCTAGACTTTATGATCACTAAAGGTTTCATAGCCAACCCAGTTGCACCTTCCCATATTGAAAAGAGTGTTGCAAATGCATCCGCCATCTAATTATCATCTCTGGATAGATGGATAAAGAGACATTTGGTGAAATTCTATATTAAGGCTTTCAAATAGTAGATATAAAGCTTCAGCCTTTCCTCTTTTACTTCCCATTCTTCATTAGCCTAATTGATGACTAACACTGAATCTACATAAACCAACAAATCTTTCACTCCAACTGCCACAGCTGCCTCAATCCCACAGATACATGCTTCATACTCGACCATATTGTTTGTGACCTTGAAATCCAATTTCTTTGCCATTGGTATGGTTTCTCCTTCTGGTGTAATAAGAATCACTCCCAATCCAGCTCCTTTGTTATTTACAGCTCCATCAAAGTAAAGTTTCCACTCCCGGTGCTCTACAACTGTTAAGTTCTCATCTGGAAACTCCAAATTCCACTGCTCTTCATCTTTGATCACATTCTGAGCTAAGAATTCTGCTATTGCTCTTCCCTTGATTACCTTTGTAGTAATGTATTCTATATCAAACTTAGTTAAGAGTACCAACCATCGAGACATTTTTCCAGTTAAAGCCGATGCTTGTAACAGATACCTTAGAGGGTCTATTCTTGAAACAACTTGAACCTTGTAAGATTGAAAATAATGCTTCAATTTTCTCATAGCCCAAATCATGATCAAACATGTTTTTCTACTAAATCATATTTTTCCTCGTACAGTAGAAACTTCTTACTCAAGTAGTTCACTGTGTGCTCTATTCCATCTAACCCTTCTTGTGCTAACATTGCCCCCATTGCATTCTCTTCTAAAGCCAAGTACAAAACCAATGGCTTACCCTGTCTAGGTGGTTTCAGAATAGGTGGATTAATAAGATACTCCTTGATCTTATCAAAAGCTTTCTGAAAATCATCATTCCACTTAACCGGCTGATCTTTCCTTAAAAGCTTAAAGATAAGGTCACAAATGTTAGTGAGTTTTGCGATAAACCTACTAATATACTGCAATCTGCTAAGGAATCCTCTTACTTCTTTCTACATCTTTTGTGTCGGAATTTCCTGGATGGCTTTCACTTTATCCGGATCCACTTCAATTCCTTGGCTACTCACTATATGTCCTAACAATTTCCTTGAAGTAACCCCAAAAATGCACTTCTTCGGGTTGAGTCTCAAGTTATACCTTTCAATTCGGGCTAAAAACTTATCTAAGGCTTCAAAATGTCCTCCTCTTGTCTCTAATTTAATCATCATGTCATCCACATACACTTCAACCTTCTTATGCATCATATCATGGAAAAGTGCAATAGCGGCTCTTTGGTAAGTTGCACCTGCATTCTTCAGTCCAAAAGGCATCACCTTATAATAATAGGTCCCCATTCTATGATGAAAGTTGTCTTAATCTTATCTATGACTGCCATCATGATTTGGTTGTACTCAGAAAATTTGTCCATAAAAGAATACATTGCACTTGCTGCAGTGTTATCCACTATTACATCAATATGAGATAATGGGAAGCCATCCTTTGGATAGGCTTTGTTCAAATCCCTAAAATCTATGCACATTCGTACTTTACCATCCTTCTTAGGAACAATTACTATGTTTGCTAGCCATTGAGGGTTGTCTACTACTTCTAGGAAGTTAGCCTGTATTTTCTTGGCAATTTCCTCCCTTATCTTTTCTGTCCATTCTAGTCTTAATCTGCACAATTTTTGTTTAATCGGCTTGGTTTCTGGATGAGTTGGAATGTGATGCTTTGCTATTTCCCTATCCAAACCTGGCATGTCTTCATAAGTCCAAGCGAATATTACCTTTCTTTTTATTAATATTCTCTCAAAATTTTTTCTCTCTTCAGGAGTTACATCATGTGATATAGAAATGTTCTTTGCATTATCATTTGTGCCCATGTTAAATGAATCAAATTGAATTGAATTAATCTCAAACATGCATGACCGATCAAAATTATAATGCATAAAACTATCAGGATGCACATCACATAAGTAAGCAAAACCAACATTTATATCATTGACCATAGGAAAAATAACATCTTCATCCGCATAAAGACTGAACATTATTACATCAGTTTCTTCATAAAAAATATCAATGAAACTATCACTAATGACAATAGCTAAGTCCTTTTGTGGTTCCTTCTCAGGTGGCAAACACAGCAGCTCCTCAACGACATCATCACCCATCCTTTTAGTTACTTGCTTCATGACTTCCTCTTTGTTTCTGGTCACTAGGCTTTCCACAATCTGCTCCTTGAAGATCTCAAACCCAGGGACATCTTTTCCAGCCACATTAACATATTCTTTAGTGCCCAAATAATACTTGCCTTCCCCTGGCTTGATGAAATTCTCACTTAGTAGTCCAATCCTTCCCAAGGGCTTATTTCTTTTTGCTTTTGCTTTGTTCTTTGCTCCTTTACTGGCCGATCCTGCCTCAGTATATCCTAAACCCTTCGTATGGTTCTGGGTTTTAATGTTCGGGGGCTTAGGGCTTCCTTGTTCATTCTTCCTGAGCCCCTGTCCAGCTCAATAATTCATGTTTTCCATCATTTTTGCAACCCTGGGATCCATCTCATCAAATATTCCAGCAACTTAGAAACCAGGTGGAACACACACTTGCTTCTGTTTATCAAGTATGGTTGCCACAACTGCATTGGTTCCAGCTTCTATTATTATGACATCTCCTTCATGAGGGAATTTTATTTTCTGGTGCACTGTTGAAGGTACTCCTCCCAGAGTATGAAACCATGGCCTTCCCAATAACAAGGCATAGGTAACAGGGATGTCCAGTACAGTAAATTCAACAGTTGACTTTACAGGCCCTATTTTGACCAAAGCTTGAAATGTTCCCTCCACATTCCGGGTACTGTCATCGTAAGCTCTGATTATGAGGTTTAAAGCCGTCAAGTCATCTATTTTCAGACCCAAATTAGGTAGGATTTTTAGTTGGCATACATTTATAGCTAAACCATCATCCATCATCATAAAGTTGGGTCTCTTCCCTTTTACTTCAGTTGGGATAAATAATGCCTTGTTATGATTTCTTCCCTCTACAGGCAAGTCATCATCTGAGAATGCTACCAGCCTATGTTTCTTTTATGTAACCTTTGCCACCATAACTTCTGGAGTAGTGGTTGTTTCAATGCTCATGTTCGACAAAGCTTTAACTAGAGCCCTTCTATGGACGCCTGAATGCATCAGTAATTCCCAAATGTTGACATTTGCCTTAGCTTTCTTAAGTTGCTCTAGGATCAGGTCTTCTTTCTATCCTTCCTCTACTTCTGCATCTTTTGTTTCTTCCCTTTCTGCTACTCTTTCATTTTGCTTTTTTACTACCTGGTAATTCCTCCCGCTTCTGGTAACATGATTTACATTTAGAGTATCACTCCATACATCGACTCCAGTGGGTTTTTCTTCATCAAAATCATACCAAATGTCCACGGCCCCTACGATTCGTTCTCTTTTCCTTTTTTTCCAAACTTCCACTGTGCATGTTTCTTTTCCCTTCAACTCCCTCAGCTTGTCCATATGTTGACTTAGTAGCTCTTCAACCCCTTCTTGGGATAGTTCTAGGGTTAAGAATTCATCTTCCTCAAACTCATCACCCCATCCTGTCAGCACAATCGATTCAATGGGGATGTCAACAGAAGCAGGTTTAGAATAGAATACTCTATAATCGAACTTGCCTGAAGGTTATCCCAACAGATCTTTAACTCCTCTTAGCGACTGCTCAAGAATTTTAGGCTCTTCTTTTATTGGCTTATCATTAAACTCATCTCCCCAACCTGAGGGCTCAATTGATTCAATAGGGATATCAACAGAGGGTGCTTTCGAGTAAAATACTTTGTAATCAAACATGCCTAAGGGCTGGCCCAATAAGTCTTTTACTCCTCTCTGTGACTGTCCAAACGGTTCTCCATTGGGTATAGGGCTTAGGTCCTCAAAGGAGCTTAGCACTTCTTCTTCACTAACCCCTGAGTTGATCATCATGGTGGCTGGTGGTGGAACATTTCGGTAATATGGGAAAGGGTTTTTTCTGGTCTTTGGGTTGGAATTGGATTTCTCAGGGTCGGTGATTTTTCTGGAGTCTATCAGGTTTTGGATCTCATGTTTTAGGCGAATGTAAGTATCTGTGGAATGGCCAGCTACTTGATGAAACTTGCAGTAACTGTTTGGATCATAGCCTGGGAGATTTGGATTCGAGGGTTTAGAAAAGGTTAAAGGTCAGAGCAGGCCTTTTTGGATTAGCCTCTCTAGGACTTTGGAGAGTGGTTGGTTGAACTTGGAGAACCTTCGGGGTTATTGAACTACACGCACCTCTACAGCTCAGCTAGTACTTCCTTGTTGTATGCCCCCAGTTGGGTAGTTTCGAGTTCCTGTGCCTCTAATAGTTTTCTTTTTCTCACTCTCAATTTCCTCAGCTTGTAACCCATCATCATACAAATCCACAAAGGTTTTAGGATTCATCATTTGTAGCCTCTCGACCAAATTAGGTGACACATTACAAACTATCATTCTAACTTGATCCTTCTTAGCAAGCTTGTTTTTCATCATCCCTACTTTATTCATGAAATGAGTTAAGAAATCAAAAAAGGACTCATTTGATTTTTGCTTAGTCAACTCCAAATCCCTAATTGACACTTTCAATTGAGTGTTATAATCATATTGCTTCAAGAATGCAGTACATATTTCCTTCCAATCAGCTCTAACAGACTTTTCTAACCTATGGTACCAGTTTACAGCCATTCCTTCCAGGGACAGTACAAATAGCCTAAAAACTACTAACAATGGTGCTTTAGTAGTGCTCATGGTTGTGGTGTATTGACTTAAATGGATCCTTGGATCTCCTCTCCCATCAAACTTCTATAGTTGAGGCATTTTGAATTTTTTAGGTAGCTTATCCCCCTCTATTTGTAGCATGTCATCAAAGTCAAAAGAATATCCCATCCCTTGTCCTCTAATCAGCTCTTCCATCTTGGACATTTTCTGAGTCAATGCTTGCATCTACTTAGACTCAAAATCTTGAACCAATTCAAGTACTCTCTCTTCACCTTTTCTACCATGTAGTTTTCAATATCTTCCATTCTCACATCAGTAGCAAGCACATTTTTAAGAGTAGGTTGCCCCCCAGCATTGTTAGCAGTAGGTGGAGGAGCAACAGGTGGAGCTCCTACAATAAGTGGTTGTTCAACAGTGGTAGCTGGTGGTTGTTCA
Organism: Mallotus nudiflorus; assembly: GCA_947683625.1. NCBI lineage: Eukaryota > Viridiplantae > Streptophyta > Magnoliopsida > Malpighiales > Euphorbiaceae > Mallotus > Mallotus nudiflorus. The sequence goes on along the minus strand of CANTUR010000717.1, from coordinate 212,879 downwards.
ATAACAGCAGCAGGTGGTTGTCCAACAATAGGTTGCACTAGTCTGGCCAAAGCCTGTCTCGGTTCATCTTGCATCATAGCTCTCATGTCATCCATTAAAGCTCCCTTAATGTCCTCTAAGGTCCACATCTCTAGTTGTTTTTCCATTTCAGTCTATTCAGTCTGAGCTGATTTAGCTTCTAGGAATATTGGGTTAATTAGACTCCCCTCTAGTCTCTCCAGTCTGTGAAGAATGCCTTGAGCTATAGACTCTAGACTTAAATCAACTCTAGTCAATCTGCCACCTCTTCATCCCCAAATACGAGAAGACCCAGATGAATCTATGATGGCTACAAAACAAGGTATTAGTATGATGCATGGATTGTATGTATGCATGTATGCATGATGCACATGTTATGCAATAAGTAGTAAGCAAGCACTTAGCAAGTAGCAAGTAGCAAGCATCAAGAAGCAATTAATAGGCAACAAGCATAAGCCTTCCAACCTTATTTCTCCCACACACATGTTCAATGATGAGTTTCTTTTCCTAGGATTTTTTGTCTTGGCCTTCATATCAACAGGGGATATTAAGAGCCAACACGCATGCCAAATCTCTCTTAAAAGATAAAGCACAGAAGCATCATTTCTAAATATAAAGGTCTAGCCTAACCCTTATTAACTTGAATGAGCTTCAAAGGTATAGGCCTGGGCTTTTATAAATAGAAATACCTCATGGCAATTCAAACAAACAAGCACTTTGGGTGAAGATCCTAAAGGAAGTAACTAGGCCATTATATGTGGTTAGGGTCCAGTGAAAAGTTAAGGTTCCCTTAGCAAGATGCTCTCCATTATGGACTTTGAGTTACAGGCCAAGGTCAGAGGGGCCAAGCATCCTTTACCAACTCGAGAGAAGATTACCCTCCTTAGGGACTTGGGTTATAGACTCTGGTTAGATGAGCCCAGTAATCTCTCTTGAACCAAGTTAAGGCTAAAAGTGATGGTTAGCCAATCTACAACTTTATGAAGCTAGTGGAATCATGGAATCATAAATCAATAACATCGATTTAGTAAGGACATGCAGAATGAATGCAAGAATGAAATAATAATCAATAAAACAATTCTAAAAACATAAGTAGAATCAATATCTCTTATCCCCAGTGAAGTTGCTACTGTAGATGGCGGGGTTTAGTACACGTCCAAGATTTTAACAACCACGACACTGTTTAGGCTCAAGGCCTTAGAGAACACACTAACCACTGTCACAAAGACATGCGTGGAGATGAGGAGTTGCCACCCATGGTAATAACTGGGACAATTTGATTGGTGGTACTCGATTCTCTAAAAGATAATTAGCACTACAACCAGGAGATTTCGAAAACGGAATACTAACTTCTCTTAGTCTCGTGTTCATTTAGAATAATTTTATAAATAATTATATTAAACCCTAATTAATATCTATCTACCAAAAAAGGCAACAAGTCAATAAAATTACAAGTAAAAATGCACTCAAGATCACGTCATCCCTAAGTCTAAACTATGTTAATTTTATTAAATAAGTTAGCTAAATCTACATTTTATTTACAAGTGAAAATAGAATAAAAGTGGGCCTACATTTTATTAATTAATGAGCCTAAATCTATTTTTTAGTCTTTCTAAGATATGGGCTTAAGTCTGTTCAATTTTAAAGAAGAAATTAAATTAGTGGGCCTAAGTCTTAATCTAGTTTTATTTTAAATGAAATGTGGGCCTAGGTCTATTTATTTTAAAAGAAATATAATTAAATGGGCTGAGCTAAGTCTAAACAATTTTAATTAACTAAGTCGGCCTAAAATCTAATTAACCTAATGGGCCTAAGTTGATTTTAATTATTTAAAAAACCTAAATCATTTTTTAAGCCTATTTATTAAGTGGGTTATACCTAAACGTGGGCTTGGGGCCCAAAAATATAAAAACATAAAAAATAAGCCCAAAATAAACAAAACACAAAAAATCGATCAAACAAACATTACAGTGATTTTCTAAAAAAATCCTAAATTAATTACATGCAAACCCTAATTTAAGCTATTGCCACCATTGATTTTAATTGATTTTTTTTTACCCAATTGAACCTAATTACTAATTAATTTTAAAATACAGACATTTAAATCTTTCACTATTCCCACTACTGGGGCTATTACAAACTACATACAGAATTAAAATTAAATAATTATACACCCAGAAATTAAAATAAACTACACAGGATACCAAAATGCAGAATAAAAATTAAAATCCTAAGAACTATTATTAAAACAGTACAGGTTCATCCATGGCATTCCATGGATCTTTTGCTCAATTAAACACAAGCGGTATCCTCCTCCTTAATCCACATCAAAACAAAAAAAAATAAAAAAAACAATCAAATTAGTAGTGAAATTAAATAATAAAACAATTAACGAAATAAATAAAAATCACAGAAGAGAAGAAAGAAAAAATGAATGTTGTGCATATGTCCTTTTTTGGCCTCTCAGATTAGGATTTTCACCGATGAAATTGACTCAATGTTGATTTGATTATGGACTGAAACTAAAAATCGTTGTATTGTCTTCCTCAAATGAATTATGAAATTAGGGTTTTTTAAAAAATAGAAGAAATCAAAGCTTTTTTTTGTCTGTAAAAAATCCTTCAGCCAAGCCTCCAGCCAAAAAAACCTTCTCTTCTACACGCATGCAGACTCTGCATTTAAATGCAGAGTCTGCACGTACTGAACTTCCTCCAAAGGAGGAACAGACCTATCTGATTAGATCAAATAGTGTTTCTTTTGATTTCAAAAAAAGCCTTCTGCGTTTAAAAAAAAAACCTTATTATATAATCATAAGGATAAAATTTGAATTTTTAACCAATTAAAACACTGAAAAAATCGATAAAAATAAGGAAAAATACGCGAAAAAATCAAAAAATAGAATTATTGCGCATCGCTACTGTGCAATGTCGATCGAAATTACACCAATGCCAATCCTAAAATATATATATATATATATATATATTTTAACTTTTAATTACCAAAAGACCCCTGAAAAAATGACTTATTTGCAATCAAACCCTAAAAAATATTGCAATTTAGTCTTTAAAGTCCAGAAAATCAACAGCCAAGTTCAATTTTTGAATAAATTTCATCATAGGGGCTTATGTCACAATTGTGCATAATTGCATCCTAAAATTGGGCGCTTACAGAGCCACTTCTTTAGTTTAGGTCGGTTTGGTTTGGCAATCTCAACCAGTTCAATTTTTGAACACCCTTAATTGTTGCCATACGTTTTGTTTCTAAAGTTTTAGTGACCACATTATTTAGAGGCAAATTTAAAATCCATCCACAAAAATTTTTAGCGGCAAAGTCAACAACTTATCCTTTGAAACAAGTTTTAGTGATGCTTCATTGTTTCTTAAGTCGGTGAATTATGCAGTTAATAACAAGGCTAATCAGTAGGCCACCACTAGAATGTATACACACAAAGCTAGAGATTCAAGATTTTAAATTTAAAAAAGAAGATAAAGAAAAAGAAAACCCTAATAATTCAAAACATAAATACAATGAATCACTAGCTAAAAAAATCAATTTATATGTGTGATTTTGGAATCAGTGATGAGCGACAAGAAACAAGCAAATGCTTTTGAATAACTGATTTTATATCTAATATGGGAGATCCTTGCATACACTGGGTGTATTACACTCTAGACTGGGATTTATGACACATCAATCAAGTGATTTACACTTAGTTATTGAAATATAAGACACATGTCTCTTTATTACAAATTTCACCATTGGGTGTAATACACTTAGTGTAGCTAAAAATTTGCCATCTAATATATTCTTACAATAGATAAAAATACCTCATGGCAACATTCACAAGCAATTTGGGTAGATCCTAAGGGAAGTAACTAAGCCATTATATGTGGTTAGGGTCTGGTGAAAGGTTAAGGTTCTCTTAGCAAGATGCCCTCCTTTAAGACTTAAGTCACAGGCCAAGGTCGGAGGGGCCCGACATCCTTTGCAAACTCAAGAGAAGACTACCCCCCTTTAGGACTTAGGTTATAGACACTGGTCAAATAAGCCCGGTAATCTTTGTTGGACCGAGTTAATCCTAAAAGTGATGGTTAGCCAATTTACAATCCTGTGAAGCTAGTGGAATCATGGAACCATAAACCAACACCATCAGTTAATAGGGACATGCAGAATGAATGCAAGAATAAAATAATAATTAATAAAATAATTCTAAAGAACATAAGTAGAATCAGCATCTCTTATCCCCAATGGAGTCACCACTGTAGACAGCGAGGTTTAGCGCGTGTCCAAGATCTTAGCAATTGCGACACTGTTTGAGCTCAAGGCTCTAGAGAACACACTAACCACTATCATAAAGACATGGCATGGATATGAGGAGTCGCCATCTAAGGTAATAACTGGGACAAATTGAAAAGGTGGTACTGAATTCCTTAAAAGAAAGCTAACACCACAACCAGGAGATTTTGGGTACGAAATACCAACTTCTTTCAGTCTTGTGTTCTTTTAGAATTACTTTATGAATTACTAAATTATCTGCTATTTACATGCAACTTCATATAAACTCTTATTCTAACAATTAACTCCAAGGCAAACCAATCATGAAAATACAAGTAAATAATGCATTCAATACAATCCCTAAGTTAGTCTAATCCATATTAATTTTAATTAAATAAGCTAAATCTACATGTTTTAATTTACAAGTGAGCTAAAGACTAATGGGCTTAATTCCTTTTAATTTTAATTAAATGAACCTAGGTCTATTTATTTTAATTCTAAAAATGGGCCTAGATCTATAAATTATGGAGTATTTAAATTAATGGGCCTAGTTCTACATGTTTTAATTCTAAGGTGATCTTAAATCCACAAATTATGAAAAGGGCTTAAATTAAGTGGGCTAAGTCTAAATTAATTAAATTAAATTAAGTATGTCTATATCTAATTTACTAAATGGGCCTAAATTATCTCTATCCTAATTTCTAATTAATTATGGGCCTAAAATGGATTTTAATTAATTCAACCTAAAAAAACCTAATTTTAAATAAGTGGAAGCCTAATGTGAGCCTAGAGCCCAAAACACAAAAAAATAAATAAACAAGCCCAAAAACAAATAAAACATACCAAAATAATTAAATAATAGATCAAAACAACTAATTAGTTATTCTTTCTAAAACCTTAATTTTCATTAACATGCAACCTAAATTAATCTACTCCCACCATTGATTTTAATTAATTACCCAATTGAAACCCTAATTTTACTAACCAATTAACTAACATAAACATGTAATCACACATAATTTCACTATTCCCACTATTGGGGCTATTATAACAATTTATTGAAAATAATAATGAAAATAATTAATATAACCCCAAAAATAAATAAAATAAAATAAAGCAATAAAAATAATAAAATAATAAAAAAAACCCTAGAAACTATATCTCTATAAGGTCTTATCCATGGCATTCCATAGACCTCTTGTGAATTTGATTCTCCAAGTATGATCATCATGTGTTTTCCTCCATAATCACCATAAAAAAGAATAAAAATTATGATTAGTGAAAAAATTATAACAATAATAAAAAAAATTAAAATCAAAAAAAAGAAATCAAATAAAATAAAATAAGAAGAAAATGATGCATATGGATGATTTTAATGGAATGCTTCTCAGATTTTGTAAAATCATCGTTCTTAATAGGTATTCGAATATTATTCTTCAAAAATTCTCCAAAAATCTTTAATCAAGCAAAAGAATTTATAAAGAATAAAATGCTTCTTTTCATTCATCCCTTTCTTTCTTTTCTTTTCTTTTCTTTTTTCTCTCTCTTTTCGTTTTTCCTTTTTTTTTTCTTTCTTCTCTTTTTCTTTCCTCTGCTCTTTCTTTTTTTTTTTTTTGCCTTCCCTTGTTTTCAGGGCCAAAACACTCCTTATATAGGGATACGTCTTAAAACACTAGTTATAAATTGATTCCCAAAAGACTTCTATTTCCTTAAAACATTATTAAAATTATTTTAGGAGAATTTCAAACCAATTAGGACTCAATTTATCTGGAAAATTCGATAATTAGCGAAAGAGGTCTAATTCCAACCGAAATTGTGCAATTCCAATCGGAATCAGTGTAATTTCGATCAGAAGTATACAATTTTGATCGGAATTATATAATTTTGATCGGTACTAATGTAATTTTCACCATTTTTTTTAACTTTTAATTATAAAAAGGTCCTTGAAAGAATTTAAGTTTTGCAATTAGGTCCTTAAAAAAGCATTGTAATTTAGTACATGAAAACATTAAATCCTTTCTTTGAAAAATGCACTCAGACCCCTGAAGTTTCAAAGTTTCAAGTATTGAAGACCTATGACATTTTCATCATTGGAGTCTTTTATTGCATCCATAACTCATCATCCCAAAATTGGGTGTCTACAGTTGCCCCCCTTTATCGTTGTTTGCTTAATAAATTGCGACAAAGCAAACTAGCACCCAATTTCTTAATAAAATGCTTCTTTTCTTTCATCCCTTTCTTTCTTTTCTTTTCTTTTTTTTCTTTTTTCTCTCTCTTTTCGTTTTTTCCTTTTTTTTTCTTTCTTCTCTTTTTCTTTCCCCTGCTCTTTATTTTTTTTTTTTTGCCTCCCCCTATTTTCAGAGCCAAAACACTCCTTATATAGGGATACATCTTGAAACCCTAGTTATAAATAATTTTAGAAGAATTTCATACCAATTAGGACTCAAATTTAACTATCCTATGACATTTAATTGAAATTTTGGAATAAGGACATCCTCTTCTTAATTTCTTATGAGGAATAAGAAAAAGGAAAATGAGTTATCTTTTATCCTTATTTAAAGGAGGAGGAACTTGAGAAGATGAAGAAGCTTTGCTAGGTTTTCTTCGAGCCATTAGGAGAGAGTTTTGAAGTAGAATGTGTAGAGAGAAAAGAGTTATTTTGAGATGAAAAACCAATTATGAATAGAGTGGTATTTATAGGCATGAGATTAGGGTTGGAAATTATGTTGAATTTTAATTTTAATTGAATAAGAACCTTAAAATTCATTCCTGATTATGATTGGAGAGTCAAAAAGGTGAAAATTTTGAATTTCCTTACCCTATCAAGAGTAGTATCCCAGTCAGGACATGCTCCTATCCCAATCAGGACATTCAGTCCCAAGTGATGTCCTGATCAAGACATCCATTCAAGATGACTTCTATATAAAACACAGAATTCACTCGATCATGTCCCAATTAGGACATGATTTGGTCCCGCTCGAGACTAGGGTCATTTTTAGAAAACTTTTTGAAATTATTTCAAATTGCTCCATAAAACATTACAATTGAGACCTTTACAAATAAAAAAACTTGCATTATTTAGACAAAATTAATGATTTTTGAAGGAAATAAACGAGTAAATGAGATAGATTCATTTTTAGGAAGGATTTTATTTTACTAAAATAAATAATTAATTTAATGAAAATTTCATAAATTAATTATTAATTTTATAAAATAGGAAGAATAAAATAAATTAAAAAATTCAAATAGACATGTATTATATACCAAAAATAGACAAAAAATAAACTTAAAGTTCTATCAAAATCAAGATAAACTATAACCATCGATCATGCCAATGTCATGTTTAATGAAGTTCAATCTCTCTTCATTGAGAGGTTTTATGAAGATATCAGCAAGTTGATTATTAGTATCAACAAAATCAAGTGTGATATCACCAATTTGAACATGATCATACAAGAAATGATGTCTAATGTTAATATGCTTAGTTATAGAATGTTGGATGGGATTCTTGCTAAGGTTAATAGCACTTGTATTGTCACATTTAATGGGAATGTGATCCATTTTTATACCCTAGTCCATCAATTCTTGTTTTTTCCATAAGACTTATGAACAACAAAGACTTGTTGTAATATATTTAGCTTCTGCAGTGGACAGGGCAACCGAAACTTATTTCTTACTAAACTAAGAAATTAAACATTATCCTAAAAATTGAAAAATTCTAGAAGTGCTCTTTCTATCTAGTAAACTATCAATAAAGTCTGCATCTAAATAACTAATCAAGTCAAATGATGAACTTTTAGGGTACCAACATCCTAAATGCATTATACCACAAAGATATTTAAAAATCCTTTTAATAGCATTCAAATGAGACTCTCTAGGACTTGACTGAAATATAGCACACAACCAAGTAGCAAACATAATATTAGGTCTACTAGCAATTAAATAAAGAAAGGATTTGATCATACCTCTAAATCACTTTTCATCAATTGGTTTGTCATTCCCATCTTTGTTTAGTTTGGTTGTGGTGCTCATTGGAGTTTTGCTTGTTTTAGTTCCATCCATTCCAAACTTCTTGAGAATGTCCCTTGCATATTTTGCTTGATTGATGAAAATCCCATCTTTACATTGCTTGATTTGAAGTCTAAGAAAGAAGTTAATTTCTCCTATCATACTCATCTCAAATTCTCCTTGCATTAGCTTAGAGAATTCCTCAGACAAATAATTATTAGTAGCACCAAAAATGATATCATCAGCATATATTTGCACAATTAATAAATCATTTTTGGATTTCTTTATAAAAAGAGTTGTATCAACTTTTCCTTTAGAGAAGCCTTTCTCTAGTAAAAAGTTACTCAATCTTTCATACCAAGCTCTTGGAGCTTGTTTCAATCCATATAAAGCTTTTAAAATCAAAATAATTATTGATTTGGAGAATCAAATTTTTTAAAACCTAGAGGTTGTTCAACATATACCTCTTCTTTAATAAAATTATTTAAAAATGAACTTTTAACATCCATTTGATAAATTTAAAAATCCATTAATGATGTAAATGCAAGTAGCATTCTAATAACTTCTAACCTTGTAATGAGGGCAAAGGTTTCATCATAATCAATGCCTTCCTCTTGATTATAACCTTTAGCTACTAGTCTAGCTTTATTCCTAGTTATGATACCTTGTTCATTCATCTTATTTCTAAATACCCATTTAGTACCTATAATAGGATGATATTTAAGTCTACGAACCAAGGTCCAAACCTTATTTCTCTCAAATTAATTTAACTCTTCTTGTATAGCAGGGACCCAAAATTCATGACATAAAGCATCATCAACATTTTTAGTTACAATTTGAGAAATGAAGGCTAGATTAAAAATAGACTTAAGTTTAGATCTAGTAGTTACCCATTTTATAGTATATGATGAGGTCTTATGGATGAGCTTTCTTGAATTATCAATCCTTTGAAAGTTCATCCTTCATAGTAGGTTGAGATGACTCCTTATTGTCCTCCTTGCTTGAACCTTCAAGTTCCAAAGGTTTACTAGCATTTTCTTCTTGAGTTTTTATAATCTCATTGTCACCTATAAGATCATCAACACTACAAACATCCTTTCTAGGATCAAGTGAGTTTGATTCATCAAATACAACATGCATTGACTCTTCAACTACTAGAGTTCTCTTATTAAAGACTTTATATGGTTTACTAGAAATAGAATAGCCTAGGAAAATTACTTCATCGGCTTTGGAATCAAATTTTCCAAGATTTTCCTTGGTGTTCAATATAAAGCACTTGTATCCAAATACTTTTAGATATGAGATTTGGATTTTTCTATTGTTCCATAACTCATAAGATGTTTTGTTTAAAATTAGTCTTTTGAAAACTCGATTTGAAATATAACAAGATGTGTTGATGGCTTTTGCTCAAAAGTATAGAGGTAATTTATAGTCATAAGGCATTATTCTAGCCATTTCCATAAGAGTTTTATTTTTCCTTTCAACTACCCTATTTTATTGAGTTATAGGAGATGAAAATGTATGAGAAATACCATTTTCATTATAATAGTTTTTAAAAAATTCATTTTTAAATTTGGTTCCATGATACCTTTTTCTTTTTGAACTCTTTTAGCAAAATTTTTAAAAGTTTTAAAAGCATCATTCTTATGAGCAAGAAAACACACCCAAGTAAATCTAGAGTAGTCATCAACCAATACTTATGCATAGTGCATACCATCAAGACTAGCAACTCTAGTTGGTCCAAATAAATCCATATGTATAAGTTCAAGTGGTCTAAAAGTAGGCACTACATTTTTTAGCTTAAATGAGAACTTGGATTGTTTTCCTTTTTTACAAGCATCACAAGGTTTATCCTTAGTGAATTCAAGCTTAAGTAAACCAATCACAAGTTCATGTTAATAAAGATCATTTAAAAGCTCAAAATTTGCATGTCCTAACCTTCCATGTCATGTCCATGTGTCATGGGAAATAGACATTAAGCATTTGATGTCTTTGTTATCAATTTTATTCAAATCAATGACATAGACATTGTCTACTCTTTCATTGCTAAAAATAACTTTATTTTCATCAAGACTACTAACAAAGCAATTTTTAGGATAGAAAATTACCTTATTTCCCATATCACATAATTGACTTGTACTAAGCAAATTATGTTTAAGACCATCAACAAACAACACATGATGTATGGATAAGGATTAAGGATTACCTATTTCTCCAATGCTAATAATTTTTCCTTTTGCATCATCTCCAAATGTAACATGTCCTCCATCCTTAGCATCAAGTTTGTTGAATTGTTCCTTGTCTTATACCATGTGCCTTGAACATCCACTATCGAGATACCACTTGCTTTTTATTCTCGTGGATTTCAAGCACACATACACAAAACAATTTAAGTGTTCTTTTGAACCCAAAACTTTCTTGGTCCAGGTTGGTTAGTTTTGAGATAGTTCAAAGGAAGTAAATTCATGTGTAATCTTTTATAGAAGCACACATTATTAGTATGCCCTTTGATTTGATCATGCAATATGAGCATACAATATTTTCAAATTTATTCCTCTTAGGATGAAATACTTTCCTAGTATGTGCAACATGCCTTTGGTGTTATGTGTATCTCCTATTATTTTGTGTCATTATATGAGTCAAACATTTACAATGACAATTTGTATTTTAGTAAGTTTATGCAACATGTTTATATGCATTGTGTTATATATCATGCCTACTATAATTGTATTTAGTGTACATATAAGCATATTTGGATTGAGGTGCTCTAGTTTGAGCCTTACCTCTTTGTGTTAATAAAGGATGGGTCTTATGAGAGTTTCCCTTGTTATTTAACACATGAGATCTTTTAGCTTTGAAAGCTTTAGTCTCATTTGATTTGGAGGTTGAAGGAGTGAAATCATGTGAAACTTTTACAAAATTAATATATGATAAAGATGATGAAGACATTACATTTTTATATCCAATTCCATAGGTATCTCCATGAAATTTTTGAGATTTAAGAAGACTATCTAAAATTTATTTTCCTCTCTTAAATTTAGTAATGGAATTTTTTAATACTATGATTTCCTTAAAAAGCTTATGATTTTCATCATTTACTTTCTTAAGTTAATCTTCCAAAGAATTAGAAGATTTTGCATTATTAACAAGTTTTTCATTTGTTTCAACAAATTTAGCAAAATTATTTTTTAAACTTTCTAATTCTTTAGTCAAGCTACCTAACTCATGCTTATAATGTTTCTTCTTAGACAATAAGCTTTTGCATTTAACTAACAATATGCTCACAATAAAGCTCTCATCATCATCGTCATCATCATCATCATCATCATCATCATAATCATCATAATTATCAAAAGAAGAATAAGAAGTAAATGGTACCTCATTTTCATTTTCAAGATCCATGAAGCAAAGATTAGTCACTTCTTGTTGTTCCTCTTCTTCTTCGGATTCGAAGGAATCATTCCAAGTAGCTTTGAATGCTTTCTTTTTATCTTTTGCTCCTTTATGATTACGGATCAAATTATAATACCCTAGTCCTTAAGACTTAGTATAGACCAAGAACGGTGTCAAACACTCAGGAATTTGGAGTAATCTTGTATTAATCAGATAGATACTTAGATTTATATGTAAATTAATATTAAATAATAGTAGTCACAATCAACAAATAAAGAAATCTAATTTACTAAATAATTATCAAGAAAACTATAAGAATTATAAGAAACTATTAAGAATACTTGCATATGAGAAATTACAATTCAAAATTAAATAAGAACTTTAAGCATAAATAGTATATAATGCATGATTGGAAATTAGTTTATAATCTTCACAAGCAACTATCATTTTCAATCAAAGGTATCTCCTCCTAGTGCCTACACATACTGTTGTATCATTATAGGGATAAGAGAAAACCAATATAGATAGCATACTAATTATATTTCCTTTAAGACGAAACCCTTGTGTCCAAGTGATTTGCAATACTTAAGTAACTTCCATCACTTCCCACCAAATTTTCCCAACTATCATTGTGAACAAATTGATTAACATGTTATATATAATGGCCAAGCACACATAGCACCTTTTTCTCTAATTGAAACTAGATCATAAACAAAGTACTTTAGAAATATTATTCTTAATATTAATTCATCATTGCAATTCTCATACAATGACTTAGCCTAGATACATAATCAAAGAGCAAAAAAAGAAAACCAAATTCAATATAGAAAAAGAGAGAAAGAGAGAAAGGATTGAATATATAAAACTCCTTTCTATGTCTTCTAAAGGATACTTGATGTAGGATGTTCTTCTCTTATTCTTGACCTTGCCTTCTTCAAGTGTTTCTTACAATAATGACTCCTAATACAAATGATAATTGTTCTATCTCTAAAACACTATAACTTCTATATGTCTACCTTTTATGTCTACATATTATGGTTTAGATCAGAAATGGTGTATATATAGACTTCAGAAGTGGCTAGAAGTGACTAGAACTTGTTTAGAATTGGAAAGGCACCACTTGACATGAAAAGTCACTCTCCTTTGCAAATATTGTAGCTTTAAGGGCATTTTTGTCCATCCAGATGACTTTAACTCTAGAAAGTTCTTTCATGAAAGTTGTAGGTCATTCTATTATATTTCTAAAAAAACTTGAATCATCTAATTTGGATGTCTGTAGACAAAGTGATGACCAAAATATGAAAACTACTCAAATTGAAAAGTTATAACTCTTTGTCAAGGCATCACTGTGCTGACTCATCACAAAGTCTCTCTGTTATGAGTCATGCCTATGGTGACGACTCGTGCCTCTTCTCAAGGATCCAAGCTTGACTTCTTTTTCTTTCCAACTTGTTCTAATCAACTCCAAGTGTCTTCTAAGCATCATTTGAGCATAGAATATGTATAAAACCTACATAATGAATCATAAAAATAAAACAAGTAAAAACAACAATTTCATAACCAAATAAACACACAAAACATAATGAAATTAAATGAAAATAAACCTTAACTAACCTAAATAACTATGCACATTTACATTATATCACCTTGTTCTTGAATTTGAGTTTGGGGGACTCACATCTAATATGTCCCAGTTTCTTGCATTCATAGCAAGTAACTTTTTTTATTTTCTTCTTTCCATCTCCTTCAAACTTCTTGTTGAAGTCCCTTATTTTTTAAAAGTTTTTCTTTCTTAAAACTTCTTGAAGTTTCTAGTGAGCAAGGCAATATCAACATCTTTATCACTAGAATCTTTGATGCTTTCCCCCTTACTATTTTCTTGAATAGCTTTTAGAGCTATACTCTTTTTCTTTTCTTCTTTCTCTTCTTATGCTTCACAACTTTGCTTAATGTTGAGCTCATGTGCCAAGAGCTTACTAATGAGCACATCAGTTGATAAATTAGAGAGGTCTTAAGCTTTCTCAACTGAAGTAACTTGAGATTCTCAATCCTTCGTAGGTAGGATTCTTAAAATCTTGTTGTTTATCTCTTCCATGGAGAAATATTTTTTAAGTTTCTTAAGGGTTATGAGGAGAGCATTGAGACTGTTTGTCATCTACATGATTAATTCCTAAGGCTTCATTTTGAGGAGTTCATATTCATACATATGAAGTTGAACCTTTTTGCTTCTTACTTGAATGTTTCCTTCATAGTGGTCTTCTTAGGTCTCTCACATTTCTTTAGCTAAAATGCAATGTTGAAGTTTGTCTCCTTCTTCTCTTGTCATTCAAGAGACTAGAGTAACATAGCTTTTTTATTTTTATGATTTTCTTCCTTTTGATCAATACTCCATTGTCTTCTTACAAAAGTACTTGCCACACCATCAATGATAATTATAGGTGGTTCTCATCCTCTAAGGAAAATATCCTAAAGTTTGATGGAATCACAATCAAGATATAATTCCATTTTGAATTTCTAATGAGGATAGTAACTACTATCAAAGAATGGTCTAAGAGAAGAGATGTTTTGTGATTCACTCCCCATAATCTTGTATTCTAGTAATGAAGTACCTAGAATTCAAGCTTTTATACCAATTAAAAGAGTCTTAGAGTATGGTGAATAGAACTATTGAATAATAATGAGAAATTAAAAGAATTCTTTACAAGAATTGAAAGAATATTAAGAAGGAAGAATGAAGAATACAAATATTTAAGGAGTTCGGATTCAACAACAATCCAATGTCTCCACCTAACTTATCCCCATGTTAGGATTTTCAATCACTCACAATCTTATTCATAAGATTAAGATTACATAAAAGTTTTATGGCTCACTCTTACAACCTTATAACTTGAGTTTTCTAGGCTCACTCAAAAAATTGAATTACAAATGTTTTCAAAGATCTCACTAAAACCGAAATCCCAAGTGTTTTTATGGCTAAACACTTAAACCAATTCCTTTAAAATAGAATCTCAATTCCTATTTTCAAATCCCAAAAAATAGAAAAATAAGAATGTCTATTCTAAACACTCACCAACTCTCACAAGATTTTATACAAAGAAATGAATTTTAAAAGAGCTTAGAGAGCTTAATTGAATGCTTAAATGTATAAAATGAATGGGCAAGTTTCTTAACCTTAAAATAATTTTTAGAGTTTATATTTATACTTAAACAATCCAATTATAGCTATTGGAACCAATAATTTTATTCCCATTATTATCCAAGTCCATTTGAATGAAAATCTGAACTTTTGAGCTGCATTTTGTCAGGCCCTGATCTAGATATCATCAGTCCAAGTAGGGACTAGTACCTAATAGTTGTTATAAGTTATTGTGTTTAAAATGCTACCTTGATTCTGATCAGGATTGCCATGTCCCGATCAGGACACTCAATCGGGATAAATTCTACCCCTTTTGTCAAATTTTGCTCACTTTAGTCCCTCTCGGGACAAGTTTGGTCTCAATCGAGACTTCAACCAAAATTGTAGCTTTTTATGCAATTTAATCCCTGTGATGAGTCCAATCGATATAGTACTTGAAATGGCTTTCCGAAATTATTTTTCTTCGATATTTCATTATTATTTTGACTTCCAAATTATTCCTAACTTATACACACTTAAAGCAAATACATTGGTTGCTTAAAATTAAGTTTGTTAAGATCACAGTCAAGATTGCTTAACTTTCTAAGGTCAACATTAGGCCCATTTCTTTAGAATTAAAAAAGTAGACTTAGTTCACTATTTTAATTAAAATGTAGGCCCACCTTTAGTTCCATTTCACTTGTAAATAAAATATAGACTTAGCTAACCTAATTAAAATTAGCATAGTTTAGACTAATTTAGGGACGTCTCGTTATATGAACATATTGTTTATGTGCTTTTTCATAACTAGTTGCCTTAGAGTTAGATGAATGCTAAATTTAGATTCATATGAGATTGCATGTAAATAGGGAATAATTTAGTAATTAATAAGGTAATTCTAAATGAACATAAGACTAAGAGAAGTTGGTATTTTGTATCTAAAATCTTCTGGTGATGGTGCTAACTTTATTTCAAAGAATCAAGTTACCACCACCTTCGAATTATCCTAGTTATTACCCACCTCAGGTGGCGACTCCTCATCTTTATGCTATGTCTTTATGATATAGTAGAGTGTTCTCTAGAGCCCTGAGCTTAAACAGTGTCACAATTACTAAAATCTTGGATGTGCGAGTCTACAACATTACTCTGGAAGTAATAGCCTAGTGGTTATTACTATTTTGAGATTGCCTACACAAATTACTCTTACTTTGGATTGATAATTGAGAATATTTGAGCAGTGGCTTCTTCCTTTAGTAGTTTTGATTTTTAATTATATTCCTTGTCTTCAAACAACATAGCTCGCATTTTTCTTATTAGGAAAATCTTACTAAAATCTTGGACGTGCGAGTCTACAACATTACTCTGGAAGTAATAGCCTAGTGGTTATTACTATTTTGAGATTGCCTACACAAATTACTCTTACTTTGGACTGATAATTGAGAATATTTGAGCAGTGGCTTCTTCCTTTCGTAGTTTTGATTTTTAATTATATTCCTGGTCTTCAAACAACATAGCTCGCATTTTTCTTATTAGGAAAATCTTTAAATTAGATTAAAACCCTAGAACCCAATCTCATGTTAAATCAATAGAAACCATAACATAATAATGAAAGTAGAAGTGTTCCTAAATCCATAATCACCTTAGAGGCGTATGGCTGGCCTTATAAGTCAATACATTTTCCAAGAGAACACCTTTAGGTTTTCTCTTTATATTCTCTTTAACGATGGGATTTAAAAAGAAGCAAGATGTAATAATTAAGATGTATGACCTAGGGACCATGACCACCTATATATAGATAACTTCCCTGTTATCTTTTGGTATTTCTATTTCACCCTAGCATTGAAATAGAAATTACCCATTAGTTTCTACACATTAAAGGCCATACACCATTAAGATACATTAAAGCCCAAATTATCTAAATCTAAATGATCACTTTTAAATGGGCTCACCTTATATGAAAACCTGCAATACATAATTATTTACATATAAGCCTAATATTGGATTAAGGATCCAACAATCTCCCACTTGGACTATATGTGTAACCTTAAAATTATGTATTACAAAAATTACCATATGAGCTCAACTTTACTGTCATTACCAAAATGCATCTATAACCAATCTGGTCCATCAATCATACCAATATAGGATCAAAGCAGCCTTTGTTACATTTATCGAAACTTGACTTATCAATGGTCATGTATGTCGATATAACTGAATGACATGAATCATGATGTGGATGTATAGCATGGAAATTTCGTGCAATGTGATCCTAACATGCCTATTTCCAACTGGTCCACCTTAAACTTTAGTGAGATCAAACCATACTAAAATCAGAGTGTGAATAAACTAAAAACTTTATTTCTGCAGAAAATAACTTAAATAATCGAAATCCTTAAACTGAAATAACTAAAAAATATCTATATCAAGAGCATCCAAAATAACATACTCCCATTAAAACTAAATATCCTCAAATGACATGACACTCATACGAGTAGTATGCTCATGAAACACTTTGGGTGGCACTCCCTTAGTAAGCAGATTTGTAATCATGGAGTTTGTCCCGATGTGTTCTATAGACAACTATCAACTCTTAATTCTTTCCTTAACAATAAGGAACTTAATGTCTATATGCTTTAACTTTGTTAAGATCTTGTTGTTATTGGAATATAAAACTGCTAATTTATTATCACAAAATAACTTGAGTGGCTTGTCAATACTGTCCATTATACATAGTTCTGTGATAAAGTTTTGTAGCCATATTGCATTATTAGATACCTCATAACATGCTATAATTATGCTGCCATAGTAGAAGAGGCTATAAGAGACTGTTTAGTACTCTTCCAAGAGATAGCACCTCCAGCTAGCAAATAGATATAGCCCGATGTAGATTTTATACTATCTTAGCCTCCAACAAAATCAGAGTCAGTATACACAATGATCTCAAGCTTATTTGTCCTCAGAAATGTGAGCATGTAGTCCTTTGTTCTCTATAAGTACTGCAAGACCAGTTTGATTGCTTTTCAATGATCTACTCTTGGATTGCTTAAATATCTGTCCAGTATCCTAGTGATGTATACAATATCTGGATGCATACAAACTTGAGCATACATCAGACTCCCTACTACTGATTGATAAAGAATCTTTTGCATTTATTTTTCCTCAAAATTAATTTTAGGGCATTATTTAAGACTAAACCTATCACCTTTAGCCACAGGGTGTAACTTAGTTTATAATCCTACATGCCATATCTTTTAAGAATCTTTTCAATATAACTCTTTTGTGATAATCCAAGAACACCTCAAGAGCGATCTTGGTGTATTTGGATGCCTAACACAAAAAAGGCATTACTAAAATCTTTCTTCTTAAGGTTCTTAGCTAGAAAGCTCTTGGTTTCATGCAATAAGCCTATATCATTGCTAGGAAGCAAAATGTCATCGATATATAAAACTAGAAAAGTATACTTACTCCCACAGAACCTATAGTATATACAATTATCAACCAAATTCACCTTAAAACCAAATGAGATTATCACTTGATGAAATTTGAAATGCCATTGTTGAGATGCCTACTTAAGTCCATAGATGGATTTCTTAGGTTTGCAAACTATTTGCTTTGGGTCTCCAAACACAAAGTTTTTTTATTGCATCATGTAAATCATCTCATCAATGTTTCCATTGAGAAACATTGTCTTTATATCCATTTAATGTAACTCAAGATCAAAATATGTCACTAATGCCATTACAATCCTAAAAGAGTCTTTCAAAGAAACTAGAGAGAAAGTCTCTTTATAATCAATGTCTTCTTTATATGTAATCCCTTTTGTAATAAGATGTGCCTTATACCTCTCCACATTGCCTTTCAAATCCCTCTTAGTTTTAAAAATCCATTTGCAACCAATGGGCTTCGCACCTTCTGGCAATGGGACAAGATCCCATACATCATTGTCTTTTATGGACTTTATCTCCACATTGATGGCATTAATCCACTTTTGAGAATTAAAATGTTCCATTGCTTAATGAAAGTTGATTAGATCATCTTCCATCACTCCAATGTTAACCTTATGTTCTTAAAGAAATACAATATAGTCATTTAGTATTGCACTTTTTCTTTCTCTATGGATCTCCTTAATGGCATAGGTTCTTAAGGGGGTAGAGTTTGTTCTTCTAGAATAATTTCTTAAACGGGAGGTTCTCCAATATTATCTTGGTGTGTTATGTCTTGAACAAAGTCAGGAATAGAATTTTAACTAATGCCAATAGCACCTATGGGAATTTTAATATATTCCTCTTCAAAGATGAAGTCTCTAACTTCATCTCCCCCCCACAAACTCAACACCCTCAAAGAATCGGGCATTTCCTAACTCAAAAATTAACCTAGTTGTGGGATCATAAAAATTATACCCTCTGTCTCTTTCATAGTATCCAATAAAATAGCAACTAATTGTCCTTGAGTCCATTTTCTTTTCATTGGGCTTATAAGGCTTTGCTCAGCTAGACATCCCCAAACATGCAGGTGCTTTAAACCAAGCCTTTTGATAGTCCAAAGCTTGTAAGGGATTTTGGTAGTTACTCTTATTGGAAGCCTGTTAAGGATATATGCTACAATCTTAAGTGCTTCTCCCCAAAGTGATTCTAGTAAGGTAGAATGAGAAATCGTACTCCTTACCATGTCTTTAAGCGTCTTGTTTCATATTTCAACAACACCATTCATAATGGGTGAACCCAGCATAGTGTGCTATCGAATGATACCACATTACTCTAAGAATTTAGCAAATGGTCCTAGACGTTGTTCACCTGAACCATCATATCTACCATAGTATTCACCATCACGGTTAGATCTAACGCTTTTAATCATTTTGTTGAGTTGATTTTCAACCTCAGCTTTGTAGCTTTTAAACACATCCAGTGATTATGACTTTTCATTAATGAAATATATGTAGCCATATATAGAAAAATCATCTATGAATGTCATAAATATTATTGATAATTCTAAGTAGCTATAGAGAATGGCCCACAAATATCTGTATGTATAAGTTCTAAAACATTTAAAGTCCTGTTGGCTTCAAATCTCCTTTTATTGGTTTATTTCCACTTAATACAGTTAACACATAAATCAAAATTTGTAAATTCTAAAGGGTTGAGAATTTCATCTGACACAAGTCTCTCTATTCTCCGTTTGGAGATATGACATAATCTCTTGTCATAATCGATTAATTTTCTCTTTACACCTCATGTTCCAGCTTGTAGGCTTTCCTTAAATAAGGCATTGGTATAAAGCGAATAAAGATTATCATAACCTAATAAAGAACCGAAACCAACCAAATTTGAATCATGAAACAAACTAAATTTTTCATTCCCACATAGATAAGAATAACTTGATTTGTTCAAATCGGAAATGGAAATCAAATTCCATCTAAAAGATGGTACAATAAATGTCTCATCAAGATCCAAATAAGATTTGATCTTTAACAATAATTTAAATTTCCATATTGCCTCAACTTCAACCTTCTTGTCATCGCCTACATAGATGTATCTTTCAACATCATTTGGCTTTCACCAATTTAGGCAACCCTGTATAGACACACTAATGCAAGTTGTCACACCAGAATCTAGCCACCAAGTGTGTCTAGGCACCGAAGTTAAATTAACCTCATAACAAACCAAATTAAAAAGCATGCCTTTGTAATGCTTCCTTTTATGCTCTTCAACTCCACAAAAGAAACAATTGTTACTCTTTTATTCATTAGGTTTCTTTTGTTTTTTTTTTTTTTTGAAGCGTTGTATCTACAACATCTTTATCCTTTATCCTTTTGGACATTATGCTCATAAAATTTTCCAGAATGGCCTTCATGATTGCATGACTCTGAGAACAATTAAGAAGTTCCCTTGTCATGACCTAAAGTTAGTGCCATTAAGTATAGAAATGCAATTGATACTAGTAGGAGTATTCATAACTGAACAGAGAATAACAAACAACCAAAACAAGCTCACATAAGTTCCAAAAAAAAATCAATAATAAATTCAAATAAAGGTAAATTTCATCTCAAGATATCGAGCACTCCATTAATATTTTGTCTTTGGATAATAATATTAACTTGTAAATGATATCTTGGCATAGTAATCAAACATTGATAATAAGAACATGTCGAACAATAAATCTTCCTTTGGGCCGATTTATTATCCACAAGAAAAACTAAATAATCATCATATGTTTATTACTACAAATGAACATGCAATTTTGTTAAATACTAACCTTCCTTTGGACCAATCAATACTCACATAAGTTACACACACAACATTTTATATTTTAAAATAAATTAATCTCAATAAGAAAGGTCACTTTAACGAGATGTTTCAATTAATTTATCTTAAAATATATATAATCATACCAAAATTTAAATTTAAAATTGTATCCAAAGTTCCTTGATTGCTTTAAAAAAGTTCTTTAATTAATTTAAAAAGAAATTTTTTTAATTGCATTACTGCAAATTTTTTAAAAAAAAAAAAATCAACTAAAATTGTGTACATATAAATAAATATAGCTACACCCGTAACCTAAAGAATACAAAACTACAAGCTGAATTCTAATCAAAAAGTTGTACCCATTAGTAACAAAAGCACACATATTCGCAAATCAAGGAAACAGAATTGCAAAACGTGCCCATTATCAAACATTTTCAAACCAAAAGAAAATTACAATCATAAATATATTAATATATGCATACACGGTCCCGAAAACGAGAAGATACCCATGGCAACTTTTCAAATGGCAACTGTTTATATACATGTAACATCACAAATGAAAAACAAACAAATTCTAAACCAAAGTTGAAAAGACTAGCCATTAAATAATTTATGTGCATATATATATATATATATATATATATATATATATACTTAACAAATCATATTCAGCAAACTTTTTTCTGAAAAATGTGCACCATGAGAACTAGAGCTGTACCCATTTCATGAGTTTCAATTTTATCGATAATTATTATATAATTATGCAATTATATATACAGAGGCTCACCAAAAGATACAATAGGTACATAAGCAGGTCTCGTCCTTTTCACGAACATAATTGCATAATATATACACGTTAATTCGACAACAGGTTATATCTATACACATGGCTGAAAAAAAAATTGTACATATGTATACATATATATAACAAACGGTATTCCACAAATATATAACACCATTGAATTAAAACTGTCACATGATTTAACAAAATCATAAAATCATGTGTATTCAAGACTTAATTCCATCAAATAAACAACAAATATTTCTAATGATTTAACATGAGTAGCTCTGATAACATTAGTTGGGAAAATCTCCAAATTAGATTAAAATTCTAGAATCTAATCTCATATTAAATCAATAAAAATCATAACATAATAGTGAAAGCAGAAATATACCTGAATTCATAAATTAATTACCTTAAAAACATACGACTAGCTTTTTAGGTTAATATGTTTTCCAAGAGAACGTTTTTAGGTTTTCTCTCTATATTCTCTCTAATAATGAGATTTAAAAAAAAAAGTAAAATGTAAAAATTAAGATGTATAATGTAGGGACCATGACCACCTATATATAGATAACTTTCATACTATCTTTTGGTATTTCTATTTCAACCCATCATTGAAATAGAAATTATTCATTAGTCTGTACACATTAAAATTCTCACACCCTTTAGATACATTAAATCTCAAATGATCCAAATCTGAATTATCACTTTTAAATGGACTCACCTTATATGATAGCTTACAATACATAATTATTTACATATAAGCCCAATGTTGGATTAAGGAACATTTCTTTCTATTTATCTTCAGAGAAGGAGGTCTAGATGAATTCAGCCCCTTCATCTGTGATGGTTCTTGTTTTAGCTGACTTTCCTCGTTGAGTTTTGTTTTCATGGAAGCTTTATTCTAAAAACAAAAATTGAGTAATAAGAATGGTGATTAACATTTTTTTTTTAATTTAGATGATGGGAATGGCAATGAAAGAAATAATACAGAAAATGCCAATTTTTTTTAATTTGAGAGACAATATAACGTTAAAAAAAAATCTCACTTATCTAGCTGGTAAACCAAAAACCTGGTTGTATTTCTTAAGTGTTTTAATCAATGGCTATAAACAACTTATATGAATCTAACGGCTATAAAGAATAGTGGCGTGGTCTCATCATGGCGCCATAGCAAGAGTTATGCATAATTGACACTATTGGGAGAAATTTTATAATGATTCTATATATTTAATAAGTTTGAAAGCCAAATCAATGATATCAAACCATTTAGGGTTTGTCCATACAACTGGAAGCAAACACTATATTACAATGTGAAATCATATACTATACTTGCATAGAATTCAAAGGGATAAAAGGCTTGCAGTGAGCCTGGAGAGCTAGTTATCACTAACTACACTCAATGGGCATGGACATGGTGGAGCGACAACTTGAATGATTCCTTCAAGCATTAAGACTACCACCTTCATAGTTGGTCTTAAAGTGGGGTCTTCCTAAATTCACCAAATTGCAACCATCAAAAATGTCTCGGCCTTCTTCACATCATCCCTGGCCTTCTCATCATTTTCAATGAGAGCATCTATTTTTCCTTTTACATAAAAATCATAAGCCCAATCAATTAGAATTGCTCTCTCTCCTCTTGTTTCTGAATCAACACTTCTTCAGTAATAGATAATCTCCAGCAGCAAGACACTAAAACTATACACATCCATCTCTACTGTAACTTGAATATTCTTGAACTGCTTTAGTGCTATATACACTTTAGTTCTCCAATCAGCAATAAACGTTTGACCCTGATCCAGTAACAAAAGCTTTACTAATCCGAAATCAGTAATTTTGGCATCATAATACTCGTTGAGCAGAATGTTTTAAGGCTTTATGTCACAATGGATGATTTGAGTGTTGTACTCTTCGTGTAAGTATACAAGTCCTCTTGCACACATGCTATCTGAGTTCTCTGATTCTAGCTGAGCTTTATTTCTCTAAAAATGAAGTTTGCTAACGTTCTATTGCTCTAGAACTCATACACCAATATTTTTTCTAGTCTCTCATCATAAAATCCTAGAAGCTAGACCAGGTTCTTATGGTGTGTTTGGCCGATCACATTAACTTCTGTCTTGAATTCTTTGTCACCATCTGCTACTACTCTATCCAATTTCTTAACTGTAATAGGAACTTTGCTGCCCATTTCTATTTTCCCTTTTTTTACAATGCCAAAAGATCCCCTTCCTATCTCTTCCTTAAAGCATGTTGTTGCTTCGACAAGCTCTTTATAGCTAAAATAGTGCAAATTGGATTTTTCACCTTGAAGAATCCTAGTAGACTTCTTGTGGTAGAAGAAGAAAAAGCAAAAACTCACCAACCTAACTAAAATTATGTGGGCAAGCACAGAGCTATCTAAAAGCATAAAAGTCACAAGCACCAAAGTGTCTAGGTTTTTCCTTGAATAACGGAATGGAGTACCTTTTCTCACTTTTATAAATGTCATCCTATTAACTTTCATATCTTGCCTTCCATTTGAGTGACAACTTCTTCTTCCAACAAGTTTGTGTTAGACATTTTCAAAATAGTCACATATAGTCATATCTTTTAATAAAAAGACATGACTATTGCTAAGAAACATGTATACTTATTCAAATAGACATGTTTATTATCAAATTGTAACCACTTATTCATCTTATATAAATAGAGAGTTAGTTTTCTGCAAAAATTAATTCTCTATCAAAAATCAATTATATAAAAAATACTATTATAAACACCTTAGCTTTATTATATCCTAGAGGCAAATTGTACACTACAAATATTATCTTTAGGAAAGTAGGATTCATACACGCCTTAAAGCAAATTTTTCATGATTCTTGTTACAATTCTCTAACAATCTAAAGGCAATATTTCTCTTATAGAAATCTTCATCCATGGAAATACTCAAAGAATTAACAACTAGTATAGTGAAATTAGATCATTTTGATGGTGAAAATTTTATGAGATGGCAAAAGAAAGTGCATTTTCTATTAGTTTGTCTACAAGTAGTATATGTTTTAAACACATCAAGGTCAAAAAGTGGCATCTACAACTATGTGCCTATTGCAAAAGAACTTTAGGAGCGATTGGAGAGTAAGTACATGCAAGAGGATGCCACAACTAAGAAATTCATTGTCTCTCGTTTTAATAATTATAAAATGAATAATTCTAGGCCAGTTATGGAACAATTTCATGAGTTAGAAAGAATTTTTAATAATTTTACACAGCATAATATGTATATGGATGAGTCTATCATTGTGTCTAATATTTTTGAAAAATTACCACCTTCATGTAAAGATTTTAAAAGAAATTTAAAACATGAGAAAGAAGATATTTCTCTTAAGTAACTTGCTAATAGCCTTCATATAGAAGAAGAAATTCATGAGGAAATGCGAATTTAAGATGAGACTAAAGAGCATTCTGCTCATATCTCTAAAGTTCATGTAATGGAAGAAGGATAGCCCTTTAAAATTTTAAACAAGAGGATAATTCAATATAAAAATACCCAAAATTTTAAAACTAAAAAGAAGAAAAAGGGTAGTTATTATTTTTGTGGCAAAGAAGGACATTATAAGTCTGAATGTCGATACTTCAAGAAAAATAAGAGAAGATGAATAATAAAGGATCTTCTTCTAATGTTGCAAATGAAAATTTAGTTACAATGATTTCTGAAATCAATCTTCTTAAAAATCATGATATGGTTTAGTGGATAGATTCGGGTGCAACCAATCATGTGTGTAAAGACATTGCTTTGTTCAAAAATATAGAGCAAGTTGCTGATGGTATTATTTTGTACATGGAAAATGCTACTTCAACACCTATTTTAGGTGTTGGTAATGTAGAACTAGAGTTTACATTTGGTAGGAAATTAATTTTAAGATATGTGTATTATTTACTATAAGTTAGAAAGAAATTAGTTTCGGATAGCATTTTGAACAAGTTTGGTCTTAAACTTGTATTTGAGGCTAAAAAGTTTATGTTATCTAAAGGGGGTATATTTGTGGAAAAAGGTTATTTATGTAATGGTATGTTTAAACTCAATATACACATTAATAACAATAGGAGTAGTGATTCTACCTATATTGTTGATTCTCCTTATTTATGGCATAATAGGTTAGGTCATGTTAATTTTAAAATAATTAGAGACATGGTTAAACTTTATTTAATTCCTTATATTGATCAAAACCATAAAAAATGCACTACTTGTATATTAACAAAAACAACTAGAGATACTTTTCCAAAAATTGAAAGAACATCAAATGTATTAGATTTAATATATAGTGATGTGTGTGATATGCATAACACTCCTTCCTTAGGTGGAAAGAAATATTTTGTCAATGATTTTAGTATATTTTGTTATGTGTATTTGCTATATTCTAAAGATGAAGTAATTGAAAATTTTAAAATCTATAAAAATGAAGTTGAATTGCATTGCGAGACATTTATAAAATGTCTAAGATCTGATAAGGAAGGAGAGTACTATAATCCTTCATATTTTGAGTCCAAAAGGATAGTTCATGAAATTACTGCCCCATATACACCATAAAAAAATGGTGTAGTAGAAAGGAAAAATCGAGTGCTAACTGAAATGGTAAATGCCATGATGTCTAATTCTAGTTTGAGCCAAGGATTTTTGGGTGAATTAATGCTTATAACATGTCACATTTTGAACAGAGTTCTTAATAAAAGGAGCAATACAAACCCATATGAATTCTGGGATAAAAGGAAACCAAACTTGAATTATTTTAAAGTTTAAGGATGTCATGCTATAGTAAAAGTACCTGAACCCAAACAGAAAAAGTTGGAAGAAAGGCGAGTTGTATGCACATAATAGCAAGGCATATAGATTTATAGTTATAGAACCTAATGATTCAATACCAATTAATACAGTTATTAAATCAAGAGATGCCATATTTGATGAACAAAGGTTTACGTCGATTCCTAGACTTAAAGATAAATTTCCAGAACAAATCAGTTCAAACTTGGATAAAGGTAAGAAAATCATAGACAATGATGAACAAGAAGTTGTTAAACTTTGAAGGAGTAAAAGAATAAAGAGGAAACCAATAAGAAATGAAGAAGAATTCTTTATAGATTTTATGGAAGGAACAAGAGACTTAATTAGCAATCAAATACCATATTGTTATAATACAGAAAGTGATCCTTAAACATTTGAGGAAGCCATGAAATCACAAGATGTAGCTTTCTGAAAAGAAGCAATTAAGGATGAGATGGACTCGATAATGGGAAATAATTTATAAAAATTGATTGACCTGCCTCCTAGTTCTAAACCAATTAAATGTAAATGGATATTTAAAAAGAAAATGAAAGTCGATGGAACTATTGATAAATTTAAAGCCAAATTAATGGCAAAAGACTTTACACAAAAGCAAGGGATCGACTATTTTGATACATATTCTCCAGTAACTCGAATAGCTACTATAAGAGTGTTAGTAGCATTAGCTTCCATCCATAAAATGGTTATTTATCAAATGGATGTGAAAATAACATTTTTAAGTGGAGATTTGGAAGAAGAGGTTTATATGCAACATCCTGAAGGATTTGTTATTTTTGGACAAGAAAAGAAGGTGTGCAAACTTTTTAATTCTTTGCGTGGACTAAAACAATGGCACTAGAAATTTAACCAAATAGTTCTTGCTAATGGCTTTAAAATTAATCAAGCTAATAAATGTGTTTATAGCAAGTTTTGTGGTGATGATGGTGTCATAATATGTTTTTATGTTGATGACATATTGATTTTTAATATAAACTTGAAACAAGTTGAGGATACCAAAAATTTCTTATCAAACAAATTTTCCATAAAAGATATGAGAGAGGCAAATGTTATTATTGGGATTAAGATCTTGAGAGACAAAGATGGCATAACTCTTACTCAATCTCATTATATTAGGAAAGTTCTCAAGAAGTTCAATCATTCAAATTGTAATTATGCCTCTACTCCCTTTGATCCCAACATCAAGTTAATAAAAAATGAGGGAGAACCACTATCACAGTTAGAAGATGCCCAAAGTGATAAGTTGTCTTATGTATGCCATGACATGTACAAGACCTGATATAGCTTTTACAGTTGGAAAGCTAAGTAGGTACATGAGTAATTCAAGTAACTTGAATTGGCATGCTATCAATAGAGCATTAAAGTACTTAAAGAAAACTATGAGTTATGGTATAATCTATAATGGCTATCCTTCGGTATTAAAAGGATATTCAAATGCAAGTTGGATTACTGATCGTGAAGATCATACTAGCACTAGTGGATGGGTGTTTATGCTTAGAGGTGGTGCAATATCTTGGGGTTCCAAAAAACAAACATGCATAACAAACTCTACTATGGCTTTTGAATTTATAGCATTAACTTCCGCAAGTAAAGAAGTAGAATGACTACGTGATTTGCTATATAAAATACCGATATGGCCAAAGCCAATTACACCAATATCTATTCATTGTGATAGTGAAGCAACACTATCAAGAGCTTATAATCATGTATATAATGGAAAGTTAAGACATTGGACTTAAACATAGTTATGTTAGAGATTTAATCTCTAATGGTGTGATCATAATAGATTATATGTTAATCCACTAACAAAGGCATTGCCAAGAGACATAGTAAATAAAATGTCAAAAGGGATGGGTCTTAAGTCCATTTTGTCAAATAACCATTAATGGAACCTTAACTATAACACTTGGTATTACGCCAAGTCTCAAATTCAAAGAGTCAAAGTACATCAATAGAGTAATTGCAAGCACTATGTTAAATTTCTATTACATCCCGAGGTTAATAGTGCCTGGAACCTGCAGGAAAAGGAAGGGTGAGTTAAATCTTTTAATGGATCTATGGATGTGTAGTCAAAGTATCAAATTGCGAGGGTACTTCTAATTGATCCACCTATATAAGTGTGAAGTGTGGCCGCTTTAAGAAGTTTAAGGGCTTGACTATATGCACTTATGAAGGATACAGACACAAGGCCTTTAATATGTTATTTATATATGTGTAATTGTAATGGGGTATTAAATTATGTGTGTGGAATGTTTCTACAACTTTTCAATAAAAATAATTGGTTCAAAGTTTAATCTATCATATTATTTAAATTTGTTGTATTGAACTTTTACTAAGTATTGGTTCAAATTATAAGATACTATTATTTATGCACATAATTTACAGAATTGTTGTTAGATAAATGTTTTGGTTATATTTTTAAAATGATGGGGATTGTTAGATATATGGCAAGCAAATATATCAGACTATGGTCCTGATAGTAATTTTGTTATACCATATGGCAAGCAAATAAAGATCTTTTTTCTCAAGCTGGTGAAAACCAAAAGCAAAATCCTCAGAAAGAGAAACCCATGGTTTTGCCCGATCATCACGTGCTGCAAGAGAGTCGCCTACCTGTACATCATTGTCTCTATTTTGAGAGAGCAACGAACATGAAAAAGAAATCATGATGAGGAGGAGTAGAAGGCTAGAAATATCAGCAGGCATTATTGCTAATTATTGTAAGATTGGTTGAGCATATAATATAATCTAGATTATGAAATACTTGAAGGGCTATTATATACAAGAAGAGAGTTCCACAAGAAAAGAGCAAACCATGAACAATGTTGCTTAATTATTTGAAGATTTAACTTTCAGACATTTCATGGAAAGAAAAAAGAAACAAGCATGGGGTGAGTGCCTGACTCAGAGACTTCTCAGCTGCAGGGGGCTGGTCACTCAATTAAACATAAACGTCTTCGAAATAACTGGCCTGAAAGAGATTTCGAGGTGTAAACATGAGGAAACGGTCATAAAAATTATCAATCACCGTGTCAAAAGTTGCAAAGAAAAGCCAAAGCTAACTATTCCTGGGACTATTTTTCCAACCATTAAATGCCAGCACCTGTCTCCGCGCGTCTAGACCAGGTCAAGATTGCAGACCCGATCAGCAATGGAGTGAATCCAAGCTGAAGAGCTCATAAAGAAAATAGATGCAATTCTTCGCTCTCTGAAATGGAGGCAATTCTGCTTCTGCATGATGTTCATGGCATGGAAGATCCTAGACGATACCCTATGGGTTCTGTAACCGCTCTTCCATTTCTATTTCTTTTTTTTTTTTCTTTTTTGGAATAAATGGAGGCAAAGCCTAAAACAGAAGTTACATAATAGTCTTTCTAGAGTAAAACATACCTACTCTATAATGATGAATGCACTAAGAAAGTCGTGGTGGAGTTTGCAAGATTTGGTGAAATCCAATTGGATAAACGCTAGCCAAATTTGCAATTGAGTCTGCAGCAAAATCTGCTTCCCGATAGATACGGGCAATCTCCACTTTCCAGTTCAGAGAAAGTAAACTTCTTATTTCTTGGATCAGGGTTGAAAAACCGTGGCAGCAGGTCTCCTCGTTCTGCAACATCTGGATGGCCACTAAACTGTCTGATTCAACCACCAAATTGGTGATGTTAAGATCAGCAGCAAAATTTTGAATCGTCGTTAAATATTGAAAAAAAATTTTCAAGTCATCTAAAGTTTTAAGCCACAAACTAACATCGTCGCCAAAAATTTTGTTTCTAAAGTTTCAGCGACCATATTGTTTAGACGCAAAATTTAAAATCCGTCGACAAAAATATTTAGCGGCAAAGTGAACAACTTGTCCTTTGAAACAAGTTCTGGTGATGCTTCATTGCTTCTTAAGTTGGTGAATTATGCCGTTAATAGCAAGGCTGATCAGCAGGCCACCGTTGGCATGTATACATGCAAAGCTAGAGATTCAAGATTTTAAATTTAAAACAGAAGATAAAGAAAAAAAAAACCCTAATAATGTAAAACATAAATGCAACGAATCACGAATCTACGTGTGATTTTGGAATCACAGACAAGCGACAAGAAACAAGCAAATGCTTTTGAATAACTGATTCTGCAACTAATATAATCTTGCAGAATTACAGTAAATACAACTCCACATTATGTGGACCAAAATTTACTGAAGAAAAATAGAGACTGGAGAAGGAAAAAAAAAAGTTACAAATCTATAGCATTTACTGAAAAAAACAAACAAGAACGGTTGGAGATTCGATTTTGCTACCTATCATGTAACTAGGGGAAAAAACTGCAAAAATTCAGAAAGAGAATTATTGAGTTTCTCTTTCGTGCTGAGATTTGTACACGAATGCTGGTGCAGTTACTTGTTCTGCGTAGGGTTGGAATAGCTTGGTGGTGCCTTTCTTAGACTTGTCTCCATGGCTTTGTGAGCATCTTTAGTGGCTCCATTTAAATTGCTTCTGTTTGACAAAAGTGAGGAAACAGATGCTAGCAGTTTTCTTGATTGACTTGTTTGGATCTTTCTCTCATGGTGTAAAGAAAGAAGAGAAGACATAAGCATATGAACAAAAATCAAGGCAAAAAGAACAATTAAGACTCTACGAGTTCTCATTCTGTTGTTAAAAGGAAGAAGAATATGTTTTTCAGGTTGGACATATGAAGATATATTTAGAAGGAAGAAGACTGCCTTAGTAACATTTTTCTTCATGAAGTATATACTACAAAGATTTCTTTCTTTATTTTTATCAGTAATTTGGTCATATGCCTTTTGTTGTTTAATGGGGTTGGAACTTGGAAGCAGCTGATCATGTGAGACTGAATTGAGTACTATATTTCTCTGACGTCTCTGCAGTCCTTCCAAGTATTAAACTTAATATTTCATGTGACTTATCACATGATTAGAAATCAGATACTCAATTTTCTGTCCTTCCTTGCATATTAAATCGCTAACTAGTCCCTGAACTTCTATTTTCGGCTACCAAATACAGCTAAAGTTAGCTAAGCAACCCTACTTTCCACAGCATAAATCATGTAAATATTCTTCTAAGAAAATGCATTGCTTCTACTCCACTTCTTGTCATGTAGGAATGCTCTTCTAATATTCGACTTGTGTTCTATCAAAATTCATGTGGGTCCCAATTGCTGCATCCTATAAAGCTTTAATGATCATTTCTCTCATGCCTAAAATAACAAATAAACCTTTTTGCCCGCACTAAATTTAGCTGGCTTGTCAGGCTTGACGGGTCTGTTTTATATTCATAATAGATTTTCATTCAAAATACTCCTCATGGCCACTGGCTTTCCCAAGTACAGGAGATGGATTTAAGATGGAACATGGATTTAAAAACAAAAGGACATAGTCAAGTTTCTACCTGTACAAGCTCAACTAGCGATCCTCAGATCATAATGGCAAGATATCCTTCCATTTAATTAAGTGATTCTGCATCACCAAATAATTTAGCATCATCGAAAGTACTTTATATTTATATATTTCAATCTCACTGCCTAAATCAAAAAGAAAATGATCCTAGAGGCCAAAGAAGGGAATCATATTGCAAGGTCTGGTCAAGGACATGTACTTGAATAAAAAACGTGATGGAGTCATCACCTTAAATACTGGACTGAAGATTCTCCCGGCAGAAGAAAGAAGTTTTCTATTTATAGGACCAGAATAGAAGATATAATCCGAGTTTTAGGCTCCCTCAATGAAGATCACTGCAAAATGCAAGCATATATGACATAATTATGTCACTATTACTAGGAGACAAACAATGACTTAGCGCAGACAATCGTGAAATGATTTTGCTCATTGAAAGCACTGATCCTGGACTGGACCACTGGTTAACAGAGAATTGACACCTGCTAGCGGAGTTTTTCTCTAGCCCTCCGCCTTATACCCTTTAAAAGATCAGTGCTATATACAACCTCAAATGGCCATAAATAATTTCCATTTGTAAGCTTCTCTGCTCTCTTCCCCACCCTAATTCCTGACATTTATTCACAATTCTTAAACCTCCTACCAAAACAAGTAAAATGTGCTCAGGTGTTCAAAAATCCAACGTTATATATATTTTCTGCTATCCCTCCAAAACAGATACAACTTTCACAACACAGAATAATATCCAAAAATCTCATTGGATTTCCTTGACAAATAATTCAATTACACAGTGCAGAATTTACATGGTTAACATGCCGAGTATAAGATAACTAAATCTCGCACAGTTTTTCTCGTTATTTGACATCACTGAAGCGTATCAGTCACATTCACTGTCTTTTCTCTAATAAAGCTGGCTCATTTTCCTTCCAAATACGATTACTATAACTAAAAAGTCGAGCGAAACAAGAAATCAACTGCTCATGAATTACTTCATCAGAGGGAAGCACAGTACTTGTCTCCCTTCTCAAAGATGTAACTTCTTTATCCACAATCCCACAGGGTACAATATTCTTAAAATAGTTCAAATCAGGATCAATATTGAATGCCAATCCATGAGAGGTAATACCAGATGATATACGAACTCCAATTGCACCTATCTTTCTATCTCCAACCCAAACCCCTGTCTCACCATTCTGTCCAGCACAAGCTCTCACACCATATAGTGACGCCAATTCAATCATAGTCAATTCAAGTTTCTCCACATAATTCCTAGCACCAATTCTAATATCACGAAGAGAAATAATAGGGTATAAAACAGCCTGATGCGGACCATGATACGTGATATCTCCTCCTCTTTGAGTATAGTGAAGTTCAGCTCCTATCTTCTGGAGTTCAGATGTAGGGATCAATAGATTATGATCAGTCCGCCGTTTGCCAAGCGTGTACGTAGGTGGATGTTGAAGAGACAATAATGTATCAGGGATTTTAGACAGTTTTCGATCAGAAACAAGTTTTTCCTGAAGTTTAAGTGCCTCCAGGTAATTGATAGTTCCCAGTTTCCAAACCTGAAGAGTTCGCAAAGATGTCATTTCTGCAAAACATGAAAAAATTAATTTCTTTGGTTGTTTCATTATTAATTACGTGGCATCATTTGAAATTATTACATGCTCACATGGTACACATTGTCCAATATGGACTGCAGAGATATAATTCGCTCATTTTCAGTAAAATTAATTATCCGGCACATGAAATTATTCTCATAACATGCATCATTCTAATTTGCAAAATCCACACTTGTAGAGTGTGATGTATATGAATGTAACCAATATAGCTCGTCAAGAATAGAGTTATACACTCGGAAGACATCGAAATACAAAATTCTTTATTGGTTTTTTCCCAAGTTTCTACAGTAATTGAAATAAACTGGGTTGTTGATAATTAGGCCTGGATGTAACAATATACACAGCCAGTATAGTATAGGCATTTCTTCAAACAGTTGGTAGTCAAAATCATTTTTAGCAGAAAATTTTAGCGTAGCAATGGATGGGATTCATTCATGTGATTATTTATCAGGAAATGGATGAAAACGACATGAAGTACTTCAAAAAAAATCGAAAATAAAATGCTCACCGATAATTATAGAAATGTGGCAGCAAGAGATGCAACAGAGAAGCTTACCTTCAAATCTCTGTCTCTCGTTCGTTCAACACGAGAGATAAAAATGGGACACGAAATGGGTCACGTCCGTACAAAAACACTGAAGAAATGTCCAAGGCAAATGTAGAACGCTATTACTCTCGCATGACACTTGATTTCCACAACAACAAGAAGATTGGTAAAGAGGTTGCAGTCATCCCATCAAAGCGACTCCGCAGCAAGATTGCTGGCTTCTCCACCCATCTCATGAAGTGTATCCAAAAGGTTCTATCCTGGTGGCCCCGGAAGATTTTAAAATGTTAGGAACAGGATCCTTCCATTATTTTGACTCCATGCTGGAAATTTTTGCTGTTTAACAGTTTATTATTATGAGTACTTGTGGCTTACTTAAAATGAAAATGAAAATCATTAATTTAATACAATCCTTTAAACCTGGTCTTTTTTTTTTTTTTTTTTGGGTATGCTTGGGTTGCATTACATTCAATTAATAAATCAATAAATGATAAATTTATATTTTTGAAACTACTTAAATAGTTTACTCGTTAAATGTCCAACAGTAATTTATCTAACAATTAGACTATTTATTTATTTAATAATTGAATTCAATGCATCCCCAAGCCATATATAGAACGTTTGCTGACAAGAAAACACCCAATCCCAAACTGCTCATTTTTCTGTTCAATAAACAATGATGAAAAAAGACTTGCAGAATTTGTACTTAAAGTTATGATTGATGTTAAATAACGAAATTTTTTTAAATTTAAAATTTATAGCAAGTTTTAAAAGAATAAAAATAAATAATAAATATAATAAAATAAATATAACATAATTAAAATTTTAATTTAATATGATATAATAAAATTTTTTCATACCACGAAATATATTAGTACAAAATTAAGAATAAATATCTGAATTAAAATCTCGTATAGCAAAATAAATAAAACTCACTACTGTTACAAATATAACTACTGTAGTTTTCTATAGTACAATAATAAATAATTAAGTAGAGAATTTACATAATAAAGTCAAGATGGAAGAAATCCAGCAGATAGATCTACTGTTGAGGTCTAAAAAAGAAGACTCTCCTGTAAAAATATCAATAAAGGGGAATCAGACCTCACTGAGTGAATTGTTATAATATATATATACGCATTACTAAATAACAAATGCAAATAATCATATGTATATAATAAATATATATAAAAGCATGAACACACAGATGTTGAAAATCATTTTATTTCATAATACCGAAAAATACAAGTTTTGAAGGATCAAGTAGAACCATAATGATCACAACCTCAATTATTAGTAGAAAACACTCTAACCGTACTGACCCACTTAATTCCAAATAAATTCACTTAATCCAACTGAACAGTAAACTGGTCTCGAGACACTAAGTCAACCAAGCTCTAGTAGTATAACTGTCAGTATGATTGGCTCCAAGACACTTGATCAACCGAGCTCCAATAATCATACCATCAA
Source organism: Mallotus nudiflorus (assembly GCA_947683625.1). Taxonomy (NCBI): domain Eukaryota; kingdom Viridiplantae; phylum Streptophyta; class Magnoliopsida; order Malpighiales; family Euphorbiaceae; genus Mallotus; species Mallotus nudiflorus. The sequence goes on along the minus strand of CANTUR010000717.1, from coordinate 177,191 downwards.
TCACATCATACATCAATCAAGTCATGATCCACAAATAAGTTAGTAATTCCACTTACAATCTATCGCATTGGTACGTACTCAGTCCTAGTGCTGCCCACTATGAAACACATTTTATCGATATCCTTCATTTAAAAAAATAAAAACATACATTCGAAAATAAATAATGAAAATGGCATTCAAAATGATCAAATAATTTATATATATACCAGAAATATACCTAAAATAAACTAAATATATTTCAAGTATATATATGTAAAATCAATTCAAACAAATCATGAAATATACTAAATTAAACCAATAACATACAATAATTTAGGTATAATTTAAAAGTAAAACATGATCAAGAATATACTAAAAATATACCTAAAATATACTTAAATATTTGATAAAATAATTATGCAAAATTATACATTTAAAACAAATAATTCTAAAACATGCAACCTAAACACAATGTATATATAAAATAACAACTTATAGGGATGCACTCCACGAAACTAGTCCGACGGGTTTGATCCACTAGGTCTCTGTCTCGACGTAACTAAATAATAAAAATGATCACGAAATCAGAATAAATATAATTTAGACATCTAGAGACTCGATTTAAACTTACTAAACACAAACAGACATAGAATTGGAATTAGACCCGATGTCACGTTTTACGAGAATTCTATAAAAAATTCGACAGAACCTCCTCTGTAAAACAGATATCTCTCTACTAAAAAGTAGAGCAGGTCCCGCAAGAAAAATACACTTCGAATATAAAAATTCTCACAACCCTCGGTTGAAATCCCAAACTACAAAATTCCTCAATCGAGGTCCACAATTCACCACAATTCAAATAATATAATAAAATATATTAAAAATCAATATTTACTATAAATACCCTCAAAATATCAAAATATTACATATTTAACATTAAAACACCAAAAATAATTATTTTTCCCAATAATTACTTAAAAACCCTAAATAATAATATAATATTATAAAAATCAAATTTTCTCGATAATTCAATATAATTTAATAAAAACTCACTTTACTAATCCAAAGAGCTTAATTAGTCCAATTACATTTTAAAAAATTACTAAAAACCCATTTTATTACAAAAATAGTATATAATATATTATTTAAAAATAATTTTCAAAAATTAGTATTAATTAGTTAAAATTAGCAAATAATTTATAAAAATCATTTTTATACCTCAAATAATATGAAAACCAATTAAACATAATACTTAACTAAAATTATCACCAAATTACACAATTAACCCTAATATTCAAAAATATACATAAAATACAAATAATATTCAAAAATTCAATAAAAATTATATAAATACACAAAAATTATTTTCTCAGCATGTATCTCAATAATATCAACAAAAACATATAATTAACCAATTATTTCTAACAAAATATATATTTAGCCTAAATTTCTAAAATTGACATAAACTAAAAATAATTGTAAAAAATTATATAAAAAACACAAAAATTATAAACTCAACTCTAAAATTAATAATAATTACTCATAACACCAAAAATCACAATTTCATAATTTAAATAATTAATTTACAAAAATTAATAAAACAATAATAAAATATTCAAAAATTCACTAAAAATCAAATAAATTCTAAAAATCAAAACAAAAATATGTAGATGTAGATTGAGTTTCCAAGAACAACATTTGTCAAGGAAGATTGACTGAATCAAGCTAAATCAACCTAACAAAATTGTGAAACCCTAAAGCTCAAAACTAAAAATTCAAGAAAACTCAAGAAAATGGAAGATTAAACTCAAACCAAGCTTAGATTAGTGTTTACTGGCAAGAGAGGAAGAAAACAAGACCAGAATCGTGAAGAATTGTGGCCGAACATGGGTGGAACGATGCCGGAAGCTACTGTCGCTGCTACTGCTGTTTTTCTGCTTCTCCAACGACAATCGACATGCAAGCGATGGCGGGAAGGCTGGAGAAGAAGGCAGTGACTGGCCAGAGAAGGGAGAGGCACACCAACGATGGGGGTACAAGTTGCAGCAGGAGGGAGAGAGGATGAACAGTGATCATATGTATGTATATATGTGTTCTTTGGTTGATGTATATATATATATATATATATATATATATATATATATATATATATATATATACATATATATATATATATATCTAATCTTCACCACACATATATATATATACATATATACACACAACAAATAATCATAAAATTAATGTGATTTAATAATAATAATAATAATAAACATCATTTTTAAAAATAAAATAACATTAGTATTTAAATAATATTATTAAAATAATTCTCAAAGTAACAATTATAACATAAATAAATTTTCAAAATAATAAATTTTTAAAATAAATATTTACATAAAAAATTATAATTAAACATAAAATAATAGCTATTAACCACAAAATAACAAAATAATTAAATATAATTTTAAATTTTATTAACACTACATATTTTATTTTAAAATAAAATAATTTAAAAATCAGAATTATTACATGACCAGATCATGGTAAAAACAATAATTAAAAAAATTAACAAATAAAAATATTTCCAACTGTTAACCGTTACAACAACATGGAGGAAAAGGTATGCATATACCCTACAACTTATTGTCCCAATTTCATAGAATAACTTGATTTAACTATTATATACAAATAAAAAAACTCTCTTCCTATTTGCAAACATGCAACCAGCTCATGAAGAGCAAGAAAGCATGCAGACACCTGGCCGATACGCCCACGCTGGTGGTAGCCGAGCATATTTTTCCATCCCTGGTTGCTCATCAAATGGCCGCTCTATTAACTTAAGCAGCCTCCTCACTTCCCCAAAATCACCCTGTTCAGCTGCATCAATCGCAGTCTGGCACAAATAGTTCCGAAGAATGTATTTAGGATTTACGGCATCCATTTCAGCCTTCCTCTGCTCATCTGAAATGCCACTAGCAGCTAGCTGCAAAAACATAGAGGATATCATATAAGAGTTTTAGTTATGCAAAATCCAAAACGCCACATCATTTTACTGTCTCAGAAGGGGAATGAATAAAATAACAAGGCAAAGACTTTGGGCGTAATTGTCCTTAACATCAATAGGATTCTAAACTAATAACAGTTTGTGAAACAAGATTACATACATGGCAAGTGCATGGCATGACAGTTTCACGATAAAGTTCCCTTTCACCAGGCAGGGCTTTGCCTCAAATGTAAATAATTTACACATAACAACACACTTCACAAAAAGACTACTCATGATCAACAAAAAGAATTATGGAAAGAAAAAGCAAACAGACATGCTCATATACAGTACCTCCTGAACATAAGATTGCACCCAGCTAATCCATGCCTCTTTCCGCTCCTTGCCAATATCTAACAGTGCAGCCTTCAGAGGAACTAACAACTCTTCTTGTGGAATGTTTGGATCAGCTTTGATATTCGAAAGTAACCGGAAGAAATTTGTGTAATCAACTTTATCTACCGCCATATTGTTCAGCAGCTTACTAATCAGCTGTTTATTGTACTTGGAAAGACCTAGTTTTCTGGTCATTATAGCCTGATACTCATCCATGAATTTGTTCCATATCTATGACAATAAACAAGAACGAATTTAACAAGCTGCCAATTACTAGTAAATCCTTGATTAAGAGTTTACATGTACCTTTCCATGGCATAGTTTGCCTCCTTATCATCAATCAACTGGGCTTCTGACAGAGTAGCTGTGAACTGTGCAATATTCCACAAACCAATGTCAGGCTGATTTGCAAAACAGTATCTTCTGCCAGGAAGATCCGTGGTATTTGGAGTGTAACTTGGATCAAAAGCATCCAAAAATCCAAATGGACCATAATCAATAGTGAGTCCCAGTATGCTCATGTTGTCAGTGTTAAGCACGCCATGAGTAAAACCAACCCCTTGCCAGCTTGCAACCAAAGAAGCTGTTCGTTCTGCAACCTCCACTGTCCAAGCTGAAAATTCCAAGATTTAAAAATGAGAAAGGGACCAAGGTAATAATCTTCCCTATAACACTTGAAAAAATCATAGAAGAAACAAAGGGTATTGCAACGAGTCATATGCTTAAAAGTGAAAATACAGCTATAAGTTGTGCAGGTCCCACTCCTTTGTGCGGATAGCATAGCAAAACAGCTCAACCAGCAACTATCCCAGTACAAGTGAGAGATAGATATATTCTATAGATATGTTGCAAGTTAGTACAATTACCTGCATACTTGTTTGAGGTTAGATCCACAATTGAATGATCTTCGGTGCCCATACTAAAAGATAAGCTCTCACTTTTACTCATATTCTCAATATGGGGGAAATGATGTCTAATTGCATAGTCTGCCAAAGGCCCGGACAATTTCAAGGTCTTCTTTCCCTCTAGAAGCATGTATCTGAAAGGAACCAAATCGAAGAAAGGATTGTGCAACTCTACAAGCCATTGCACCAGGCTCTTCCTTAGGATTGCCACTGTACAAGAAGATATAAAAACTTCTAATCAGCAGCAAGTAATTGTCAAGTGAGAATATATTTATCCTGATCAAGAAAATGCTAACTTACTCATAAAACATGTCTCTAGTGACATATTTTCCAGTTGTCACAAGACAAAGTGCACGAGTTGTCGGAATTCCAAGATGGTGGATGCTTCACTACAAAGGAATTCTCTAATGCTACTACGCAGCACTGCAAGGCCATCTGCAAACCGGCTGTATGGAGTCTTCCCAGCACTTTAAGCTGCAGTTCCCCACCTTTCAGACTTAGAATTTAGAATCTCGCCCAGAGTAATAGCCCGACCATCACCCAGCTGACCAGCCCACATGCCAAATTGATGTCCTCCATAGCACTGGGCATATGGCAAACTGCAAGAAAATAAAGTAAATGGAAGAAACAAAACCAAGTTATTTATTTAACTGTCATTCTTCTGAGTTGCAATGCAAATTGTTCCAAGTCCAAAACTTACGATCCAGCTAAAATAGAAGCCCCAGAAAACTTGAGAGGAAATCTGGTCTTTCAAATCTGCAAATAATCAACAAATATGAGTTTTAAAGAAGATGTAGAACTGATTAATAATTAGATAATTATCTCTATTCATGCCCCCGATAGAACATACACATTATAATTTTTTTGCGTAAACTTGTTGACGGTTGACCGCCCAATCAAGTGAATACAACCCAAAACGACAAAAAGAAGAAGAAAAAAAAACTCACTCTTTAGGATCCAAATCAAGCAACTCAGCTACTGATTCTGACCATGCAACCAATTGAGGATTCTCTACTTCAGCTGAGGGGAGAACTTTTGTATAACAAGCATGCAACACCTGGAAAAGTATTGAATTGAATCACTATCGCATGTATGTCGGGTTCCAAAGCAATTGGAAAAATGGAAATTTTTAAAAACCTAATGCATTGCAAACCCTAAAAAAAAGAGTACCAAAAATAATGTCTTGTGAAATAGATCAAATTGAGTGCTTTGTTGCAGATTGAACATTGCAATCGCAAAAATTTCAAACTGAAACCGACTACAGAATCAACACAACAAACAAAAATTATGAAAATCAAATACCCAAACAGAGTAAACCAATAAAGGAAGCAAGACTTCGATACCTCACGAGGAAGCGTATCAGTCTTGATTCACCAGGCAATTCTCTGACAAAAGAATGGTCCCAATTCAGGTCTTCAAGACTCAATTTAACCTTAGTACTGCTACAACTACTATTATTATCATTATTGCTATCGATTTTATTATGGTCCTCTAAACTCTGATTCTTTAAATCACTGGTGACGGAGTCGACGGCGGCAGACATGGTTGGGGAGGCTGCTTGGGGCGAGGCCGATGAATCCATTGAAACCGTGCCGGTGGAAGAGCTAGAATTAACGCAGCATGCAGGGTAGGGATGCCGGGAGCGGTGGTAGAATGGAGAAATGAAGGAAGACGGAGGGTAAAAACGGAATTTGAGATGACGGGGAGAAGAGAGGAGGAGAGGACGAGAGTGAGAAATGCGACAGCAGCATCGCTTTTGCTATGACTGATAAATAATATAATAATAATAATAATATAAGAAAAAAAGGAAAAAAAAAAAAACGGGTCTTAATGACTGTTTGGCAAGTATGAAAATGTTACTATATTGTTAACTAAAACGTTGTCGGTTTGGTGATAATTACATGATGAGCGACGTGGATCAATTCTAGCGGTTGATCAATAACAGGATTCTAAAATATTTCAAAGAAAATTAAAACGGCACCGTTCGGTAGCAGCCGTCGCGGAACTCAAACTCATAATTAACTAGAAAAGAAAAACAAAAAAATATGGTTTCACGTCCGCGTTCCCTCTCTCTCTCATTCAACCGGCATTCCATCTTTTTGTTTTCTGAATCGAAAATTTTCCTCTTTTCGATCTCAAAGTTTTCCGACGAAAAATTCACTCACAAGCCGGCAATTATCGCCGCTTCAATCTCGCATCTCAAAATTTCCGTCGTCAAAGCGACTAAATTAAGAACGCGCACTGCAATTGCATGTGTACGCTCCATATTGTCCCTTTTTTTCCTACTGGGATCCTGAAGATTGAATTTTTTCGTTGAATTATGAAGAATTGTTAATTTATCAATTTTTTTGTTTCTGCATACCAGGGAGGAGGACCGAAACACCCAGTTGAAAAGGGTTTTTTTTTTTTTTTTTAAATAGAAAAACACCAACTTGGCCACTTTGGACGTCCTAGGGTTTGGATTTCAGCCTGAAAATTCGAATTATTTTGGTAAAAATCTCCGGTTTATTTACTGCTAAAGGTGCTAAAGGCTCCTACTTTTTTGTCGATCAATTGGTCAATTTCAACGGTTGTTGAGGCTATTACTGCAATTCTGATGTTTGGAGTAGCCTTAATGGACTTCCAAGCTGTTGACTGTAGCGGTACGATTTTATACATGTAGATAGATATAGATTTTGTCTTTGTATTCAGTCTTGTTTCGTGATTTAAGCTTTAATTTTGTTGAAAAGCTAGTCATTGTTGACAAAAGATGGTGGTCCGTGAGTAAATTATATGATTTTAAAATGTCTGTTAGGAAATTGATGTTGTGAATTAGGGTTTAGATTTACAATTGAATTTCAAATGGGAACTTCACAAGTGACGATTTGTATTTCTTTTTTCTTCTCAGGTGTTTGTCGCATTGCTTTTTGAAGAAGGTTTTTTCATTCTTGAGTGGTTTTCAGTATTGAACAGCTTCATTTGGAAGAGTTGCAATGGATTATGAGCTCTCAGATAGCAGTGGTGAGTTAGTTTCAGGTTTTCTGCGACATAATTTCATTAATTTTGTCATGACACAGGGTTTGTTTCATCTTTCCCAGTTGTGGATACGGACAAGGATGTTTTGAGCTTCTAAACTGGATGAATTGTGCAATATTGTTACAATGTGCACTTTCATTGTATGTTTTTTCTTGATGTTATATTTTTGGGGCTTTTGTATATGAGCTGAAAACTTGCTTTTAAGAAAAACTTTGTGAATTACTTTTAGGCCAATATTTCAATCATTAGTGAAAGATGGGGAAGAAGCTGCAGTAATCTGAAGTTATTTTTTAATTCAGGATGTCTAGGGTTTTGTGAATCTTACTGGCTAGCGCCTCATTTATAAGATGACTTGCTAGCAGTTTCCTGAATGGATGCAATAACACCTGAAAGCTGTTAAAGAGATGCAAATTCATGTATTCAACAGCATTGAAACAGTTTTTGCTATAGTTCTTACATATACCAGCTATATAAAAGTACAAATGGTAGCCTTCTAGTCTTCCTTTAAGTAGATAATGGATGCTGAAGAGTGTTGCTCAGTGCTGCATGAAGATCCTGCAGTTTAATTTTACCTGAGTACTTGATCGAATACTTTTCAATCGTATTTTAATTTTGTTGTACTAACTTTTTAGTATTTTTAATATTTAAGCTTCAAGGGCAGGGGTTTTCACCTTCTTTTGTCATAAATTGAAAATTTAAATTGTTGTATTCTTCATCATTACAATGGCAGGTACTGATGATGACCTTCCACCATCACACCGAAATAGATTCCAAGGTGGGGCACGACCTGCTGGGAATGGAATGTCTGCAGTCGTTGGTTCTGCTTCAATACCTAGGTTGCATAGTGATATGGAAACTCAAATACACAATATCGAGCAAGAAGCATACACTTCAGTCTTGCGGGCATTTAAAGCCCAATCTGATGCCATCTCTTGGGTATTCTATTGCATGCTTCTCGTCATATTTTGTGTTTCTGTAGTTAAATGTTGTATAAACTTGAATATACTTTTTCATTATTCTTCTTTTCCAGGAAAAGGAGAGTTTAATTACAGAACTTAGGAGAGAGCTAAGGGTATCAGATGAGGAGCACAGGGAGCTCCTGTCTAGGGTTAATGCTGATGACATCATTCGCAGAATAAGGTCTAAACATTTTATGGCATTTTTTGCTGAGAAGCTTTTTCTTCAAAACATATCAACTTCTTGTGGTTTTGGCTTTAATGGAAGGTGTAATATTGTAATGCTAGGGAATGGAGAAAGACAAATGGGCTCCAGCCCAGCATGCCAAGCAAAGCTCAGGCTGCCCATGGCTCCACGCCTAGTCCCACTGTTTCAGTATCACGCAAGAAACAGAAAACATCCCAGTCAGTCGCTTCATTATCTATGGGTGGACCTTCTCCTGCATTGCCATCTATGCAACCATCTTCATCAGCCTTGAGACGAGGTCCTCCACCAGGACCTAGAAGCAAGAAGCCTAAATCAGTAAGTCAAATAGTTTTAGAGCATGAAAAAATTATGCATTTATTGTGTTTATTGCTTTAATTTTTTTTTTACTTTGGCTTTTCATTGATGTGATGTGTTTTCTGCTGCACCTTTAATGAAGTCCATGCAGTACCCTTCTGGAGGTTTGACTGGAAGAGCCCAGGCTGCTAATCTCAGTTCTTCAGGTGTGATGCCAGTCAATGAACCTGCAGAGGCTACCAGTTACGATCCACTGGTTGGGAGGGAAATTTGGACACGTTGGCCTGAAGATAATCACTTCTACAAGGCTGTTATAACTGACTATGATCCACGGGAGGTACATTTTATTTGCTTGTTGACCATACAGTAATAAAGTCATTGTTCAATTTCTTTTGGACATAATCTTTTTCCAAATATGTACAGGGGAGGCATCTTTTGGTTTACGATATGAACACACCAGATGCAACTTTGGAATGGGTTAATCTCAAAGAGGTAATTGGTTGTTCTTTTGTCAGTCTTGACATTTTAAATCTTGATATTGGAAAATCTTTATTTTTTTCGTTGGGCAAGGGAAGGGAGGATTCATCATGAAAAATCTTGACACAAAATTCATATTGAATTTTGCTGTGTGTTTGGTGTGATGCATGTTTTGGACATTTAATAACTGCTTTGATACTGTAGTATATACTGAATTATATGTCTGGACAAAATTTTAGCAAGTCAAATAATTATTTCTTGTTTGGCAGCCTAAGAACCCAACAAAATTTTCATTTCCTCTATATCTCTTATGCATCTGGCCACTGCTATCTCACCCTTGGTTTCTGATTTACAATTCATCTCCAATATGTATCTTCATGGAAAAAGATACTTCTGCTTGATGTTGATATTATACATGGTTATTGGCAGATTTCTCCAGAAGATATTAGGTGGGATGGTGCAGATCCAGGAACTTTTCATAGAGGTGGCCGGCCTGGACCAGGCCGTGGAAATAAGAAGTCTATGGCACGCAGTGGAGTACTTGTTGGTGCGGGAAGAGGTAGAGGAACCATAAAGGGGCAGTCCAGAAAAGATTTTCCATTGGCACAAAATGGAATAGGAAAGAAGGCTTTGGGTGATATTGAGATTCTTCATACAGATACTCTCATCAAGGAGGTAAGCAGGGATGCTAGAGCTTTCCTTCAAACTCTATATGAAGCAAATTTTGGCCTAATTTTTTAATTGGAACAGGTGGAAAAAGTTTTTAGTGCTAACCATCCGGATCCGATGGAAATTGAGAAAGCAAAGAAAGTACTAAAAGTAAGAACCAATATGTTGTATTTTATTGGTATACAACCTTTTCAATATCTTGTATTTTATTGGTATACAACCTTTTACTTGTGGATTTATATATTGTCTTCTACACAGGAACATGAACAAGCCTTGGTTGAGGCAATTGCTAGGCTTGAAGATGCATCTGATGGTGAAAGCGGTAATAACTAATTGCACATATAACCATGTTTATATTATACAGTGTTGAACAAAAGACAGCACCTCCCTTCTATTGTATCCTTTAATTGTAGTTTTTGAATTTTCAGCTTTAACCTGTAATAGTTGTGTACAATTTTACCATCTTACTAGTTATTATTTCAATAGAATGCAAGAGAGTTTGCTCAATTGGTTATCCGGGAGTCCCAAACCAAACTTATAGCTGCTCATTTTTCTTATTTTGTCTCTCCAATGCCCAATTAAAAGAGATTTCATACAAATGTTTCTGCCATGTTGGGCTTATCATGCTGTAGTCTTCTTGGCCTATTAAATGAGTTGTTCATTTGAAAAACCAGCTAAGGGTTGGTTTTAATTGACTGTAGAAAGCGAAACTATTGCCATTGTTTTTTCATTTCTTTTGGCTTAAAAAACAGATGAGGAAGAACATCCATTTTCTCATGTACAATTAATGGACCGAGATCAAGGATGGAGGAAACGCTCATATGGTGAAATGGGCGGCCAAGTAGTTGAAGGTGCAGATGGCATCAAGACGACAAGAGATGGTAGAGTTGTATCTCATGAACATCAAGACGATGGCGGTGACATATGATAGCTATCAACCCGATTGTACCGTAGGAGTGATTTGTTAACAAGTCAAGATCATGTTGTCCTTGACTTCTAGTTTATTAACATGGGATATAGGAGGGTTTTGCTGTAATTTTTATTTTATTGATTGTTAGAAGGTGCTAATTTTGATTTTGTTGGATGTTAGAAGGTGCTTATGTATATCGTGTTCAATGAGTGAATAAACTTTTGACTTGACTTTCTAAAGATCTCTTTCTTCTTCCTTGCTTTCTCTGAATGGTTTCTCTTTTTTCACTTGTGGCACTGAACACACACAAACCATCGATGATTACATCCTGCAAATATAACACAAGTGGAAAATCAGCACATGCAAACAATATACTGATCACAGCAGGTAATCTGACCGACCACAACTTACAGCTCAAACTACTTTAAAAAGTCCTATAAAGATGCAATAAAGGTAACGATAAGGTTCGCCATCTGAGTATCGTAAGCAGGGCCTTCCATTTGGAAGTGGCCGGCTCCTTCAATCAGATGTGTTTCAACTCGCCCAGCAGCAGAACTCAGCTTGCCCTGCAGCTGCTTAACACTGGTAAACCCATCTCGAGTTCCCATAACAAAGAGTTTTGGTTTTGGAGATTGTAAGATGGCTTTATGATGTCGCCCAAAAAGGATTGATGCCATCATGCCAAAAGGGTATCCCAGACTTACATATCCAACAACTTCCTTAATCTCATCTACTGCGGAACCTGCAATTGGTGCGCCTGTAATTTATCAAAACGTAGTTAGCCTCATGTCCACAATCACGCAAGTATGTTCATATTGCGGTATCAATGCAATAACATCAATTGTTTCATATAAATTACAGAAGTTGCTAGAGAACAACTTGATTGCAGCACCAAAACACCAATCAAGCAAGATACTGGAGCACACCTTTTGCTATATGTATATTGATGATCTATAGGAAAAAACCACATCTTATCATAATAGCAAAAACAGGTACATTAGGAACTTTTGAAGAATGGAAGGAAAATGGTCGATCTATAGGAAAAAACCACATCTTATCATAATAGCAAAAACAGGTACATTAGGAACTTTTGAAGAATGGAAGGAAAATGGTCCACATAGCCAAATCAACTAGCCTATTATTAAGACCTAGTTAAGTAGAACGTGCATATAAAAATAAGCACTGGATGCAAAATAGCTTTCTGTCCTTTTTCAGTTTTGTTAATCTGTATGAAAGCCATCAAATGTTTCTCACATTCTTGACATCGGACTGCTATGCATTTATTTGGCCAACTGCGTTTGGTCAGCAATTCTTTTGCAAGCTTACATTTTGTTACATTATCATTAAGCAGAAAAGAAGAAAAACAAATTTTGAATGTTGCTGAATAATACATCAAAAATCAAAACATGAAAGAATGCAAAAGGTAACCTTAACCTTTATTCTGGAAAAACAAAAGGTATACCTGAATATACAAACCTCACATCTAAAAAGAGAAATTTGAGCCAGAAAAACAGCATTATATTGAAGATATTCCATACCCAAGAATTAAACACTTTTAAAAAAAAAACTGTACACATCACTCAAACTACATCAACAATATACAACTCAAAACATCCAGTATACATGAAGCAGAGATGTCAAAAATGCATAATAAGCAGAATCATTGAAGCATCTTAAGCCATCAAAAACCAAGTGAAGCAATTATCAAGCAAATTCTATCCATCTGACATAAATGTACAGATATCCAATTTTATCCAAAAAAAAAAAAAAACAATCAATAACTCAGCAATCATATGTAACTTGATTGTAAACATAAAGCATTATCTACTAAACCAAATCAGCTTTCTTTGACATCAAGATCATGTTAAGATTTTCCCCTAAATTTGTTAGGAAGCCGTTGAAGGTTGCACTTCTTTTGAGGTAAATAACATGAGCAAGATAAAAGAGCTCAAAAACTGTTTAGCAGATTCAGAAATTGAAAACCAATTTCATAGATCTAATAAATAATAAATTAAAACCCACAAAAAGCCATCTTTTATACCCATCACAAATCAATAAATTTTCCCTACAAAATGAGTATAATTTCAAATCATGAAAGACAAAATACCTGCCGAAGAACCCACCAGCAAAATCCTGTCAGAAGATAAATTATCAGAAACCCATTTGCAGACAGCAGTGACATCCTTAATTTCTGCAAAACCAGTAGGAGAAGGCCTCCCAGTGGACCTACCAGCACCTCTCATATCAAAGGTGACAGCTTTATAACCTTTATCAGCTAACCCAGCGGCTATTCCTTTCAAAAGAGCCTGACAACCACCCAAAATTGAAAAAGGATGGACAAGAACAACCACTAACTTGTCTTTGATCTCATCTTCTTTAGGCTTGAATAGCCTTGTGTGGAGCTTCACTTTATCACTGGTTTCAACAGTGGTGGATTCAACTGTATAATTTGACATCTTTTTCTTTTTTTTTTTTTTCTTCTTTTTACAAAGAGATGATGAGAGCACAAGAAATGAAAAAGTTTGAGGTTGATAAAGATAGGGTTAATTTGGTTCGACAAGTCCAACAGAGGTTTTATTAAGAGACTAAAACTGGTTGATGCTGTCATAAATTGGGAGCAGTTGTTTGGTTAGCCCAATTTTTGGTAATGTTTAACTTAACAAAGTGCAACGCAGAGATGCACTCTTTGGACATTGGTGATGCCGTTTTATGTCTTATTTCAATCAATCCCACTGCGTTGGGATTTCTTATCATCTTCTATTCTACGGGTATATTTATATATTTGTTGCTAAAAGTCTAATTTTTCACTAAAAAGAAAAAATATTAAATTAAATATTTAAATTACATATCTATGTATTTTTATATCCTATTTGAGGAATTTATGAGTAGGAGGGTGAAATTCCCAACTACTCTCTTGATTTAAGTTATTGTGATTTACAGCATTGAAAATATTCATCAAATGAACGTTAGCTTTTTCTATGTCATCTCCGTCCTAAAACATTAAAATTGTACAAATTTTATACTATTTTAATATATTTAGATTAATTTAATTTTTAATATATAACATTAATTTTTACATCCAAATAAATATTTTCTATATATTTTTTTATTATTTTTTTACTTTTATTATCTTTACAAATTACTCGTATTTTTATTTAGTGCTTATATATCCAATTTAAATATGAATAATATTATATATAATTAAATATTATAATTATATTAATAAAAAAGTAATTACATTATGAAAATTTTAATTTAATTTTTATATAAGTGAAACTAAAATTTAGTAAACATAATAATAAAATAAATATTAAATTTATGTAATGTTTAATAATGTCTTTGGGGAAATTACATAAAAAAAACCCTAACCTGTTATACCACATGCAAATAGCACCATAATTTAATTTTACTATTAATTTTACCTACAATATTTTAAAAGTTTGTAAAACTAACCATTCATTAAAATTTTTTTATTGGATAGCTAATGTGTCTGATAGTGAGACCCATTTTTTGACATGGGACCTAAATGTGCTGATTGCAAAACTTACAAAATAAACCATAATATAAAATATTTAAATAATTTTAATTAAAAATTTTAAAATTTATTAAAATTATTAGAATAATTTTAATAAAATAAATAATAGAAATAAGTATAAAATTCAATGCTTTTTTATTAATAATTTTTTATATATATTTAAAAAATTAAATAAAAATTACAATATATAATTTAATATATAGCTTAAGATTAAGAAAATATAAAAATATGAAAATTCAAAAAAAGTACTAAAAAGGATAACCTATTAGTGATACCTAATGAAATTATTTTTGTGATTAATTTCACACAAATTTGGTAAAATTAAAACTAAAATTAATTTATAAAAAATATTTTTTATTTTATGTATTTTTATTGTAATAACATATACAATAATTTTTTTCATAATAAGATACATAAATATAAAGATAAAAATAAATTTTTATTTTTTTATAAAATAATTTTAATTTTATTAAATCAGAGTAGAATTGATCTTAAAAACTTTCATTAGTTAACAATAACAGTTTATCTTTTTTAGTTTATTTTTTAAAATTTTAAAATTTTATACTATATGTTAAATTGTGTTTTATATTTTTTTATGAAATTATTAAATATTTAAGAATATTTTATTAATAATAAAGTATTGAATCTTTCACTTATCTTTATAATCAAATTGGAGTGAAATTAATCTCAAAAATAATTTTTTAGTTATCAATAATAGATTATAATTTTTAGTACTTTTTTTTTGAATTTTTATATTTTTATATTTTCTTAATTTTAAAATATATGTTAAATTATGTATTTGATTTTTATAAAAAAATTTAAATATATTAATTTTTTTATTAATAAAAAATTTGAATTTTACACTTATTTATTTTATTTAAATTATTCTAATAATTTTAATTAAAATTATTTAAATATTTTTATATTTTAACAAAGAGTTAGTTTAAAAAACTTTTGAAATATTGTGGGTAAAATTGATAGTAACATTAAATTATGATGTGATTTGCAAGTGGTATAATAAGTTAGGATTTTTTATGTAATTTTTTCTTATATAATGTTATTTTATATTCATGTAAATATATTATTTCTTATGTACATATAATTAATAATATATGTTATTAATATAAATAATTATATTAATTTTGAATATATAAATAATAATACATTCAAATAATTTTATATTGTTTAATTAAAAAATAAACAAAATAATTACCATAAAAAATAAATAATGTAGAATTAAAATTGATCTAAAATATTTCAAATATCAAAGTATATGACTTATTTTATAATTACACACAACAAAAAAAAAAGAATAAAATATATTTACTGGTGTGAATATTTGATGCGGCATTGTTCATACAGTAATTTGCTGTTTGAATTGACGTGAGATTAGAGAGGTTTCCACGCCAATTGACACCTTTTTAATGCAAATTGGTGATGACCAACTCCCTAAATTTTGAATATTTCCAAAAAAAAAAAAACCACCTAAATTTTGAAGTGGACTGAACGCAAACTGTAAAATTTTGGAGGGGAACCAGCAAATTACAATAAGTCTGCCAGTAGGGCGAGTTAAAGGCCTAAAATATGCAGGGCATAGAAGGCAGGCTCTGTTCATGAAACATCAGCTCCGAGTGACATACTGGGAAGTGGGAACTTCTACTAACATTGGAAATTTGAGTTAGCTCGTTGTTTAGGCCATTGAATAAATAACTGTATATGGACCAGTTCTAATTTTGATCATGGGATATCTAATTTCTTTGAGTGAAGCAAACAAAAACAAAACCAAAAGCCATAACCTATCTAATTCATGTCATCCATCTATGTATGTGCAATACCTACCTTCTACCCATCACAAAGTACAGTCTCAATTACCTCATCTTTCTATCCTCTCTACTCTATCGGGGTCTTGACACACCAAATTTATAATGACGAAAAAACAATTGCAAAAAGAAAAACCTTTGGACCATACTATACATCATACAACAATCGACCTCCCATCACCTCCTAGACCTCTTTCTTGCCCTCCCACTCCCTAATTCAGAACCATCATTCTCTCTTCCTCTCTTCCCTGTCCCACCACCTGCCTCTGCCTGCTGCTTCTTTGGTGGCCTTCCAACTGCTCGCTTGCCTCTTCCACTCTCTTCTCTCGAGCCTCTTCCTCTTGAACTCCTTGTGACCCTTTCCACCACTACATCTCTATCCCTCACTCCTCTTCGTCCTTTCTCTTCTTTCCGCTTGCTATCCTTGCTCTCACCTTCGGAAGAATCATAGCTGCTATCGTTATCATCGTTGTCCTCCTCCTCAGATACCTCACTTGGTGAATGTTGCTTCATTCTCTTCAAGAAGCTTGCAGCTGCTCCTTGCCTTTTCCTTGCGGTATTTCCTTTCCTTTCAACCTTCATCTCCAAAGCATCATGTGAACTAAGCTCATTACCGCCATACTGATGCTTCATCTCTCCATTAATCTTGTTGCTAGTGTTATTACTGTTTATGGAAATTGACCTATCCTTTGTTCTTTTCTTCCTTACGTATATACCCTTCTCTTCGATCTTACCAAGCGGCGTTTCAATCTTTTTCTCGTTCACCTTTGGTTTTTCTTCAACTTTTCTACTAATTTTTTTATCACCTTTTTTGGTAAAGGCAGTTTCAGACGTTACCTTCTTTGAATTGCCCTTTCCACAAACAACTATGGTGGAAGAAGATTTGTTGGGCTTCGAAAATGAAACGGGCAGCCGTTTAGGATCAGGTTTGGCGGTGACAGGTTCAGCCTTTGCCGGTTTACGAAGCTTCTCTGTCATTTCCTTCCAAACTAGTGCTCGGAGTTCACAAGCTGCAAGATTTTCTGATGAATTTTTCCTGAAGAAAATTATTGCATTGTTGAATAAAAGGAGGAGATCCCTGAAGAACTTGTGGACGCAAGACGAGTAGACCCCTTTATCGAGCCTAGATTGAATTGTTTTGAGATCAATGTGCTGCCTGATCAATTTTTTGTACCTTTCTGATTCCTGCAAGACAAGCAGAATTGTTGATATGTAAACAAACAAATGTACATGTATTCCATATTATCTAATAGTGCATTTGTATTATGGACAACAATACATGTCCCAACTCACGACGATATGGAGTAAGCATCGAGAGTTGGGACAAATTCTAATTTTGCACGTTGCAATATTTTTGAATTTTACTTTTTTTTTTGAAAATTCAATTTTTTTTATTTTTTTAATTATATTAGGATAAATCTATTCAATAAGGATTTAAACATTCGTAAACTGTAATTTTTTTTTTAAATCTAAAACTTAATTGCATATAAGTGAACCCATCATGTAAAAATTTAAACATTCATAATCTATAATTTTTTTTGGAAATTTAAAATCTGTGTTATACTAATAAACTCGTCGTGTAAGGATTTAAATACTCAAATTTTGTAAAAAATTTTTAAATTTTTTTTTTGAAATTTCAAATTTTTAATGAAAATAATTTTTTATTTTAAAATACAAAACTTAAATTATATAAAAATAAATTCGTCATGTAAAAATTTAAATATCTCTATCTTATAAAAAAAATTTAATAATAAAATGAATTAAAAAAACAAAAGAAAGTATTATGATCTTTATGTAATGGGCAGTGACACGCTCTAGCATCCCTACGCACTGCACAAACCTTTATCCATTATATTAGTAGCTTGCTGCTCTCCGTACACGTGCATGCTACTTTTGCTTGCATCCACGATATCGTTACGACACACCTCCATCAAATGGGCTTGGGCTGAGAGTGGGGCATCTGAAGTTTATGGCAATGCCCGAGCGAATTTATAGATTGCATGTGAAAACATAATTCGTAGCCTTTTCAATGTTAGAATTTTTTTTTTTTTATTTAAAGGGCAATGTTAGAATTTTAGAAAAAAAACTATCTTGAGAGAAAAATTAGCAAATAAACTGAATATTTTTGAAAAACTCTATGCCGGTGGATAAATATGGTGTGGTGCCGTTCACTGGACTAGGAGGGATTTGCCCCATGCATGTAACGGCACAAAGTAGAGGTTCCATATACTAAGAGCCACATCACATTCTTTTGTCAAGTGCTTAATGCCCACGTGTCATGACAAATATACGCCCAGACCGTCAAAGCCGATCACCAATTTGGCCACACATAGCTAGTAGTATTGGCAAAGCTTTACGTGTACACCCCCACGGGCCAACGTTCCTACCTTAATTTTTGGACGGTCCAAAGATGTTCCATAGCCACATACTCGTTTAATGCGTAGTGTATAACAAATTTTGGACTTGGGTGGGACCGACTTCCTTTCTTACATGTATATAATTAAATATTTATATAATTATTAGGTTGAAAAGGAGTTAATTGACAAAAAAAACAAAACTACCCAATAAGAAAAAATGGGAGTACAAATAAATTATGCTAATTATAGAGACAGAAAGAAAGGACTGAAAAAAAAAAATTCAAATTCATAGGGAAGTTTGCAAGCTCGTAATTAGGAGATGTCGATGGAACAGTTTGAAAAATCAATTCAGCAAAACGCAAGGAAAAGCGCAAGAAATTTCGAATTCAGATTTTTATATTAAAAACAATAATTTAAAAACCGCGAAGGATATATGCATAATATTTGCTAGTGTCTTTTGCTTTAAATACAAGATGTTATTCAGTCGGTCAATACATTGTGGAGGTTGGTCCAACCGGCACCCTTTTTCTTTTTTTTTTTTTTTTTTCCAGAATCCCAGCAAACATTCTTGCCCTGCCCTATTATTATTATAATAATAACAATATTTTTTTAAGAAATACTACAAAGGTTGCAGTAATTTTGCGAGGATAATTTTGTTGTCATTTTTCATGATTATTATATTATATTTTTTATATATAATGATATTGTTATTTTAATTAACTTTTTTTTTTTTTTGATAAAATTATGGCATTCGAATAAAAAGTTGAGAAAATACCTGGCTTCGAAGCCGCCGCTCGAACGTAGAGCCAAGCCGATGAGAACGAATAATCCGAATGACCTTAACCAATGGTTCAGATTTGACGGCTGCTGGATTCCTCTTCCTGGCGGGAGAAACCTCGTCACCTCCCTCGCGCTCTTCTCCGCTGCTACTCCCAACTCGACCACCTCCTCTACGACGTCGTTTCTTTTTGTTATTATCATTTTTATTTTTATTATTATTACTATTATTATTATTCTGCCACAAACTTGCTGCTGAGCTCTGAACGTCACTGTTGGTGTTGTTATTGTTATGGTTTTGCTTCTCCTTCTCTTCCCGCTTCGACTCCCCAACCGACTCGTCCACCTCATTTGACTCGTCTCCGAGTCCGCCCGCTGTGGCCTGACTCGGTTTTATTTCTGCTTCCTTTTTAACCATTCCCGTCGCTGTTTTTTTATCATCATTACCGCTGTGGGACCAATCCCGTTCTGCTTCCGGGTCGGATCCAGAGCGACCATGATCGTGTTTATTTTCAGTTCCCTCCGAATCGGGTTTTACTTTTGTTAAATTCTGCTCCCCATTTACGTCGTCGTTTTGCTGCTGCGTTGCCATTGTCGTTTCTGCCTTTTGTTGACTTGTAGAATTAGACTCGTTGAATGATCGATTATCGCGTTCGTCGTCACCGGAGTCATCACCACCGGCGGCGGATGATTTTACGGCGATGGTATCAGGTTTTTTCTCGCTAATCAGATCTGCCTCCTCTCTCAAACTACGTTCTCTCTCTTCCTCTAATCTCTTCACCTTCAACTCAAGCGACCTGCCACAACAAGATGCATAACAAAGAATCGTCAGATCTCAACAAAAGAAGACGACGTCCGGTCTACAGTCAGATCTTTAAATAGAAAGATGAGAATTACACGATGGAAACGTCACGACGTTGAACCTCACGTCTAAGCTCATCAACACGAATCTTACGGAGTTGATCGATGATGGAAGGTACAAGGCTGGCAGAAGAAGAGGAGAAAGAGGGGGAGGAGGAGGAGGAGGATGATAAGTCGTTTTGAGACATGAAGCGTCGTTTAAGATCATTGAACTTATCTTTACAGTTTTGAGAAGTGAGAGAAGGCAGAGCGGAGGTTCTGTTCTGTACTTCGATGGCGATTGAGTCCCAACACTTGGTACCATGACGGTTAACGGCGCAAGCGAGTAATAGCTCCTCTAACGTACCCCAAGGATGGACGCTGCTGGTTTCATGGTGGTCGTGGTGGTGTTGCCTAGCCATAACCATATGAAATCTATTCTCATTTCATCTCATAACATCGCATGTCATAATTGTTATCGTTATTATTACTATTAGTTGTTGTTGTTTAGGACTTCACTTAGTTCTTTTTTTTTTTTTTTTCCTTCGTTTGAATTTTGAAAACTGAAGATGGAAAAAAAAAATAAAAATAAAAGATTAGGGTTTTGGCGTGTTGATTAATTTTGGTTTTTTGGCTTCCTTTTATATGATGATGATTCTGTTCTTGAATGGACGACGATGATGGCTTTAAAAAGTTTTTATTTTTGCTTCTCTTTCTCTGTTGTGTTTTGTTTTGATTTGATTTGTGCCTTCCTGTTCTTTCTATGTCGCAGGTTTGGTTTGGGTTTTGCTTTTCTTAAACTGGGCTTTATTACTATTACTATTTCTCAACAACACCCAACACAATGGTTTTGGGTTTTTACGAAAGAAGAAGATTATATAAGGAATAATTCATATTTAAGCCTTATTTTATTTTAAAAGGCCCTCAAATTTGTATTTTTATTTAGTTTGAGGACTAAACTAACAAATTTATTATCTTACAATAAAAAGATCAGAACACCGTTAATTGAATATACCAGTTGGATTTGATATTGCTGACATGGAATATTGCCTTATTTTGTAAAGAGTAACAGACCTTTTGCTTGCAAGGCGTCTTCCGAAGTGGGAGCTAGTTTTAGAAAACGATGAAGAGCAGATATAATCAAGTGACTGAACCCTTCAAAATATAGTCCTAAAATTGGTAGGACATGCAAGCATTGAATAACAAAAGTGGCAAGCCCAGGTTGAGGAGAATTATTTATTACCGTTGAAGAACTCTAAACTTTTTTGTTGCCTTACAAAGAGCCTATGAAATATAATTATATAGAATCAGTAAATGAAGGCTAAAGATTGGTTATGATTCACAAACAGGCATAATAGTCCTCAAAAAAATTGATTAAGAGCATGAATTAAAACAGTAAAAATTCATTGCTACATGAAAAATCTACAACAGTTACATGAACATAGCATTCTCTGAGGAGGTACAAGAATACCACAGGAGGAACATAAGTTAAGTCAGAAAAAGCACAAACACAAATGGTCAATGTTTGATAAGTTTCATCATCCTTCTTGTTGTGCACCTCTACAGCTCTCTCCTCCGAGCCCATGCCAAAACAAAATAATTAAACAGCAGCAATAGTTTTGTTCAATAACACAAACAGAAACATGGGTAAAATGATATGAAAAAAAATAAAAACAAAACACAAAAAAGACAACAACTTTTTTACAAATAACAAGAAAGTGTCAGTGATTCAATTCATTGCTTAGAAATTTTTTTAAAATTCCGTAACTAAGCCAATAATCTCATGAATAAATAGAATAGTGTTGTTAATTCATAGAATAACAAGATTTTACTTAATAAGAAAATTACTAGTAAACGACATTGAAAAAGTTGCAGTGGCAGTAATAGCATTATTTTGATAGTTTATTAGTTGTTTAGTTGCCGAGAAAAGGAAAAGGAAACTGTTTTCTCGGCAAACAAACAATAGGAAAAACTTAACATAATGGCGAGGTTGTATGGCGATCCTTCACCTCTCTTGAAATTGCAGAATGCGTGCTCTGCTCGGCCTTGTTTTGAGTGATACAGATATATATTCATGACTTTGTCATTAGAGAGAGTATAATTAAAAAAAAGGATAAAAAATTTTAAAAAGAGATGTAGATAGCAGCCAAGGACTAAACAACTTATTCTTCAACTAAACAGGAGGGTAAATCACTATTTGGTGAAAAATTATTATGAGTCCTATCCCATTTCTTCCTCTCACTTGCTTCCCAATAACCACTTATATAATGATAGCAGCCTTCCTCATCCTAACGAAACTATTTTGGCTACCGCCCCCTTTCCTGCAATTTCCTTGTCGATGCCACAAAGAAAGCAGAAGTTACTTTGCTTCTTCTTTTGTTTAAGAGAATAAAATATACATATGGCAACATTAACAGGGGCAGAGTTCTGAATCAGCACATTATCATTCAAACTTCTAAACAATTTTTAGTGACAATAAACCAATTATTAAGGTTTAAATTATGATCTCCTATAAAGATGTCAACAAAATGTGACTTTTACTCTCTGCATAAGTTAAATTTGTGGTAAGGTGTTATTGCAAACTCATAGATCTATTATATATGTTAGTTCTGCATATGTTCATCACCTAACTCAAAGATAAATAAGCTAGTGAATACCTATCTTAGTAACTTCTTATTGCCTTTCTTAGCATTCTTTAAGTTTCACACTGTCATCACAAGTTGTTGTCTTTCACCTGATACTTCTGATATCTCTCTTGCATTTCCTTCAGTTCATTTTCCATCAATTTGTTTCTCTCCTTTAATGATTCTAATTCACTCAATAACTTGTCCGCCGAAAGAGTGAAGAACCTAAACCTCATCACTGTCATCTTTGTCGTCGACTCCTTCATCATCTTCACCGTCGTCATCTCCGCCGTTAGTATCATCATCTTCATCATCATCGTCTTTGTCTGCATCATTGTCTGCTAACTGAACCGGCGGTCCATTTGAGGAGTACAAAACCTAAACCTCCTCGTCATCTATGTCTTTTATGCCTTCGCTTTCAGCATCGTCATCATCTTCAACACCCATTCTCATCAGTGTGGTCATCAGTATTGTCGTCGTATTTTCCTCTATGACTTCTAAACCTTCCTTTTCACTCTCATTATCTATGTGTTCCTCTTTATCATGTTCACTAAAAACTCGAATTTTCATTTCCTTTTGACAATTTCACCTTCTTGCTCCATGATTCTCATGTTCAAAGCTACGCAACTTAATCTGAACATGATGACACCAACTTTAATTATCCCACTCAACCTCATTCTTCCCAATCACCTAAGTTCTAAGTTCACATCATGTTGTTTACACCAATTACATGCGCACTTAACAACATTAATTTACAATCTCATCAGCTCTGTTATTTTACTCCTTAAACTAAACAAAATAAAAATTTAAGGGCCTTTTAAAACAAAATAAAAGTTCATGAACTTAGTAAAATAAAGTGCCAAAGTTCATAGGCTTAAATATGAATTATTTCATTATAGAATTACAACTAGGGAAAGTAAATTAAAACTGTAATAACCTAGTTTTTAAATTATTTTATTAGATAATGAGATATACAATGTTAATAAAATTTAAAAGTTAAATTTTTATTATTTTACTATTTTGTGATTAATTATTATTATTTTATATTTAATTGAATTTTCTACGTAAATATATTAATTTGGACGTTTAAATTTTATTGTGTATATTTATATTTTTAAACATTATTATTTTAATAACATTAATTTAGTGCATGGTTATTTTAATATTATTTTTAAATACTAATATTATTTTGTTAACTGATGTGATTTTGAGTATTATTAATATTTTTAAATTATTCCACTATCATTATTAATGTTATTATTATCATTGTTATTTTATGTGAGTTATTATTATAATTATCATGCGATATTATTATCATAATATTATTTTAATATTACTGTTTTGAGTACATTATTATTATTTTATTTTTATGGATTGCATTAGTGCATTATAAATTATTTTATAAATATTGTTATTATTGTTGTTATTTTCAAATGTGTTGTGTATTATTATTATCATGGTTATTATTTTCATTATTAATATCATTAGTATTATTTTTATTGTTTAATATTATTATGGATAATATTCTTATTATTCAATTATTTTATTAATAGTATTAATTTTATATTGTGTATATTATTGTGTGATGTGTGTGTGTTTATTATTATACATGTGCATATATATACATATGAGTATATTTGTGTGGTGCAGATTCATTTGGCTAAAATATTATTATTATAATATAAAGTTTTATATATATATATATATATATATATACACATGCATGCATACAACAAACCCACATACATGCACATGCATTAAACACCAAACACACACAGCATAAATAAATAAAAAACGTGAAGAACAAAAGAAAGAAGAAGCCAAAACTCACACTAGCTCCCTTCTTCCCCGCCATCCCATTCTTTGCCTATCGCTATGCCTCCATCACTTTCAGCCACCATTTCTTGAGCTTCTGGTTTCTATCAACTCTCTAAGCTCCGATGATCACGATTTCAAGCTCTGTTTGATTGAACCCAATCATTTGTGAGTTTTCTCGATTTTTCGGTTTTAAGCATTTTTTTTCATTTTTTTTAGTTGATTTTTGGTTGATATAAACAATCCCTTAAGAAAAGTTGTTCCTAGTAGCTTGATTTTCATGAATACATTTTTGTTTTAATTTTTAGAATTTATTTTAATTTTTGTGAATTTTTAAATATTTTATTATTATTTTATTAATTTTCATAAATTAATTATTAAAATTATAAATTTTGTATATTTGGAATTATTATTAATTTTAGAGTTGAGATTATAATTTTTGTGATTTTTATGTAATTTTTATAATTATTTTTATATTACGTCAATATTGGATAATTAGGTTTAAGTTGGGTTTTTATTGAAATTATTGTTTAAATATGTGTTTTAGTTAATATTAGTAATATATATGTTGAGAAAATAATTTTTATCCATTTATATAATTTTTATGGAATTTTATACAATTTATGTGTATTTTGAATTATTAGGTTAAATATGTATTTTTGTTGAAATTATTGGATAAATATGTGTTTTGGTTGACACTAGTATGTTATATGTTGATTAAATAATTTTAATGATTTTATATAATTTTTGAGGAAATTATTTAGTATATTGGATATTTTGTATTATAGGGTTAAATACGTAAGTTTGTTAAGATTATAGTTAAACATTATGTTTTACTTGGTTTTATAATTGTTTAAGGTATTAAAATGATTTTTACAAATTATTTACCATTTTTAACGAATTAATACTAATTTTTAAAAATTATTTTCAAATAATATATTATATATTATTTTGGTAATAAAATAGGTTTTTAGTAATTTTTAATGTGTATTTAGACTATTTTAGTTATTTGAATATATAAAGTGAATTTTTATTAATATATATTGAATTATCGAGAAAATTAGATTTTTAATAATATTATATTATTATTTTGGGATTTTTACGTAATTATTGTGAAAATAATTATTTTTAATGTTTTAATATTAAATATACTAAATATTGTTATTTTGAGGATATTTATGGCAATTATTGATTTTTAGTATATTTATTATATTATCTGGATTGTTGGTGAATTGTGGACCTCGGTTAGGGAAATTGTATAGTTTGAGAACTTAACCGAGGGTTGTATGAATTATGATTTTAGAAGTGTATTTTTTGTGCAGAATTGACCCTACTTTTATAGGGAGATGTCCATTTTACAAATGAGACTTTACCGAAATTTTGATAAATTTCTCGTAAAATGTAACAACCGGTCCGAGTCTAGTTTTAGAATTTTTGATTGAGTCTTTCTATAGCAATCCTAAAAGCGTAGAGTTAGAAGTTTATTTTGATGATTGTTATTATTTTATTTTTCTAGTTGCGTTAAGACCGAGACCTATCGGATCAGGTCCGCTGAGTCTGTCTCGTAGAGCGCAAATCAGTGAGTTATTATATTATATATATATGTATTGCATTTAGGATGCATGACTTAGAATTTTTCATTTTCATTATATGTTTTTAAAAAGTAATTTAATTTATAATATGATTTGGTATATTGCCGGTTTATTATTAGTATATCTTGATATATATTTTTGCATATTTTCAATATACATTTACTATATCTTGGTATATTTAGGGTTTATTTTTTATATATGCATATTAGATAATTAGGTTTATTTTTAATATATTTTTGGATATATTTCAAACTAAATACATGTTTTAGTACATATACATGTTTTAAATGTATATTTATTCATAATTATTTTATTAAATGATTTGTGTATTTTAGACATATTTTTAGTATATTTTAGGTATATTTCTAAGTAAATATATGTTATATTACTGATTTATACTTAAATTGTTTTTAAGTATATCATTGGCTTATCTTTGGTATATTTCATGTTTATTTGACATATATATACCCGAAATATACTTGGTTTATTTTAGGTATATTTCTGGTATATATATGGTTTATTTTACTATTATGAATGTCATTCTACATTATTTATTTTTTGAATGTATGATTTATTTTAAATGAAGGATATCAATAGAACGTGTTACCTAGTGTGCAGCACTAGGACCGTATACGTACCGGTGCGATAGATTTAGGTTTGAATGAGGAATTACTTGTGGTAATTATGATATGATTGAGATGATTTGATTGATTTGATTGAGATATGATGTGATGTGATTGATAGTGTGATTGCTGGAGCTCGGTTAACCAAGTGTCTCAGAGTCAATCACACTGACAGTCAGACTGTTGGAGCTTGGTTGACTTAGTATCTCTGGACCAGTCTACTGTCTGAAATGGAATAAGTGATCTATTTGGAATTAAGTGAGCTTGTATGGCTAGAGCGATGATATGGTTGAGTGAGGTTGCGATTAATAGGGTTCTATTTTATCCTTTATGTATTAAAATAAACGTTTTCTGCATTTATTATATATATAAAAGCAGAGTTTGACATTTGTGTGTAATGTGTGTGTGTGTGTGTGTATATATATATACAGGTGCCTGATTGTTATGGTTTAGATTACATGTATATATATTATAATTATTAACTCAATAAGGAGATCTTTTTTTCAGGAGATCTTATATCGTCAGACCTTAGTAGTAGAGTTATTCGTCGGTGTTCTTCCACCCCGGCTAGATTGTGTAAAATTTATATTGAAACTTTGATTTGTATTCTAAAAACTGCAGTAGCAATGTTATTGTATCAAAAGAGTATTATTTTATTTTGATGCTTTATACTTTGAGAGTTGTATTTGAATATTGTATGAACATATTTATTTATGAAAAGATTTGGAATATCTATTTTATATATCGGTTCAAAAAAATTTTAATTCAGTTGTGCGTTTTATTTATTTATTGCATGTTTTTATTTTCTACGGCTTGCTACGAGTTCCGGATTCGATAGAATTCTCATTCCCTAGCGCCGGTCATGACTCCTAGTTTTGGATCGTGACAAAAACTGTCAAATGTTACATTATTTATTTTATATTTAATTAATAACAATTATTTGTATGTAATTTATTGAAATAAATGAGAATTTTTCTTCATTTTTGAAAGAGGGATGATTTTAGTATTAAAAATGGCTAGGAGAAAGCAAACAAAGGCACAATTCAATTAGGGTTGGTGGTATATATTTTTATAGCAACTGGATGAAACTACTAATATGATATATTATGGTATATATCTTGCAACAAATTGGAATATAATTCACCTGCATTGCTTTCGCCAAATGACTAAACCTTTACAGGCATAGCGATTACCTCTCCCCTTCTCTCAAATTGGAATTTAAAAAAAAATTGAATTACAAGCCTTAATTTCACATTTTTAATTGCAATCTCATGTACTGTATCTGCTTGGCTGTGGGCAAACTTTAAACAACAATATTCTTAAGAGACATTTATAAAAATACCCCATTTTTAAATGTTATCAACAAAAATACTCCAAGTTTTTATTTTTTACAAATCTACCCTATCATAATTACAATAGTGTCTTTTTTATTTTCAAAAATGTACCAATATTTTTCTTTAAGAAAAGTATAAAAAATTATCATGTGATTTCGTAGTTTTAGAGTTTTAAGTATATGTTTCATTTTGTGACAATTTGGGTCATGCATTTTCACTGTTTGACAATTTTTAGTATATGAGACTAATGTCGTTAAATGGGTGAAACACATATACTAAAAGTCGCTAAATGATGACAAACATATGACCCAAATTGGCATAAAAAATGAAACACATACTTAAAATTGTAAAATATTAAAACCAACAAGGTGTTTTTTCATACTTCCCCTTAATAGTTTTTAGTTGGGTCATACAATGTATCAAATTCATTTAATGACGTTAGGCTCGTATACTGAAAATTGTCAAACGACAACAAACATAAAACTTAAATTGTCACAAATTAAAACACATACTTAAAACTTTAAAACCGTGAAACCACATGGTGGTTTCCCATAATTTCCCCTTTTCTTTGTTATTTCTCTTTCATTTCTCTACCCTTTTCTTTTATTTCTTTTATTAATTTCTTGACGGTTTTTATTACCTTCTTTTTATTTTTCTCTTTTTTTACTCTTTTTATAAATTTTTATTTTATCCTTTTTTTCTTTTTTTCTTATTTTCTCTTTCTATTTTTCTTTTCCTATTTTTTTTATAAATTTTTATTTTTTTTCTCATGGGCTTAAATATGGGTTATTCCATTATAGAATTACAACTAGGGAAAGTAAAGTAATAACAATTATGTGTATGTAATATATTGAAATATATGAGAATTTTTCTTCATTTTTAAAAGAGAGGATGATTATAGTATTAGAAGTGGCCAAGAGAAAGCGATCAAAGGCACAATTCAATTGGGGTTGGTGGCATCATCATCATTCAACATGCATATACACCTTCCTTTCTTTGGATTAAAAGGTTAAGAAATAGTCACACGCTTACCGTTATCTTTTTTCAAACTAGTGCTAGACATGATTTTTCTTTATAATTTTCACTCAATTTTTATAGCAACTGGATGAAATTACTAATATGATCTATTATGGTGCATATCTTGCAACAAATTGGAATATAATTCACCTGCATTGCTTTCACCAAATGACTAAACCCTTACAGGCATATCAATTACCTCTCCTTTTCTCTCAATTTGGATTTTAAAAAAAAATTTAATTGCAAGCCTTAATTTCACATTTTTAATTGCAATCTCATGCACTGTTTTTGCTGGGCTGTGGGCAAGCTTCAAACAACAATATTCTCAAGAGACATTTATAAAAATACCTCATTTTTAAATGTTATCAACAAAAATACCCAAAGTTTTCATTTTTTACAAATCTACCATATCATAATTACAATAGTGTCTTTTGTATTTTCAAAAATGCAACCATATTTTTCTTTTAGGAAAAGTACAAAAAATCATCTTGTGGTTTCACAGTTTTAGAGTTTTAAGTATATGTTTCATTTTGTGACAATTAGGGTCCTGTGTTTTCATCATTTGACAATTTCTAGTATGAGGCTAATACCGTTAAATGGGTGAAATACATATATTAAAATTTGTTAAACAACGATAAACACAGGACCTAAATTGCCATAAAAAATGGAACACATACTTAAAATTGCAAAACATTAAAACCAACAAGGTGGTTTTCCATACTTCCCCATAATAGTTTTTAGTTGGGTCATACAATATATCAAACTTATTTAACGGCGTTAGGCTTGTATACTGAAAATTGTCAAACGGCGACAAACACTAGACCTAAATTGTCACAAATTAAAACACATACTTAAAACTTTAAAACCGTGAAACCACATGATAGTTTCCCATACTTTCCCCTTTTATTTTTTATTTCTCTACCTTTTTCTTTTATTTTTTATTAATTTTTTGATGGTTTTTATTACCTTCTTTTTATTTTTTTTATTTTTTTACTCTTTTTATAAATTTTTATTTTATCCTTTTTTTCTTATATTTTTCGCCTTTTCTTTTTTTTTCTTTTATTCTTTTTATTTTTATTTTCTCGTTCTTTTTTCTTTTCCTTTTTTTTTATGAATTTTTATTTTTTTCTCATTTTTCTCGTTAATTTTTGTACCTCCTTTTTTTTCATTTTTATTTTCTCTCTTTTTTTCTTTTTCTTAAAAAAAGTTATTTTCCTTAATTTTCTCTCTTTTTTTTATTAGTAAAGCATTAGCCAATATATTTGTTTGGAATTTTATTTCATAAATTCCTCGAGTGGGTTATAAGAATACACAGAATGTGATGACCAAAATACAAGCAACTCACATGCAACAAATTTTATGCACATAATTGATTATTCAAGTTCTTAATGTGTAAAAGATGTAACATTCATTATAATTGAACCAATCTAACTATTTCTAAAAAGTGATAATAGAATTTTGGGTAAGAAAAATAAAGTCATAATTTAAATTTCTAATGATTTTAACATAGAATCAATTTTATCAATATATTTCAAGCACAAAAATTATAATTTTAACATTTTTAAGCTTTCAAGTAGTCTAATGTGTTTGTAAAATACAAAACAATGCCTTATAACTTCAAATTGAAGAACTAATCCTGAAACATATCATAACCTAATTTAATAATGTGTCAGAAAATGAAAGATAAAGATAAGTGTAGCTCATATGGTAAAACACTTGCTTAACATGCGAGAGGTACAAAAATCAATACCCCACATCTCCATTCTTTTATTAGTTAGCATGTGTTTAATTTTATTTCTTTTTTATTTACTTTTAGTTTCTGATATTACTTTAAAAATGCAGGGAAATGTGTATGTGCTTTTGGTGCTTCTAGTTTTTATTTATAAGATGTTGTTGATTGTAAAAAGGTTGCTTATGATTTAGAGTTTGTTGAAACTGTTGGTGGTGGTGATGAGTTAAAATGATTTCTCTTATTAGGTAGCATGTATTTAATTTTGTTATTTTTGATTTACTTTTAGTTTCTGATATTGTTTTAAAAGTGCAAGGAAATGTGAATGTGTTTTTGGTGCTTTTAGTTCTAATTTAGGAGATGTTGCTGATTGTGAAAAGGGTACTTATGATTCAGAGTTTGTTAAAACTGTTGGTGGTGGTAATAAATTAAAGGATTTTTGTTAGGGTATGTTTTGTTTTATTATTTGTGTATCGTTTTGGTTTCTGATACTTTGTTTTGTATTTTTGTTTTAAGGATGATAAGAAAATTTATAAGGATGTTGGTTATAATTCCAATATTAAAATAGTTATCTTAAAGATGATGTTGATGGTGATGAAGTATTGAAAGATTCTAATTTGGTATGTTTTTTTATTATATTAATTTATATTGGTTTTATTTTTATTTTTGGCTTCTGATTCATTTTTCTATCCTTTTAGTTTATTTTTGGTTTCTGATTCATTTTTTGTATATCCTTTTGGTTAATTTTTGGTTTCTGATTTTTTTTTTCTGATTTTTTTTTGTTTTGAAGAATGTATATGAGATTTTTGGTTCTGTCTTGCAATTTTATATATTCAATACATAATATATAAAACATCATTTGGTCAAATCCACACATGAATTGATCAAGTTAATTAAATAGATAACAATCACAAAGATTCATTTTTTGTATCCTTTTGATTTATATTTGGTTTCTGATTCTTTTTTTTATCCTTTTGGTTAATTTTTGGTTTTCGATTAATTTTTTCTTATTTTAGTTTTTTTTTGTTTGGTTTTGAAGAATGTATATGAGATTTTTTATTCTGTCCTGTAATATTATGTATTCAGTATATAATATATAAGAGATTATTTGATCTAATCTACACATGAATTAATCAAGTTAAATTAAATAGCTAACAATCACAAAGATTCATTTTTTGTATCACTTTTGTTTATTTTTGGTTTCTAGTTCTTTTTTTTTTTGTATCCTTTTGGTTAATTTTTGGTTTCCGTCTCATTTTTTCTAATTTTAGTTTTTTTTTTGGTTTTGAAGAATGTATATGAGATTTTTGGTTCTATCCTGCAATATCATGTATTCAGTACATAATATATAAGATATTAATTGGTCAAATCCACACATGAATTGATCAAGTTAAATTAATTAGTATCTTTTGGTTTCTTATTTTACTTTTGATGTGTTGTTTCATTTTAAGGTGAAGAGATTGTATTTAATAATGTTGATAAGCTTTTCATTGTTATTGATTTTGCTATAAAAGTTGCTTATAATTTGAGTGGAAATGTATGTTTTTTTATTTTTTAAAATTTTTTGTATTTTGTTTATGGGTGAAATTTTTTTGTTAGAATAAATTGTTGAAAGGGAATATTTTGTGTCTCTTTCTAGCTAATATGGTGTTATTGGTGAACAGAGTGTTAAATATGTTATTAAGGTATTTTTTTTATTTCTGTTGCTTTTTGGTTTATATTGGGTTTCCGATACTATTTTATATATGCAGATAATAATAATAATAATAATAATAATAATAATAATAATAATAATAATAATAATAATAATAATATATTTAATTAAAGATAATGAAAAATATAATGAGCTTAATAAAGGTGTAAGAGATTGTAGTATTTTTTAGTTTTTTAATGTGTGATTTATTTTTGTACCTTTTTAGTTTATGTTTGGTTTATGATATTGTTTTAATATATATATATATATGTTGACCCTTTGCATGATTAAAATCATGATCAATCTCAAAATAACCTTGGTTTTGACTTTAACAATCAATTTTAGTTGCTATTATTTATATTTAAGTGTGTTTATAAGTTTGGAACAAAAAGATGTATTTGGAGGCTCAAAAGTTAAGTTTTCTTAGCCAAAAGTGCTCCTCATGAGCTCCCCTCATGACCGGGGGCTATAGTCAAAAGCAGAAAGCCGAAATAAGTAGGAAATTAACAAAGGGATAGTGCCACTCACGAGCACTATTCACTCATAAGCAGCTTGTGAGGGTAGTCCTAACAGCTTCAAACAGTCATTTTTTCAATGCAACGTCTAGCATTTTGCTCCTCATGAGCCAAAACTTACTCCTCACGATTGTGACCGGCGTTCTGACATAAATAAATTCAAGATGATTCAAAAATCACTAAGAGACGTTGGAGACATGTTTGATACATCCAATAACCATATTTTTGAGTGTTTATCTATATAAACACTTTATAGAGTTCAATTAAAGTTTAAAGAAACTTGTTTATTCATTATACTCTCTTAAACATTCAATTAAGCTCTTAAAACTCTCTTCAAATTCATTTTATATTAGTGAGAGTTGGTGAGTGTTAGAATAGATAATTTTCTATATTCTAGGTTTCAAAAATGGAAAGTGAGATTCTATTTTAAAGGAATTGATTTAACTGTTTAGCCATTAAAATACTTGAAAATTTGGTTTTAGTGTGATCATTGAAAACACTTGTGAATTGGTTTTAAGTGAGCCTTTGAAAACTTAAGTTGTAAGATTGAAGAGTGAGCCTTAAACTCTTATGTAATCTCAATCTTATGAATAAAATTGTGGGGATTGAAAATTCTAACTTCGGGATAAGTTAGGTGGAGACGTAGGATTATTGAGAATTCGAACTCCTTAAATCATTGTGTTCATTGTTCTTTTTACTATATTCTCTTTTAATTATTGCTCAATTCCTTAAAATTATTTTTATTTTTCTAAAATCCTCATTAGCCTTATTCACCCCACCCCTTTTCGAAGGCACTTTCCATATATATTATAGGACAAGAGAAACTTCATATTGTAAAGAAATCAACTTAAACAAAAAAACAAATATATTTATAACTTAGATCAAAATCTTGATATATACATAAAGATATCAAACTTCTTTTACAAAATCTGCACTTCTAGGAGTCATTTTCTCTTATATATTATCATAACACGAATATTCAAAAAAGTACAAATCAAGAGCTAATCCTTTTGCTACCTACTTATAATTAATATTCTTTCATAGCGGAGCATAATCTAGAACCACTATTAAAAGCCAAACCACCATATGCAAATGCGTTGATAATCTCAGCACTAGCTTACAATTTATAAAAAAAAAAATTAGTATTCTTCTGCAATTTCTGCATGCCAAAGAGACCTTTGCTACTTGTGCTAAAAATGGGTAACATTCATAATCAAGCAAAAACAATAAACAACAAAGTAATTAAATAAAAAAAAAACATGTCTTTGATGCTGAAGCAACCACTTGAAACTAAAACACCATGAATCATATTAATAAAAATCAATGAAAAAAAAGTCATTGATGTAAACCAAAAATCAAGCAAATGAAAAAGAAAAATAAAAACAATTAAAATAAAAAACTAATAAGCAAATAACTCACACCCATACCCATATCCTCCACCGTATATTCAATTTTATCAATGAAAATAATGGTGACATCACTAGGGATCAGGCTTTTAATAGGGAAAATGAAAGTAATTTTATATCTTTAAAATTGTTGCAGCTTACTATCATGGAGCCATGGGTATTTTGCTAGTCTATAATGTTATTGTTGAATCTTTTTTCAACAGTGCGTTACAGCCTATAGGGAAACAGCTTACAAAAACATAAATGCCCTTATTTGTAAAAGCAAGCAACGAAGATAACATTTTTTAGAAAAATAGCACCATAAAACTGCTTATTTAGTGCAATTTCGAAAGAAAAAAGAGATGAAAATGTTAACATTGTGGCATGTTGAGGGAATATAATATTTGCTTCAATAGCCTCATTGTCTTATTATTTCCACACTTAAAAAGTCAATAAGAAACAAAACAATTATCTTTACAATAACGTTATACTCTTTGATTATTAAAAAAAGCAAGAATTGAGGTTCAGCAAAGCAACTAGCCTCCACTCTTTCAAAAGCTAAGAGCAATAGTAACCACAAAAAAAACAATCAACTGTGAATAGTAATGATAACTTATGAAACACATGCAAACTAGTTTAATTATTATTTCTAGCCTCTATAGAGAAGGATTTAAAATGGAATTAGTAAGATGAAAGATAATTGGCAAACACTTTGAGTTTGTCTAATGTATATACATACACATAGAGCACATTTTCATAGGGATTAATATACACAACATCTTACACCAATGTTTAAGGATGTAAACTATTTTTATGCAAATTAAGAGCATTTTAAGTCTAGTAATCAAAAAGAAAAAATAAAATAGCTAAGTTTATAAGTTTACACTCTTAGTGGCATTATATGTGCTTGTTTTCTATACTCACATATGTAATTAGCATCTTTTATTTCTGTAGGACATCTTAGGATTTTAGAGTTGTGGTGCATACAGTTTTACTAGCATAACTATATACTAGCATTAACTAGGAAAATTCTAAATAAAAAATAATAGTAAAGAAAGTAAACAACTTTTAAATACTCCTAATGCCAACTTTGCAAACAATACTAAATTGAAATTTTCTAAACAATTATTTCTTTGATGCATGATGAATTCCATAATCAAGAGTTAAATTCCCAAACCTAATATTTTGCAAATCTAGTGAAGGTGGTGCCACAGTTTATTTATTTTAAAAGAATGTCCAACCAAAGCCAAAATTCACTGTCGATTCGGCAATCTATGCAGCACTTTAATCCTAAATTATATATCATAAAAGCTATTGACTCTTCCAATTGTTCCAAAAAAAAGAACATGGTCCTCCAAAAACTATTCCATGACTTCCAAGTAATTTACAACCCATATCCAATATAAAACACACTTTCCATATAATGAAAATCCAATCAACAAAAACCTTAACCATACATCCATTCAAAAAATAAGAAACCATACAACATAAAAACCTGGAAAATCATATAAACCCAAAATCAAGAAAAAAATCTACAACATAGAAAATAAGCAGAGACCCAAATAAGAAAACAGACCAAATAACATAAAGTTAAAATTTTTAAGTGTTTAAAATGGTAAGCAAAAAAAAATAAAAAGCACTAACTGGTGAGAAGATGAGATGGGTTGTGGAGATCCTCGACTAAAAAGGGATTCACGATGGATTCCTTCTAATTGATTGTATGTGTGAACTCTTTCGGCTTCGTAATCTCCATGTCTCTTTTGTTCATAAAAACTGTATTTCCGTCAGAGTTGTCAGAGAACCAAAGGAGCCTACAGAAAATGAAAGATTGAAACCCAATTTTTGAAATTAAATAATATAAAATAAAAATAAAAGTAAACAATAGAGATTGAGATTTGAATGAGAATAATTTTTCTTTTGAAGACAAGAGCAAGAAGATGAACAACTAAGAGGACAGAGGAGTTGTGTTTTTTGCATTGATGAAGAAGGTGCAATAACATAAATAAAATTACGTAATATGACATTCGCGTAAATTTAAAAAACTTAGGGGGCATTTGGTTTATATTTCGGAATGGAAATCGGAATCGAAATCAAAAGGAATGAGATTAGGAATGAAATTTTGAAAAAGGTGTTTGATTTTACTAGGAAATGGTCATTGAAATAAGAATTAATATTATTTAACAATTAAAATTTTCTTTTATGGAAAAAAATTTTTTTAATTATTTTTTATATAAAAAAGTAACATTATAATTATTTTTATATATTAAAAATTAATATTATAATTATGTATTATAAAATATTTATTTATAAAAATATTATTATAATTTTTTAAAAAAAGTATAAAAATTATTTACTTTTTAATAAATATTTTTTATTCAAACATTTAATGCATATTTTTATAATTTATATATTTCATTTATACATTTTAAAAATAAATGTTAATATTTAAATATTTGACTAATTTATAATTTATTTGACTTGATTCTCAAAAGAATAAAAAATCATTCCTTAAAAACAAGAGATGAATGGTGATTTCCATTGATGGGAGAATCACATTTTTATTCCCATATTAATTTTAGTCAATCAAACATTAAGAATCAGAATTATTCATTTTGATTCTAATTCTCACCTTAATTTTTTTCCAAACAAATACCCCTTATAATATTTTTGTTATTTTGCTTATGTTTTAGGATATTTGCGAAAAAAAAAACCCTTGTTCTCAACTCCAAGTTAAGTTACAGTGCACACATGCGATCTAGATATTGTTCAGATCAACAAGATCTAATCACTATTTCTGGCCCACTACCCAATTTTCTCCAAAGCTGTTGAGGTTAGGCTGCTTCTCATCAATCGGAGGATTTTAAACTTTTATTGATGTCAATCTAATAAAGAATTCGGTGTCACTTGAGCCCAACTATAATAATCCTTGGACTCTTGGAGGGCTCTTCACTATGCCCATTTTGCTAGTCATCCATCTCTTTATGGTCTTTTGTTATTGATAAGCAATAAAACTCACATGAAAAGTATACAAAAAGTTTTGCAGATTGTGAAATTTGGGGACTGAAATTTTCAACAGATTGAGGCTTAAAAAAAAAGATGTTCAATCACGTCACTCATCATTTTATTTCTTTATATTTATACGTTTGTGTGAAGAGGTGATTGGTTACAAGCTCTTTCATCTCATTCCAAGCTGAAACTGTAAGGCTTTTTTTAGTCAAACACATCCAACCATTTTTTTGTCTAACCATTAAAATGGACTTTAAACCTTTATTTTTTGAACAACTAAAGATTATCATTAATATAGATAAAGATTACAACAAGAAAGTTCATAATAGGCCAACATAGAAAGTTCAACCTTTCTTTTTCTTTTTTCTTTTTTAGGGTAAAAAAAACACAGATAATTCAACCCAATAAACAATCTCAAACTTCCAACCTTAGAAAGAGAATAATCCTTTATTTGTTAGAGACTGAATGAGAAACAGCTCACACAGACGGTCATGGCAGATTTATGTTAAAGAACACATCATACCCAACCTTTCACAACTACAAGCATCATAACATGACACAATGCATGTGCATTTTACAAAATACTTGGTGGGTGTTAGTTGTTAAGAAGAACATCAAGCAATTTTAATGAAGAAAACATTTTTTTTATTGAATTGCTAGTAGTTATACTCTATTAAATTTTAATTAATTCAATTTAATTGGATTAGAATTATAAGTATGATAAAAAGTCTCTTAATAATTAATTTAATATAACAATTGCATAAATCATAACTTGAATTTAAAATATCAACTAAATGAAAATAACCTCTATCAGTTCATTTCAATAGTTATTAATAAGAAAAAAATCATCCATTAGGTTAAACTTGGGTCAAATGTATTGAAGGGTACCGAACTTTAATTTTGTTTCAATTCAGTTGCCAAACTTTGATTTGTATCTTTTTAAATTCCAAATTTCTATATAGTTTCATGGTAGTCACATTAAATTTTTTTTGGTACCTAAACAATCTAGAATTACTATTTTAATCTAGAATAAAATTTTTTTTTTTGCAAAATAGATCCATATTTTCTATATATTTATAGAAAATAAGAAAAAATTTGAAAATTATTTTGATTTCACATAGAAAAAGCAAACTCATTATAAGAGGTATCAAAGCCTAAGAGTAGAAAACTTTCAAACTTTTTATTATTTTTGGACTAAATTGAAAAAATAAAGAGATTGAGGAATTAAAATGGTTTTGAGAGAAATTTAAAGGTCTAAAAATTTTTAATAGTATTCTTTTTGAAACAAAATCAAAATTAGGTGATTAAAATGAAATAAATTGAAATTTAGTATCCAAATTTCTATAAGTATAAAGTTGGGTGGGAGAAGGTACATTTTGGCCCTCAAACTATACCTCGAGGCGCACTTAAGGACCTAAACTAATTTTTGGCTCAATTAACATGAAAATTTAACTTTTATTGAACTTCAGGCCCCTCACTTAATGCCATCTTATTTCCATCTCCTTCAATCAGGACTTTCAACATTTTAACCCAAAAAGTGAGTGAGAATACAAAAAAAAAAAATCTTCAACCCAAAAAGTGAGTGAGAAAAATTGGGGGAGAAATAGCATGTGAAAAATTAAAATCGAAGAGCAAGCTCAAATGGCTTCTTCATCATCATCAACAGTAAGCTCAATGAGGCGTTCAAGTATGGAGAATAATTATGAAGGGGAACCAAGGTTTTGCAAATGTAAATACAGAGGTATTAGAGTGAAGGCTCCTAGATGGACATCGTGGATGAATGAAAATCCTGGGAGGAGGTTTTATGCATGCCCGAACTATAAGGTAAGAAATAAAACCATTTCCGTTTATAATTTTATTATTAGTATAATATTAGGGCAAATTTTTTTAGAACTTTGCGTTTTTAACTTGAATCACTAAATTTCAGGGAAGAAGTTATGGGTATTTTAAATGGCATGATGAGCCTTTGAATGAAACAGTGAAGGATTTGATAAATGAGTTAAAGTGGGAAAACAAAAAATTGATTTTTAAGAATAGGCAGTTAAAGTCGATCAGAATTGGAGAAAATATTGCTAATGATGAGGTTGCTGCTGAAATTAATGATCTTTAGGTGGACTTAAGAAAGTTGAAAAAGGCTAAAGTGGACCTAGATGATTATTTAATGATTAGGAAAAGGCTAATAACAACATATGTTGTTATTGGTATCACGTGGTTGGTGTTAGTAATATGCTTCATGATGTTATAGTATTTTAGTGTTGGGTTCATGTATATGTAATACTTTAGTGTTGGGTTCATATATATATATATATATATATATATATATATATATACATTTTGTTTCTCTATAAAAAACATGTGCAGGTCTTGCAATTGTTCAACAAATTATGCATTTGTAATGGAAGCAAATATTCTAAAACTTGTATGACAGTTATTATTTGAATGTTAAATGAAAGATTGCAGACATTTGGAATTAACTTGTATTTGTAATTCAAGAAGTTCAAATCATAGTAGATGTTCTAAAGGATGTAGACATCCAAAAGTGAACTAAATCACTTTTTCTAGTATACTAACAAAATATAAGCTAACTTGTATCAAGTTCCTAGTCAACTTTATTGATGGTTCATAAGTGCAAGTTCAGTTAGAACTTGATTGAAAATAGCAAAAAGTATTAGCCTGATAACAAGTTTGGCTAACAAAGAAGATAAAATAGACATCTTAAGCACAAAAAAATAATTCTTGATGTTGTTACAAGTTTTCTAAGTTTCAAGCATCTTTTCCTTTTGTCTGTGTTGCATCTGTTGCCTTTGAGTCTACAGTTGGGTTAAGCTAATAGCATGCCATCCTCTCCATTGTAATCCCGGAGGTTAAAATGGCAAATTCATAGCCATGGTTACATTTAAGCCATTGCCATGTAAACCAAGTTGCCTTGAAGGAGTTTGAGTAGTATTTCTCAATTTGCTTTTTCGTATTTCTCTTTCATTTGGTATGGGATATCTATTCTCAGGATCACAATTCACCCCATCTGTAGCTTGTGCTTTTCCACTTTTTATAACCCTCTCAGTTGAAGTCCCACGCTGTCATATATAATATGCTCACTATTAACATAATTCCAATAACATAAGCATTAACACACATCTAATAACACAGCCTATTAAAAATAATATGCTACTGCATTAACACAATTATAATAACACAAGCAAAATGCAAATATTCTGACAGAAAATGATAAAATTGAACTCACATTTAACAAAAATCTCCTTGTATTCAAATTGACATAGCAACCATGGCCTCTTTCTTTTGACATCCATTGAGTTATTTCCCTTATAGGTGGGGTTGATGAGGCTTTAAGTTTATTGGGTTAACCTCTTTTGGAAGTTGTAGTTGGCACTCATCTATTATGCTAGGCTTCAGGAGACTGTTGAGAACTTATAGGAGTTTATGAATTCGACTGCGAAAGATATATAAGTATTAGTCATATAAAACATAGTTTAAGTAATTTAAATTAAATTAAGAACTAGATTGTAACTAGGTTGCCTTTAGTAGGGCATAATCTTCTATTATGCTCAGGATCTTTACATATTCCATAATGTAGTTTGATGCCTTTTTCTGACAGTTTACTCATGGATCTAGTCTCATTGGAAGATCTTATTCTCTTCACTCTAGGTCTACCAGCCATCTTGACTCAATGAGGAGGTTCAATAGGTTGGCACTCATCTATTTTCATGAACTTCTTGCTTGGGACAAGTTGTAAATGGTGCTTGTAAGATGTTGTATAACAAGACTTGTGGTACCGTTTTGGAATCACTTTAAGTGGATAAACTTTTGTATGATATAAAGCACAAATCGCATATGCACATGGGATTCCACATAGCTCCCAATGTCTATAAGTACACAACTGTTTGTCCAAGAAAATAATGTGCTTGTCATCCCCTTCTCCAATTTTGTACCCTGTTTCACCATTAAAAATAACCTGACAGCTACTTGCAATATCCTTATTATCTTGTAACATAGCCATGCATGATGGACTCCACTCATTAAACTACCTATCATATTTCACTGTGTTATCCTTAATTAAGTTCATGGTTTGGAGTCTAACGTCATATACCATGCTAATTATGGGTTTGAACCTTGCATTATTAACCCATGCATTAAAAAATTCTATAATATTATTATCAACCATCATTGACTTACATCTAGAGCTAAAATAAGCTCGATGCCATGTATGAGGGGGGGTACCTTAATAGGTCTTTAACTACTTTCAAGTTTAGCTCTCCAATTTTGGCCAAATTGTCTTTAAACTCTTCCTGAAATGTGCTTCATGCACAGATCAAGAATTTTTTCTTCATTTCTCCTCATCCATACTTTTTAGACCAGTTGGAATAAATATGCCATGCATACCAACGATGCTCACCCTCAGGTAATACATTGCTTACCGCATAAAAGCAAAAAATAAGAAAATATACAACAAGTTTTAAAGCTTATTTTTAAGTAAAATTAAAAATTTTAAAAATATCAAATTAGAAATTAAATAAGACATGACTGTTACCTTTTGCATCTCGAATATTATAGTCAATTTTAATCCATTACCAAGTTATAATTCTTGTACAAGCCATGAAAGAAACCATCTTCAGTTTCCCATATTCTCTTTATCCATAACTGCCCAAGTAATTAGGACCATTTGATGGTCCCTATATTGTCCAACAGCTGTCAATAGTTAGCCCTTGCACACACCTCTAAGAAAGCATCCATTAAGACCTATAAGAGGTTGACAACCCTTTATCTAATTCTTTTTGCAAGCATCAAAACATATAAAAATTCTTATGAACACCCTCCTACCCTCTTGTAATACTTCCTTACATAGTTCTATTTCAGTCTTAGTACCTGGGTTACTCCTTTTTAAAGTGGTTGCATATGCTTTAAGATATCTAAATTGCACTTTATAGCTCCCATCAAGTTCTTGAATAATCTTTCTCTTTGCCCTTTTACATTTTGCAAAACTTATATTCACTTTTAGTTGCTCTTTAACATCATCTACCATGTATGCTACCATATACTTAGGGTTCTTATAAATCTTTTCCCTAAAATGCTTTGCTAAATAATTAGATAAGGCAATTGGAATGGAGTAGTGCCTAAAGTATCTATGTTCTTCAACCAGTGTCTTAACTGTCAAACCTGCATTTTGCCCATCCTTAGAAATCATAAGTGTAAATGGATAGGCTGCCTTATTAATGCATTTAACTCTTAGTCTAAAAGGCTCATTTGGATTAATCTTCAATTTCAATCCATAGGTAACTACATACCTACTAATTACTTCCCTAGCCTCCTTACCATATGCAAATGTCATCCCAAGCCTAAAATAACTTGCTCCAATACTGCCTTGATACCTTTTCCCAACTTCTAGTAGTGCAGACTCATCTTTAGCATTCTTATCACTATCACTATCATCACTGTCTTCATTGCCTTCATTTTCCTCAACTTCTCTATCACCTTCACTTATATATCCATTAGGGACTCCATTTAAATTTGCAATTGACTCCCTATCTCCCATTTCATTTTCATTTACCTTTGCCTTATCATCAGGTTCATCCATTCTATTCGTATGCTCATCAGATGGCAGGTCAGCATGCCGCTCAATAATCAAGGCTTGAGGTTGAAACATTGGCTCATTGATTTCATGATCTGCATAAAAATCTATTTCTTCTATCCAGCTGTATCTTCTAATGTAATCCAACACCTTTTTAATACTAGCATCATCATGCACTAAAAATAACCCATCAGTTATATCTTTTCCTGGTTTAAAAACAAATACTCTCTCCAAAGTTGCAAATCCTAGTAGGTTTCTAAATC
This sequence comes from Mallotus nudiflorus, assembly GCA_947683625.1. Taxonomy (NCBI): domain Eukaryota; kingdom Viridiplantae; phylum Streptophyta; class Magnoliopsida; order Malpighiales; family Euphorbiaceae; genus Mallotus; species Mallotus nudiflorus. The sequence continues at coordinate 133,893 of CANTUR010000717.1, read as the reverse complement.
TATAGAATATCTCTTAATAACACAAATAGTCTGGATTAAAATCATAAACCATATCCACCTTACCATTAACATATCGAAGCCTATTGTCTACCCATTCCCATATACCTTTATAATTAAACGGCACATCAATTGTTTCTGCCATTCGACACATATATATAAATAAATGGAACAATAAATTAGAAAAAACTAACACTAATATGAGCATATAACACATATAAGCATAGACACGATATCTTTGCATGTTCAAAAAAATGTAATTTAAGTGCATACTATAAACCTAAAAGCAATAATGCATGTTAAAATGCCCTATTTAATAGTTAAAACACAGATTCAATATAACAAAACTCAACACCCAACTTTTAATTTTTTAATTAAAAATAAAAAAATAGGACCTGTAGTAGCTTTCCAATAGCGATGGATGCCTTCAACTTCACCCACAAATGCCCAACAAACTGCTAGATTTTCTTGTACTTCACATGGGTTCGATTGTAAATAGAGTTTCTCCTAGGGTTACAAAGTTAAAAAATGCAAAAAGAAGATAGGAACCTTCTTCTAGAAATTTTTATCGCGTTGCAATCAAGAATGTGGGTGGGAGTTGAGTGGGTCTGATGTATTCACGTTAGCTTTTTCTTTTTTGGTTTTAAGAAGACATAAGGTCAACAGGGGTTATATGTTACCTACGTGTCACTGCTTTTTGCCAAACTTTAAGGGCATCAAACAGATGCAGTAGATGGTGTTAAGTGAGGGGCTTGAAGTTCAATAAAAAAGTTAAATTTTCATGTTAATTGAGCCAAAAATTTGTTAAGATGCTTAAGTGTGCCTCATAGTATAATTTAGGGGCCAAAATGTACCTTCTCCCAAAGTTGGGTGATCACTTGCGTGTTTAACCCGGTTAAACTTAATATTTGGGTCTAAGAGAATAAGAAAAAGACAAAGAAAGAAATACCTTATTTTGGCAAAGAGATGGATCACGTGATAATTTGAAGAAACATGACAAATACATTAACAGGACATAACGTACGATTGCTCTAAATAATCCTCTAAAATATCCTTTTTTTTTCTTTTTTTTTATATAATAGGAACAGTATAAACATATATATATTTGTCAATAAATTAATTAATGTTTCACTTGAAAACAAGAAATCAAATCAATGGAAAATAAAACAAAATAAAATAAAATAATATTTCACCAATATTGCTCCAAAAAAAAAATATTTCACCAAATGTAGTAAAAAACAAGTACTGCAGCTTTCCCTAGCCAATAGAAAAGTTGTTGGGTGACAGAAAAATGAAAAAATAGAAATCACTAGCTTCCAAAACACATACATAACTAAATGCTTTTTAGTTCATAGAAGAAGAGATAGAGATGAGAGGAGCCATTGTTGTGTTGAATAGCTCTTTTGTACTATTTGCACTACTCCTCGTCCTTGCTTGCTGCCACTTCTACCTGTCAAATCTTTCCAGTTTTCACTCTTCTACAACATCAATTTTTTACAAAGTTTCAATTTTTTTTTCATTTTCGTTCTTTGTAAATGTATAATTTTTTTTTTAACAGTTCCACGAGAATATTCCAGAGATTAAAATTATAATCTCATCTTAAAATATTTATTATATGAATTATTAGTCTATAAATAGAGAATAAAGAATTATTTTTATATTTTCACTATATTACGAATTTTTTATAAGATGATGAAAGATAAAGATTGAGTTGAGTTTTGTTTTTCAAAATTATTAGTATTTAAAATTTAATAAATTATAATTAATTTATTTTAATTCTGACATAATGTAAAAATGATAAAAAAATTTTAACAATTAATTTAATGCAATCGCATATATTATTATTAAAAATTAAAATATAGCTTAAACAAAAATAGTGTTTTATTGATTAAATTTTTATAGTTCATGTTTAAATAAATAAATATTTCTCAAACTATATATCTTCTAGTTATTGTAATGGGTAAAATAACAACAAATAAAATAAACGGATTGATAATTAGTTTTTGGAACTCTTGAATTTGGTATCCTACAATCTACGAATAGGAGATAAAGTGAGAGGTGGAAAAAGTTCCAACGAACACTCTGATGTCTAAGTTAGAGATCAGAAACAAGGAGAATACAAGATAGCTAGAATATGTGAGAATGAGATATTCCTTCGTGAGGGATGTAGGGCTCTATATATATAGTAATACTCAAATCTGGAAGGAATCAGATTCCGTGTGGAATAGTAAATCATAATCTTAGTAGGAGAGTGTTACTTTTGTGTTTAGAACTCCACTTTGGAGTAGTATCTATTATGGATGGATCTGTTTTCTTACTAATATAAGTGTCAGGTAAAGAACTCTTAATTAGGTGAAAACATTTTAAATGGTATCAAAAGTCCTCCCAGAGTATTCGAATATTTATATCCGTCGTGTCCGGATAGAGGATACTGATACTTTCTCATAAGGAACTATCCTAAAGTGGATTAAATAAAAGTTCATCAAAATCAATATATATTTGCAAAACATTCAATCAATTTCATAAAATTTATGCCACTATGGTAAAATTATTTTAACTCATGGTTAAATTATGAGATATTAAAAAGTAAAATTTTTACCAATCAATTAAAGTTTCACTGTGATAGGTAGCTATTGGTAAATTTAACGTCTTCATTTAACTGTTTTAACATATAACACCAAACGGTCAAAACCCACTTTGTTAGCCGGAAACAACGACCGGAGGCTTTTGCCACTGACCCGAAGGACCCTACCAACTAACCAGAAATAAAACGTTTGCATATTCATATTATATATTGTAGCAAAGCTAGCCACTAGCTTTCTAAGTAGACTCCAAAATGTAATGATATGAACCCCAGCTGCAACTATAAAAAAACAAATGATCCATGTTAAGTAATGTATATACACATACACACACTATACATATTATTAGATCAACTATTTATTTCTTTTCATGCTTCGACATTGTCCCCTCCAAGCACTGTGGTTAATAGTGTGTTTTAATTATATATTTTACATTGCAGCTGACCAGGTACAATTCTACGGACACAAGATGCCTAAAATGATAAAGAGTATTTAGTCCCATTTGAATGGATAGGGTGGTTTGATATTCTGCCAGAGAGAGACAGATTAAGAGGTCTCGAATTCAAAATCTGCGGTCACTGATCTCTTAAGTTACCATCATTAGGTCTTAAAAAGATTTGCTAGAATTGTGTGATATTCTGTCTCTAAGATCTTATATGTTCCCTTCCCCTACTAATAAATAACAATTAACAACTGTGCACTGCTAAAAAAAGAAGGATTAAAAGTGTTTAGTTTTGGAAAGTTTTAAGTTTAAATTCATTTTTTAAACCATTAATTAAAAACTATTAAAATTTTTTATATTTGAAAGAAATAATATTTAAAAAAGTACTAACAGGTAATAATATAAACAAATTAACTAAAAAAATGGATTGAAAAAAGCACAATTCTAATGGTAACAAAAAATTTTATACAAGTGAGGACATGACGTATGGTGAAGGTGGTGAATCTGAAGTGCTGTGCACAATCTTTCCCACTTAGAAAGTTTTTGGCATGATTTTTATTTGAAGTACATTCTAATTGAATATGTTTTTGAAACTCAGTAGTCTGTACGTTGTTGTAATTAGTCTCACATGTGATTTTACTGACAGATGTTTTAAATATAAACAATAACCATTTGGTTCGATGGTTCCTTTTCTTCATCCTCACCAAAGTGTAGCTAGCTACTTGCATTGCGTGCCAAATTGCTTGATGTCTTTACAGCCTAATAATGCAAAATCGCATTGCTGCCAAACTATACATATAAGTTTAGAAAGCCTAACCAGAAGACTAAACTAAATGGTCAAAGTGAAGATTTCAATCAAAATATTCAGTTCAAGTTCTAATGATGACGTACGTTAAAATTAAAGTTTTTGATTATCACTGTAAGATAAAATGTAACGTTATACATAATAATAATAATAATAATATTAATAACAATAGTTAATATGATATGATAGATATATTGATAACATATAATTATAAATTTTTTAGCTGAATAAAAGAAGAAGCAGTTTGAAAGAAAACAGTAAATAGTTTCATGCAAATGCTTGTGCCAACTTTTCTTAGTCTTCTTTCTCCTTTTTAGCTATTTAGCATGCATATAGGAATACGTTTTCTTTTTAGCTATTTAGCACATTGCAATACGTTACGTCCTAGAGCAAGGACCACTTGCATGCGTACTACAACAGAACACACACATATTGTAGCAAAATTTACTCATGCTGAAATATTTCAACGTTTGCTATCTAGTTAGCGAGGCTGAAGGGTAATGCAAAAATTTTGCGTAAAATTTTAATATGCTTCATTTAAATTAGTTAAATTAGCCGATAAAGTGTCATTTTCACTTTAATAGCATCTTGGATTAAAAAAAAAAAAGAATGAACCAAGAACGCTAGAACATGATTTAATTTTTCTTGGTTGAATTGACTTTTTGGAAGATCAAAGTGAAAAAAAGATGAATCGATGAATTTGATCCTCACCCTTGAAAAACTAGCTAATGAACTCGTAAAGCTGGTGAAGCAAAGCACAGAGAGAAAAAGCAATAGCTATCGCGACTCACAAGAGATAACAAATATATGCTTTCTTATTAATAATTTAAGATAATGTAGTACTTAGAGGAATGATTTTGTTTGTTTAGTAGCCACGTGAATTTGTTTCATATATATATATAACTTAAAAGGGTGAGTTGTACAACCATTATAACTATTATAATGGCTTGACAACAGATTCATAATGCGATTTGACTATAGATTTGGCTGTATAAGAAGTGATGAAATATTAATAATAGTAAAAATAAAGCTCCTATATAGTTAGGGTTTGGCATGTTCGGCAGGCAGGCACTACTACTCTTCAATAATGGAGGGAGGAGAAGGCTTTTGATTTATCAGCATTTAATTTAGAAAGCTTTTTTTTGCTGCAATTGTCACATGGCCAAGCACAATCATTATAATCTTTTCAATAATGTAATATATATATGTGCTGTTTTTCTTTATCAGAATTTTTGTTTTTCTTTTTTTTTTTTAAAAAGTGTGGGGGCAAATGAGTTTTTCTGATTCCAATTTGTTGATTTTTGAATTTAAGTGACTTATTTTTTCTAAAAAATGTATATTACAAACAGAAAATTCATAGTTATTTTACCCTTATTTTTTTTATTAATACAAATGATTAGTATGTTAATCTTATAAATGAGAGCGGGAGAACGTATCAATCCCTAACCATTCAGATTTCTTTCAAAACATACGAGTTAAAACAAATAAGAGGTAGCTTATCCTCATTTTGAGGATAAGGAATCTATAATTGATATCTTTCAACATAAAAGCTAATTCTTTAAACAAAGTAGAACAATTTAGGGTAATGGAAGTGGAAGAGGATGCAGTCATATTGGAAATGTAAGAAGATATTTTTGAAAAATAACAAAACATAACAGCTCACCCATGACTGAATAAAAACACTAGATATGGTGATGTGACTCAAATAGCTTAGCTCCCAGATGCCCCCACCACACTGTACTATCAATTTTACAGATACATATATAAATATATGCTAGTTCGTCTGATATCTTCAATTAGTTCTGGATTTGATTCTTTTATGTTACATTAAAAGATTAAAATGAAATCAACATGCATTAAGCTTAAAAGAATTCAGGAAAAAATTCAACTGGCTTTAGCCCTTCAATTTTTGATTGTGCAATGTCAACAATTGTTTGTTGGGGTGAAGAATTAGATTAGAATTAAATGCAAAAATTAAAGATGCTGAGTAACTTGAATACCAAAGAAGTCAATGCTGGGTTATGTACACAATAATTAAAGATGATAATCAATGCTTGAAAAATGACTGAAGTTGTGACATTAATTGATTTGAGAAATTCATAAGAACATGTATGTTAATATTTTCAAAGAAACTAAACAAAAAGCTGGACCAATAAATTAAAAGGGTGAGAAAGGAGTGGAGAGGAGAGGAGAGCTCTTTTAACAAGAAGAAAATCGATTGGAGAAAAGAAGAATCTAATCAGAGGCTCTACTATCGTTAAACTCGTGCTTCCATTTACTGATGCTTGCTTTCCTTCCTCACAATTCAAATCAACTGACCTAAAATTCAATACAATTTAATTTTCAGAGATTTAATCTATATAATATTTTAAGATCGTAAAAAAAAAAATTAAACCATTTAATTTTTTTTATATAAACCACAAATCATTGAACTAAATTTCTTAACATAATTTTGGTAAGTAATTTTTATTCTAATTCTTTATACGTGTACATAAATTCATTTGCATATCCATAAATACCTACCTCCAATAATTCAACAAACTTTTTTAATTTTTACCATTCTTTGTATCTTATGCTTATTTATTGTCAGTAAATTTCATTTAATATGCCTTCTTACAATTATGACCTCCTTTTATGTAAAATGATTCTACTCTTTTTTCCCCATCGTATTTATTTTCTTACTTTCCGGTTAGAAGAGGAAAATCTTGGTGAAATTCAAAGACAATCGATTACCGTTTTTTACTTTTCGTAGAATAAATGAATGAATTTATTTTGTATTATACAAAATGTCAATTGAGGAGTATTTGAATTTTAACAGTAACTGCAGCAGTAAATTATTAGAAAAGACTAGTAAAAAAAAACACAAAGCTAGAGGACAAAATCGTTCGCTCAAGAAGACCAGTCAAAGGCACACATCTATATATAATATCCAGGTAGCCGCAAGGAAAAAAATAAAGCAAAAGATAGATGGATCCAAGAGCTAATAGTAGGGGCAGGTTTGGGTGGCCTATGGACATTAGAGTAGGGGAGAAAACCCCAAATCTAATATATATATATATATATGTGTTGCAAAATTAGCATAGCCACATGGGGCTTACATTCTTAAATTATGCAATCTTGTAGGACACCTATGTATTTTGCATATTTTGATTTGCACCAGTCCGGTTAATCTTGGATCTTTATTTTACACTAGTGTTGTGTAGACCTATTATGGTTTGAGTTGTTCTCCGTTCGGCCCATCCGTTCTGTATCCAATTTGTGCCTTGTACTATTATTGTGAAACTTTTCTAGTGGGATTTAAAAAAAAAAAAATTATTATACCTTCATCACATTCTTTCTTTTGAAAAACTTGATTGCTTATAATTAATTGAGCTCGATAAGCTAAAAAAGATGGTTATCTTGATTAATTATGTTTGATGTTCTTATCATCGAAAGACCCTTTTTTTTTTTTTTGGAACAAAAGACCCATTTGAGTACAACCACTTAGCTCTCATGACATTGCTGTGTTAGAGCCGAATTTAGAAAGCAGGTGCCACAGCATCCAGGGGGAGCAGAAGAAACAGGACTTCATCAATAAAAATAAATTAAAAATACCCAATTCAAAACTAATTTACTTAATACAGCTCTTATTGAACTCTTTTAGAGAAGCTGAGCTCGCTTCCTAATTAAATTCATCTACTACCTTACCTACATAATTAAAAAAAATAAAATTCACATAATATAATGCTATATACATTTTCACACTGATTTTATTTTTATATGAAAAAAATATCCAAGAATCTGCCAAAGAATCTATCCAAGTCAGCATATATTTTTGGAATTTGACCCACATGTTTGATCCAGGCAGGGTCACCCATGGTCCACCGACCATCTATAAATTATAATCTTCACTCAGATCAATCACCCATCGCATAAAACAAATACAACACATAAATTAATTTAAATGTAACATTAAACTTTTTAGAAGTGAAGACATGTCTTTATTAATCTAACAAATAAAAAGCCCATCAATAAACAAAATAAAAATGGAAAGAGATTGGGATCAGACTGACGTGCCAAAGAAAAGATTAATCAGCAGAGCTGGCGCCCCTGTTAACATAATTCGAATCTTGTCATCATTCCCAAACGCCACCACTAAACAACAAAAGAAAAAAAAAACTGAAAATATATAATATTTCTCTGCTTTGGTTTAAAGAGTTATATTTAAAGATCAGATTAGATATCAGCTTAATTGCATGAAAAAAAAACAAAGTCTCACGGATTCTTGAAGCGCGTGCAGATCAATGCCCGCTTACCATTCACTCCCAATCAGAAAAACCAGAGAGATTCCATATCTTTCAGTCCAGGAAGAAAAAAAAAAAAACTACAGAATTAGCTGGTTAGATCAGTGGAAAAAACAACAATTACAATAGCCCCCTAAAGACCTCCCAAAAAAATAGACAAGAAGATAACGGAACGACATGAATGAACATACATAACAGCAGAACGAAAAGACCCTCCATTGCTTATATACAATACATCCCCAAATTTCCACCGTGGTATTTTTTTTTTTTGTTTGCTTGCTTAACTGGAAGAACGGAAATTTTGAGCAAAAACCCATGACAGAAAATCTCACTAATAGCACAATAACAGACCGCTAAAATTTGCTAGATGCTAAAATGTTGTTCCTGTTGCTGTTGCTGTTGCTGTTGTTGGTGTTGTGGGTTACCCTTATCACAATGTCCGATTCCTGGTATTACTATGCTGCTGCTGTAACGGCCCTTTGCTGCTGCTACATTCTTTTTTTTGCGGCGAAGAAGAAAACAGCTGACCGAATCCAAATGACTTGGAAGTTCCTCTAAGTGAACAAACTGGGACATTGAGAACAGGAGTCACTCTAACGTTAGCTGAATATGACCTCTCCATCCCTCTATGCTTAAATCTTGGACCACCATTAAAGCTACTTGGACTGCTAGAACTTCTTTCCAAGCTCTGAAACACTATCTTCCCTGATGAATTCATTCTTGGACTGTCCACTGATACTCCTCTGCTCGTTGCTGCACTTGATTGATCCCCTGCTGCCCTCCGGATAGGACTCCTTCCCATTCGATTCCCAGCCGTTGGATTGTTGTTACTGTTGTTATTTCCACTGGTATTATTCTCCGACCTGGGCTTCACCATTCGCATTCTTGGAGGATTTTGGTTCTGGCGATTGAGAACGAATGGGTTCGGGTTCGGGTTTTGGTTCAGGTTTGGCTTCTCCGAATCGAGAGAGAGCCTCGGTAGATCATCGTGCTCATGGCTAGAAGACGAAGAAGAAAGCGATAGCCTAGAAGATGAAATGGAAACGGACTCGCAATCTGAATCTTTCAACAAAGGAAGACTTAGTGAGTGATCTGAAGTTGAAGAAGAGTTACAACTGCAAGATTTCGAACTTCTATGCAAGAAATGCTTCAGAGATTTTGGGTTAGAAAAGGAAGAAGACGACGACAACGATGTCGTTTTATGGGATTCAGCTTTAGCATTAGCATTAGCATTTTGGTAAAGCTTTTTTAACCCTAACAATTCTTTCCAACGGCTCGAACACCGAGGAGCCTTAGGAGAAAACAGGTAAGGATCAGTACCTGATATCTCCATCTCCATTATTCTACTACGACAAGATTTAACCGTCGTCGTTTCAGGCGATCTGACCTCATTCAAGCCATTGTTATCCACAATAGGCTTAGTGCTGGTGACTTGCAACGGCATAAGCTTTCCATCTGAGAATAACTGGTCGGCGGGGAGCATAGTAACAGGATCGTCAAGACGGAACTCGAAGTCGACAGGATCTAAAATTTCGGACGGATCTTCAAGCTTAGGATCGGATAAACCCGGAGTTTTAGAAGATCCAGGCTGCTTAGAAGAGGCATCCTCTTCGCGGCTAAAAGAGATTCGAGGACTCAACCAGCCGTAAGAAGGATACGTCGCCGGAGAGAATTTCTCCGGGGACATAGCGATGTTGTTGACGCAAGCGGAGGCCATGGTAGAGTAGGATCATGCAAAGAGAAGAGGAAGCAGTGATGGTGGTGGAGAGGTGAAATGCATGAAAGTGAAGTTGAGGGATGTTTGGTGAGATCTATAGAAAGGAATGAGGTGAGGAGGGAAAGGAGAGGTTTTGTTGGCGCTTCTGGTTTCGTTTGTTTTTTTAGGGTTTGGAAAAATTGTGAGCTTATTCCAAAGTGGGCTATATGTCTCTGCACTGCACTGCACTCCCTGTGTTGCAGTAAATTACATGTTGTAATATATGTCGAAATGGCCGGTCTTTTTTACCTTGTTTTTTGTTTTTAAATATATATATATATAAATTGCACAATTGGTGTTCAACTTTTCAGTTTTTACAATTTTAGTAGTTAGATTTTTTTTATAATTAAATGTTTAAATTATGTATTTTTTATTTCAATTAAATATGAAAATACGTTTTTAAATATTCATATTTAAATAATATTTATGTTAAATTTTTAGTATGTTTAAATTATATTTTATCAATTAATGATTATGAATAATAAAATAATAAAAATTATGAATGGTAAATAATTTACCTATTAATATTAAGTAATAAAATTTACTAATTTGGACTAAGAGATATGTTCACCTTTTAAACTAATATGTTTAAACAATAATAAATAAAAAATAGTTCTAAATTCATTTAATTTGTTACATGATTATTTAAAGAAAAATATACAACATATTTATAAGTCATTATTTAATTGTATTAAAATTATAAACAACTTCATTTTCAAAAAAATTATAAAAAACTTTTAAATTTTGGTAATTTCATTTTTTATAATAAATTTAGAGACCAAATATTTAATTAAATCTTTAATATGTGCAAAACTAAAAGTGTGAGAACATAAATTTAATGCGATAAAACTTAAGAGTTTAAGGGTTTGAAAATAAATTTTACCTTTTTTTAATGAATTTGGTACATGAATTTATATGTTTTTGTTTATAGATAACATGGCTTCTTATATGATATGTTAATTACAATTTTTTTTCTTTTTGTTTTAACAACTAGGATATATAAGGAAGAAATAATCGAACTCATGATTTCATTTTACAATATTTATTATTTAAGTCAAGATAAAATGTTAATTACATGTTAATATCTTAGTATGGAGATAAAAATTTAGACCGTTAATTGTGGGTGCCGTATAATAGGATGTTTCACCATCATTTTTATGATGATAATTTAAAAAACATTTTGAAAAATTCACAAATTATAATTGGTTATGGAGTTTCAATATATATCAAATGATGTAAACCTCATTGACTAATTTATATGTTAGACAGATTAGAGATTGTTTTTTTGGTTAGTATTGAATTCTAATATTTGATTTGTGTATTTAGACATTTTCTATTAAATATTGGCCATAAGAGTTTTTTTTTTTTTTTCAAAGTATTAAATATGTCTATATAGTTAGGGGAAAAAAAACTTTATCAAGTAGAGAGGAACCAATCTACCCTATACGTTTTGAATTATGTATCTAGCGTTGGGGGAAAAAAAACCTATTTTATCAAGTAGAGAGGATTAGGAACCAATCTAGTGCTCTATACGTTTTGAATTTATCTTTAGACTGTAGCAATCTTCATCAATCATCATCAAACCTAACATTACTATTGCAACAACACATGCATGAATTTTCTTCCTCCTTCTCGACTTCTTATCTTTAAAAGAATTTATTAATTATATTTATCATATGAACTTTTCTATTTTCTTAAATTATATGTAAAATAAAAATTGAACCATTCAAAATTTAACAAAAATTAGAGTCTAAAAAGTTGAATAATATTAGCAATAATTCATTTGTAAAGTATACAAAGTGTTAAAATTGAATTTTAAAAGAATATAATCCTGTGTCCTAATAAGCGTTGAGTTCTGTTTTAACATTTTAATAGAAATTACAGTTTCCATAGATGGATAATCATTGAAGAGAAATGGAGTCATCCTCTTAAAAAGATGATTTTAAACAATCATGAATACACATAATGCAATTTTGCTAAGGGAAGACAATAATTGTCCAATCATATATTTCCACACGATTTTGATCACAGAATGGTGCGTTGGATTAGACTTCTATCCATCCGTATCATAGAAGAAACCTCTTCAATATTTCCATGATTGAACAAGGCCCCATGTTATGTATACTTTATATCAAAACTATAGGTGAATCCATAATTTCATCCTTAATTTGTAAAACTATTCAATGTCACTTTTACATTCCATTAAAAGTCTATTATACATTTAAAGTCAGTCAATTATCTTTTTTTTTTTTACATATTTTGAATCTATTTTTGTTTTTAAATTATAAAAAATTCCATGATTATTTTAATTTGTAGTCATTTTTTACTTTTTTTTTTTTTTTTTTATCAAACATTGCAACACTTCCATCAATTAAAAGACAAATTACAGTTTAGCAAGTAAACCTAAGGTTGAACAAACTGGGAACCTTGGACCAAAAGGAGCATATAGCGTGAAACTGAGTTGCCTTGGCCACAACATGAGCAGCTTTGTTAGCTTGACACCTTATAAATCTAACATTAACAAATGCAACTTGTTGAAGTAAACTCTTACAAGATTGAACTATGATTTCAAACTCGGACAGATGTACTGAAGTAGAATTGAGAGCTATATTATTAATTTTGTTTTCATTACCATTAGACAATAATGTATTTTTTATCATCCAATATATACATTGTAAAAATCAAAGTAATTATTGATTGCACCGTCATTATATATTTATTACACCTATAAACCCATAGTTTAGACTTCTTTTATATCTAAAATGAATAAATCAGAAGTTAAATAGGTAAAAAGAAAATATAATAAATTAAATTAACAATTGAGGAGGATTGGCAAGTAAATAGATAAAGTTTAAGAGTCAAATCATGCATTTATTTTAGAGGAAATTTCACCCAATAACCCAATTGATCAGTTTAATTTCGTTCTTGATTTGATCTAATTGTTTTTTTCATTTATGTTTTTTGACTTTTTAATTTTGGGTTTTTTTTCATCTTTTCTTTCTGTTCTAGGTTTAGTGCACTTTTTTTGCATTTTAATTTTATTGCATGTAGAGGTGATTTTCTTTAACATCGTGGTTTTTATGTTTTTTGACAATTTTTTTAGTTTTTCTCATTTCTTCTCATTATCGGCATTATTGTTCACTTTTTAGCTTTTAGTTTGACTTAAATTATTAGAAATAGATAAAGTAAGTACTCATTTTTCATGTAGTTTAGAAAAAGGTGTTTCTTCTTATCCTCAGTCGGTTATAAAAAATGTCATTCGTTCTTCATTGTCTATGAAGAAGAGTGAAGGTAAATTTTTGAAGAAGAAGAAGCAAGCTGCTAAAGTTTCTAAGAAGAAGCAGTTGAAATTTGATGAAGAAGCTTCGAAGGGAGTTGATGTTTCCTTTAAGGTACTATTTATTATTGTTATTATTATTAATTTTGCTTTTGTTGATTTTTCTTTATAATAGTTATAAATTGAAGTTAAATTTTTGTTGATTATTGTTGTTGTTGTTAGTTTTGTTTGTTAATTTTTCCCTTGTTTATTTTTGTTAATTGTGTTTTATTTTTCTTCTAACGGTTATTACATTTTTATGATGTTAATTTGTCGTGTTTTTTTTTTGTTGATTTTTAAATTTTTTCAGTTTTAATGTTTTTTCTCTTCTTTTTTTTATAAATTTGAATATTTCATCAAACCTGAAGCCTGTTTTAAAAGCAGAGTCTGTACAGACATCAATGATAATGTGATTACGAAGATAAAGGAATATTTAACTGAAAATCAATTAAAGATGTTTAGAAGTACCTGTTTTGGGCACTTTTTGGATCTGAAGGAATTAAAACTTTAAGGTCAGGTTGTGTATTGCATGTTGTTAAAGGAGGTTAGTTATTCTGCTAATAATGGGATTTGGTTTTGTGTTAGGTTCTAATATGAGGTTTTTTGTTAAAGAATTTGACATTATTACTGGTCTTAAATGTGTTGTTGATTTTGGTAAAAGTAGTATAGCTAAATATGAGAAGAATACTTTAATTGAAAAGTATTTTGATGGTGGTGATAAATTTAAGAGGGAAGCTACTAAAGAATATATATTTTTTTTGAAAATTTTGAATGTGATGAAGATACTGTGAAGATTGCAGTGCTTTATTTTGTAATGATGTATTTGTTTACATCACCAAATGATAAATTTGTTATCAAAGAATATCTTGATATTATGGATGCTAGTTTGTTTAATGAATATTGTTGGGCCAGAGATTTTTTTTCTTTTACTCTGGAATCTATGAAGGGAAAGATGTTGAGGCTTCATAAAAAAAGGGGTTGGTTATTATTATTACAAGCTTAATGGCTTTCCATTAGCTCTTCAGGTTTGATTTTATAAATGTTGTGGGTATTGTAAGAATGTGTTAGCCTATCACAAGAGTTCTGAAATTCCTTGTATGTTGAATTGACATACAAATATTATTCCAAGTTTCAAGAAGCTTAATTATGAGATTCTCAATTTAGATTCTTCTCAAATAAATTTTTTAGATTTTTGTTGTTTTTTTATTTATATTTTTTGAAATCTTAGTTTTTTTTTTTAAATTTGTTTGTTATTTTTTTTATAGTTAAAGTTGAGTGATATTGTTCTTTCCACTGCTAAACTTAAGAAGTTTAATTTAGGTCAATTTTTCTCCAAAGAAAATGATGAAAGTTGAAGTCTTCTAGTGTCTGTGATTATACAAAAGTTTTTGTTGAAAGTGATGACAATGCAAATGATTTTGAGACACCACCTGTTTTTCATAAATCAAAAAAACTTCTGAAGTCTACTTCCAAAAAGGATGCATCTGGTGCTCAATCCTTTAGTTATGTGTTATAACCCTAATTTTTAAATTATTTTATTTTATAATGAGATATGTAATGTTAATAATAAAAGTTTAATTTAATTATTTTACTATTTTGTGATTAATTATTATTATTTTATGTTTAAAATAATTTTCCTACATAAATATATTATTTTTGGTTGTTTAATTTGCATGGTTATTTTAACATTATTATTTCTATTAATGTTTTATCAAATTTCACTATTTATTTTGTTATTAGATTATATTATTATTTGTATTGTTATTTTATCATTGTATTGTTATTATATATATATATATATATATATTTTTCACACATATAATAATAAACACACACACACGTTATCATAAACTATATATATATAATTATTTGTGTGGTGGATATTTTTTTAACATAAAGTTTTACTATTATATTATATTATTATATTATAAAGTTAAAATATAACATATACTTACAAACAAATGACAACACAACATACATTCATCAAACATTCATGCAAAAACTTACTGTGACCACCATCCCTCCCGCTGCTGTCTTGATCCCTCACCAGCACTATGCCTCCCCAAAGTCCAATTGCTCCACCACCCCCAGCCAGCTGCTCCGCCGCCCCTCTCCCTCTTCTCCAACGCCGGTGCCTTGCAAAACCCGAAAGTGATCGAAAACTTCATTTTTCGGCCAACTCCTTCATCCGGCCACCATTCTTCGCAGTTCCAGTGTCTATCAACTCCCCTAGCTCTAATGAGCATGAATCTAAGCTTAGTTTAAGCTTTAATCCATTCATTTTTTTATTTTTGTTGAATTTTTGTTTTTTTGAGTTTTAGGGTTTTCAATTTTTTTTAAGCTTATCTTGATGAATCTTGTAAACTCCCTTCACAAAAGTTGTTCCTAGTAGTTTGATATACATTTCTATAATTTTTTTTAAAATTTTTAGAATTTATTTTAATTTTTGTGAATTTTTGAATATTTTATTATTATTTAATTAATTTATGAAAATTACTTTATTTAATTATAAAATTTGTTGATTTAGTGTTTTTATAGGTTATTATTAATTTTAGTGTTGAGATTATAATTTTTGTGATTTTTATGTAATTTTTATAAATATTTTTATATCAATATTAGAAAATTAGGTTATATTTGAGTTTTTGTTGAAATTATTGATTAATAATGTGTTTTAGTTAATATTAGTAATATATATGTTGAGAAAATAATTTTTATAGAATTTTTGAGTAATATTAGTATATCATGTGTATTTTTGTATTATAGGGTTAAATATGTAATTTTGTTAAGATTATAGTAAATATTAAGTTTTGGTTGGTTTTATAATTATTTAAGGTATTAAAAATATTTTTACAATATATTTACTATTTTTAACCAATTAATACTAATTTTCAAAAATTGTTTTGAAATAATATATTATATATTATTTTGGTAATAAAATGGATTTTTAGTAATTTTTAATATGTATTTAAGCTATTTTAGTTATTTGAATATATAAAGTGAATTTTTATTTATTAATATTGAATTATCGAGAAATTAGATTTTTAATAATGTTATATTATTATTTCAGGATTTGTATGTAATTATTGAGAAAATAATTGTTTTTGGTGTTTTTAATGTTAAATATGTAATATTTTGCTATTTTGAAGATATTTTTGTAGATTATTGATTTTTAATATATTTATTGTATTATCTGGAATTTTGGTGAATTTTGGACCTCAGTTGGGGAAATTGTGTAGTTCGGGATCCTAACCGAAGGTTGTGTGAATTATGTGATTTAAAGTGTGTTTTTCTTGCAGGACCAACTCTACTTTTTAGTAGAGAGATGTCCATTTTATAGAGGAAGCTCTGCTAAATTTTAGGTAGAATTTTCGTAAAATGTGACATAGGGTTAATTTTAAATTCTGTGTTTATCTGTGTTCTGTATCCTAGATTGAGTTTCTCTATAGAGTTTAAGTTAGATTTATTATGATTAATGTAGTCATTTTATTGTTTAGTTACGCCGAGATTGAGGCCTAGTAGACTGGACCCGTCAGACCAGTCTTGAGAAGCGCAAACCTGTGAGTTGTTATTTTATATATACATCGCACTTAGGTTGCATGTTTTAGAAAATACATGTTTTAATTGTATTTATTCATAAATTGTTTTATTATAATGTTTGGTATACTTTAGGTATATTTTTAGTATATTTTTTATATACTACTAAATAAATGCATGTTTTATTATTGATTTAAACCTTGCATGTTTTTAGTGTATTATGGGTTTATTTTTGGTATATTTCATGATTGATTGAATTTATTTTACATATATATACTTGAAATATACTTAGTTTATTTAAAGGTATATTTCCGGTATATATATGGTTTATTTGGTTATTATGAATGACATTATACATTATTTATTTTCTCATATAAACGTTTTATTTTAAATGAAGGATATTGATAGAATGTGCTACCTAGTGGGTAACACTAGGACCGTGTACGTACCAGTGCGATAGATTTAAGGTTGAGTGAGTACTACTTGTGGTAAATTATGATTTGATTGATGATTAATGATTGATTTGATTGAGATGTGATATGATTGATGGTGTGATTGCTAAAGCTCGGTTGACCAAGTGTCTCAGGGCCAATCACACTGATAGTCAGACTGTTGGAGCTCGGTTGACTTAGTGTCTCAGGGCCAGTCTACTATTCATATGGATTAAGTGAGCTTGTATGGTTACAGTGATATTATTGTTGATTGAGGTTGCAATTAAATAAGGTTCTATTTGATCCTTCATAAAACTATGATTTTTTAGTATTATTATATAATTGATTTTCAGCATCTGTGTGAGTTGCTTGTATATATATTTATTATAAATGAATGTTTGACTGCATTTGACATATAGGAGATGCATGTATATATATTATAACAATTCACTCAGTGAGGTCTGACTCACCTCAATTGACATTTTTATAAGAGAGTCTTCTTCCTCAGACCTTAGCAGTAGACTTATCCGTCGGATTTCTTCCGCCCCGGCTCTTTTATGTAAATTATCTACTTAATTTTTATATTGTACTCTAGAAAACTGCAGTAGTCATATTTTGTATCATTAGTGAATTGTATTTATATTTACTGTATTTGATTTTAATTCAGAGGCCTTACTCTAAATATTGTATTAATATATTTATGTTATGATATGAAATAAATTATTTTTATTACATTGGTTTATGATTTTAATTATGGTGCATATTATTTTATTTTATATTATTGCATGCTTTTATTTTAAGGCTTGCTACGGGTTCCGGATTCGAAAGAATTCTCGTTCCTTAGTGCCAGTCATGGCCCCCGGTGTAGGTCATGACATTCTATTAGTGATCGTGCTTTGATAAAGAAAATTAACAATTTGTCTAACAAGTTTGACAGAGAAATTTCTTTATTGAACAGTTACTTTGATGAGAAGCTTTCTGTTTTAAATGCAAAGTTAGATAAAATTCTTGAAAAGAAGTTAAAGTCTACTTCTGATGACTTTACTGAAGTTATTGATGATGACAATTTAAATGTTGATGAAGGTGTTGTGGATGTTAATGATGTTGAAAAAAAAAATTTTTTTATGAGAATTTAATGGTTGATGAGGAGAAGAAAGAAAGTGAGGTTAAAAAAATGAATATGAAATTCATTCTCATGGTGATGATCAAAATAAGACTAAAGGTGAAGTAGAGATTATTAAGGAAGATAAGGTTGCAGATGATATTGCTCTAAATGTTGATGTTGATATTACTACTCCTCAAGGTCTTCATTCTGTCATATTTGATGATTCGGATTCTAAAGATAGGTTTTTGGAAAAGGTTGATACTCTTATTAGCAATTTAACTAAGGTAAATTATTTTTTTTATTTTTTATTTGTTGATTTTTCTTGATGTTTGTTTATTGTTATTTATTATGTTTATATATATATATATATATATATATATATATATATATATATATATATATATATATATATATATATATATATATATACGCAGAAGTGTGAAGATATAAATCCAAGTAGAGAGATTATTCCATTTATTCTACTGGTTTCAGTTTATTTTCCATCTATTTTTGAAACTGTGGTTTATCGAAAGAGGGTTGCAAAGCCTGGTGTTTTTTTTTTATAAATCTCTATTTCTTGATGAGTTTGAGTCTAGTGCAAGTAGGAAAGATGAAGTGGAGCCGGCTAAATCTATTGCACGCAGTAAAGAAGCTGTTCAACTTTCTAAAACTTCTTCTTCAAGTTGTCTATATAATGAGAATGTTGAGGACGGTCCAAGTTATGAAGATCTTTGTGTTTTTAACCCTTGGATTGATCAAGGACTATTGAAGTAGAAGAAGAAAAAGTAATTTTATATGTCTTTTTATTTTATTTTATATTTGACAGTACAGATGATTTTGAGCTAGTACCTTTTTTCATAAATCAAAAGAAGTTCTAAAGTCTACTTCTAAAAAGATGCATCTGGTGCTCAATCTCTAGTTTTGTTAGTGATCGTACTTTGATAAGGAAAATTGATGATTTGTCTAATAAGTTTGATAGAGAAATTTTTTCATTGAAGAGTTACTTTGATGAGAAGCTTTTTATTTTAGATGTAAAGTTAGATAAAATTCTTGAAAAGAAGTTGAAGTCTACTTCTGATGACTTTACTAAAGTTATTGATGATGAAAATTTAAATGTTGATGAAGGTGTTATGGATGTTAATGATCTTGAAAAAGATGATTTTTTTTATGAGAATTTAAAGGTTGGTGAGGAAAAAAAAGAAAGTGTCATTGAAAAAAATGAATATGAAATTCATTCTCATGGTGATGATTTAAAGAAGACTGAAGGTGAAGTAAAGATTATTAAGGAAGACAGGGTTGCAGATGATATTGCTCTAAATATTGATGTTGCTCAAACTCCTAAGTCAAAGATCAATATGTGAAATCCGTGAGGATGCTAGTTGACATGCAACGCTGGATGGAGGAGGACAGTGAGGAGTTGTATAACTCCATGATCCGATGTTCGTTAAAGGTAAGTGTCTTATTTTGTCAATCTTGTGTTTTTATGTGTCAAGGCAATGACATTCATCCTCTTTCTCAGATGACTCAGACTCTGATATTATTAAAAAATAATTACCACTACCTAAAGAGCCAATATAGCCTGAAGGAGACGGAGGTGGGCACCATAGCCTTCGACTTCGAAAAGAAGTTAGACAAGGCGAAGGCAATGCTGGAGCTCTACCAAACTAAACATGCACAGACAAAGTCCAAGGAAGAGGTGAGCCAGAAGAAGGTGGTTAATAAGGAGCATAGTCAAGCTCATTTGACTACTAAGATTGAGGAGCAAGACTCACGGATCGTTGACCTGGGTAAGGCCGAGAAATCCCGTAAAGACTAAAAAAGGATCTACTATAATATGGTTGGGGGGTTTCTCAAGGCGTATAAATTCGAGTGCCAGAGGGTCCTCCTTGTATAGAATTTGGCTCTAGACTTTACAGACTTGGATAAAATAACGCCAGCTGACCTAGCTAGGATTGCTTCCAAAGAGGATGCTCGGAGCAAGGCCTCTTCCCTTCAAGTGAAGAATCCTAAGAAAGCTACCAAGTCTTTTATTGGGGGATCATCTTCTGAGCCTCCTGTGTCTGCTATTGTTATTAGTGTTGTCCCCATCTCTATCTCTGAGTCTCTTCTACCAAGTGTCCTTTCATTTGGGCTTTCCGATGCTTAGTTATTATATTGAAATATATATTTTTATTTTTATTTTTTATAATGTAAATTTTGTAATTTAACTTTTCTTATTAATGAATGAAGATACTTTATTTGATAATATTCCGAGTACATTTACTGGTAGTATGTTTGAAGACAATCTAAGTTCTAATATCATTATAATTCTTCTCTTCTCTATATATGATTTTGTATGCCCCTTTAGATGTTTTCTCTCTGATCGGGTAGGGACCTTCCCAATTAGGTCTAAGCTTTCCTATACCAGAGTTACTTTTATCGATATTTGCCCTCCTGAGTACCCAATCTCCTACTTTGAAATGTCTTGGTCGGATCTGCCGATGATGATATTCAACTATCCTCAATCTTTGTGCCTCTATAACAGTGGATGCCCATTCTCTTCTCTCTTCCAATAGGTCCAGGCATATCCAGGTGTTAATATTGTTCACTTCCTAGTCTAATTCCTCATTAACCCTGTAACTTGGTGACCCAATTCCCACTGGTATCATTGCGTCCATCCCATAGGTCAGCCTAAATGACGTCTCTCCTGTAATATCCCATATTTTTAAATATTTTTATACTGCATCGGGATATTCAGTATTAATAATTTTTGTATATATATTTATGATATTTCATGAGTTTTTATTTAATTAAAATTGATTTTTAATTATTTTATGTTATTTTAAGTATTTTACGTAAAATTTTCCCAGGACTTGCATTTTCGGAGAAATTTTTACATAAATAATTTACTATTAATTATTTTAATTAGATTTACGCATTTGCATGAACTCATATATATATTTTTATAGTACTAAATAACGTATATATGTGTATTCATTTATTTAACTAGGGTTTAATTAATTACCCTAATATTTTTTTATTTATTAATTAGTTTTAATATTATTTAATTATTTTTAGTGTATAAATTATTAAAAATATTAAATTATACGTGTGTGGTGGGTAATTTTTCCAAGTATTATATTAATATACTATATTATAAATTATTAAACTATTATTAATATTATAATATATATATATATAATTCTTTTTATTTCTTTTTCTTTTCTCTCCTATTTTCCCTTCCTTCCCCGACTTCCCTCCATCAACCCTCACCTCACCGCTGCTACTTCCGATCACCGGCCGTCAGAGTGCCTCCCGGCGTGCCACTGTCTTCTCCAGCAGCTCCACCGTTTCGGTCGTCTTCCCCGACGTCGATCAACTTGACTTCCACCATTTTTTGGCCGAAAGTTGCATTTTCTTCACACCTCATGATTCTAGCCACTAAATTCCCTCATTCTGGTGTTGTTGGACTCCCCTGAAGTCATAGAAGACTATTCCAAGCTTTCTTTAAGCTTAAAACTTGATTTGGTATGGTTTTTCTCAATTTTTCAATTTCGGCCATATTGAATTTTTGAATTTTTTTTTAGCTATTCTTTGTGATTCAAGTAAAGTCCCTCAACAAATGTTGATCCTAGTAGCTTAATCTTCATGTGTAAATTTTTGTACAATTTTTGGAGTTTATTTTGATTTTTGGATATTTTTGAATATTTTATTATTATTTTCTAATTTTCGAAAATTAATTAATTAAATTATGAAATTGTGTTTTATGATAAATATAGGTGTTGAAATGAATTATAGAAATTTATTTGGAATTTTTACGAATTTCTATGTATTTATTTTGAATTTATTTAGGTTATGTAATTTTGGAAAATTAGGTTAATTGTGTTTTTAATTGAAATTAATTAATTAATTGAGTTTAATTATTGATATTATTGATAAATATGTTGAGAAAATTAATTTTGTGCAATTATATTTTTTTTGGTGAATTTTTGGAGTAATTTTAGTATTTTTATATATATATGGGCATTTTTGTAATTTTACCCTAAATTGGCTAAAAATGTAATTAAATTGGTTTTAATAGTTATTTAAGGTATAAAAATGATTTTTACAAATTATTTAGTATTTTTAATTGATTAAAACTATTTTTCGTGAATTATTTTCAATTATATATAATATACGATTTTTCTAAATAAAATGAGTTTTTATTGGTTTTTAATGTGTTTTAGGGTTAATTATATAATTTCTACTTATTAAATGTATTTCTGTGATATAAGGGCATTTTTGGTATTTTCATAATTGTTCTATGAATTGTGGACCCCAGTCGGTAAACTGTAGTTTAGAGTCCGACTGAGGGGTTGTGGTTGTATTTCTGTGTCTATTTTTTGAAGTGTGTTTCTTTGCAGCGCCGGCTCTACTCTTTGAGTAGAGAGATGTCCGTTTTACAGGGGAGGTTCTGCCGAATTTTTGATAGAATTCTCATAAAACATGATGTCCGGTCGAACCCTAATTCTGATTCTGTGTCCAATATTCTAGATTGAGTTTCTAGGATTTTCTGTTAGGTTTATTCTGATGTCTATTATTTTTATATGTTTAGTTGTGCTGAGACCGAGGCCTAATGGACCAGGCCCATCGAACCCATCTCGAGGAGCGCACTAAGTGTGAGTTACTATTTTATATATATGTGCTCTAGGGTGCATGAATTTAGAAATATATGTTTATTTTGATTAAATATGCATAATGATTTAATTAATACTTAAGTTTAATTTTTAGTTTATTTTCGGTATATTTTGGTATATTTTCAAATTATATGCTTGCTTTATTAATAATTATTCTTAAAATGTTTTTATCTATATCTTTGGTATATACTTAGTTTATTTTGTAATTATATTGGATTTATTTGACGTATATATACTCGAAATATACATGGTTTACTTGTGGTATATTTCTAGTATATATATATATATAGTTTATGTGGTTATTTTATTCAATTCATGCATCATTTACTTTTATGAATGTATTATTTATATTTAAAATGAAGGATATCAATAGAACGTGCTACTTAGTGGGCAGCATTAGGACCGAGTACGTATCGGTACGCTTATAGCATTTAGACTATATTACTAACCATTTGTGGATATCGATTGGATATGATTAATTGATGTGTGAGATATGGTTTGGAGGTGTGATTGTTGGAGCTCGGTTGACTAAGTGTCTCGGGGCCAATCACACTGATAGTCAGACTGCTGGAGCTCGGTTGACTTAGTGTCTCGGGGCCAGTCTACTGTCCAAATGGATCAAGTGAATATATATTAGAATAAGTGAGCCTGTATGGCTAGAGTGTTGTCTAACACTGTTTGAGGTTGCGATTTTCTAGGGTTCTATTTGATCCTTCATAAACAGTGATTTTCAATAAATATATATAAAATGATTTTATTGCATCTGTGTGTATTTGCTTATATATATATACATATTATCTATACTTTTGACTATGTGCATTGGCATTTAGTAGGCATGTATATGTATTATAGTAATTCACTCAGTGAGGTCTGACTCCCTTCCGTTGACTATTTTTCAGGAGAGTCTTCTTCCTCAGACCTTAGTAGCAGGCCTGTACGCCGGATTTCTTCCGCCCCGGCTTCTTTATGTAAACTGCTTATCTGAGTCTTGAGTTTTATTTTATAATCTAGACACTGCAGTAGTTGTAGATAAATTATGAGTTTTATGTATTATATTTGTGTGAGTTATGTATTTTAAGAATTTGAACTGAAACTTGTATTAAAGGATTTGTTTATATATGAGATATGGATTTGATATGTATGATTTTATTTCCACTGCATTAAATACTATTATTATTATTATTGCATGTTTTATTTTTATTTTAGGCTTGCTACGGGTTCCGGATTCGAAAGAATTCCCGTTCCCTAGCGCCAGTCATGGCCCCTATTTTGGGTCATGACAAAGTTAGTATCAGAGTGGAGTTCTGTGTCAGGGCTTAGTTGTGTGAGTCGTGACCCTAGTTTTCAAAGTTGTGTTTTCTTTTGGTAACTACTGCAGTGAATTAGGTTCAAGTATGTCTTGATGAGTATTCTTTGCTTTAGTTTTCTGCGTTAACCCTCCATTGTCTGTTTTTTCTGAATCTTTCCGTTTGTCTTTTCAGAATACGGAGGCGAGTGCGTGTCGCTCCATCGGTCATTGAGGCCGAGGATGACGAGTCTTTTCAGGATGAGGTTTTACCTCATGAGCAGCCAGTTAGGTATAGAGGTTGTGGCATAGGTAGACCTCAAGGAGCGGCAGGTCGTCGTAGGCAGAGAGAGTTACAAGACAAGGAGCCTGTAGAGCCTGAGTTTAAGGATGTTCTTGTACCTCCAGTTGTTCAGCCTGTCAGCCTGCCTATCAACAGGGTATGTCTGACCATGAGGCAACTCTGTTCTATGCCAGAGTTGGCAGGATTGCTTTTGATGGGACTTCTGATCCATTAGACTTCCTACATGCGATTGAGACTCGAACTCGGACTGCTCATACTGAGTACTAGCGGATCATGATTGTCGAGTTGTCTATCAAGGGACCAGTCCTAGATTGGTTCATTCAGATGATCCAGCCTTACATGATGACGATGACCTGGGCTCAATTCAGAGAGCGATTTATGAGGAGATTTTGTTTAGAGCCTCTACGTATGAGCTATCGTCTCCGTCTGACTAGCATTTCTCACGGTGATCGATCTGTAGAGGAGTACACTCGAGAGTTTCTTTGGCTGGGTAGATATGCAGAGGATTTGATGCGAGACCAGTATTTTACAGTCACTACCTATGTCACTGGATTGGGTTCAACATTTGTTGGTATGCCTACAACAGGCCTTACTCTAGAGTCTGTGATTGAGTTGGCCAAGGAGATTGAGCTGAGTCTAGTTAGGTAGGGAGCGATGCCTGATTACTACCAGCTGGGAGTTCCGTCGAGTGGATTACATACTACACCATATTTGAGTTTTCATGTTGGTTCGAGTAGTCAGCAGTGAGGTTCGACTCATTAGAGTTAGAGGCAGCAGCAGCGAATGCATCGGAGCAGTAGACATGGTCGTGGAGGTCAGCGTAGGTCATTCAGATTTGGGTCAGGTGCTTCGAGCAGTAGCAGTGGTCACAGTTCTGTATCAGCTGCCAGTGTTTGCCAGACCTGCGGTAGAGTCCATCAGGGACCGTGTTATCTAACACCATTGACATGATTTCGATGCCGGTAGACAGGATATTTTGCCAGATCGTGTCCTTATTCCAAGTATCAGCAGCCGCAGATTCCGCGATTCCCACAGCAGTCGATTGCTAGTGCTGCACCCGTGCCATTTCAGTTACCTCCAGCCCAACATCAGAGTTCCACTCAGCTTGTTCCACAGCAGAGTCATGGTATAGGTACTAAAGGAGGTGCCAGAGGTGTTGGCCAGGCTTCTACCAGTCAGCAGGGAGGTCGAGGACAGGCCAAAGTCTTCCATCTCACTCAGTAGGATGCTCGGGCATCTAATGCAGTCGTGGCATGTATTATTTCTGTCTGTTACCTGGATGCATGGGCTTTGTTTGATCTGGGTGCCACACATTCGTTTGTTTCTCCTATTTTTGCTTCTAAATCTTGTTGGCAAGCTTCGAGGATGGCCTTTCCTTTGTCTGTTGTCACTCCTTTGAGCGATTCCTTGGACACCAATATTGTTCTTCCTGGTTGTCCAGTTCTCGTGGGAGATAAAGAATTACTCGCTAATTTGATTCTGTTGGATGTGATGGAGTTTGATGTTATTCTGGGAATGGACAGGTTATCTCAGCACTATGTCGTGGTAGATTATCAAAATAAAGAGGTGACGTTCAGAATTCCTGATGAAGAAGATTTTAAGTTTATGGGTGATAGGAGTTCAGCACCTCAGAATCTTATTTCTGCTATTACGACTAGGTAGTTATTGAGGAAAGGATGTCAGGGATATTTGGCATTAGTCAGGGATACTTCAGTGGAGAAGTTGTCACTCACGGATGTTCCTGTTGCTTGTGAGTTTCCTGATATTTTTCTCGAGGAGTTACCAGGTTTACCACCTCACAGAGAGATTAAGTTCTGTATAGATGTGGTTCCAGGTACTACTCCTATATCTTTGCCACCCTACAGAATGGCTCCTGCAGAGTTGAAAGAGTTGAAGGAGCAGTTGCAAGAGTTGTTGGATAAGGGTTTTATCAAACCCAGTGTTTCTCCTTAGGGTGCACCAGTCCTGTTTGTGAAGAAGAAGGATGGTACCCTGAGACTGTGCATTGACTACAGAGAGCTGAACAAGGTGACAGTGAAGAACAAGTATCCTCTTCCGAGGATAGATGACCTGTTTGATCAGCTACAGGGTGCACAGTTCTTTTCTAAGATTGATCTGAGGTCGGGTTATCATCAGTTGCAGATTAGTGAAGATGATATTCCTAAAACAGCATTCCGCACCACATATGGCCATTATGAGTTTCTGGTGATGTCTTTTGGTTTGACTAATGCACCAATAGCTTTTATGGACCTGATGAACAGGGTATTCAGACTGTATGTGTATCAATTTATGGTAGTCTTCATCGATGATATACTAGTTTATTCAAGGAGTATGGAGGAGTATGTATATCACTTGAGGACTGTACTACAGACACTGAGAGATCATCAGCTTTATGCTAAATTCTCGAAGTGTGATTTCTGGATGGAGAGTGTTTCTTTTCTTGGACACGTGGTGTCTAAAGAAGGTATTCGGATTGATCCACAGAAGATTGAAGCAGTGTTTGAGTGGTTTAGACTGACTTTTGTTACTGAGATTCAGAGTTTTCTGGGTTTAGCCAAGTATTATAGGCGGTTTGTATAAGATTTTTCTAGAATTGCAGCCCCTATAACTCGCTTGACTTAGAAGAATGTTAGATTCGAGTGGTCAGAAGCTTGTGAGAATAGTTTTCAGTTGTTGAAGGAGAAATTGACCACAGCACCTGTGTTAGCTTTGCCTAATAGTGTGGACAAGTTCACAGTTTATTGTGATGCCTCTAGAGTTGGCCTTGGATGTGTCCTGATGCAGAATGGAAGGGTGATAGCCTATGCTTCGAAGCAGTTGAAGAAGCATGAGCAGAACTATCCTACACATGACCTTGAAATGGCTGTAGTGATCTTTACTCTGAAGATCTGGAGACATTATCTGTACGAGGTGACTTGTGAGATATTTACTGATCATAAGAGCCTTAAGTACATTTTCCAGCAGAGAGATCTGAATCTAAGGCAGAGAAGATGGTTTAGAATTGTTGAAGGAGTATGACTATGAGATTTTATATCATCCGGGTAAAGCTAATGTGGTAGCAGATGCCTTGAGTAGAAAGTCCTCAGGCAGTTTTGCTCACATTAGTGTTGAGAGGAGACCGTTGATCCAGGAGTTGCAGCTGTTGGTGGATCAAGGTCTGATGATGAAGATCAGTAGGTCAGGTGGACTGCTAGCTCAATTTAAGGTGCGATCTGTACTGAGGGATAGAATTAAAGTAGCTCAGTGCCGAGATCCTATTCTAGAAGAGCTTGCAAAGGATGTTCAAGTAGGGAAGTTCACTGATTTCGCACTTGATGATGATGGTGTGTTGTGGATCAGTGGTAGATTGTGTGTTCCTGATGTGGATGATTTGAGAGAAGAGATTCTAGAGGAAGCATATTCTACAGCCTATAGCGTACATCCGGGTGTCACTAAGATGTACCACAATATCAGAGACTTATACTGGTGGGACAGACTGAAGAAGGATGTTGCTGATTATATTGCTAAGTGTCTGATGTGTCAGCAAGTGAAAGCTGAGCATCAGAAGCCTTCTGGGAAGCTTTAGCCTCTTCCTATTCCCGAGTGGATGTGGGAAAGGATAGCTATGGATTTTGTGGTCGGTTTACCTCGTTCTAAGGATGGATACGATTCCATCTGGGTGATTGTAGATAGGTTGACGAAGTCTGCACATTTCTTGCCTGTGAAAGCCACCTATTATGTAGCTAGATTGGCGAAGTTGTATGTGAAGCATATTGTGTGCCTTCATGGAGTACCTGTGTCCATTGTGTCAGATAGAGGTTTAGTGTTTACTTCTCATTTTTGGCAGAAGTTGTAAGAAGCGATGGGCACTAGGTTAGACTTCAGTACTGCTTTTCATCCCCAGACAGATGGTCAGTCTGAGAGGATGATCTAAACACTGGAAGATATGTTGAGGATGTGTGTCCTAGATTTGGGAGGTAGCTGGGATGATCATTTACCACTCGTAGAGTTTGCATATAATAACAGCTACCATAGCAGTATTGGCATGGCACCATATAAGGCTTTGTATAGGAGGAAGTGTAGATCCCCTTTAAGTTGGGATGAGATTAGTGAGAGAGCTTTGACTGGACCTGAGATGGTTCAGGATGCTGCAGAGAAAGTTGTCATGATTAAGTGCAGATTAGAGACCGCAGTTAGCAGACAGAAGAGCTATGCGGATCCTAGGCGCAGAGATATGGACTTTCAGGTCGGAGATTTTATTTTTCTAAAGGTATCTCTGATGAAGGGTGTGATGAGATTTGGCAAGAAGGGTAAGTTAGCATCGAGATATATCGGGACCGTTTGAGATTCTGGAGAGAGTTGGCACTGTTGCATATCGGTTGGATTTGCCTCTGAGTGTGTCACAAGTGCATCCGGTGTTTCATATCTCGATGCTAAGGAAGTATATCTCAGACCCTTCACACGTGTTGCAGCCCGACAGTGTAGAAGTGAGTGAAGATCTGACGTTCGTGGAAGAACCTATGGCGATCATAGATTATCAAGTTCGACAATTGCGCTCGAAGCAGATTCCGATGGTCAAGGTTCTGTAGCGTAGCAACAGAGTTTAGGAGCATACGTGGGAGACTAAACCTGAGATGCGAGCTTCTTACCCGTATCTCTTCCCTTTTTGATCTTGTGATCATTTTCTTTCTGGAATTCGGGGACGAATTCTTGTAAGGTGGGAAGATTGTAATATCCCGTGTTTTTAAATATTTTTATACTGCATCGGGATATGCAATATTAATAATTTTTGTATATATATTTTTGATATTTCATGAGTTGTTATTTAATTAAAATTGATTTTTAATTATTTTATGTTATTTTAAGTATTTTACATAAAATTTTTCCGGAACTTTTATTTTCGGAGAAATTTTTACATAAATAATTTACTATTAATTATTTTAATTAGATTTACGCATTTGCATGAACTCATATATATTTTTTTAAAGTACTAAATAACGTATATATGTGTATTTATTTATTTAATTAGGGTTTAATTAATTACCCTAATATTTTATTATTTATTAATTAGTTTTAATATTATTTAATTATTTTTAGTGTATAAATTATTAAAAATATTAAATTATATGTGTGTGGTGGGTAATTTTTCCAAGTATTATATTAATATACTATATTATAAATTATTAAACTATTATTAATATATATATATATACATAATTCTTTTTATTTCTTTTTCTTTTCTCTCCTATTTTCCCTTCCTTCCCCGACTTCCCTCCATCAACCCTCACCTCACCGCTGCTACTTCTGATCACCGGCTATCAGAGTGCCTCCCGGCGTGCCACCGTCTTCTCCAGCAACTCCACCGTTCCGGTCGTCTTCCCCGACGCCGATCAGTTTGACTTCCACAATTTTTTGGCCGAAAGTTGCATTTTCTTCACACCTCATGATTCCGGCCACCAAATTCCCTCATTCTGGTGTTGCTGGACTCCCCTGAAGCCATAGAAGACGATTCCAAGCTTTGTTTTAAGCTTAAAACTTGATTTGGTATGGTTTTTCTCAATTTTTCAATTTCGGTCATATTAGATTTTTGAATTTTTTTTGAACTTTTCTTTGTGATTCATGTAAAGTCCCTTAACAAATGTTGATCCTATTAGCTTAATCTTCATGTGTAAATTTTTGTATAATTTTTGGAGTTTATTTTGATTTTTGGGTATTTTTGAATATTTTATTATTATTTTCTAATTTTCAGAAATTAATTAATTAAATTATGAAATTATGTTTTATGATAAATATAGGTGTTGAAATGAATTATAGAAATTTATTTGGAATTTTTATGAATTTCTATGTATTTATTTTGAATTTATTTAGGTTATGTAATTTTGGAAAATTAGGTTAATTATGTTTTTAATTGAAATTAATTAGTTAATTGAGTTTAATTATTGATATTATTGATAAATATGTTGAGAAAATTAATTTTTTACAATTATATTATTGTTGGTGAATTTTTGGAGTAATTTTAGTATATTTACATATATAGGGGCATTTTTGTAATTTTACCCTAAATTGGCTAAAAATGTAATTAAATTGGTTTTAATAGTTATTTAAGGTATAAAAATGATTTCTACAAATTATTTAGTATTTTTAATTGATTAAAACTATTTTTCGTGAATTATTTTCAATTATATATAATATACGATTTTTCTAAATAAAATGAGTTTTTATTGGTTTTTAATGTGATTTAGGGTTAATTATGTAATTTATACTTATTAAATGTATTTCTGTGATATAAGGGCATTTTTGGTATTTTCATAATTGTTCCGTAAAATGTGGACCCCGATCGGTAAACTATAGTTTAGAGTCCGACTGAGGGGTTGTGGTTGTGTTTCTGTGTCTATTTTTCGAAGTGTGTTTCTTTGCAGGACCGGCTCTACTCTTTGATTAGAGAGATGTTCATTTTATAGGGGAGGTTCTGTCGAATTTTTGATAGAATTCTCGTAAAACGTGATGTCCGGTCGAACTCTAATTCTGATTCTGTGTCCAATATTCTAGATCGAGTTTCTAGGATTTTCTGTTAGATTTATTTTGATGTCTGTTATTTTTGTATGTTTAGTTGCGCCGAGACCGAGGCCTAATGGACCAGGCCCGTTGGACCCATCTCGAGGAGCACACTAAGTGTGAGTTACTATTTTATATATATGTGCTCTAGGGTGCATGAATTTAGAAATATATGTTTATTTTGATTAAATATGCATAATGATTTAATTAATACTTAAGTTTATTTTTTAGTTTATTTTCGGTATATTTTCAAATTATATGCATGTTTTATTAATAATTATTCTTAAAATGTTTTTATCTATATCCTTGGTATATTCTTAGTTTATTTTGTAATTATATTGGATTTATTTGACATATATATACTCGAAATATACCTGGTTTACTTTTGGTATATTTCTAGTATATATATATATATAGTTTATGTGGTTATTTTATTCAATTCATGCATCATTTACTTTTATGAATGTATGATTCATATTTAAAATGAAGGATATTAATAGAACGTGCTACCTAGTGGGCAGCACTAGGACCGAGTACGTATCGGTACGCTTATAGCATTTAGGCTATACTACTAACCATTTATGGATATCGATTGGATATGATTAATTGATGTGTGAGATATGGTTTGGAGGTGTGATTGCTGGAGCTCGGTTGATCAAGTGTCTCGGGGCCAATCATACTGACAGTCAGACTGCTGAAGCTCGGTTGACTTAGTGTCTCGGGACCAGTCTACTGTCCAAATGGATCAAGTGAACATATATTGGAATAAGTGAGCCTGTATGGCTAGAGTGTTGTTTAACACTGTTTGAGGTTGCGATTTTCTAGGGTTCTATTTGATCCTTCATAAACAGTGATTTTCAATAAATATATATAAAATGATTTTATTGCATCTGTGTGTATTTGCTTGTATATATATACATATTATATATACTTTTGACTGTGTGCATTGGCATTTAATAGGCATGTATATGTATTATAGTAATTCACTCAGTAAGGTCTGACTCCCCTCCGTTGACTATTTTTCAGGAGAGTCTTCTTCCTGAGACCTCAGTAACAGGCCTGTACACCGGATTTCTTTCGCCCCAGCTTCTTTATGTAAACTGCTTATCTGAGTCTTGAGTTTTATTTTATAATCTAGACACTGCAATTGTTGTAGATAAATTATGGGTTTTATGTATTATATTTGTGTGAGTTATGTATTTTAAGAATTTGAACTGAAACTTGTATTAAAGGATTTGTTTATATATGAGATATGGATTTGATATTTATGATTTTATTTCCACTACATTAAATACTGTTATTATTATTATTGTATGTTTTATTTTTATTTTAGGCTTGCTACGAGTTCCGGATTCGAAAGAATTCCCGTTCCCTAGCGCCAATCATGGCCCCTGTTTTAGGTCGTGACATCTCCTATGGAGGTTTTGGGCGTAGTCCTGTAAGCCCAAATGACATGCTCTTCGACCCAGTTTTCCTTCTTTTCATCGAGCCTTTTTTAACCCTTGCATGATGATTCTGTTAGTGACCTCTGTCTATCCGTTTATTTATAGGTGAGCTACTGATGTAAATCGGAGCTCTATTCTAAGGTTGAAATAAAACTTTCTGAATTTCTCATTGTCAAATTGCCTTCTATTGTCTGTGATCAGAGTATGTGGTATTTTGAACCTACAAATGATTTCTTTTCAAAAGAAGTGCTGAATCTGGGCTTCTATGATGGTAGGTACTGCTTTCACTTCTACCCATTTAGTGAAATGGTCTATAGTTATGATAAAAAATTTCTTCTAGGATGTTAAGGTAGGGAAAGGACCCAGAATATCCATTCCCTAAATGACGAAAGTCTAAGGGCTCTCCATCGGATGTTGAGGATTAAAGGGCTTATGGCTGAGACGGGTAAACTTTTGACACTTATGGTGTTCTTGAGTCAGTTTTTGAGCATTTTAGGACATGGTGAGCCAATCGTCTCCTTACAGTAATGCTTTCCTGGTTAATGAATAATGTGATTCATATGCATTAAAAATTTCTTCATGGATTTCCCTGAGTATGCAATTCGCTTCTTCTAGAGACATACACTTAGACCATCGATGTGAAAGAGATCTTCTGTAGAGTTCTCTATGGCAAATGGAGTAGTGTGCAACCTTTATCTTCAAGTTCTGAGCTTTTAGTTTGTCTTTTAAAAGTGTTCCTTTCTCAAGATATTGAATTATCAGTTTCATCCATTATGGGGCTTCTCGTATATTCATGATTTCTGAATCCTCGATACTTGGTTTTGTTAGTGCCACAATGAGCTCAAGTCCTTTGAATGTCTGATTATTCTCAACTGCTAACTTGGCTAATAAGTCAACTTCTGAATTTTCACTTTTGGGGATTTGGATGATTTCTCATTGTCCCCCCTCTTGTTTGAGCTTCTTAGGAGTTGCATAACTTTTTTGACATATCTGGTGATGCTCGAATCTTTTGTTTGGAATGTCCCTTTGACTTGGTTCACTACCAATTGGGAGTCTGAGTGTATCATGAGATGCTCGGCTTTGACCAATATAACCAACTTCAAACCTGTGATGAGTGCTTTGTATTTTGCTACATTTTTAGTGGTATTATATTCTATATAGATGGTATATTTAATAAGGACTTTGTGCGGCCTTTTAAGAATATTTACTGCGTCAGAACCTTGGGTGGATGATGCTCAATCCATATAGAGCTTTCATCTTGGGCTTTTGGAAAGATCTTCTAATGTCATTTCTTATACAAAGTTTGCCAAGGTCTGAGCTTTCACCTGCTTTCCGGGTTTATATTCAATGTCAAATTCTTCGAGCAAAATTGACCATTGCACTAGTTTGCTAGATATTTCAGGTCTTTGAGATTTTCCTCAAGGGGAAGTTGGATCTTACAATGATAGAATGAGCCTAAAAATAGTACTTGAGCTTTTAGGATGTGTGGATAATGGCCATGGCTAATTTATCTAGTATTGGATACCAAATCTCGGATCCTTGGAGTACTTTGTTAACTACCTTCCTCTTTCAGTAGTACTGAAGCTATTGATTCTCGGCCAACGGAAAGGTACAAGTATAGTGTCTCCCCAGGGACTAGCCTATTAAGCAGTGGTGGTGAGGATATGAATTTTTTGATGTCTTCAAAGACTACTTGGTAGTCCTCAGTCTGTATAAATTTCTTAGAATTTTTCAGGGCTAAAAATAGTGGCAGACATTGCCTTGTCGAGCAAGAGATAAAACTCTCCAAAGCTGTGATCCTGCCATTTAGCTTTTGTAGCTCGTTAATTGTTGTCAGAGCTTTTATATTGAGAATGGCCTCCATCTTTTCCAGGTTGGCTTCAATTCCTCTATGTGACATCATGAATCCCAAGAACTTGCCTGCTTTTACTTTGAAGACACACTTCTCTTGATTCAACTTGATCTGAAACTAGCTTAACAATTAAAGGATTTGGTCGAGCTCTACGGGGTGCTGTTTTGCATGCTTACTCTTAATAATGATGTCACCTATGTATACTTCCACATTTTTTA
This sequence comes from Mallotus nudiflorus, assembly GCA_947683625.1. Taxonomy (NCBI): domain Eukaryota; kingdom Viridiplantae; phylum Streptophyta; class Magnoliopsida; order Malpighiales; family Euphorbiaceae; genus Mallotus; species Mallotus nudiflorus. The sequence goes on along the minus strand of CANTUR010000717.1, from coordinate 99,349 downwards.
TGATCTGACTCCAGAGTATATGGTTCATCATCCTCTAATAGGTTGCCCTAGCATTCTTTAGCCCAAAGGGCATTACTTTCTAGTAGTAAAGACCTTCAAGGTTAATGAAGGATATTTTTTCTTGGTCTTCTTCCTTCATTGGTATCTAGTGATACCCTTATGCTGCGTCCACAAAGCTATACAGACCATGGCCGGTAGTGGAGTCTACTAGTCGGTTTATCATTGGTAGTGGATAGTTGTCGTTGGGGCAAGCCCGATTGAGGTCAGTATAATCTACATACATTATGTATTTGCCGTTGGATTTCTTTACTAGCACCACATTGGCTACCCATTCTGGGTGGGTGACTTTTTTGATAAATTCGGCCTCTAGCAACTTTCTTATCTCTTCTGCAATTATCTTCTGTCTCTTATATATGAAAGTTCTTTTCTTCTGAACAACTAGTTTTTCCCCTAGTTGATGTTTAAACTATGCAAGGAAATTTAAGGGTTTACTTTGATAATTTCAAATTCGTGAGAGGCAAAGTCGTCTGAGTGTTTAATAAGGACTTCACTTAGACCCCCGCTTAGTATCAATGTCAATCTCGTTGACTATCCTTACTATTTTCCCATCAATGATCTATAGTGTCTGGACTTTGTTGATTGGTTTGAGGCTGGCTCTTTGTTCTTCCCTTCCCAGGATTCTAGAGGAAATGCCTCCATTTGAGATTTGACTGCTATATGGTAGCATTGTCTGGCCATGTATTAGTCCTCATGAATTATTAGGATTCGACCTCCAATGAGAATCTTCAAGGTTAAATATTGGACGCTCATGACCACATCGATCTCGTAAAGTATTGGATGTCCTATAATGTCATTATATGCTAATAAAAGATCTACCACATTGAATTGGGCTTTCAGAACTTTTTTTTTTTGTCATCACGATCTTCGAACTCCAAACTTAGCTTTATTACTCCCATTGGTTGTATGGTTCCTCTACAGAAGCTTGTAATGGGGTTTTGGATAGATTTCAATTCTATGACAGATCCTCTCAATGCTTTATAGGTGTTCTAATATAGTGCATTGGCGGTACTCCCATCATTGATGAGTAATCTTTTTACCAGATAATTATTGATGTAAGAACTTACCACTAGTGCATTATTATGGGCGTGCCAGACATGATTAACGCCCTCTGGATGAAACATAATAATATGTCTTTTCTCAGGGGTAAGCCCTTCCTCTACGGATTCGCTTGGGTTTCTTTTTCATGATTTTCCCTTCGATAATCATGTTGATAACTTTGGCCGGTTCATTCTGGGCTTTCTTTGATTTTGGTTTGTCTCAGTCTTATCCATATTTCTTTCTAGTTTCTCTGAATGTATCGACGAAGTTGCCGAGTTTGCCATTTTACTTCAATCTCTCTATGGCACTTTTTAGTTTGCGACATGCTTCGGTATCATGCTCGTAATCCCAGTGATATTGATTGTAGTGCCTTCTATCCTGTATGGCTCTCATAATTAGGCTTATCCTTCTGGCTAAAGTGATGCCTATGCCATTCTACCTAATCCACATAAGGATCTCACATCAGGTGACATTTAGCGATGTATATCTTTCAATTTCCCTTTCTACTGGGCTTTTGAAGCTTATTTGCCAAAAACTCGATCTCATGGATCTCAATTTTTCCCTTGCCTTAGTAGGTGTTTTCTTATCATCCCTTTGCATCCTTCTGTCTTCATCCATTTTTATCATTTTAACTGTCATTACCATTACCTCTGTGAAGTTCTAGGTTCTTTTGTCATTATTTTATCTTTGAGTTTGCCAAGCCTAGTTCCATTTTTTAGAGCCTCAATGGCCACCTCGTCCACTAAATTTTCAATTCGCATGGCTACTTTGTTGAATCGATCCAGATAGCTTCATAGCGATTCATTGACCTCCTGTTGGCACATCCGAAAATCATTGATGTTTTTTACTGGGGGGACATTGGTAATGAACCGAGTTTGGAATTTCTTCACTAAATCTTCAAAAGAGGTGATAGAATTCTCAAGGAGCTGATGAAACCACTTTTGAGCATTCTAGGTGAGTGTATTTGGAAAGACTCGACACATGATTATATTATTCACGTTCTGGAGTAACATCCTTGTCCTGAATGAGGATATGTGGCTGATGGATCTTTGGTTCCATCATATTGGTCTAGCTGCGACATTATGAATTTAATTAAAATTTCTATCTAGATTATCCTGCTTATGAAGGGCATTCTCCCTTCCATGATGCATTTATATTTTTTCCTTGGTCCCGTACAGACTTTGTGTATAGCCTCTTTGACTTTTGAGGTTTACTTTGAATCATCAAGAATTAGGATTATTGAACTAGATTCCCTTTTGAGGGCTTTGCCTTTTCCTTTATCACCCTTGGATACTTCTAGAGGAGTGGTATTATTTTCTATATGAATTGACTTGATATTTCCATTTCAGATTAGTGCATTTAACTATTGTTACATCAAGGCCACCTGAGTTTGAATGTTTTGTATCACTGCTTCTGTGCTCATTGGGGTAGGGTTCAGTGTTTGGGCTATAGTGTTTATGTTTGGTGTGGTTATGATGGGTGTCTCTTATAGATTCGAAAAGGGTATGAAAGGTATAGACCCGTGATGATGTTGTAGAGGGGCATAAAAAGGGGGATTGATGTTAAAAACTGGCCACCTTTGAGCATTTCCAAGGGGAATGCACGCTCCACTAAAAGAAGATCCAGCATTTTTCAAAAGGGTTGATGGTGTTGTCGCTTGAATAGGTGTTGATAAATTAATTAGAGGAATGGAAATGAATGGGTTGATGTATGTGTCTGGAGTCAAGGTCAGTGGTGGGCTAGAAGTTATGATGTTAAAGTCTTGATTTGGTAGATACACGAATGGCTTTTACTTGAGAATTTCCTATAGACAATGCCATTTGATAATTTTTTTTCTAGAACTCTTGAGATGGAACCCTGCAAGTGATCAATAAAAGGAAAGTTGAGAGGTAGGAAGGATCCCCACAAACTCTCTGATGCCTAAGTCAAATAATATAGAGATAGAGTCTAGAGAGAGAAAGAGAACAATAAGAATATGAAAGAATATAATGAATGAGAATGAGGGACATAGAGTCCTATATATAGGGATAGTGATGCTCAAACCTGAGACAAATAAGATTCCACTTTGATGAGTGTCCTATTCCAGTTAGGAGTGTTCCTTCCTTTTTTGGAGTCTCTTGATTAGAAATCCTTTCCAATTTGTCTTGGATATCCTTTCTCCTCAAGCAACTTTGTATAGGAAAATAAAGGCCTTATTTAAATAGCAATATGTATGTGGGGTATCATTGCTCCTCAGTGTTTTTATTCTGTCATCAGATGACGATTGAGATTTTAAAGTTCGATACTCTTGTTAGCAATTGTTATGACCCGAAACCTAGGGCACGTGACTTGCACTAGGGAATGGGATAGTATAAAGCTACCAAATCCCGTAGTAAGCCTTAAAAGAAAATGCGAAATATTTAAACTTTAAAACCTTACAATAAATAATTAAATCACAATGCACATTATTAAACTGATTTTTCTTAATATAATTTAAACCATAATATCATAGTGCATAAAATATATAAACTTCAGTTATATAATAATGTCTCAGTACACAATATTATAAATACATAATATTTTAAATAAAATATGCAGTTATACAATTTACTCTACTGCAGTACATAAAAATAAATTCAACACAACTAAGTAGACCTACGTAGAATAGCCGGTGAAGAAACTATATGGTGAAGAGAAGTAGGCCTAACAGAAAAGTCCCAAACTCCAGAAAAAAAATAAATTGAGAGGAGTCAGACTTCACTGACTAAGTTAATAAGAGAGCTGTATGGTTTGAAAACCTTTTTGAAAACGGTACGAATATAGTGAAAATAATTTACAATATATATATATATATATAGCTTTTGAAAAATCTCGATAGAACCCTTAACCTAATTCTAAATGGCCAACTGGGCCCGTTTAATCCAAATGGACTGCCGGTCCCCGAGAGCAAAGGCATCAACCAAGGCACCAAACCGCAATCATCCACTTAATCCAAACACATGGCACTGGTGGTCCCCGAGAACTAAGGCATCCACCAAGACACTCATCCCAGTCCAGTCTTAACTTTCCACATCCACCGAGTTTTTTCCTTGCTTCGTTCTTCACGTCTTTTCTTTTGTTTGCTGTGTATTTTGGTTGGTTTTTAATATATGGTATGTATGTATGTATGTATGGGCTCATACATGGCATGCATGTGTGTGTATATATATATATATATATATATATATATATATATATATATATATATATATATATATATACACGTATAAATATATTATATTATATTAATAATACTTTATGATAAATAAATCTCCACCACATAAAAATATACTTATATATATATTCACACATATAATAATAAACATACACACATGCAAATAAAACTCACATAAAGTAATACTTAATAATAATGATAATTCTAATAAAATAAATAATAGAATTTGATAAAACAATAATAGAATTAACAATGCTCTAAATTAAATATTATTAAAATAGTTCTATTCAAAATAATAATTATAAATAATACAATTTGAATGTCCAAAATAATAGGTTTCAAAATAAAATATTTACGTAGAAAATATAATTAAACATAAAATATTAATGATCAATCACTAAATAGTAAAATAAATAAATATAACTTTTAAATTTATTAACACTGCAAATCTCGTTTTATATTGAAATAATTTTAAAACTAGGGTTATTACAGTCTCCCCTCCTTATAAGAATTCGTCCTCGAATTCAAGAAAGAATAATTATAAGAATCAAAGAGGAAAGAGATAGGGGTAAGAAGCTCGCATCTCCACTTCAATCTCCCAGGTACAGTCCTCGGTAATATGGTTACTCCACAACACTTTCACCATCGATATCTCCTTGGTTCGCAAGCGTCGAATTTGGCGATCCACAATCACCACCAGATACTCTTCGTAGGTAAGATCATCACTAAGCTCTACGACTTGAGGTTGCAGAATGTGAGATGAGTCAGGAATGTATTTCCTTAGCATAGATACATGAAATACGGGGTGGATTCTCGACAATTCTGGTGGCAATACCAACCTATACGTCACTTCACCCACTCTTGACCGAATCTCAAATGGTCCAATATATCATGGAGCTAGGTTACCCTTCTTGCCAAATCTCATGACTCCTTTCATTGGAGACACTTTCAGGAACACCATGTCTCCAACCATAAAGGATACATCCTTTTTCCTAGGGTCAGCATAGCTCTTCTGTCTACTGAAGGCTATTTTCAATCTCTGTTGTATAATAGGAACTTTTTCTGAAGTCACCTGTACCAATTTTGGACCTGTCAGCTGCCTCTCACTAATCTTCCAATATAATGGTGATATGCACTTTCTACCGTACAGTGCCTCATACGGAGCCATTTCAATACTAGCATGATAGCTATTATTGTAGGCAAACTTAATCAATGGCAAGTGTGAATCCCACTATCCTCTAAAATCTATCACACACATCCTCAACATATCTTCTAACATCTAGATGGTCCTCTCTGACTGACCATCTGTCTGAGGATGGAAGGCTGTACTGAAATCTAGTCTGGTGCCCAAAGCTTTGTGTAATTCTTGCCAAAAGACTGAGGTGAATGTGGCTCCTCTGTCTGACACTATACTTACTAGTATCCCATGTAGACAAATAATCCTGTTGACATAAAGTCTTGCCAATCTATCAGTAGAGTACATCTTCTTCACTGGTAGAAAGTGTGTTGACTTAGTTAGCCTACCAACAATCACCCAAATAGAATTATAGCCTCTTGTAGTCCGAGGTAATCCAGTCACAAAGTCCATAGCTATCATGTCTTATTTCCATTCGGGAATTGGCATAGGTTGCAATAATCCTAAAGGTCTCTGATGTTCAAGCTTCACTTGTTGACAAGTCAGACATGTAGATACAAACTCTACAATATCCTTCTTCATTCCATTCCACCAATATGTATCTTTCAAGTCATGATACATCTTAGTAGAACTTGGATGGATACTATAAGCAAAAAAATGTTCCTCTTTTATAATTTCTTTCCTCAAGTTATCAACATCTGGCACACAAATCCTAGTACCCAAATGCAACACACCTTCTTTGTCAACCATAAAATCTCTTGACTGCCCTTGTTGCACTTTATATGTAATCCTCTATAATTATGGGTCTCTATTTTGAGTTGCCTTAACTCGATCCAAGTATATTGATCGTACCCTGAATTAAGCAAAAAGGCACTTTTTAGTCACTTTCAACTACAACCCTTGATTAATCAATTCATGCATCTCCTTGATAATGGGCCTCCTATTTGAGCTGATATGGGCAAGACTGCCCGCTGACTTCCTACTCAAGGCTTCGGTAATAACATTCGCCTTGCCTGGATGGTACAAAATAGAACAGTCATAGTCCTTCAGGAGTTCCATCCATCTTCTCTGCCTCAAGTTCAAGTCCCTTTGCTGAAAGATATACTTTAAGCTCTTGTGATCGGTGTAAATCTCACAAGCAACCCCATACAAGTAATGCCTCTATATCTTCAAAGCAAATACAATAACAGACATCTCTAGGTCATGAGTAAGATAGTTTTGCTTATGTTTCTTCAGCTGCCTCGAAGCATAAGCAATTACTTGGCCATTTTGCATCAACACATAACCCAATCCTACTCTAGAAGCATCACAATACACTGTATGCCCTTCATTTCCAAAGGGCAAAGTCAGAATTGGAGCTGACGTCAATAAATCCTTTAATAAATGAAAGTGCTCTTCGCATCTGTTTGTCTACACAAACTTAGCACTCTTCTGGGTTAACCTTGTCAAAGGTGCAGCAATTTTGGAGAAGTCCTTCATAAATCTCCTATAGTAGCCCGTTAGATCCAGGAAACTCCATAATTCTCTGACTATAGTTGGCCTCGACCATTCTGTAATAACTTCTATCTTCTTGGGGTTGACTTGTATACCATCCTTAGAAACCACATGGCCTAAAAATGCCACTTGACTTAATCAGAACTCACACTTCAAAAACTTGGCATATAAATTATGCTCCCTTAAAGTCTGAAGCACCCTTCTCAGATGCATAACATGCTCAGCTTCACTCTCGGAATAAACCAAGATGTCATCAATGAAGACTATTACAAATCGATCCAAGAATGGCCTGAACACTCAATTCATTAAGTCCATAAAGGTTGTTGGAGCATTGGTCAACCCAAAGGACATTACTAGGAACTCACAGTGGCCATATATTATCTGAAATGTTTTCTTGGGCTTATCACCACTTTTGATCCTCAACTGGTGATACCCAGACCACAAGTCTATCTTGGAGAAGCATGTAGCATCTTGAAGCTTATCAAACAAGTCATCGATCCTTGGAAATGGATATTTATTCTTGATGGTGACCTTGTTCAACTGCCTATAATCAATACAAAGTCGAAGGCTACCATCCTTCTTTTTCACAAACAACACTGGAGCACCCCAAGGTGATGTACTGGGCCTTATGAAACCCTTATTGAGTAAGTCCTGTAATTGCTCCTTCAGCTCCTGCAATTTTCAGCTGGTGCTTTTCTGTAGGGTGGCATAAAAATAGGATCTGTACCAGGTATAACATTGATATAGAACTCTATCTCCCTGTATGGTGGTAATCCCGGTAATTCTTCAGGGAAGACATCCAGAAATTCATGCACCACTGGCACTTGTTCAATTACCCCTTTCTCTTTTTTAGCATCTCTTACTACTGCCAAGTAGCCTTGATAACCCCTTATAGGCATCTTTCGGGCTGTAATGGCAGAAATGAGATTGAGAGGCATGGAGCTCTTTTCACCTTTAAAACAAAACTCTTCTTCATTCGGGATTCTGAACATTACTTCTATTTCTCGACAATTCACATAAGCATAATATCTCGATAACTAATCCATACCTAAGATGACATTAAATTCCAACACATCAAGCAACACCAAATCTGCCAACAATTCTTTACCTTCAACTAACACCGGACAAGAAGGAAAGAAAATATCTATCTCCAACTCATCACTAAAAGGAGTCGATACAGATAGAGGAAAGGACAACCTGGAAGGTTGCCACTTAATTCTCGAAGCAAATATAGGGGATATGAAAGAATGTGAAGCGCCAGGGTTAAACAATACTTTAGCATCAGAAGAAAAAATTGAGAGAATACTTGCTACTACTGCATTAAAAGTCTGAGCATCCTATGGCATCAGAGTGAAAACTCATGCCTGGCTATGACCTGCTTACTGAGATGTCGCAGGCTGCACAAAACCACGACTACTAGGTCTACCAACTAACCCTCGGCCTTATTGGCCCATAAACTATGGCAATCTCTACTGTGGCTGTACTGGTGCTCTGTACTGTTGTGGCATCGGGTAGAAAGGCTGAGCCACTGATAAAGATGAGCCTTAAGCATACTGTGGCTGATATCCAGAGTGAGGATAAGCTTTGGCAAGATGACCAACTTGCCCACATCTAAAGTAAGCACCCGATAATAGATGACATGGGCATTGATGAAATCGGCCACAACTAACACATGCATTGGCTCCAGACCCAGAACTACTCTGTCTGAAGCTCTGCCCACTACTACTGCTACTAACTCCAACACCGAATCTATGATCTCTGCCACTTTGTCTATTCGCGGTATAACCATGTCAACCCACTCTGTGTGTTCTAGACCTTCTACCACCATGTTATGAACTACCCTCAGCCTGCTGACTCATGCTACCAACTTGAAATACTGGTTGCTAATACCCAGGAGCTATACCATATCCACTACCACCAACCATGTAAAAATCTATCATGGTACCCTAATAGATGTGTCGCCTCTCAATCAGACGGGCCTCTTTTATCACACTCTCTAGGGTGCGATCCTCGGTACGCATACCAATAAAAGCTAGCCCCAAACCAGTAACATAAAACTCAACTGCTCTATAGGGATCTCTCCTGATATCATCTGCGTGTCGGGACAACCTGTTAAACTCCCTGGTGTAGTCCTCAATAGACCTATTCTAGTGATATGAAGCAACTGCCACCTGTAGGCATCCCTGGTGGTTGGAGGACAAAAAAATCTCATAAAGTGGTCCTTAAACTCTAGCCAAGTTAACTCATGCATGAACGACTGAATAGACTGCATAAACCAGTCTTGGGTTATCGCTTGGACTGATAACTCAATAATCATGATCCACTAGTAGTCTGTATGTCCTATCCTGGTACATGCCACAATAGCATTAATGAAGTCTAAGGCATTACCAGTACCATCAAAAGAAACTCTACCAATCCAGGAGTTGAGAAGTGTTGCATCAGTGTCTGACATCTCCCGATTTCTCTACTGTAACATCTACTGCACTAAGGGCATTGCCTGATTCAAAGCTACAAGGCCCTGATTAATTCCTGCTAGACCAGCTGCAAAAGTCGTGGGGTCTACGGCTGGAGCTTCAGGCTCTACTGGCGGTTGATCATGAACCTCAGCTGTAGCTGCCCTACCTCTACCTCTACCTCTGCCCCTACGACGTGGAGTAGGAGGAAGAGCCTCATCATGTACAGATTGCTCATCAAGTCCAAATGTTGCATCGGCAGCGAGATCTGTTCGCACACGTCTTATTTTAAAAAAGATAGAGAAAACCAAATTCAAAACAAAATAAGAGTATTTAACACATACGCAGAATTTAGAAACAAGGATATCACAAAGACAATTATCAACCTAATGTACTGCAGTAGTTACACAAAAAGAAAGACATAAACAATTAATCAAACCATGCTCTGATACCAACTTTTATCATGACCCAAAACCTAGGGCATGTGACTGGCACTAGGGAATGGGAAAGCATAAAACTACCGAATCTCATAGTAAGCCTTAAAAGAAAATACAAAATATTTAAACTTTAAAACTTTACAATAAATAATTAAATCACAATGCACATTATCAAACTAATTTTTCTCAATATAATTTAAACCATAATATCATAGTGCATAAAATATATAAACTTCAGTTATACAATAATGTCTCAGTACACAATATTATAAATACATGATATCCCAAATAAAATATGCAGTTATACAGTTTACTCTACTGCAGTACACAAAAATAAATTCAACACAACTAAGTAGACCTATGTAGAATAGCCGGTGAAGAAATTACACGGTGAAGATAAGTAGGCCTAACAGAAAAGTCCCAAACTCCTAAAAAAAATAAATTGAGGGGAGTCAGACCTCACTGAGTAAGTTAATAAGAGAGTTGTATGGTTTGAAAACCTTTTTGAAAACTGTATGAATATAGTGAAAACAATTTACAACATATATATATATATAGCTTTTGAAAAATCTCAGTAGAACCCTTAACCTAATTCTAAATGGCCAACTGGGACCGTTTAATCTAAATGGACTGCCGGTCCCCGAGAGCAGAGGCATCAACCGAGGCACTAAACCGCAGTCATCCACTTAATCCAAACACATGGCACTGGCAGTCCCCGAGTGCTAAGGCAACCATTGAGGCACCTATCCCAGTCCAGTCTTAACTTTCCACATCACTGGCGATCCCCAAGAGCAGAGGCTTCCATCGAGGCACCCATCCCAGTTTATAACCACAAGTCATACATATTTTTAAATCCATCTCTCAATCTTCACCATGTGCACACGATCCTAGTGAAACCCACCAGGTAGCCCGTTTTACTAAAACTTCTCAAAACTAGTTTTTTAAATAAATAAATAAATAAAATTCTCGATAGCAGCGTTTACTTCCAATCGATAATGTAAATAATACTAAAAATATGAGTGCACACAATTTAAAGAAAACACACGCACTAATCAATTTATTAACTTATAGGATGAGCGAGATGGTTGACGACCGCGCGTCTGCCTCAAACCAGAAGCTCCTACTCCTATACTCTTTAAAAAAATAACATATTTATTTTTAAAATCATACTTATGAAAATTAATAAAATTACAAGACTCTAGAATAACTCGGGAAAAACTAGATAAAACTCGATAGATTGGAATACCCTAATTTATGCTAGAAAAATATGGAAGATGTCACGTTTTACAAGAAAATCTATCAAAATTTTGGCAGAGTCTCTCCTGTAAAATGGACATCTCTCTACCGTAGGTAGAGCCATTCCTGCACAGAAAAACGCACTCAACCATACTCGGATCGGCTCTCCAATATTAGATTTAGCCCGACCAAATTCACAACCCAACCAAACAACACAATTTAATTCTAATTAATAAAATTCACATTTAATTACTTAAATAGTTTAATTATATAATAAAATTAGTTTAAAACCCATTTTATTACCAAAATAATATATAATATATTATTTGAAAATAATTTTGGAAAGTTAGTATTTATTAGTTAAAAATAGTAAATAATTGTAAAAATCATTTTAATTCCTCAAATATTATTAAAACCAACTAAAATATATTATTTAGCTATAATTAGAATAAAATTACATTTTCACCTTTATAATACACAAATATACATAATATCCTATTATTACTCAAAAATTCCATAAAAATTATATAAATGCATTAAAATTATTTTCTCAATATATATATTATTAATATTAACTAAAACACATATTTAAACCAATATTCCAACAAAAATCCAACTCCAACCTAATTATTCAACATTGACATAAACTATAAAAATTCATAAAAAATATATAATATTCTCAAAAAATAATTTCTCAACACTAAAATTAATAAAAATATATAATATCACTAAATTAACCAATTTTATAATTTAATAAATTAATTTATGAAAATTAATAAAATAATAATAAAATATTAAAAAATTCACAAAAATCAAAATAAATTTTAAAAATCATACAAAAATTTATAGAGGTAGATTAAGCTACTAGGAATCACATTTGTAAAGGGAGTTTGCAAGATTCAAGCTAGATCAAGCTAAAAAAAATTGAAACCCTAGAACTCCATAAAAAAAATCAACAAAAACTCAATCAAATGGAGATTAAAGCTTAAACTAAGCTTGGATTAGTGCTCACCGTTGCAAGAGAAAGAGAAAGACATCGGAATCGAAGAAAATAGTGATCGGAAGTGATAGAGGCACAATGACAGGCAGAGAACAAGATGGCGGAAGGAAAACCTACTGTGAGTAGTTTTTTTCTTGCTTGGTTCTTCATGTCTTTTCTTTTGTTTGTTGTGTGTTTTTGTTGGTTTTTAATATATGGTATGTATGTATGTATGTATGTATGTATATGCTCATACATGGCATGCATGTGTAATATATATATATATATATTCACACATATAATAATAAACACACACACATGCAAATAAAACTCACATAAAATAATACTTAATAATAATGATAATTCTAATAAAATAAATAATAGAATTTGATAAAAAAATAATAGAATTAACAATGCTCTAAATTAAATATTATTAAATAGTTCTATCCGAAATAATAATTATAAATAATGCAATTTAAATGTCCAAAATTATAGGTTTCAAAATAAAATATTTACATAAAAATATAATTAAACATAAAATATTAACAATCAATCACTAAATAGTAAAATAAATAAATAAAAATTTTAAATTTATTAACACTGCAAATCTCGTTTTATATTAAAATAATTTAAAAACCAAGCTTATTACAGCAATTTAACTAAGGTAATTTTTTTTTTTTGCTTTTTGATGATGTTTATTGATTTTTCTTGACATTTGTTTATTTTTTTTATTGTTGTTTATTTTGTTTATAATCATTCTTATATATATCCATTTGTTTTAGTTTATTTTCCATCTATTTATGAAACTGTGGTTTATCGAAAGAGGGTTGCAAAGTTTGGCTTTTTTTTCAAATCTTTATTTCTTACAGAGTTTGAGTTTGGTGCAAGTAGGAGAGAAGAAGTGGAGCTGGCTAACTCTATTGCATGTAGCAAAGAAGCTATTCAACCTTCTAAAACTTCTTCTTCAAGTTGTCCATTTAATGAGAATGTAGAGGATGGTCCAAGTTATGAAGATCTTTGTGTTTTTAACACTTGGATTGATTAAGGACTATTGAAGCAAAAGAAGAAAAGTAATTCTATATGTCTTTTTATTATATTTTATATTTGACGGTGCAGATGATTTTGAGTCAGCACCTTTTTTCATAAATTTAAAAAAGTTCTGAAGTCTACTTCTAAAAAGGATGCATCTGGTGCTCAATCTTCTAGTTCTATTAGTGATTGCGCTTTGATGAAGAAAATTGATGATTTGTCTAACAAGTTTGACAGAGAAATTTTTTTATTGAAAAGTTACTTTGATGAGAAGCTTTATGTTTTAGATGCAAAGTTAGATAAAATTTTTGAAAAGAAGTTGAAGTCTACTTCTGATGACTTTGCTGAAGTTACTGATGATGATAATTTAAATGTTGATGAAGGCACTGTAGATGTTAATGATGTTAAAAAAAATGATTTTTTTTAATGAGAATTCAAAGGTTGATAAGGAGAAGAAAGAAAGTGAGGTTGAAAAAAATGAATATGAAATTCATTCTCATACTGATGATCAAAAGAAGACTGAAGGTGAAATAGAGATTATTGAGGAAGACAAGGTTGTAGATGATATTACTCTAAATGTTGATGTTGATATTGTTGCTCCTCAGGGTCTTCATTCTATAATCTCTGACGATTCAGATTATGAATATAGGTTTTTGGAAAATGTTGATACTCTTGTTAGCAATTTGACTAAGGTAAATTATTTTTTTTTGTGTTTTTTTTTTTTGCTTTTTGATGATGTTTGTTGATGTTTGTTTATTTTTGTTTATTGTTGTTTATTTTTTTTATAATTAATCCAAGTAGGGAGATTATTCCATTTATTCCACCTGTTTTCCATTTATTTTTGAAACTGTAGTTTATCGAAAAAGGGTTGTAAAGCTTGGTGTTTGTTTTCTTGCTGAGTTTGAGTCTAATGCAAGTGGGAAAGAAGAAGTGTAGCCAACTAAGTCTATTGCGTGCAACAAAGAAGCTGTTTAGCCTTCTAAAATTTCTTCTTCAAGTTGTCCATTTAATGAGAATGTTGAGGATGGTCTAAGTTATGAAGATCTTTGTGTTTTTAACACTTGGATTGATGAAGGACTATTGAAGCGAAAGAAAAAAAAAGTAATTCTGTATTTCTTTTTATTTTTTTGTATTTGATTTTATGTATATTATTTTTATTTATGATTTTTTAATTATTTTTGGTAAATCGGATGTTAAATACATTGACAAACATAAGAAGATTGATCATGGGTTCAACTTTGTTGTTGCTGTTATATGTTCAAAAACTTGGTTTTGTTCCCTATGTTACATGAGGGAGCTTATTTCTGTCACTGTATGTTTTTTTTGTTGTTTTTTTATTTTTTTTGTTTATAATTATTATTATTTTTTTAATTTTGCAGTACCTTGATGTCATTTTTTATTACTTGAGAAAGAAGGCCAATTTTTCTCCAAGCTCTGTTATTTCATTTATAACAGTAAATACATTATTTGATCAAACTATTTAGAGAGAGTTTTTTTATTTTTTAAAGTACAAGGATTTTAGATTTAGTTTTGAAAAATTGGTTACTCATTATATTTTAGGTAAAACTATTATTTATCCCAAGCCTTGGGTTGATGTTGATGATATATTATTTTTAATTCTTATACATTCTCAACAACACTAGGTTCTTAATAGGCTGAATATTAAGGACTATTGTTTTTATATATATAATTCTTTGAGGTCTGCTTGTGGAAATGCTTTTATTCTTGAAGTTGTGAATAGTTATAGTGTGATGCTTCCTCTATTTCTTGAAAAACTTGATTTTTTTATTGGCCATAAAGATGTTGATCATGATGCTGGACCATATGCAAATAAGAGGGCTTTAGATTCTTTTAGTATTTAAATGGTTGATGATTTGCCACAACAAACTACAGCGTAACATTTTATTAATATTTTCTTTTTTTCTTTGTTTTTTTCTTTATTAAATTTATTTATTTTTAATGTTCTTTGTAGTTATTGTGGAGCTTTTGTTGTTGCTTATGCTAAATATTTAGCTTATGGGAAGAAAATTGTAAGTAATTTTGATGTTGAAGTTTATCGAAGTAGGCTTGCATATTCTTTCTATACTTATGGTATGAAGAAGGTTCAAGGTGAAATTGTTAGTGATTCTAAGCATACTTTGAAGGTGAAAAAGAGGAGGAGATTGAAGAAGTGAATGTTGAAGATTGAAGAACTAAATATTGAACTTTTTGTTCTTTAATTTTTTTTTATACACAATTTAGTTTTATGTTTTAAATATTTTTAAATACAGTGTACAATTATTATTGTTAATATAGTATAATTCTTCTTTATTTCTTTGTTTACTTTGTTGTTTTATGTTTATTTTTATTGATTGCAATTGATTTTCCATTGCAACAACTAAAAAAAAAATTATAAAACTTTTTGTAATATAAGAGAATAATAATTAACCTTAAAAATTATTAATAGTGAAGAATGTTTTTATAATTTTTTGCTATTTTTTTGCATTTGTTGATTTGTGTTTATTTTTGTTGATTTCTTTTTTTTTTCTTTTTCTTAACTATTATAAAATCATTAAAAATGAATAAATGAAATAAAATAAAATGATAATTGATTTAAAAATTAAGTAATAGTGATTAACTTTGATAATATTTGGTATTTTTGTGTTGTTCTTTTGTTGTTTTGATTTTGTTTATTTTGTTGATTTTGTTTAAGAAAATGCTAAAAAATATTTAAATTTGATACAAGCATTCATAATTCATATAAAAAATTAATAAAAAGAACTAATAAGAATAGTTCTTTTGTTGTTTACTGTTGTTTTGATTTTTGTTTATTTGTGTTTATTTTGTTGATTTTGTTTAAGAAAATGTTAAAAAAAATTAAATTTGATACAAACAATTCATAATTAATTTAAAAAATTAATAAAAAGAACTAATAAGGATAGTTCTTTTGTTATTTACTGTTTTTTTGATTTTTGTTTATTTTTGTTTTATTTAAGTTGATTTTGTTTAAGAAAATGTTAAAAAATATTTAAATTTGATGCAAGCAATTCATAATTAATTTTAAAATTAATAAAAAGAACTAATAAAGATAATTCTTTTGTTGTTTACTGTTGTTTTGATATTTGTTTATTTGTGTTTTTTTTTTTGCAATTAAAACTAGTATAAAATTATAACTAAAATAAAATACATTGAATATTTAATCTAAAATAGTTATATTTATTGACCAATAATGATAATCTTTGAATATATCAAAATTTGAAATATCAATGTTTAAATTTTTTAACAAATGATGAACAACAATATTTTTATTTCTTTATTGTGGCATTTCTGCATGTTTTTCTGTTATGTCTAAGCTATCCACATTTTTCACATTTGTTATGTCTTGTGTATTCCCTTGGAGCTTCGATTCTTCTTTTCTTTGGTCTTCTAACTTTAATTCTTCATTGTGGTAGTTGTACTTTTATTTGCTACTCTTTAATTGGTATGTTCCATGTTGTTTGATTTAGAATTGGATGTACTGTTTCTTCATATGTTGCCAACAGTTTTTTCTTTGTGTAGAAATTTGAGCAATACTGCAAGGATCTTGATTCATTTGCTTCAAAATTGCAAGTGCATGTGTACATGACAGTTGATCAATTTGAAATATGTTACAGCTGCATTTTCTTTCTTACATGTTTATAATAAATGCTTTGTTGAAGTCATACACAGTGAATATATCTTCAATTGAAGGTTTGACCTATTTATAAGTGAAAATATTACATTATAAAACAATAAAAAGTAATAAAAAATAATAATTACATTAACAATAATTGAAAAAAGAATTGAAATCGACAAAAATAAACAACAATCAACAAAAATAAACAAAAATCAACAACAACAAAATAAGGTAGAAAATAATAAAAAAATTAAAAAAACAAAAGATTTCAATAAATTTAAGTAAAAAAAGAAACTACAAACAACAAATCAACAAAAATCAATAAGCATAGACAATAGTAGTAATAACAATAATAGTATGAAAAATTTAACATGAAATTTTAAACTTTTCATATAATTCTCATTTATCATATCTTGTGGCCTTTTTACAAGCTTTGTGAATATTGATCTTGCATTGGTCCTATTTGTACAGCTTCAATCTTGTACCAAAGAACATATATACTCTAATAATGTTGTGATAGGTAGCTCTCTAGCTTCTGCAATAACTAAATTGAATGATTAAGCTATATTTGAAGTCATTGTTGAGTATCTATTGTTGATTGAGAAAGCTCTAGCCCATTTATGATATCCAATCTTGTAAAGGTATGGCCTAATTCTTTCATCAATTTTATCGAAGTCATTCATATAGTACTCAAATTCTTCAACAATGTATACCTTTGCTACTAGATAAAATGAATCCTTGATGCATTTTGAATTTTTTTGTAGCTATTCTTGAGGTTATTTAAAAGATGATACATACAAAAACTATGGGCAACTTCAGGGTATATTTTTCTAATTGCTTTTTCTATACTTTCATGTCTGTCAGAAACAATGGTCATTTCTTATCTACAACTAAATGTTTCTTTTATTTTTGTGAAGAACCATTCCCAAGATGCATCATTTTCGGAGTCAACAATGGAGAAAGCTAAAGGAAAGATTTTACCAGCAGCATCTTATGTTGTTATTAAAAGTAATGTGTCACCATACGTTCCTTTCAAAAATGTGCCATCAACTACTGTAACAGGTCTGCAATATATCCATCCTTTTATTGATGTATTAAAATCCATATAAAGGAATGATTGGTTACTTTTTGTTTTAAGCTGAATAATTGATCCTGGATTTGTTGTCTTCAACATATATGGGAAACTTGGTAGAATTGCATATGATTCGTCTGGTTTGCCTCTTAATATATGAAGTGCCTTTTCTCTTGATCTCCAGGCTTTTAAGTAGTTGATGTTGATCCCATATTCTTTTCTCATTTCTCTGACTATGTCTCTTGGCTTGTATATGGTTTTGATGCTGTGATACTTTTATTTTACATAATTAGCCACTGAAGATATTGTTGCATATCTTTGGTCACCTAATTTGATGTCCATGCTGCAGCAGTGGAGTTGAATTTTTTGACAACAAATTTATCAGATTTTCCATTTTTTGTAGCCCTTATCCTCTAGTTACATTTTTCATCCAAGCATTTTGCAATATACATCTCTTTATTTGATCTTATTATTTTGAATTGAAAGTGGTTATTGATTGCGTATAACTTTAATACTTCCTTAAAATCTTGTATGTTGTTGTATATTTTTCCTTCTTCAGGTTTTTTTATTGTTGCAATGTATATTACTGAAGATTATTCACTCTCATATTCTGGTTGTTTATCTTTATTTATGCTTTGTTGATGTAGAATCAATACAGTTATCATGTTTGCATAATCCATAAAATCTATAGGTTGATTGTTTTCTTTTGTACTCAATGAGTTGTGTTCAAAGGCTGACATTAATTGTGCTTGAGATGTTGATTGTTGTTGAATCTACAAGATGTTATTATTGTTGAAGCTTTTATTTTGAAGGTGTTTATCAACAACATTGATGCATATGGGAAATTTTGTGAAATCTGATTCCTTCTTCTTTAGCTGCAAATAGAAGAATAGTGATGCATCATCTTGTATATTTAAAGGTGGATAATCATCTTTAACTTTATATTGAATGATCATTTTTTGCAATTATCCATCAATTTGTAGCTGATCTAATAGTATTTTTATTATTTCTTCAAAGCTATAGTTTGCATGCATTATAATTCCAATTACTTCAAAATCAATATAATCCATTACTTCATTCTATCTTCCTTTATGATGAACGAGCACTGGAATGATTTCCATTGTGCCTGTTATAAAAGAAATGAAAGAAATATATTAGAATTGGTTGTTTATTTTTGTTTAATACAATTGAAAACAATTTAAATCAAGAAAAATGAATAACAATCAACGAACATAAACAAAAGCCAAATAAGTAAAATAATAAATAAGAAGCACGAAAGCAATTGAAAAAATATAATCAACGACAATCGATAGAATGCAAATAACTTAAATAATAAACAAGAAGCACGAAAGCACTTATAAACAAGAAAGAAAACAACAATCAACAAAAATAAACAACTATCAACAAATATAAACAACTATCAACAAAGATAAATAGAAGTAAAATAACATAAAAAAAATCTTGAAAAAAAATTATAAAAACAACAACAATCAACAAAAATAAATAGAAGCAAAATAACTAAAATTATAAAAAAGAAGCTCCAAAACAATTAAAAAACGTAATAAACAAGAAAAATCAACAAAAATACAAAAGTAAACAACTTAAATAAAATGAACTAATATTATTTAAAATTAAATAGAAATTACACTAAATAATTTAGTTAAATAACAACAAAAAAAACTATATATAAAACATCGTAAAATTCAACAAAATACAAAAAAGATGAACAATAGCAGCTGAAATTAACAAATGTAGATATCATATTTTTTTAAGTAATGTACTTGATTTCTTTGTTAATTAGTTAATTTTTCTTCGAAGTTAATACAGATATTGTGTATATTTGTTGTAGAATAAGAAATTTCATGAACATGAAGAATACTTGAATCTTCAATAATAAATATGAAACAATTGCATATCTAGTGTTTATTAATTATGTTTGTTGTTGCAGATAAATTTGAAAAATAGTTGTAAATCTTTGAAAATTGATGAAGAAGAGGAAAAATTAATTCAAAAGAAGAATATTTTTTGTTTAGGAAGTTAAGTTTGTTTAGGAAAGTCAAGCTGAGATCGCATGTGATTTTTGAGGTAGAAGTTAGCGAGTATAGGAAGATTAATTTTTGAAAGAATTAATTCGATAAAAATATTTTTAAAAGATTTTATAGTCACTGGTTTTTTTAAAAGATTTTTTTATTTTTGGTACATTTATATTAAAATTCCTTTATTTTATCCTGGATTAGGCCGTAGAAGAAGAGGTACCCTTATTAAAGCCACTGGGCCAATGGAAGTTAAAGTCTATGAAAAGCCCAAATGTCTTAAACCCCAAGCCGAGGTTAGTCAATTATGAATCTAAACCCTAATTTTCCCTCTTTATAAGCACCACATTTCCCTGGCAATCCTGAATTGGTCCTCTGTTCAATGCGACTGTTTGTAGTTTCTTCTGTTTTCGTTTCTTGTTTTAAAATGTGTGTGCTTATGAATTGATTTGAGGAAGTGGAGAAGATGATGATAGTAATTGTCGCCCCAGTCTTACAAGCATTTATGTCTATGCTTGGTGGTGATCCGACATTTTTTTATCTGAATCTCTTCATTTTTTTTATTTGATTTCGTTTTACTGAAAAACAATTGAACGCAAGCTGAAGCGTGATGATGCTTATCCATCCATAAAATTCTGTTATCTCTGAGATGATGATCTCTAATACATGCACTACCATCTGATTTCTCTTGCGTTTCTATTTATTTATTTATTTTTTGCTTAGTTATTTTGTTTGTTGGAGTGGTTTTTTTTATTACAATCCTTTGGTTGGTGCAATGCAATCTGTGATGCAATTGTTTTTCACTCGCTGATTTTGAATGTGATTAATTTGTCATAAAATCACCATCTTTCGGCTGAGATTGCGTAAAGATTATGTGAGTTTAGTTAGTTGTGCCCATGGTATCTGACGCCTAAGCTAAGCAGCATTTGTTGAATCATAGGTAGGCGTTTCGTTTTGAAGGGCAAATAGAAAAGAGAGAGTCAGGAATTGCGACACGGCTTTGCTTAAGTATTTTAACTTCTAATAAGCTTGCTGTTACTTTAACCCTGACTACATTTTCTCCATTGCCATTTTTGATGTCGATGCAAAGAGATATGGACATTCCATCTCATCTGCACACACGACTATCTAGTCTCATATAAATGCATTTTCTAAATATAAGACAGCATGGATTATCACTCACACCACCAAGGCATTAATACGTCTTTTTGTTGAAGGTGGTGAAGACAAGAAAGAAATAATGAGATTGATTGAAGGAAGGAATATGTCTAGGGGAAGTGTCGAGGCAGTGCAAATGTTTCTGGCTTGGTAAGGCAGGATCGATGCAGGAAGCAGCTGGGTATCCATTAGGGTTAAGGACACGTAAGATGAAAGTTAAAATAACGTACTGCACTAAGTGAAGAACAACCTTGTTCTAAGACCTGGAATGTTCTGCTTCCCAATTACAGAAGAACTGAGAGATTATAAAATTGATTACAAGAACGTAACATCCAGTTGATTCATCATAAACAACAACATGAGCTTTTAAGTTCATAAAATTCTGTGCGTGTATTTTAACATGAAGTATGATATATTCGATAATAATAATCCATTTATTAGAAGAATTACCTCATAAGCTAGAAATTGACTTTAAAGCTAGCAACTCGTACACATTTTTCTCTTCTCCGATCACCTATGGCACAGAAAGGAGTTCAGGATCGCATCACAATTTGGCTGCTTGATTTTGATTCCCGGACATGGAAGAAACCACCTTACCATGGCAAAAGGTTTTGAATTTTGATTGCTAGTTTGATCACAATTTTCCTGAGTCCCCTCATTTTTCAGCAAAAGATAAGGGTTCAATTTCATTAGAAGATCATGCTAAACCCCACATCAGCTGTCCATGACAATACAGCATACATCACCACACCTGAAGAACCATCGCCTTATCAGCACAACCAGAACCATTTCAGCATCTGAGGATTCAATAATACGAGCAGAACCATTTCTTTGGCAAGATTGAACGTAACCGAGCAGATCTAGGAAACATTCATTTCTCTTCAAGCATGCAGGATTTCACAAGGAATTAATCCAATTTTCAAATGGTAGGTGATGAAACTGCATCTACATAATTATTGGAGGAAGCAGAAAAAAATGCCTCAAGCCAATTTGACAGTAAGGATAAATAGGTAACACCATGCTTTGTCATGGGTGTGGGCAATTCAAATTTTACAAAAAAAATAACACATACACAGACACTCTTTGATACTTTCCCAATCAATTACAGAAAAGTCACAGGGTTAACTTCAGAGATGTTTGTTTGCTGCAGGTAGGTGATTCAAGCAGCTCAGCACACCCTCCCCTGAAAATAAAAGGGAGCTATCATAATTTTGAATTTACTTCGTGTATATTTCCCCAGTTAGATGTTGCTGCTGTCTTTCCCTACACACAAGATTACAAAAAACCATAGTTTAACATCAAGCTTCTACAACAATTGAACAAATTACTGGATCACTCAAATGACTGCGAATGATATGTAGCTCAAAAAGAAAGCATATATGGCAAAGCTGTCATTTGGTGAAAGCGAGCTTAGGAAAAAAATCCTTATAAAGAGGTCGGACAGAGCAAACTGAATTTCTCCATGGTGTTTGTTCATCGAAATATATGGATCAATAAATCAAGAAAAGGTTTTGCAATGTTTCCTTTGACTTTGACACATCTGATTTCATATACCAGTCCTTATTCAAAACTAAACAACCATTCATGGAACCAAACAAAACAAACCACAAGACAAAAAAAAAAAAAAAAGAACAGCTTGCCATAGTAGTATTCCTAGCAATTTGTTGACATGTAAGTTTTAAGAAGCTCAAAGTATATGACTCAACACCATTGAGTAATCAGGGGCATAAAACTCAAAATCATAAAAAAACATTGTAAGAAAAATAGAGGAAACAGTGCAAATAGCATAAAACGGGACACACACACACACAGATAGATACCTTGTGAAAGCCCCAAAGAAAGTACTCGATCAATATTATCAAGACGCTTCTGTATAGATTTAAGAAGATTATTCAACGACAAAACTCTCTTCCGAACTCCTGAAATCTTGGCAGCATTCTGCATGATGAAGGGCAAAGGCGCATCTTCTAACAATTGATCAAGCTCTAACACACCATTCAAACAGCAATATAAGAATCCTTTTTTTTTTTTTTTTAATAAAGGTAAAACCCAGAAAGTAATTTAATATAATTTTACCTCGAGTAAGACGATCGATGGAGGAACTTAGATGTTCTTGGCTTTTGAGAGTGTCTTCAGCCTTAGAATCGAAATCTCTAATAACACTGCCCAGCATCGTCGACAAAGCCTTCGCTAATGCATCGCTGCTGCTCCTGTTGATTTCTTCGTGAAGATGGGGCACGGAATCTTGACGATTTTTATCCTCAGTGGTACTGTCATCTCCAACTGCGGGGTCCATTTCAAAGGTCGAATTGCAGATGTCACTGTTCCCTTGGGTTTCAATTCTGAGAGTACCGGAGAGATCTGATGAAGAAGATGAATTGACGGGCCAATCGAGACATCTATTGGGCTTTTTAGCCTGACCCATTAAATTCTATGAGCTTCATTAGGACCCATACTGTTACTTTTTAAATGCGTATAGTCAAAAATATCCCTCGAGTCGACACGGATTAGGGTTTTCATGGGCAGGAAAAACCTGTGGGCTATAAATACGAAAGGGAGGGCAACGATTTGTTTCTAAAAAATCTCCCATCAGTAAATCTTGTTTTATCGAGAGAAATCGCCGAATTGATAGACGGACGGAGAGGCTGAATCAAGATGAGGGCTAAGGTATGCTTCACTCAGATTTCGTATCAGTGTTTTTTTTTTCCTTCAATCTCTGAATTGCCGTATTCTTTAGTTGTAGGGGTTGTCGTTGCTGCTAAAATCGAATGTTAGGGTTTTAGAATGAAGTAAATAGACTATTACATGTTTTGGAGAACAGCATGATCTATTACTTTTTCAATTTGTAGCGGTTTGATTCTTGCGCAGCTTATAGCGTAAACTAACTCTACTGAAATATATACTGGAAATGTGTTGTTGTTGTCGATATTGATCTATTGTTTTGTTTTGTATTGTGGAGGCGAAATTTTGTTGGTTGAATTGTTTGGTTGTGCAGAAGAAGTGATTAAAGTTTTTGTTTTTGTGCATTTCAGTGGAAGAAGAAGCGCATGAGGAGATTGAAGAGGAAGCGCCGAAAGATGAGGCAGAGATCGAAGTAGGCAAGCGGGCTGGGATCAGATGGCGTTTTTCAATCTTGAATAGCTTCATTTGTTTCCTTGTCGTCTAGTTTTAGTTTTAGAAACTGGTTGGTTCTTCGTTTTTGGATTTAATGTTCTCGAGTTTTATGCGACTTCTATGATATTTTGTTATGCTTCTAAATGGATGATGATGAGATTTTTCTCTTTTCTAATAGGATTATCACCTCTTTTTTTCGTAGCTTCCTGTTCCAGCATGTGTTACATTGTTGTGTTTTATGGAAACTTGATTATAATATATATTTTGACTGGTTACAAGTGTTGGCATTGAAATCGATTTCCTTAGTTTACTATCCCTTGATTGTAGAAGTAATGTTGCAGCACCATCGTTTGAAGGCAGAAGTAATGCTGCTTGCTTTTGAATGATTACTATGATTTTTTTGGTTTTATTGCAGTCATGGCTGCAACTAGCTATTTGAATCGGCTTTCAATTCATATATGTATGCAAATTGGTCTATTTCTACACTGTCTCTATGAAAATTGGTTCTTCGCATGCGCCAATAGTTGTTTGCTATTAATTGTTATTTTTTAAATTGAACGTTCGCAATAGGATTTTTTTTTTAATCGAAGCTATACACAGAATATTGAATATTGTGCACTTGAATAAATCTACTAGTGATTTTTAATTGCGTATGAAAAGATGTAGAATTATGGATTGAGGAAGCTGGTAAGATTGTGAGAAGTTGTACCAATTGACGGGAACAAAACAGGCAGACATGCCTCTATCAGGATTATATATAAATTTTGATTCTGAGCTTGGAAGTATTTTCAGTAAAAGAAAATCATACAACATAATGGATTATTTCATTGACATTTTGTCTGAGGATAAGTAAGTCACTTGTAAGAGGCATAGCAAACCGCTTCACCCATATATTTGTCCGTCCAAAACTTAATTTGATAGCGCAAGATCTCTGCAGGTGAGCTCTATGATTGAAGCAAAGAGAAAAATATTGGCCTCCTCTTCCTGACCTTAGGAAAAATTTCAAAAAATCTAATTCAGCCTCTGGCGCAAATGGCTTTACGCAGGTACACCTTCAAGGTCATATTGTACAACAATTCTTTCGACTGTGCTATGACTCATGACTTGTCTTAAATGCAGCTCTCTTAGAACTTCTGCTGCCAACTCCTTTTCCTCTTCATGAATAATGCCTTCTACTATAATAGTATAAGTTGATTCACCATGCACGTATCCCTTCTCAACCATCATCTCAAAGACGTCCAATGACAAATCCGTTCTGTGAGATTTACAAAGCCCCAGTATAAGAGCATTGCAATTGTCAACATCAGGCTTATAGTCGTTTTCTTCTAATAACTTGAAAATCTCTATAGCCTCGTATAGCATTCCCTCGTTGCACAACCCTCTAATCAGAGATGAATAAGTGTAAGAATCAGGAGCAAATCCATACTTTGTCATTTCATACAAGAGTTGAAATGCTGGATATGTGTTCCCTTTTCTGCATAGGCTTGAGATCACACCTTTGTAAAAGTCATGGATGGAGGAATTTTGCTTATTGCCCAAGCTTTGAATTAAGGCGAATGCTTCTTGCACCTTTCCTTCACTGCAAAGCACGGCGATGGCATTGAAAGTTCCCTCATTGGGATAACAACGGCGATAAATCATTTGGTCTAGACACTTAACTACAAGGTCCACCTTACCCTCTTTGCAATAGTGAGCAATTATAGGATTATAGCTTGTAGTAGTGGGCTTAAATGGTCCCCTCATCATTTCATCAACCACCTGAAGAGCTTGTTCTATCCTTCCATGGAAGGCAAGTGAACCAATTAGTATATTATAGGTAACAATGGTTGGAGCGCGTTCCCCACCGTTCATCTCAGCCAGAAGCTCGTTAGCCTCCTCCCATCGCCCTTCGTAGCACAGGCTCCTCAGTATAATATTATAGGTCACTACATTTGGATTGAACCCTTTTGAAGGCAAATTCCTGAAGAATTGAATTGCCTCTTCAGTCCTCCCTTCTTTGCACAGTCCAGTTAAAATAACATTGTAACTAACCAAGTTAGGCTCTCCGCCCTTCGCAATTATCTCATCTAAAAGCCTCACTGCCACATCAAATCCTCTCTCCTTGTAGGCTGCTGCAAGCAAGGATGAAAAAGTGAATGCATTTGGGGCCAATCCCTTCTGCATCAGCTCATCAAGCAATTGCAAGCTTTTATTCAAGTTCCCAAGCATGCAAAGCCCTTTAACAAGCAAATTATAGGTAACAGTATTGGCTGGAAAACCATAGTCTTCCATTTTCTCCACCAACTGCATAGCATGCCCAACATTCCCCCTCTTGCACAAATGGTTCACCAAGAAAGTATAAGCAGCAGCATCAGGGATAATACCAGATTCAATCATCATTTCCATCACTCTTATTGCCTTCTTCATCTTGTTTGCTTTGCACAAATCATACAATAGCTGAGTCGCTTGAAAAACATCAGGCTTGTGGCCATTCCTAACAATATGCTCTAAGTGGAAAAATGCATCACTGAGCCTCAAATCCCTATTTCTTTGGTCATTATTCTTACCAGACCTCCAATTTGGCAATGTCATAACAGAATCCTTAGGGGATATTGTGATCTGGGTAGAAGCTAAAACTCTCGTGAAACCTTTATTAAGTGAGAATGAATGAATATACGGTACATGCGAAAAAAATCCACAACCTAATTTTGCCGCCTCCGGAAATAGATTTGTTAAAGGAGATACAGAATTCACCAAACTTGCCATTTGATCAGCACTATTACAGAACTAACAGAAATCTGCTTTTTTTCGAGCAAAAAGATTTCAGCTTTTCACGGCCAGAGCGGAAGAATTATATATAAAAAACCTCTTATACGAGCATAAATAAAAAGATGGAGCCCTACCCTATTGCTTGCTATAAATGTGTAAGGATGACAAAGGAAATGTGAAAACACAGAAGTAGCATCTAATATATGCATTCGACGCATAAACTGAATCAAGAAAGAGATAAAACTAAAAGAAGAATTGACATACAGTGAAGTATGGCTTGGTTTATTTCTCGAAGAACAGAATTTGCTTCAGAAACAAATAGAGCTGTAACTAATTTTATTTTGGTAATTTTTGAGCAGGAGCAGTAGAAGATGGGATGAAGAAGAGGGGCACTTGGCTTCTCTCTATTTAGGCCAGTGCAGTCGCATCGCATCCAATCCGTAACTGCCTCTCTGCTTTATCCACGACAAAAATGTTTGCGGATTAATTTCACGTTGAGTGCGCTCTTGCACACCACGCGTTGTCATTTTGATGAGAAGGTGGGCCGAAATCGAAGAACGCTAGCCCATGATGAATCCAATATGGCCCGAATACAGCGTGTGCGCCGGCCCATTTAGGCCTAAAAAGCACGGATTGAGACAAAATATAAAAGAAGACACGTGGCTCTACTAAGAGGACACGTGTCCATTTGAAGCTCTGAGAAGTTGGCACGTAATGCTGGACAAGTCTATAAATATTATGGGAGAACCGAGAGCGAATGAATCAGGAAAAAGGACAGTATGGCGAAGAGTAAAGATGGTATAAAGTATGGAACCGCACAGGCAAAGCTATCAGAAGATGAAGCTTTAAGAGTTAGATACAAGCATGGCACTCCGCTTGAAGGTGGCAAGATTACTGAGTCTGAACCTGTTGATTTATTTTCAAGTGCTCACAACATTGAATCAAATAAGTCTTCCAAGAATCCAGAGGATGACACCACCTCCGCCAATCAATCTCAGCTGCACCGCCGCAAACAAAATGACACCGGAACCGGATCAGGAAATGCTCCCAACACCTCCACTGGTTGAGTCTTTTGCCTCTCTCGTTTTTGTTTTTATGTACTTGTTGTAAACAGTCTCTGAGTGATTGCTACTCCTAGTCCAATTACTAATTAATAAACTTGCACCATTCTGTTTTGTTTTCAAGTTTTTTATGTTTTCTTGGAGGCTATAATTCTTTCCTTTTTCCTCTGAAATTCATGTAGCACTGCATATTCTTCAAAGACTTCCGCCTATACATATGGCATGCAACTTTTCAAGTTCCAACAGCTAACCATTTTTGCTCAGCAATATTTCCTTTTGATGAAGATATACATATGTTATGTAATGTGTATTGATATGCCTATGAACCTGCTTCAACAAAAAGAGTGAATTGAAGAATCCTGTCTCCAAAATAAAAAACATCATGCATAACTTGCAGAAAGGGGGACAGCTTTTACGAGCTCATCCACTCTTTCCCTTGACAAGCTTGGATCTTTAAGACGTGCCAAGGGCCACAGATATGAACCCATTCAAGTGGTCTATAGGGCCACATATATGAACCCATTACGCCGTGGAACTTCAATGAAGAGGTAGCATATTGAAATCAAACTTTGCAGGTTCCATAAAACATGTCTTCAGATTCTTCGGTTCCTTGGAAATTTTGTAAAGATTTGAAGAATCAATACATCTTGTTATTAAGGTCCTCATCAGGCATATTTGGAATGGATATATATATATATAATTTTTGTATGAAAAGATTGGTGCGTACTACCATTATTTTGTTTGAAAATAAAGTAGCAAAAATGTATTAAAATATAAAATTAAAATAATATTATTTTCATAAATATAAGAACTAGTATTTCTTGTATTATAAATATATACTTTTTTTAAAAATTATTATACTTGGTATAAAATTAAACTATTTTTATGAACTTAATTATTATAGTTATTTAATTTTTCATAGATGTTATTGTCATTTTATCAATTGAGACATCTTTAAATTAATATTTTTTAAAGAAAAATCTTTATTCATAAAAAGATATGAAAAATATTATTTTTTTGAAATAATATTATATTTTCTAAAAGTAAAGGTCCATATTTTTTTATTACAATTTGAGATATTTTCATAAATTATTATTATTTTTTTATTAATTTAAAATATTTTTTTGTAAAATTTGTTAAAAATTTTTAATTTTTATAATTATAAAAATTAATTTAATAAAAACTAAGTTATTTTTATAATACAGCAATTTAATATAAAATACATAAAAATATAATGAAAAGATACTTTATTTTTTACATATTTTCTTATTTAGATAAAAATATATATTATTTAAAAAAAATATAGTACGTATTAAAATTTTTTCACACAAATAATATATTTTATTTTAAAATAAAATATATATAAAAGGTACGATATATTTTATCCGAACTAATTCCAATCTAAAAACTTTAATTAAGTTAGAAGACTCATTCATCAATTCATACATACTCTCAAGTGATAATAAAATATGTAATAAAAACAAAATAAAACAAAAATATTTAAAAAATTAAGTAATCAGAATTTTAAAAAATACAATTTTAAAAAAAAAATGAAAATTAAAAAATTAAAAGAAGTAGAAAGTAGAAGATTTTTGCTTCTACGTAATGGCGGTAATCGGCGTTTCTTTTAAAACCCTAATTCAGAATTAAATCTTCATTTGATTTCTGATTTGGTTGGGATGGCTTCAAAGGAAATCAAAATTGAAAAGATGAGATCCTCAAAACAAGCTGCAACAATGAAAAGTAGAGGCATAAGTGGGCACATCGTAACGCATCACCAGCGTCTCCGCCATGCTCTCAGCCTCGGCACCAGGTTACTGGATTTTACTTCAATTTTTTCAACTTGATTTCAGTTTCTTGATTTTTCTATTTTCACGTAATAATTCTTATCATTTCTGTTTGTTGTTAGCAGAGTTGATGATGGAAAGGAATCGAAATGGCAATGTACAGATATTGAGATACAGAGACATGTAGTTCGGTCAATTGCTTCCTTTCTTGATTGTATTTCAGGAGACTATGTGCATCATCCTCTAGTGAAGGTATCGAAATCACTTTTTTTTTTTTTTTTTTTTAATTTATTTTTACTAATTCGGTTTCATAAAGCAATCTTCTTTTAATTGAGATATCTTTGGCATTGTGAAAGTTGAGTTTTGTTGCTGACATACTGACATTCACTGTTACGTTTGTCCTCTCTCTCTCGTGCTGTTGCATTCAATTTTCAGGATTCGATTGGTGATATGGTTGGAGCATTGGCATGGATTCTTCAAAATAAAAGCAATGCTGTGTTGAGCATGGCAGCTAGTTTAATAGTAAAGTTGATCAATATTATACCGAATGTATTATTGCAGCCTTACTTGTTAGACCTGATTCATCCTTTGTCATCCTTGTTGTCTTCTCATCAAGTACAAGTATCTATTTCAT
Organism: Mallotus nudiflorus; assembly: GCA_947683625.1. NCBI lineage: Eukaryota > Viridiplantae > Streptophyta > Magnoliopsida > Malpighiales > Euphorbiaceae > Mallotus > Mallotus nudiflorus. Next base: position 69,054 of record CANTUR010000717.1, on the reverse strand, counting down.
GTGCTAATGCATTGACTATGATCCTTTCGGATCTGGGTGTAAAAAAAGAGACAGAGGTGTGGGATATTCTAACTGAAACTGGAACTGTTTCTTGCATTATCAGCGACATAAAGGAAATTTCTCATGGTGCTTTGTCAATTGAATATTTTCAAGAAATGGCTTCTCTCCTAAGTACAATTCTGTGTCGGTGGCCTCCATCTCGGTATCCTGTTTGGAATGATGATAAATTTTTGGAAGTTTTGGAGGTTATTCATGAAAGATCTGATTTTTATTGTAAGGTTTCAGTTTTGAAGCTCTATGCAGCGTTAGGTATAATTTATTGCTTATGTGTTTATTTCTCTCTCTTTTTATTTATTTATTTATTTTTTTCACCTTTCCATGTCTTCACTTACTTTTAAGCTCAAAAATAGAAATTGAATAGCCTTTTCTTTTACATACCAGCATTATGTGGTAATGGAGCCACGAAGCTTCTAGAAAATGGAGGTGGTCTTCTACATATGATGGTTATCTGCATGGGCAGATCCCACCCCATTTTTGTTCGGACTGAAGGATTCAGACTTGCCCAATGCTTGGTGGTAAGAATTATAACTTGTGTCTTAAGATGTCTGACTGTCATGGATTAAACTCTATATAAATATTTGCATACCATCTATTGTTCAGAAAAGTGAACAGGGATGTTTAAAAATGATGAGCTTGTGTTGTGAGCCTATTGTTAATGCTGTAATTGATGGAATGAGTGGATGGACCTCAAATTCAGGGAAGATTGCCAATGATGAGATGTCTTTGCTAGTGGAAGCTTGTCATTTGGCTCTTATGATAAATTGCTGGGCAGGGGAGCATCATGATTGCTTCTGGAAGCGAGGAATTGATTGGGTCCTACTTAGTCTTCTTTTAGGTTTTCAGATTGGACCATCTCAGCATTCCTTGTCATTGGAAGAACATATAGCTATAGCAAAAAAAGGTCTCAAGTCCAATTTTCTTCCTCGGTTAAGGCCATATGTATGGGATCTTCTTGGTTGGCTCGCAGCACATTTTATGGAAGATTTCAACTCCAGTATATTTGAACATGGACTTGAAATTGACATCCTGATTACATGCGCATGGTAATATATTGGTTGTCCGTTATTAATAGTATTTATATCTTTTGCACTATTAGATTGTTTGCTTTAGTCACCAATCTGTCTTTTGGATGTTTGTTTCTATTCTTTGATTATGCATTCAATTGTATTTCATTGGCAGCATATCTTTTGGAGATTTAATTCAGCAAAGGCGCCAAATATGTCTATACGAAGTAGTTGATAACTTGGGAAGTGAATCAGCATCAAGGGCAGTCTTAATGATGATTTATTCTCCTTGCAAATACATTGCATCAAGAGCAAAAGCCATACTGGATGAAATTTTAAAGCCACATGACGAAGGGTGTGTGAAATACCTATTGTATGCTTTAAACATCAGACCCTCCAAGGATAATTTAGGGATGCCTGACATACTTCGAACTAGCATTAACTTAGTGGCTGTGTTATGCTATTCTGGTTTACCACAGTATCAGAGCCATATTGTTAAACACGGAGGTACAAAGACTCTTTTGAATTTGATATGGTGGTGTTTAAGCAATGATATCCACATAGAAAGGGCAAGCCTTTCTCCTCATTTGCATAATAGGTTCAGTGAGAGGATTTGTTGCTGGGTATCCAATGAAGACTGGGAAGGCAGTGATGTTCTTCTGTTATATGGTTTATGGGGGCTGGCTGAATTGATACACTCTGGCTCTGTAGAAAATATAGCAGAAATTTTTGCTGGTCAAGTAGATTACACTGAATCTCAATTTATTAGCAAACTACAAGATATCTGTAGTGACACTACTTCTGCTGGAATAAAGTGGTATGCTGCCTTCATTTTGAGTTACTTTGGATTATATGGTTTTCCATGTAAACTCGGGAGGCGTATAGGGAAAGCTCTTCATGCAAACAATTATACAGATGTTCAACTCATTCTTTCAAATGAGGACTCTGTGAGTGTTCATGGTGTCGTCCTTGCTGTTCGATGTCCATCCTTGCTGCCTCCTGAAGAACTGCCTGATGAGAAGAAAGCGCTTGATGGTTCTTCATTAGGATATGATATAAGGAGGAAGGCTGGAATGATTCAGAAAAAAATTCATTTATCCTCACATGTCGATAGCCAAGCATTGGCCAAATTGTTGGAATTTGTTTATTGGGGATATCTAAATGCAGGGGAGGAACTTGTGAAGAAAGTTAAAATTCTTGCCAAGCGTTGTAATTTACAACCTCTCCTGATGATGCTTGGAAGAAGACATCCCAAGTGGGGCACCCACTTCCCAAAATATGATCTTTCTCCTGCTCTTGCTCCAACCAGACATTGCTTTTCGTACGGTTTGCTCCTTGATTTTTCATATGAGGACATCTTGATATTTTGTCCAGCTTTTCTGTTGTTTTCATCTTTTGTTTTTGTTGTGGTGTTAATGCCCCTGGGAATTGTAGTGTTATCGAGCAAAACATGTACTGTTAAGAGAACGTTTTTGGACTTGTTTACAAAATTGACCTCAATTTTATTGGCTACTGGAAACAGGGACGTTATCTTGGAGGCTAAAGCAACCAAATCAATATGTTGGACGTGTAGCATGTGTTCTCAATTAGTGCCACATATACATGTTCACAGAGTTGTATTGTGGTCAGCCTGTGATTATTTGCGGGCCTTATTTCAGTCTGGCATGGTGGAAAGGTTCCCATATAGCTGTTATGTTTGAGATGCTTTGTTCTTGTAATTTTATTTTCCATACTTTGTAAAATTTCTCATGCATTCCAGTATTTTTTATTTATACAGTAATTCTCAAACCATAAAGGTGCCAATTAGCTTAGAGGCAATGAGGAAGCTTGTGAGCTGGTGCTATACTGATGAGTTGCCTAGACCTCCTTCTGGATGTTTATGGGATAATATGGGCACCGAAGAAAGGGTATCTGTACTACAACCGTATGTAGAACTTTGTTGGCTTGCTGAATTCTGGTTTTTGGAAGATGTGCAGGATATCAGCTATAGAATAATTGAATCTTATCTGGATGCTGCCAGACACTTGTCTAGCAGAATAATTAAAATTGCTTCTGATTTTTCCCTTTGGAAATTGATTGAAGTGGCTGCAAATTACTTGGCCCCTTTGTACCGCCAACTTTGCCACACTGGTGATCTTGAAGGACTGGACGAAGCAGTAATTGATATGATACGTGCAGCTTCCGTTCGACTTTCACAAGAAAAATAATGGACAAGATGTATTATGCTCTGCAATTGTTGGAGAACACAGGAATTGATGTAAAGATTGTGAAGTTTCAAAACCTGAGCAAGCATCAGCTATTTAAATGCCTAATCATTGTCGTGGATATGAGGGACAAGATCAATGTTGAGTAGAGGTGAAGAGATAGGAAAAATAGAATTATTGTAGGGAATTCTTGTTTCTTTCCCATCATAGGTGCTAAAGGAGAGAGGAGGATCTCGTCGTTAGCTAGAATACTATCTTCCTGTTATTTAATGCAAACCTATCTACAGAAGTTGAAATATGGTTTAAAGGTTTTATTCTTCCAGTTACAACGTCAATCACTGTAACATTAAGCTTAGCCCATATACAATTATGTACTAGTCTTCTGTAAAGTTCGCTGATGTTGCGCTCGAAATATATATCTAGTTAAGAATAATTAAAAAAACAAATGGCGTTTTTCAGGATGTTTACGTTCTTTTCTTGGATTATAATACGTTTGCAACTTTTTTTGTAATTTTTTATAATACGTTTGTAATTATTATTTAATAAGAAATGTAATTTCTATTTATTCAATGAATCTTTCATTTATTTATGCATTTTCTTTCTTCAGTCAAAGATATAAGTGACCAATTTGGAAAGCGCCCAGAGCATATTTTAAAAGATATGGAAGAAATAATTAGACAGGCAAAATTTAATAAAACAAATCAATTTTGTCAACAAAAGACCGAAATATTCCTAGGGATGCTTACAAAATGTGATCTTGTGCTAACAAGGGAAAAAAAATTTCATTGATTTATCTCCTTTAGTTTGGAGAAATCAGTGTATCTATTAAGCAATGCCATCAATAGATCATTCCATACATCAACAGGGCCTGGCATGCACCAGTGCACACAATCGTGGTAACCTTTCATCCACTTATTGTCCCAGAAAGTGTCAGGATGTCCATCAGGTCTCATTAACATAGCCCTGGTGACATCCAAAACATCAAATCTTTTCCATCTCTTCTCTGCTTTTCTTGCTTTTGTTACCTCTTCTACCTGAATGCTTCTGATCTTCCATTCAAAACTCTCCAAGTTAATCTCATCTTCTCGGAGAGGCACTGTCCTGTTGCAGTTTCCCCCTGTGTTCCATGACCCATTCTCAAAATGTGCTGGTGAGTATGTCCTTAACAAGGTCAATAACCCTCCCTTGCATCCGTTGCAGTTATTGATGTAAGCAAGCACATTTCGTGTTATCCTCTCAATGGCAAAATCAGGATTATAGCTTTGAATGCTTGGTTCGCTGCAATATATGCATCCTATCACATTTCCATTTTCATACAGGAAGTTCCTTCTGAAGAACCAATGCACACCCGAGATGATTGCGTAGTCCATTTCAGGAAGTTTACTTGTCCAATTCCTGTCAATCTTGTCCAAGTGCAAATCAAAAGTACCTGAATTTGTCCCATTGATCACTATCTCCTCATCTACCACCAGGAACTTTGTCCACAGCACCATCAGAGAAAAGTTATTGTTGGGAAAATGCCAAGTTAGAGAACGATTTTCAGCATCCCTGAAAGTGCTCACTGGCATTTCCTCCTGCGAAATTTGTTTGATTTGTAATAGATAAAGGAGTGAAATCCAGAAGTCCGAAAATACGCATCCGGATGTTCCTGATATATAAATATCTTTTTGTATAAGTGGAAAGATGTAGGAACTAACCAGTGACAAGAGACATAAAAGCGATTCTACATGGTTCCGAGCAACTGAATCTCCTATAAAAGCCATTGTCTTTCCTCGAACAATTGCAAAAAAAATTCTGGGATCGAATCTTGGAAGCTCACAGCCATCAGGTTTCCATCTCCAGTTTATAAAATCTGTATCTTTCCTTCCGTGCTTGAAACAATTCCTCGAGTCAGGGAGAGATTTGCAACTTATATTTGTGTACTGAGAACCTCTCATGTCAGGAACCCAATGACCACTAAACAAATCACAATTCTCTTCTGGAAAAAAAAAAAAAAATAGCAAGAACGTATCAAGAAAAAGGAACTTGTCACTCAAAATTCTAGCAGCAAGAAAAGATTAAGATTTGCTTTTTTTTTTTTTTACTTTTATTACCCTTTTCCAGTGGTTTCCACTGATGAAGACCCAGATTGTATGAAAGTTTACATGTATCTGGAGAAAAGAGAATCAAGAAACTGAAAAAGAATGTTAATCCTACTATATAATGAATGGAATTCATGTTTGGGAGGTAGGAAAGGAGAGAAGAGTGAGTCCAGGCTCTGGAAACTCTGTTTCAAGAAAACGGACATTCCCATTAATTTTGAAACAACAAAATATTGAACAAAAATTGTTTCCTCCAGTGTGTAACATCCCCCTAATTAAGCTGAAAAAAAAAAAACATAATTGGGGACTTGAGCTCTTGCCAGTTTTTACTATTTTTAACCTACACAAACATATTTATGTGCAGACAAGTACTTAAATGGTAGCTAGCTAGTTTTCCATTCATTTAAAGCTAAATTTCATCTCATGATGTCATCTGTAATCCTTATCATCCACTAATGGTCAATCTTTGGTTCTCACTTAGATAATTATGGATCGAAAATTTGGCCAGCCTTGACCGATCCATACAATAAACTGCTGTTTTTATTCTTATAATAGTTTTTTTTTTTTTTTTTAATAAATAGAAATTACAAAAATAATAATAATAAAAAGCTACCAAAATGATCTTCAACAGTCTCTTGATCTTGAAACCAGTTTCCTTGAATCAAATTGTTAGATTGATGTTTTGTAAATTGTTTGATCTCTCACGAGGTTTTGTTGTGAAGTGGGTGAGACATGCACAGCAATGATCAAGAACTAGGAAACGACCATGTTATTTGATGTATTGTGTGCAAAACGACATTGAGTAGTGTTAATGACATCCTTTACGGACAAGAGATTTTAGTTTTCTGAAACAAACTGAACTAAATTAGCGGAAAACAGCAAAAGTTTTATTGATGCTTCACCATTTATCAGTCACAAAGTCCTGTACTTAAAGAATTTTATAATCACATTATCAGTCACAAGTCTTTTCCCACTGTATATATAGCCATAGCCATTATCTAGAGTTCACAATCTCTGCCAAGAAATGTCCCTTCCACAGTTAATTCCAACAACAAATTCTGTAGTCCCAAATAGAGCCTTCTCATTGATAGCTGATGGATTTCTATTTGTTGGAGGGGCAGTGGTGGCTGTTTCTCTATTATATTCTCTCTCGTCTCTCCTCAACTTTAGTCCAACTTTCAGAGCCCCATTAATCCCTGAACCTGCTACCAGCGTTAACAGCATTAACATGGCCAATGATCCACATGACCCCACTTTCTATGACGATCCAAATCTAAGCTACTCAATTGAGAATTCCATGAAGGGTTGGGATGCAAAAAGAATGGAGTGGCTTAAGCTTCATCCTTCTTTTGCTGCCACTGCAAGCAATCAAATTCTCCTTGTTACTGGATCACAACCGTTGGCTTGCAAAAATCCTGTTGGAGATCATTTGTTGTTGAGATTTTTCAAGAACAAGGTTGATTATTGTAGAATACATGGCTATGACATTTTCTACAATAATCTTTTATTACATCCAAAAATGACCGGGTTCTGGGCCAAGTATCCGATCATTCACGCAGCAATGTTGGCTCATCCTGAAGCTGAGTGGATATGGTGGGTTGATTCAGATGCAGTATTCACTGACATGGAGTTCAAGATTCCCTTGCACAAGTATAAAGATTACAACCTTGTGGTTCATGGTTGGTCACACCTCGTGTATGAAAAACAAAGCTGGACAAGTGTCAATGCAGGTGTATTCTTGATCAGGAACTGTCAATGGTCGATGGATTTCATGGATGTTTGGGTTAGCATGGGGCCTCAAACACCAAACTACGAAAGATGGGGCGAAATTCAAAGATCAACATTCAAAGACAAGATGATACAGGAGGCAGACGATCAAGCAGCTCTCATATACCTCCTTTTGAGAGAGAAGGAAAGATGGGGTGACAAGATTTATATAGAGGAAGAGTATGATTTGCAGAAGTATTGGTTAGGTGTGGTAAATACGTATGAAAATATCACTCAAGGGTATATGGAAATACAGAGGGAGATGCCTTCTTTAGGAAGAAGACATGCAGAGAAGGTGAGTGAGAGCTATGGTGAATTATGGGAGAAGAATATCAAGGCCAGGAGCAACTATAAGATAAGGCCTCTTATTACACACTTTACCGGGTGTGAACCATGTACTGGTGATCACAATCCTGCATATACTTGGGGTGCTTGTTTCAACGGGATGCAAAGAGCATTGAATTTGGCAGATAATCAGGTACTTCTTAACTATGGTTTTCAGCATCAGAATTTATTGGATTCTTCATCTGCCAATTGATTTACCAGGTTGAATTATCATCACCGTTCGAAAAAAATGCCTTTCCTTTTCTTTTGTAACTTTGATAACGTAACATCCCAAAATCAAGAACGGGTTTGCAGCAATACTTTCTAGTTTTTCACAGAAACTGGTTAAAGAGCTTTGTTCATATGTGGTGTATAAGGCATCTTGAAAGCAGATTTTTTTTAAGGGACATCATATTAACAAGAATAAAGCATGCACTTCCCATGCAAGTTTCTATTTAAGAATCCACTTTCCAATCTTTGCTTATTGAGGCAACAAATGGAAGATTCCAATATCACCAATTTCGTTCTTCTGTTCTAATCCACTTTTGATAGTAGAGATTAATAATAAATTCATCTGCTTGCTGTCCTAAGGAGAATTAATTCCCTCATCAGCTGATCAGGTATCAAGCATTATTTTAGGATCCAAGTTTACCACATAAGCAAAAGGAGAATTAAACTATGACTGCAGCAAATAACTCTTTTACCCCTATCTACCAACCAATTACTAATTACCCAGAAAAAAAAAAAAAAAAAAAAAAAAAGCCTGAATCACTACTATACAAATCAAGACAGAATACGGTCAAAGTTCTTTTACTATAAAAGTTCATTATTTCTTCGCATTGTTCCTTGCTCCGTAACTTTCAAACATGGAGAAGAAGAAATCGACTGCTGACTTCTGAAACACGAACCAATTTCATGCCATTCCTCCATCAAAAGTATTCTTTCAGCTGTAAATAATTCCAGTACGAAAAATTATGCAGGTTCTCCTCCTATATTTAGTAGCAAATCTTCTGTTTTTGCAGTAATAAACATACAACACCCGCAAAGTTAGGGCTGATATTCAGAAAGCATCCAGGGATTAAAAAATGCAAGAAATGGAGGGAGTCCTCTCGATTCAGACCTTCAACTTGAAACACGTTATGGACCTAGCTTCAATCATCAATTGGCATAAGCAACTCTAAGCCTCAAGAAAGAAGAGAAATGGTCGGTGCCAAGATTCTACAACTGGCATGCAGAACCAACAAAGCCTCAACAGTTCTGTACCTTGCAAGGGTAAGTTCGCAGAAGGCTATAACCATTTTCATGTCGTATGATATGAATCAAGAAAACTTAGGACATGTTGGTAACGTGCCCAGAGCTTACAACCCACATGTCAATCCCACTATGACTCACTATTCATGCAACCAGCATTGCGTCCATTGTGACCAACCAAGGAACGCTGAGAAAGATCATATAACATCTTTTTCTGGTAGCTATTTGTGTGGGGAACACTAGCACGCAAGAGCTCTATAGGTAATTCCCGCTTAGTTGCTTCAGCTGGATCTAATAGAGAAGACTGCATAATATCATCATACCTATCAACGCAATACTTTAGAAGTAGGTCAAAAAACATATCAAATGAGGTCTTCCATAGTGCCCTGTTTGTCACATCATGGTTACTAGCATCTTGAGGGTCATTCAACTCAGTCGCCCTATCAAGAACTGATTTTAAGATGACAGAAGCACCATTTCCAGCAGAGCTTCCTAGGGGGCGAAGTGGGGGCTGCTCTGAGGAACGAATTAGAGCTGCAAGACAAGTACCAAGTGAAACAAGATCCAAGCGATGGACACATGATGATACCACCCTCGCAAGATCATTTGTAGTCTCTGCTGCTCGAAGATCAGAGGGAACACTTCCAAACAAAAACCTCAAATGACGGAAAATAGCAGTGCAGACTATTAGCATTAAATCACCACCTGAAGAAAGAAGTTGAAGGTACCTTGCAAGGAGCTTTTGACCCTTGGGAAGTGATGCTAGTCGTAAAAACACAAGGTCATCCTTTGGAGCAAGCCCAACTGTAAGTCCATTCTTGCCAAGTGGGTCAACCAACTGCAGAGACGCTGCCAGCTCTTCCAACAAGACCATCCTCCTGTGCCTCAATTGGGCTCCACCATCTTGAAGATGATTGAATTCTACAAAACGATCAACATCCTCCACATCAAGAAGAAGGCATAGACCATCTTCAATTGTCACTCTAGCTGCAAGCATTGGCTCTTGTTCTAGGGGTTTCTCAGAATCTTTCTGATCAGTAGCACTGCTAATGGATGAGTTTGGAGGGTCAACCTCAAGAAGAGGACGAGGTCTGCGAATTGAAGAAAAGGGAACCCTTCCAAGAGCATCAACCTGGAGAAAAGCATGTGGTTCTGTGTTAGCACGAGCTCGAGGAGGAAGATCCCTCAAGTGAGTTGGGCAGAAATGATGTTTCAGTTTTGCCCCTGCCGATTTTTTTGCAAGACGGCCCTGGTTATAATAATCATCCACATATGGGTCATTACTGTGTGTCGCAGCAAGATGCATTCTAATAATTCCCTCAATTTCATCAGCTGTCATGTACTTTGATCCAAACCGCAGCCAGGAGGAATCAATTTTTTGGCCATTGGTATCATAACCCTGTTGAGAATAATGCAGACTCTGTCCTACTCTTGGGGCTAGTTTCATTCTTTGGTCTCTAATATCACCCAGACCACGCATCAAGCCATACTCATGCTTGCTTATTGAAGGTGGGGATGCAGAAAGATGAGGATTGAATTGCTGAGGTTGCATGGCTGATAAATTGCCCAATGATGGCTGAAATGGATATTGCAGCCTATTCTGATTCGGCATCAACTTTGGAGGCATTAAACCATTTTCATGAGGTATTTGTTGCTGCAACATATCATTCGAATTGTTGGGAGGACCTCCAGGGTATAAGCTCATATTGGTAAGCCCTTGGTATGGTGGCCGTCTATTTGCAGGACCAGAAGAAAATTGCGACAAATGTGGTGATCCATGCTGCAAGCCTGTGTGGTGAAGCTGACTAGAAAAGGGAGAGAGGTTTGGCGACAGTATTGCCATTTGGGGACTACCACTGAGGTATGGAATACTTAAATGACCATGATTTGGTGAAGCCTGGGGAGACTGTCCACCATGAGGAGGATATGAAGTATGAGAATTCCTAGGCACGAGAATTGGCTCACTAGATAAGGACTGCAGGAGTTGTTGCTGCTCAGGGTATGTAGATGTTCTGTGCAAAGAACTTTGTTCTGAAAGGTTAGCAAAAGAAGGAAATAGCTGTGAGGACCATCTCTGGCTGCCCTGATTGCCTTCAGGATTAAGTAGCTGCTCCTGATCAAACCAGTTATGAAAATCCTCCCCATTTGCCACCCTTTCAGCAGCTGATGAATAAAAGGAAATTATCATGCTCAAACTTTCCAATTTTCTTCTCTTTTGAGAATAAGTCCAAACGAAAGAGTTTTAAAAGTTCAAAAAAATCAAATGCATACCAAAAAATAAAAGCAGAAGAAAGATGCAAGGTTTATAATACCATGTGCAAAAAGTATCACAATTTAAATGTCAAAGATGTCAACCTGCTTATTGTTTTCCCAATTCCCACCCTCCCTCCTTTTACATGAGAATGTCTACTTCCAGAGAAAGGCAACGTGCCATCTTAATTACTAAAACCACTTCATTGCATTAGATGGTTAAAAAATTTCCGTAAAATTGCACTAGCAACCTTAAACCCAAAACCTACTGCTGGATTATTTTGAGAGCACTGGCATGTTAAAGCAACATAAAACCAGAAAGAAGAAGAATCGTTAATAGTACACTAAATATTAATGAAGAGTATAAAATAGGAAACAGAATTATAAGTTTTTCCATCGGTTGAATTTTAAGCCATTAAAATATATTACGCAAATCAAACTCACCTTCTCTCAATCCCCTGCCATTACTTGCTTGTGCATCCCCTGGTCCGCTGACATCCTTGTTCAACTGGAAGAAGAACAACAATAGAGCATAAACACTAAACTCGCAAAACCCAACACAATCTAACATTTTCAAATCTTTGATAAACTTAAAAATCAAGAACAGCAACGCACACTTGCTAAATGAAAAGTAGTAAACTAACCTTTGAAAACGTGCTGGAAAGATCATTGACATCAGATAGAGATCTTACAACCTCACCCTGAAAATAACAAAAAACATCGTATGTTAAAATATTGGAAACTCCTGCTACTCAACCAAGTTCAAAATTGTTACATATAAATCAGGATCTCGGACTCAATAGCACAAACCCGCTAAATGAATTATGGATTTTTGCTTTCTAACTTCCTTTTCATTGAATCCAACACATACATAAGAAACAAAGGTTTAAAAAAAAAAAAAAAAAAAAAAAAGGAAGGTGTGAACCTCTTGTCTATCAAAGAGAAACTCCTCTTCCTCTTCAAATTCAACAGCGGGTAAATTCTCTTCTTCTTCATCATCATCCTCTAATCCACCTAGCTCAACTTCGTCGACAAGTTCTTCACCGAAGAATGCATATTGAGATGCATCAAACACTGCCTTCTCTGCAACATCGAAACAATTTCCAATCATATTCAACCAGCAAAAAAAAAAAAAAAAAACTAGAGAGAAATGAAAACGAACCAGCAGTAGAGTTATCTGCAACTATTTTAGGCTCTTGAATAGCAACTTCACTCTCCATATCTACACAGCAATCTCCTTGGTTGTTGCTAAATCTAAATAAGCATAATAACAATACTAATAACAAAAGACCTTGGCGCTGGAAGTTCTAGGGTTTCTAGCGAGCGCATCAACGAGTACAGGGAGATGGATAACAGTTATTTATTTATTTTTATCGAGGCAGATACAGAAACGGGTCGGTGACTATCGTTAAACGGGTTCTTGTTTTGTTTTTTTCATTGGCTGAAATTTTCACTGAAAATCATTATTTAATTTTAAAAATTTTGCACAAAGAAAAATAAATTCATGCAATTATTTTTCATTCTATTATAACATTTTTATTTTCATACTAATGTTTAAATTTTCATATGCAATTTCACCCCTCCTGCATTGAATTAGTTCATCTCACTAAAAAAAATTATAAAAATATTTGTGTGCATAAATAAAATAGATGTACATGTGTTGTTATGTTAATAAGAAAGTTCAATTTATATTTTTATTAGTTAAAAGAATTAATTTTTACTATTTATGTATTCAATGTAGGTGAAAACTTCCTTTTAAAAAATTATGTTATATCGTATAGTTGATCATGATTTAATTTTTCTCTTAACAATAGATACTTAATTTATTATTATGAATATATATATATATATATATATATATATTCGGAAAGAAGGAAAACAGGAATTAATCCACCTATCTAAATTATATTACTTAATTACTTAACTTTAAAAAATAAAAAATAAAGAAACTTGTATTATAGAAATAAAGAAAAATAATACACTAAAAACAAACCCTTCTCCAATTAGAAGTACAACAACAAAATAAAATAGTCAAATAATAAAACAAACCCTTCTCCTATTAGAAAAAATAATAACAAACCCTTCTCCTATTACAAGTACAACAACAAAATAAAATAGGCAAATGAAAAAACAAACCCTTTTCCTGTTAGAAATGGTATAACAAAATAAAATATAGCAAAGAATAATTTTTTTTAGATGAGATAATTATTTTCTTTCTTAATTGAGTCACAATATGCTCTTTTTCTTAGATGATTCTCAGCTGGAGTCTAACTCAATCTCTTAACTTCCGTGTATTAGTAATCACTGTGCGTGGCAAAATGAAGAGGACGGAAGGGAAGGTTTTTTCAGAGGAAATGGAAGGGAGAGAAAGGGAAGGAAATAAAAATTATAGATTTTATTGTATTTGATAATTTAAAATTAATTAATAAAAGAAAAAGAATATAAATTTTTAAATTATAATATATTTTGAAATTGAAATATTTTATATTTTATTTTAAAGTGTATTTAATTTTATTTTATATAAGAAAAATGAAGAGGAATAATTCCCCTTTTGAATTCCCTTCCCCTCTATTACTACTTAAAAGCCAAATAACATAAAGCTATAATTCCACTCCTATACCCTTCTCTTCCCTTTATAGTTCACTCAATCCATGCATAGTTAGTGCTTGAGGAGCAATAAATCATTTGTTAACTAAAATTTGAATTTAGTAATGAGCATTAATTAAGAAGAGAACCAACGTTTTTTTTTTTGTTTTTCTCCTTTGGCAATTCGGATTCCTGAGACGGTCACTTTCGTTTAGTCCTTGACATTATAGAATACACATAAGAATTCTGACTCAAATAGGATATATAACTGTTCTTGACAATTGATTCTCTTCTCTTGGCTATATATACGTCAATCTGTGGAATTTTTCATCACTGCTTTTTCTTTCATCTGTTTTCTTGTTTTTATTTTTTGTTTCTTGAATCTGCAATTGCATACTTTTTCTTTTTTTTCTTTAAGCCATGGAGAAAGAAAATTCTGTTGCTGCTGATTCTGAAACGCCTACGTCTAATTTGTCAATTGAAACCTCTGTTGGTAGCCTCTCTTTATCGGTTGAGAATCTTTCTTTGAGCAATGTCAGGTTCAGGGGTCCTTTCTCCTTTGGAAGTATCGATTCTTTGGGTTTTGGCGGTGGTTCCTCTGCTTCAAGAACCCAAGAAACTAGTCCTGATATTCGAGAAACTAGGTCAGAGAATTCAGACAGACCAGTTCCAACGCCATTGTATCCATATAGCATCTGGGCACTCAATACTGCAACAAACAATGGAGGAAACCATCTGGGTTACGACTTTCAACTCGGGGCAAGTTGTTATATGCCTGCTTTCTACGGAGAGGACGTGAAAAATAATCAACCAAACGGTTTTCAAGAGAGAAAAGAGACTTGTCGTGTCGTTTGTCAAGATAAGACCCCTGGTATGCAGAATCAAGAAAGCTTTATGCAAGGAAATAGACTCATCATGTTTGCTAAGACTCAAGAAAGCTCAGAGGCCCTTCAGGATTTGTTGGCATTGAGGAAATCTGATATTACAAATCAAGTACTCCGAGCCGTTACATCCTTGGAGAATGAAATCCCAGTAATCTGCTATCTGATGGTTGATCAACATGGATGCTATGTCTGTTTACAGTTAATTGATTCATGCAATGACCAACAGTTGGCACTGTTAATAGAGAATATAACCAGATACCCTGAACTGTTTATTAAAATATCCTGCAACATACATGGTTCAAAGATGATTAAGAAGTTGATCAAGAAGCTCAAGCAATCATCCTTGATATTGCAACTGGTTAGAGCTCTATACACGGTATTCTACCAGCTGATGGTCCATCAAATAGGATCATATGTTGTAATTTTCTGCTTGGACTGCCTTGAAGTTGTGCAGAATCAATTGCTGTACGAAGCTGTTATCTCACATTGTCTTCTCTTGGCAACGGATGCAATTGGATGTATAGCAGTGAATAACTTTATTGACAGAATCCAAGGCTTTCATAGGCAAATCCTCCTCGAATTGATCTCTAACAATGTGGTGTTCCTCTCGCAAGATCCTTCAGGGAACCATGTTGTCCAGAAAGTCCTTGGACTTGAAAACCCAATATTTAGTGCAAGAATGGGCGCTCTGCTCCAAGGTCACTTTGCAAGGTTATCAATGCAGAAATGGGGGAGTCATGTGGTTGAAAAATGCTTGGTATCACAAGCAATCATCTATGCGGTTGAGGATCTTGTAACTTGCAGCAGTACCCAACTATTGCAAATAGCCAGAGATCAGTTTGGTAATTATGTGATCCAGAGAGCACTGAAGGCCACTAAGAAATGGAATAATGCACTCCATCTTAGACTTCTCAACATGCTCGAACCAAGTCTCAATGCTCTCCAAAGCGGGTATGGAAAGAATGTCTACAGTTTAATAGTCAATGGAGTTCCACTGAATTAACCAGTTAATAAAGTATAGTATGGTAATATACCTTTGTAGTATGTTCTTGTTTCAGGACACAGTTTTTGTTTCATGGCTCGTGTGTAAGTGGGTGTTGGCCCTTCAATTTATAGGCATTATGTTTAGGTTCAGTGTGATATTTTTTTGTTTCTTTGGCTTGAGGACTCGTTGTAATTGCTTATTCTGGATGGTGATTGGTAATGAATTTCTTGGTTTTACTTTTTAAAATAAGTGTATCAGGAGATTGTCCTTGCTACATATGAGAAAACTATGCTTTACTACTTACTCGCCAACACAGATCCAAGGTGAGAACTCTAAATTGCCTCCTAATTGACAAACCCTTCTACCAGAATCATCATTCTTAATGCCAATCAAAATCATCATTTTCCAATTTTCTTCGGGAATTTCTGTTCCGGTTACATTAAATTAAGTTGGTCCATATTAAGAAATCTTTTAATTTAGAACTTCGAAAATTTTTTCTAATTAGTTCATCTCATTTGAAAGATAGAAACGAATAAATGATCACCAGTTCAAAAATAGTATCACAATGTCTAACACTCATCCAAGAACCAGCTAATTAGATGATTAACAAAAGAAAAAGTAAAGATGAAAGAGATTTCATTTTTTAAGGACAGCAGTATCAGAGCTAATACAACATGAATGTAAAGGAAAATACACTATTCATCACTGGAACTTAATTGAAGAATTTGAATTTCAACAGCTCCCCATATCATCACTGTAAACACAAACCACCAGCATCAGCACCCTTTTATTGCCATTTACTAAGCAAACATGCCACATGGCCCATACCAGAAAAATATGAATGTGACATCCGTCCCACCTCCTTGATAACAAATACTGCAGAAAAGTGGAAAACCTATGTACCCAACCCTGTACATCTCAAACTCTACACCTCCAGAACGAGTTCCACAACAGAGCATCAAATAGGCCCTTCAGATAAAGGGGGAATAAAATGACCCAACGAAATTTGGAGAAAAAAAAAAAAACATATTTCTATCACAAGGCATGCCTGTCATAAGTTTTAACGAGGCATTTATATAAAATTGTATGAGAATGACTTAAAAATATAAAGCTAAAATCTGAAAGCACTAACTGACTTGCAATAGGTTCCTTCAAAGCTTCTGCTTCATTTGCTCCAAGCATCCCTAATAGGCAATGGTGTCCGAGCACCACAAGGTAAAAACAATACCCGACAACACTGCTGGTAGAACAGTCTCTTTCTCAAAATATTCTTTCAGAAGTCAGCACCAGCTGGGGCATGGTTTATAAGTGCAATCATACTTTGATGCAGTTTAGGATCAACTTGGCACCACCTCAGAATTCATGCGAATGCCATTACCACCATCTTGACCAACTAAGGATCGCTGGGAAAGATCATATAACATCTTTTTTTGGAAGTCATTTGTGTGAGGAACACTCGCCCGCAAAAGCTCCATAGGTAATTCCCTCTTGATAGCTTCAGCTGGATCTGGAAGAGAAGACTGCATAATACTATCATATTTATTTATACAATACTTAACAAGTAGGACAAAAAACTCATCAAACGAGGCCTTCCAAAGTGCCCGATTTGTCACATTATAGTTGCTAGCATCTTGAAGCTCACCCAACAATTCAAATGCCCTATCCAGAACAGACATTAAAATAAGAGAGGCCCCATTTCCAGCAGAACTTCCTAGTGGCCGAAGTGGGGGCTGCTCTGAGGAACAAACCACTGCTGCAAGACATGCACTAAGTGACCCAAGATCCATGCGGTGAGCACATAATGATACAACCTTTGCAAGATTATTTGTAGTCTCTGCTGCTCCAGGCTCAGATGGGAGACCTCCAAACAAGAACCTCAAATGACGAAAAATAGCCATGCAGACAATTCGCATCAGGTCACTGCCTGCA
This sequence comes from Mallotus nudiflorus, assembly GCA_947683625.1. Classification (NCBI taxonomy): domain Eukaryota; kingdom Viridiplantae; phylum Streptophyta; class Magnoliopsida; order Malpighiales; family Euphorbiaceae; genus Mallotus; species Mallotus nudiflorus. The sequence goes on along the minus strand of CANTUR010000717.1, from coordinate 51,729 downwards.
GAAAGAAGCTGAAGATACCTTGCAAGCAACTTCCGACCCTTCAGAAGAGATACCAGTCGTAAAAACACAAGATCATCTTTTGGTGCAAGTCCAACTGTATGTCCATTCTTGCCAAGTGGGTCAACCAACTGCAGTGATGCAGCCAGCCCTTCCAACAAAACCTGCCTCCTGCGTCTCAATTGGGCTCCACCATCTTGAAGCTGATTAAATTCAAGAAAACGGTCGATATCATCAACATCAAGAAGAAGGCAAAGACCATCTTCAATAGCCACTCTAGCTGCAAGCATAGGCTCCTGTTCTAGGGGTTTTTCAGAAACTTTCTGTTCAGCAACACCACTAATAGATGAGTTTGGAGGGTCAACCTCAAGTAGAGGACGAGGTCTACGAATTGAAGAAAATGCAGCTCTCCCAAGAGCATCAACCTGAAGAAAAGCATGCGGCTCTGCACTAGCACGTGCCCGAGGAGGTAGATCCCTCAAGTGACTTGGGCAGAAATGATGTTTGAGTTTTGCCCCAACAGATTTTTTTGCAAGACAAGCCTGGTGATAGTAATCATCCACATATGGATCATTGCTGTGTGTTGCAGCAAGCTGCATTCTAAGAATACTCTCAATTTCATCAGCTGTCATGTGCTTGGATCTGAACTGTGGCCAAATACCATCAATCTTCTGGCCATTCATATCAACTCCCTGTTGAGAATAACGCATACTTTGTCTACCTTTCTGAGCTGATCTTGGTCTTTGTTCTCTAATATCACCCAGACCAAGCACTGCTTCGAACTTGCTCATCAAGGGTGGGGATGGAGAAAGATGAGGATTAAAAAGTTGAGACTGCATGCCTGATAAATGGCCCAATGATGGCTGAACTGGATGGCGCAGTCGATGCTGCTGAGACTGAAGTTGTGCCATCAACTGTGGAGGCATTAAACCATTTTGATGTGGTAATTGCTGCTGCAATATATTGTTCAAGCGATTGGGATGGTCTCCAGGATACAAGCCTGTGTGGTTAGCCCACTGGCTTGGTGGCCGGCTATTTCCAGATAGTCCTGAAGAAAACTGCGATAAATTTCCACCAAAATGCTGGGATCCATGATGTAAGCCTGACAGTTGAAGCTGAGGACTGGAAAACAGAGAGAGGTTTGGCAAAGAAATTGCCATCTGGGGGCCACCACCAAGATATTGCATACTCAAATGACTATGATTTGGTGAAGCCTGTGGAGATTGTCCACCAGGGGGAGGATATGAAGTGTAAGAAGACTTGGGCATGAGGATAGGTTCGCTAGAGAAGTGCTGATGGTGTTGTTGCTGCTCAGGGTATGAAGATGTTCTGTACAAAGACTTTAATTCTGAAAGGCGAGCAGAAGAAGAATATGGTTGTGAGGACCATCTTTTTCCATCCTGAATGCCTTCAGGGTCAAGTAACTGCTGCTGATCAAACCAGTTAGGAAACTCTTCCCCTTGCACCCATTCAGCAGCTGATGAACCTGGGAGGAATCATTACAACTCAGGATTTTCTTAATTTCCAGACTTTTGAGAATAAACAAGAGAATTACATTTTTTTTCACAATAGAGGAGTATAATAATGAACTACAGCATAAAATGCAAGAATAAAAGAAAGCATACATGAGGGGACTGCATAGCAATTCAGCATAAAATTTCACAATATGCAAGTTGAAAAGAGAAATACAAGACCGAGAGGTCTAAAACCATTTTTTTTTCAAAATTCAATACAATAACACAAGATATTATGACTTGATCCAGAATTCAACACCTAAGATTCACCCAGAAGTTAAAATTGCCTTTCTCATAGTTAGATCTTTAACCCTGCAATAGAACATATGCATAAAAATGGCCCAGATAGCATTCGCAATGGATAAAATTGCATGGAACTTGGACAAAATTGACACCGATGTCAAACCTTAAACCCTCATAAATGTTTACTGTTGGAAAAAAAATACAGTTTTATGCATTAAATAAATTCCAAAATCCAAGCTTTGTGTTACTATAGCATGAGATTTGCATACTCACTTTCTCTGGATCCCCTGTCACCAATTACTCCTGCTGTTCTTGGTCCACTGACAACCTTGTTCAACTGGAAGAAATGAAAACAAATACAAGTAAGCAAAACTTTCATAGCATCTGATTTTCAAATGCTTGTCAAGTAGATATGATTGATATCCATGAGAAAATATCCGTTGCTTTCCAATCCTAAATACTTCCAAAAGGCAAAAAAATTTATTTATATCATTCCTAGCCTAGAATTGTCAGACTATGAAAGACAATTATCAGTTTATTGCGCATATTGGAAAGACAACAATCACTTGCTGCCCTTTCAATTCAGAAACATAATTTTGTTACAATCTCACAAAACTACCTTCCAAATTTTAAACTTGGATAATTGCAACAGCCATGTTATAATCTCAAATAAAACCAGCTAACGGAACAATGAAATTCACATTTCGAAAATGCACCCAAGCTTGACATCGGAATTTTACATCATTAATTATAAAAGCTATAAGTTCTTTTTTAGGAAAAAATTGATTCATACTTGAGAATAGTGAACTGACCTTTGAAAATGTACTGGCAAGATCATCAATATCAGAGAGAGATCTTGCAAGCTCACCCTACAAACAAGAGAGAACAGTTAAATGCACATTTAAAAGTTCTACCATTTGAATATCATCAACAAAATATAGAGAGTAAAAACAAAGGTATCAATCACGATCTTAGAGTTGTTGCATAATAAAACAAAGCTCAACAGATACATCCATAATAGAGGTTGTGAACTCGCAGGAGAGCACCAGCATTGTACAATCAAGCATGGTAAGAAGTGTTTGAAATCAAGCAGTGACCTAATAAAATAAGAGTACACTGCTAACAAGCAGCCATACACATGATGTAGAGAGCATTAATACAATCATCATCATATAGCATTTTAAAATTTGTGTTTTATTTATTTTGAAGGGAAGTATCAATAAGTTTTGGAAGTTTCAACATTCTTACTTTATCCCTGTTTTGGAGAAAAGTCAAAATAATTCATGCCGCAAATGCATTAATCTAGTTTTGTAACAGAAATGCAAACTTTGATAACCCTGTAAGTTAAATTAAGCCTCGCCACCATGAAATGTCAAAATGAGCCAAAACAAGAAAGAACATTCATAAATGAGAAAAAAAAATGGCAACCTCTTGTCTACCAAAGATGAACTCCTCCCCATCAAACCCACCACCAATCCCAGGCAAGTCCTCTACTTCTTCATCTAATCCACCTAACTCAACTTCCTCAACAAGATCATTACCAAAGAATGCATATTGAGATGCATCAAACACCGCAGCACCACCTTCAGAAAAGCACGAGAATTCAAATTAGTTATTAACATAGCTGTCAATAATACAACACTTGACATTATTCACATATATTCATAAAACACAGCTCAAGAAGGATTTCGGAGCCTGTAGAATTTTAGCTCACAACGAAACAAGATCTTGAAATACAGAAAGAATATGCAAGAAATGAAACTGGGTCCTCGTTTACCGTTGACCACAAAAGATTTCATGTAATTTTCTAAATATTCATCGCCAACAAAAAAAAAAAAAAAACAAAAACAAAAACGGAAAGAAAGAATGAAAAGAAATCGCCAAAACTAGATCATAACAACACAAATTGGAAAGTAATAATCAGCTAAAAACCTGAAGAATCATCTCCAAGTTGCTTAAGATCATCAGCTTTTAGAGGTTCTTGAAAACTACCCCCGCTTCCAAATCTTTCCATATCTACAATTTTTTTTTGGACGCTAAATTCTACAAAATTAGAAAAAAAAATTCCAAAAAAAAAACCCTTGAAAATTGAAAGGCTTCTAGGGTTTCTGCAGAAAAGATTTATACAAGTGCAAATTAATACAATTATAACTCATAGTTGAAACAAAAAAAAATCGAGGCTTCTGGATTGGAAAAATGATGATAACAACAACAATAATAAAAGATAATGGAAAGAAGAAAAGCCTTGTAGTAAAAGGAGATAACGATTGCGATTTATTATTGCAGCAGAGAGAGATGGGAAGGGAGGGGTCGGTGAGTGTTGTCAAATGGGGTTCTTTACTTTCTTTTTAAATTTTTCCCTTTCTTATTTATTTATTTTTTAACTGAGCTCCAGCAAATGGTACAGAGACGAGACATGGATGGAATCCTTGGGACCAAAATATTCCGCTCTTTGTTTTTTTTAACCATTTCCGCCGCTGCGACTATCTATTTTGGTTATTAAGCTTTTGCTGCGTTGTTTTTGCTTTTTTTTTTCTTTCATGAAAAATGTTATTTAATTCAATTCTTATATTTCTTTTCAATTTGTGAAAAATTTAACCAATTTTCATGGGATGAGAATAGAAATTAAACCATATGATTAAAATCTATAATAATTTTTTTATGCTACTTAATTTTATATTGTCTAATTTATCATTTCTAATAATGTATTATCTAACCATAAAGATATAAAAAATATTAGATTAAGTTTTTTTTGGTTTCTATCCCTTTTTTTTAACATATAATTCTTGTTTTAAAGTTGGCTTTTGGGTAAATTATTATTAATTTTTTTTAAGTCACGTACTAAGTTTTTACTAGTTCAATTCAATTCATATATATTTATAAAAATAATAGTAAAAAAATTTATCAATAAATTTACCACAATTATATATGCCATAATTTAAAATTAAAATATAATTTTATCAATAAATTTATCACAATTATATATGTCATAATTTAAAATTAAAAAATAGTTTAAGTGAAAATAATAGAATGTTAATTGATTATCCTCGTAAATTATTACTAGTTTAACGTAGTAGTAATATGCTTATAGCAGAAAATATGCAAATATGATTAAGAGAAATTATAATTACAAACACTACTACGTTTTTCATTTTGTATTTTGTGTATATATATATTTTTTTCTGAACTAGTTTTTGTACGTGGTATCTTAGATTTGTATGTTGATGTGTATATGTTTTTTCTTACTCGGAAAAAATGAAATGGATTTAGAGAACATGCTTTTGAAATTTTGGATTTTTTGATAGAAATTTTTTAATTTTAAAGTTTATGTTATGGAATTTTTTCTTCATTTCTTTAATCTAAATTAAAACAAATTACTACTAATAAGGTGTAAATCAATTGATATTTTATTGAACCACAAAAGTGAGGTCTTAAATTCAATTTTTAAATGGAACATGTTTGCAATATTTTTTGACCTATGTGGAGCAAATTGTGGCTTGTTTGATATATAACAATATATGTATAGTGATACTGTAATTTTTTTTTAAAAAAATTAAAGTAATTATTATATGATGTAAAATTTAATTAAAGATAAAAATTTTCGTTTGGTTTATTTTTACTAAAAAATTTATTTATTTATTAACTAAAGAAAACAATGATCAAAGTCTTAACCTCTAAACACCTTGAAGAAAATTATATTATTAAATTATACAGATAATTTTTTATTTTTAAAATAAAAATTTATTTACAAATAAATTTTTAACAATAAAATGTGTTTAATTTAATCAATATATCATAAAATGAATTTATTTAAATATTCTAATAGTTTTAGAATTTAATTAAGTAATAAATAATTTCATAAATTAAAAAAATAAAAAATAAAATTTATAAACTTTTTATTTAAATCAAATATAAAATGCATTTGGGCAAATTTTATATTTTTGTTGGTTATTGTAAAGAAAGAGATACGTATGTATTTTTTAATGGACATTTATAGTATTCTGCGATGATTCGGATCCACAGAATTTCATGCACGTGTCTTTCACAAAATAGTAGACACGCGGACACCGATCAACCAGCTGTTCATGAACACCTGGCAAGACACAATTAGCTAATTAAGAGTTTCGTATACAGCGAGCCACACTAGAGCACAGCTTCTAAAACCCAGAGTCTGGTTTTTATTCAGTGGCCACTGCTTTCCCTCCGGTGATAAACCCGCCCCTTTCTTTCATTTTTCTCTTGTGTAAAAAAAAAAAAAAAAAAAAAAAAAATGGCGAGAGTAGCTTGTAGTAACCTGATACCTACCTTATCGTCACCATTTCTATGGAGAAACACTTCTCTTTTCACTCATACATCTCAGTTTATGGGCGTTTTAGGTACTAAAACCAGGCGGTTTTCATCTTCTACAAAGATAAGCATGAGCTTGAAAGCCGGAATCGTTGGACTTCCTAACGTTGGAAAATCCACTCTGTTTAACGCTGTTGTAAGCATTTGTACTGCTTCAATTCAATTCTTTCGATTCTTTTTACGATTATGATGGAATTGATTGATTATGTTTCTGCAGGTGGAGAATGGTAAAGCTCAAGCAGCTAATTTTCCTTTCTGTACAATAGAACCAAATGTAGGAACTGTAGCTGTTCCAGATCCTCGATTAAATGTGCTTTCTGATCTTAGCAAATCTCAGCGTGCAGTTCCTGCTTCTATTGAATTTGTTGATATTGCCGGACTCGTGAAAGGCGCTAGTCAAGGAGAGGTTACTTCAATTTTTCTCCATTTATTTTCGTCGATTATTATTTAATTAATGCAGTTTATATATAATCTGATTTTTTTTTTTGGGACAGGGGTTAGGCAATAAATTTTTATCTCATATTCGCGAGGTTGACTCCATTCTTCAGGTTTTTATCGGAAATCTTTGCAATTGTTGGCGATGTTGTTAGTTAATTATTTATATTGTAATATAAAGGCTTTTGGTTTTAGGTTGTGCGATGTTTCGAAGATAATGACATTGTTCATGTCAGTGGCAAGGTTGATCCTAAGTCTGATATTGATGTAATCAATTTAGAGCTTGTTTTCTCAGATTTGGACCAGGTATGCTCAATAGAGCATGTTCTTGCTTACTTGTTGAGCCTTGAAGGTATACATATAGTTCATGTTTGCAAGATAAGCTGATAGAACTGAATTATACCGTTTACAAGAAATGCAGATTGAAAAAAGATTAGAAAAACTTAAAAGGGGGAAGGCCAAGGATTCACAATCTAAACTCAAGGTGAAGAAGTAATCTTTTACTGTGAAATACTGTACCAGTAAACTTTGCTTGTAGATAGATAGAGATAGACCGATAATTGAGCGTGTCGATTTTCTACATGCAATTTTTCTGTACATCAGGAAGAAGCAGAAAAGTCTGCTTTGGAAAAAATTCAAGGGGCGCTGATGGATGGAAAACCAGCACGATCTGTAACATTGACAGATTTTGAAAAGAACGCAATAAAGCAGCTATGCTTGCTGACAATGAAACCTGTCATCTATGTGGCAAATGTTGCTGAATCCGACCTTGCCGTATCTGAGAGTAATCCACATGTCAAAGAAGTGATGAATCTTTCATCTGAATTGCAATCTGGATTGGTTACAATTTCAGCACAGGTTTGGCAACAACTTAACAGAACTTATATTTTTCTGTGCTTGTGTGCTCACATGTATAGAAATGTCTATTTTATAATTTTACTTGCGTTGAGGTTGCATTTGTAAACTGTAATGCGAGGCAAGTAAAATGTTTAACATTGCAGGTTGAGTCAGAGCTTACTGAACTCCCAGTTGAAGAAAGAACTGAATATTTGAACTCACTTGGAGTCAATGAGAGTGGCCTTGGAAACCTTATTAGGGCAACATATAACCTTTTAGGACTTCGTACATACTTTACTTCTGGTGAGAAGGTGAGGAAGAGCGATTTGACGGTTTCCTGAGCACTATTTTGTTAATTGTTGACCCTTTAAAGGACTTTCCTGAACACTTTTTTTTAATTGTTGAACCTTTAAAGGAGTATTTTCATTTTTTGCACAGGAAACAAGAGCATGGACTATCCTTGCAGGTTAGTTTTGTTTTGCTATTTATTGAGCTTGGTTTAACTTGAACTGATAATTGGTTTCAGCCACAGCTATAGTGGGGAGATTTGGAAACATGTTAAACCATGTTTAACTTGGTTTAACATGGTTGATCATGGAGATGGCCTGGAGCAACCCAGTGGGAGCTCTTTTTAGCTGCATCTGCCATTGAGATTAGGAGGCTTGTTGTCTAAGTTCTGTTCCTCATGTTTCAGGAGTGACTGCACCTCAAGCTGCTGGAGTTATACACTCAGACTTTGAGAAAGGTTTTATTCGAGCTGAAACGGTAAGCATCTCAAATTAAGTTTTGACTTACCATCCAAAATGCGGTTTTCAGCTTTCTAATTAATCATTTTTGTGCAAGAAGTAACTGTATAATAGGCGTATTGATTTGAGTATGGAGATTACGCCTCACTTAGGAGCATAAATGGAATCCTGAGTGTTGCATCTTGCAGGATGGAATATTTTAAGTGCGGAAAACCTAGTTGTAGCTCTCATTTAGCCTATTTTAATTTGTCTTTTTACCTATATATGGTATATTGATGAAACTTGAAATGGCCATCATGCAACATCAAGTTGGTTATTTGACAAAACTAGAACTGTTTTTGCAATAAACTATGTTTTGTGAGAAGGTTTTCTAAACGCATTACTAACAGCTGTCAGATATATGAGAATGTTGATTCTTGTTTGATGGAAAGGCAAACTTTGAAACCTGAACATCCCTAAAAGGAGTATCTTTCTATGAGTCCTACACCCTTTTGCTAATTCAACCTTAAGATTCATAATTTGTTTAACTCTTGACCACCATGTGCAAATATATTATATACAGTCCGCATAAATATGCCACACTATTTTTTTCTACATTCAAAATGATGTGATTCTGCAAAATTTTTCTTTATTCTTTAAATGAACTTGAAGTAGCACTGTCATTTCTACATTTCTAAATTAGAAAGTTCTGCTGTATATTTTATAATAAGCTGAGGATTTGGGGTGCTAATGATATTGTTTGCACCACACTATATTATTGTGCTGGAAGCAAGTTTGGTATTTGGGTAAAAGAGGTTTAAAGTTATCTAAAAGAAAGGGCAATATTTTTAAGACTAATGATGGAGTAAACTGGTGTAATGTTGAAAAGCAGTTGGTGAATGCTGACAGCTCATGTTTTTTGAGATTACTTTTTCTTTTTTAAGAATAAGCTGCATTGTTTTTGAATCTCCTGTTGCCATGCATCAGAAAGATCTTGTACTTGGCTATTAAGACCTGTGGAAACTTGCGTAAAGAATTTAGACCCTGTATTTTGCTATGAAGAACCTTCGTAGTAAAATGCGAACTTTTGGTGATGAATTCTTAAGATTTGCTTGACAAGGACAGAAGTCCCCATCTTTAAATTTTATCTACACATGTTGGAAATGAGGAGTTTTATTAATTTGTGTTGCCATCACTTTCTGAAATGTTAATAATTGTGTGTAATTTATTCTGTTAAAGTGACCCTTTTGCTTCTTCTCTTCCTACTTTTTTCAGGTGGCCTATGATGATTTTGTTGCTGCTGGTTCATTAGCTGCTGCAAGGGAAAAAGGACTGGTAAGTTGTTTGTTTTGCCTTAAGAATTTGTATCCTATGTTTCTGAGTTGAAAGTTGCACCATGTTTCTGTTCGCTTGAAGACTTGCTACTTAAGAACACCTTTTTTTCCTCCCCTGCAGTTGAGATCTGAAGGTAAAGAATATGTTGTTCAAGAAGGAGATGTCATGCTATTTCGTTTCAACATTTAACAACACTACACCGAAACTGTAATCATAATCATCATAGAGCACTGGCAAGAATTCAGTGGGCTAGGATCACCTATGATTGATCTACAAACAAAATTTTCATGACTGCATAAATGGTGGTTGGATGTGAAAACTGAAAGCAAAATTCCTTTTTTTTTTTTTTGGCCCTACATTCATTGGGGTGTCATTAATTTATAGGTTAGTCCGAGGGCAGTTTGTATAATGCAGGGTGATCTGTACTTGAGGACATTTTGAGTTCAGGATATACTCATTTTGGTTATCCAACAAGAATGGATACGGGGAGGAAGTAAAATGAATGCCTTAAACAAAACAACCACGGTATTAGTATTCATTCTTTTGTACTGTGAATTGATTTTTCTTGAGCAATGCACGAAATTAGGAATTTGTATCTATTTCATTATGGTTATGCAATTGCTTCATGTTTTATGTTCAGAATTGCCTTTGCTCCCGACCTCTGAAAATTAGTTCTACGTCATTCGTGCGTTGCTGCATATAATTTAGTAAATATCATTTGGTTTCCCCTGGTTACATCTGTTATATAATTTAGATCCCAAAAATGACAAAATGCGGTCAATCTTGTAAAATATTAAGAATGCAAGGATTATATAGGCAAAAACCTGCATCAGATTTGTACTATAAGATCAAGCGTCATTTTCAGGTGACGCTTTTTGAGTGTGATTTTGATTTCTATTGTAGCTGGATTCTTGGTCCTGTTATAAACTTCCCATTGATGTGATAGATGATGCTTTTGCTTCTAAGCAACTAAAATTCCCTGCAGTTTTCACTTGGAAGCTAAGCCCAAAAGAAGCTTCATTACTCAGAAATCCAACAAATTCAGCAAGCTGGTAGCCAGGACCCACTTATTGCCCTCGTATGATAGCTAATGTTGCAATCTAATCAAGGCATGCGTAATTTAACCTGTTAATGATCAAAGAATAAAAAAGAATAGAGAAAAGGTTGTAGTTATTATTCACGAATTTGCAGTCTACGTTTTGATTAATTAAATTGAAGAAAATCTTTGTGTTCACTTTACACTTTTTAGAGCATGCAACTTTGAATTTGTTTAATTTCTTTTATTTTGGTGGTTGTGGTAATTGTATATGGCTTACCAAATGGGGTACAAAATTGTGTCTAGAAATGGGAAAACATGTTTGGACATACTTTTATAGGAGAGCTTATCTAAAACAGCGACTGATGAACAATGACTAAAAGGATTAATGAAGGATGTTTAACCTGTTAATTTTGACGCTAATATCAACAAAAATAATAATAATAATTCTTCTGGGCTCCAAACCTTAAAATGTTGGCAATAGGCCATCTCTTAATCCCATTATCAAGAATTGTCTCCTTATCCATAATCATTGTTATTATCCTTATCATTACAATTCTTTTCATTTCTGATAAACTCTGATAATGATTGACAAGTGTACCATGAAAGGCTCTAACATCATAAAAATAATAAGTCTTAAATGAGAAAAGATAATAATAATAATAATAATAAGCACGTCTACATGAGACGTCAACAGTGACGTTATTGCATTCCACAATAACTATCGTGTCTTTTTATTTTTTTTATTCATATTATTAGAAAAATAAAAAATATTTTTGATATATATATTTAAATGTATGTTATAAATCTAAAATCTAAAGTGTACTCATGAGGTGAATTCGTGTGTAAGAATTGAAAAATTTATATTATATATATATATATATATATGTGTGTTAGAAATCTAAAACCTAAAGTACACCCACGGAATGAATCGTCGTATAAAAATTTAAATATAATTTTTTTTATTTTTTAATAATATAATATGAAAAAAAAAGAAAGATAAAAACATAAATATCACGAATAGTGATATTATTATAAATGTCGTTACTTACGACATATAATATTTTTCTAATATTAATAAAAATAATATCAATAAATGTCACCGATCATATAAAAATAAAAAAAAAAATATTTGATGATACATTTTAGTTGTTTGTCGCAGATAGCAATATGCGACTCATTTTGCTACCTGCAACATTAAATATAATAATAATAATAATAATAATAATGTGTACATATGAAAGTGTGAATAAATTTTCATTACCAATAAATCCTTTATGATAATGACTTTTAAACTTGTTAAGGTAGAGAAAGAATAGGGAGATGAAGAAACTAGATTTTCATTTATTCTATTAATAATGATTAGGAGTGTAATTGTGATTAATCAAGTCGACATGAGAGAATGTTAAGAATTATTCAAGTTTTGTCATATAGTTCACCAACTCATAAAGTCATGTTCACTTGCATTAACATTGAATTGGGGCTGCAAGAATTGATCCATTCACTTAGCTAATTACACACACTTACTTGCAAATAAACTATAGCCTTGTGGGTATAAGGGGAGGTTATAGATGGTTTTTATAATTACTTGAGTTGTAAAAACTGTGAACATCTAGTTGTAGAGAGTAAGTTCGAATTCTCATATTTTCTCTCTTCTAAATTTTATTGAACGATAAAATTAAATATCGATGAATCTCTTTGAAATGATTAAAAATAAAATAATATTTAATTAATTGTATATTCGGACAATACCGGTCACGTTATGATGCATAAAATAAAATAACATATGATGCAGAGCGTTGAACAAGGAGTTGTGTATGGGCATTTTGTTTTGTGTGGGGGGGATGGGATTTCACCATTTTAAGGAGAAAGACGATACATTTCACATGAGCCGCTATTGAGAGACAATGACCGTATGTTGGCGGCCAGCCACAGTATTGTCGCTTTTGCTTGCATATATTCATACCAAAAATTACAATATTTACTACTTGTTATGTTTATTTTAATTTTTAAAATTTGATAAAAACATTCCAATAATTTCAAACATTTATAATTTTAGTATAATGTGAAATTTAGCTAAAATAAAAAAAATATATACATATAATATTTAAATTTTAAATTTTATAAGTGTCCCTCTATATAATTCAATATTCACGCATCAAACTTATATTTTGAGTTATTAAAATTCACAATATATTTTTATAAAAAAATTAAAAAATCTTATTTTAAAGTACATATGTTTATTTTTATATAAAAAACTCTAATTCTATTACATTTAAAACATTCTTTTCTTTTCCGTAAAAAATTATGTATTTTATTATAACTAAAGCATCCATATTTTAACTATTTTTTTATTTTTATTTTATTTATTAATTATTATTATTAATATACATATTAAAAATATATATGATGTATTCTTAATAAAAAATAATAAAATAAAATTATATAATAAATTTTTTAGTTATTATTTTTATATTTAATTAAATTATATTTCAATTAATTATTTTAAAATATATAATATTATTTATAGTTCACACAAAACAAAACGTGAATTCACAACAAGATTTAAATAAATTTTTATAAAAAACTTACAAATGCTATAACTTTTTTCTTCTAATAGGCCCAATTTTTTTTTACAATCACAAATTAGAGTTGAAAAAATTTAAATCCAAATTTTTCAATAATATCATAAGAGTTTAGTCACTTGATCAAACATCACTTACACCAATACCTCCAATTATTCAGCTATAGATGCTATTTTAAGACCAATACATGCACCTCGCATTTGACATAATTAAAATTAACAGAATATGTAGTCAGGAATTGCTTCATTGGATGTGGCTGAGAAATGATGCATAAGTGCACACGTTCATGCACAAATGCAACAAACCAACATTCGGTGCGTGCGTTATAGGCCTTAGAATACATGATGAATTCTTGTAATTGTCAACCGATAACAAACTCTAGTTATTATTTAGGTACTTGATATTTATCTTTTGTTATCATTAGACTTTGGTTTTCACTCAAACTCTTCTCACTTGTGTTATTTATATTTTGATGTACTTTGTAAATATAATATATTGAAATACAAATACAAAGACCATTGTTTATATGGTCGTAGATGGCGGGATTTAGCACACGTTTAAATATTTGACGACCACGGTACTATATGGGCTCGAGGCCCACTAGGAAATATGATATAGGTTTTGAGTCTATTTGAAGATGGAGTCGTCACCCGGATAAAAGTCAGGACACACTATACAACAACTGAATTCCACGGAGGTTCCCAGAAACCGTTAATAGAGATTGGGTTCGGAAACTGGGTATGAGTGTTTGAATGCTCACCCAACCTTACAGTTAGCCTCCGTTTGTATTTTGCATTTTATTACCATTTAATTATTTAATTATTTCCTCATTTACCACACATAATGAAATTGTCAAATTTTATAATTAAGCTCGAGTTTGTACATTAGTCCAATTTCTTGCCTTTAAGTCCCAACATTCAAAAAATGCAGTGAATAAAATAAATAATAATTTACAACCATTCATTCAAAATTAAATGGGGAAAGGGATTAAGGATAACAATGCTTGTTAGGCTAAATAAAAGAATAATATACAGAAAGTAAACCAAACATATACCGAAAATAAGCCAATAAAATGACATAAAAACTGCAATGTACAAGGGAACAACTAACAAAAGTGACTACTCAATGACAGAAATCATTAAACAATTCCTGCAAATAACACACGGTTAGCCCTTCCTTTTCACAAAAAACGAAGTCACATGTAATGATACTTACAAGGAGACTCTTTATATAAAAAAAAGGGTTTCACATTACGGACTAAAGAAACCATCAAATAGTCAAGATAATCACCATCATGCAATTATACAGACATATTTAAAGTCAAAAGAGGACATATTAAAGCATACGTCAAAGCAAACAAACGAAAAACAAAGCATGAAGCGGGTTAACCCTGTCAATGAGGCGGTCGCCTCATTGATGAGGCGACGCCTCATCAACAGGGGAACTTGCCTCATTGCCAAGAGAACGTGAGTCACATACAGAAAAAAGGGGCCTCTTGGAGGCGATTGCCTCATTGAGATGCAGAGGCATCGCCTGATCACCAGGCCGACTTTGACTCCCAAGACGTACAGACTTCTACTCTAAGTAACCAAAACATACATATACACACTCTACACTCATCATACTACGACTACATGTAAAAGTATTCAAAGATCCATCGATAAAATGGGATATTAAGCATGACACACTAGAGATAAACCTAAAATGTACTAATGGCTCAGTTACACATAAGCAAGAACACACAAAATGATGAACATGTCAAGTTTAAGTGCAGATTTTATACCAAAATGAGAGGCCCTCAGAGCTGTTTTGATTGAGATCCTTGCTAGGATGTGGTATCTACCTTTGACATAAGTTTCTTCCTTCTTCTCTTATGGAGAAAGTGGATTCCTTTGCTTCAACCTTCCTCCCCTTTATTGAGGACATTTTCCTTTTTTTTCCCCTTTGTGTTTTTCTTTTTTTCAGAACTCTCTTTCCCCTTTCTTTTCTAACCTCCCTTTCTCTCTTTTTTTTCCTCTTTTATTCCTTAGCTTCCCCATGCCCCTAACCCTCCTAGCCCATCATGAGCTCTCATAGCCTTTTTTCTTTCCCCAAAAATCTTTCCCTCATGTAAGAAAGAGGTATAGAGAGTGGGGCTTGCACTACTTAGCCATCATGATTGCAGCTGCAAGTGGGCTAGTATAAGGGCGGCGCCTCATCGGTGAGGTGATCGCCTTTGTGATGAGGCAATCGCTTTATTGGCAGCTGCTAAAGAGGTGATCGCCTCATTACACTGAGGCGATGCCCCTTTGGCCCGGGCCTGTGCTGGGCCAAATTTGGATAGTTGGGCTCGGTTTTGGGTTTTTCAGGCTTTGGGTTTTCAAATCCACTTTTCACTTAGAGATTCAGGCTTCATTCTCATGTCCAAGTTCATATTCTCATCATTGGGCTTGACAATGGGCTAGTTAAACTTAGCAACCCTAATTCATCCCCTAATACAGGCCGGCCGAATCGGGTGTCTGCAATGGTATCAAAGCATATAAGGCGTCAAATACTAACACCCAACTTATTTCTGTCACCTTCTCAGCCTTACCTTCTTCTTCAACTCAATTGAACTTTTTTGTTAAGTTAAATTTCAGAAACTATTTAGCTTGGAAAACACAGCTACTGCCTCTTCTAAATTCATAAGATTTAACCGATTTCATTGATAGTTCAAACTCGGCACCACCTCCTTCTATACCAAGCATCGATAATCCAAACAATCAAATTTGCAATCCAACATACTTGAGCTAGTTTAAAAAAGATCAATTATTACTCTCCTGAATACTCTCTTCCATCTTAGAAGAAATTTTTCCCTATATTACTAATATCACCTCTTCTTATTCAACTTGGCATACTCTCGCTACTACCTTTGGGGCTATTTCCTAAAACAAATAATTACAACTCAGTATTGAGCTACAAGAACTCAAAAAAAATGATCTCAGTGTTTCGCAATACCTCCTCAAGTTTAAATCTCTTATTGATAAACTTTCAGCTACTGGTCGCACCATATCTTCGGCTGAGTTTAATGCAGTCGTATTTCGTAACTTGTGGCCTGAGTATCATATTGCTCACTCTTCATCCTTTACCAGTCACATTTGATGAACTGCACAGTCACTTAGCAACTCATGATATTCTTTTACAAAGCCTACGCCAACTCAGTCAGGTTCTTTATCATTTTCTCCTAAGTCCTTTTGAGGTTCTAGTCCTCACTCATAGCTTCACAAACATGGCCAAAATACCTCTATTGCTTATAAGATATGTGGATTATATAATCACACAGCCACTAATTACCGACGTCACTACCAGTCCATGCATGCTGCCTCTTTATCACCACAAGCTTATCTCACTTATTCGTGGCCAGCACCTCAGTCCTATCCCATGTAGCCTTGGGTAGCGAATACAGGCGCAAAAGCTCACATTACTCCAGACATAGGAGCACTTCATCTTCCACAACCATTTAATGGTTCTGATCAAATTCCAATAGGCAATGGGAATGGTGTCCAAATCTAAGCCACTGGTAACTCTTTTATTCACTCTCTTTCTCGTTATTTTTTACTAAAAAATACCTTGCATGCTCCTTAAATATCTACACCATTAGTTTCTGTCTATAAATTTAGTTAAGATAACCAATGTTTCTTTGAATTTTGGCCCTCCTTCTTCATGATTAAGGATCATATTATAAGGCATGAGCTTTTGAGAGGAGCACTTAGCAATGGCCTCTACATATTTCCATAATCCAATCCAAAAGCTTTGTTGGTAGCAACACCACTCTCCCTCTGGCATGCTCGATTTGGACATCCCCATGATCAAATCACTCACTAAATTATGGCAAATCAATATTTAACTTTTTCTAAGCAATGTAATAAAGGCAAGTGTGGCTCTTGTTACCTTGGCAAGTCCAGTAGATTATCATTACCATTGGTACCTCATTGTAGTAAAAAACCATTTGATTTAGTTTATTCAGATGTTTGGGGACCCTCTCCCACATTATCTAATCTTGGTTTAGAATATTTCATTTTATTTGTGGATGATTTTACCATATACACTTGGATTTTCTTTAAGAAAAACATGAGTGAAGTTCATGATATTTTCATCAAATTTAACACTTATATTGAATGACAATTTAAAGCTACTTTGGAGGCCTTCAATATAACTTTGATGGTGAATATCAATTTATGAGCTCTTTCTTTAAAACCAAAAGCATCAAACATTGACTTACTTACCTGCACACTCATGAACAGAATGGTATTGCGAAACAAAAAATTAGACATATTGTTAATACTTCACTTACACTCATGGCTCATGCATCTCTTCATTTTCGCTACTGGACTTACTTATTTGATACTGCAGTCGGTCTTATTAATGGTTTACCCACTTCGTTCTTGAAGATCATTGCCCCTATTCTAAGTTATTTGGCAAAACTCCTTCTTATCGTGATCTAAAAGTCTTCGACTGCTCTATATATCCCCTTATGTGCCCCTACAATTAACATAAATTTTCTTACAAAGCTAAAGAGTGTATTTATCTTGGGCTATCTTCTCAACACTTTGGCCATCAATGTCTTGATAAATCAACAGGGCACATCCATATAGCTCGCTATGCTTGCTTTATTGAAGATCATTTTCCATTCCAAGCCTCTGCTCATATTTCTACCATAATTCTAACTTGTGATAACACCCCTTAGTTGCGTGTAGATTCGGTACTTTCCACTACACTAGGTACTCTTTCTAACTTAACTCTAATCTCTTATTCTCCTTTTCATTCTAATATAAACTCTCCAACCTTATCACCTCTAGCTACATCTACTATTCAACCACCTTCTCCCTATTCAAATTCTACCCACTTGATTATATCTCCTAATCCAACTCTATCACTAATGAATCCTCACTCACCAACTCCTACCCTAAAACCTTCTCCTACATCGTAACCATCACCTTCGGGTCTAAATCTAATTGTCAATTTATCAAGGTATTCCTCATCTGTCTTATCACGCACCCACTCCATCACCATTAACCCACTTACCTCTCTAATTCAAACACACCTTATGCTTCTACGCCCTTTAATAATGCAGAAGCATATAACCCTTTTAACTTATAAACACACCTCTCCTTCTCCGTTACCCCTTAAACCCACAACCTATACTGAAGCAAGCAAACATCATTAATGGCGAGCAACTATGCAAGATGAGCTTAATGCTCTTATTCAGACCAAGACTTGGACATTAGTGCCTTGTCCTTCACATGCCAATGTCATTGGCAACAAGTGGGTTTTCTATATTAAACGTAATTCGGATGGTTCCATCTCTAACTATAAAGATCGTCTAGTTACTAAAGGTTTTCATCAACAAAACGACATTGACTTTGCAGAAACTTTTAGTCCAGTGGTCAAGGCCACAACTATTCGGTTAATTCTCTCTCTTATAATTACTCACAACTGGCCACTTCATCAAATAAATGTGTAAAATGCGTTCTTACATGGAATACTTGATGAACCTATTTATATGCAACAGTCGTAAGGCTTTATTGACCAAAATCATCCTAATTATGTTTTTCAACTCTAAAAATTACTTTATGGTTTACAGCAAGCACCACGGGTTTGGCTCCATTGATTACAATATTTTCTACAGAGTCTTGGCTTCAATACATTCAAAGCTTATCACTTTCTTTTTATCCTTCATAAAGATAGCCATGTTCTTCTATTACTTGTCTATGTCGATGATATAATCCTCATTGGATCATTAATTCAGCTACTACATGACACTCTATTTGCTTTAAAGGATGAATTCCCTATAAAAGATATTGGCACTCTGTCCTATTTCCTTGGCATTGAGGTTCATCGCTCCACTAACGGCTTACACCTTAATCAAACAAAGTATCTTGGTGACTTACTGTCTAAATCCGGTTTGCAAGATGCTAAGGGTTGCCTTACACCAATGGCAACAACTCCCTCTTTGAGTAAATTTAATGGTCAACCTCTCTCTAATCCAATGTTTTATCACCAACTTGTTGTTACATTACAATATGCAATTCTCACGAGGCTAGATATAACATTTTTTATAAACAAACTTTGCTAATTTATGCACTTTCCTTCTGATACTCATTGGCTAGCATTAAAAAGACTTCTTTGCTATGTTAAACACACCCTTCACTATTCTCTATTATTCGACAAACACTCATCACTTAATCTTCATTATTTCTCGAATAGTGATTGGGGTGGTTACTCGGATGATTGTCGCTCTACCACTGGTTTTGCCATTTATCTTGGCAAAAACCTTGTTTCATGGTGTGCCAAAAAGCAATCAACTATAGCAAGATCATCTACTAAAAGTGAGTATAAGGCTATTGCAAATACTACTACTGATCTGAATTGGATCTAACATCTACTCTCTGAGTTTGGTCTCATGTCCTCATCTTCGGCAACTCTCTGGTGTGATAACATTGGTGCCATTTACATGTCATCAAATCCAGTCTTCCATGCCCGAACAAAAAACATAGAGTTGGACTACCACTTTGTTAGAGAACAAGTTCAAAATGGCATAATTTGCATCAAATTTTTATCAAGCAAAGACTAAATTGCTAACATATTCACCAACCATTGAGTGCTCGTCTATTCTAACAAATTGTCTCTAAGCTACGATTGTTGCCTTTACCATCTTCCTCATCTTCGCACTCTTTGATTTGGGGGAGGTGTCAATAGATAACAAAATTTAGTTATTGTTTAGGTACTTGATACTTATCTTTTGTTATCATTAAATTTCCATTTGCAATCAAACTCTTCTCATTTGTGTTATTTATATTCTGATGTACTCTATAAATATAACATACTGAAATACAAATGCAAAGGCCATTGTTTATAGTAATATTAAACAAAAGTATGAAATAATTGCCCATGCCTAGGTAAC
Source organism: Mallotus nudiflorus (assembly GCA_947683625.1). Classification (NCBI taxonomy): domain Eukaryota; kingdom Viridiplantae; phylum Streptophyta; class Magnoliopsida; order Malpighiales; family Euphorbiaceae; genus Mallotus; species Mallotus nudiflorus. Next base: position 31,753 of record CANTUR010000717.1, on the reverse strand, counting down.
ATATATGTGAACCCAATAATCCTTTCTTGCATGTAATTAAGCAAGTGGTGTTCTGGGATCACTGATTATAGGCTTATCGATAAAACTGTTGACTTTGTGTTTTGATGTTTGGGTCCTTGAGATCATTCATGTATAGGCCATGTGACAAGGGCTGCTGGCTTCATGACATGATAAAAAAGGATTCACGTGCACACATTTTATCATTTAACCATGAAAGATGAAGTAGCTAGTCAAGCCTTCCATTTCAAGTGGGGACTCACTCCCTTGTGGGATATAATGGGACTCCTGACGCATCACCTTTTGATGATATATGTTTTTCTTAAATTAATGTTGATTCACATTTATATCTATATGATATGTGATGGTGCATCAATCCCAAACAAGGAGCTTAGTTTTTTTGTAAACTAAAATTTTCTCTTTTCATACGAGCAGACTTATCATTTTTTATTATTAAAAAATAAAAAGTTATTTATTTTTAAGTTATATATATTTAAATCATTTTATAAGTTATATATATTTTAAAGTATTGACAGGTTCACCCTAATACACATTAGGTATTAAATGACAGCGATATGTACCAGCATACATAAATATATATGAAGGATGATAAAGGATATATACAAGGTGACTCAGGCCAAAATTAACTTGTCCTTCTACTATGAAAACCGTAGGCTCGAAAAATGGTTGCATGGCCAGCTGTGATGGAAGAAACACATGCGTATGTCATTTCTTCCGTGTGTAAAAGCCTCCTCCTCCACCACCACCACCACTACCGTAAGATTTTTTTCATGAAAAGTTGAATAGAAAAGATTACTTGTTTATGTCAGTAACATATAAATGATAGTTTTGCAAAAGCTATACCCCACATTTCTAGCACCGGAAAACAGTGACATTGCACCCACCAATCTCTTCTTACACTCACTACTTGTATATACATTTTTGTGAGTGTACTTCAAGTCTCTCTCTGTGATCTCTTTCTGAATATTACCTTCTAAGTCCTTTATTTCTTTCTTTGCTTTCTTAATTTTCTCTTTAAAGAAAACTAATGAAGAAGATCAATCTGATATTAAGGAAGTGCAAGAGCTTGTCAAGGCAACTTGGGAGATCTTCATCTTATAGTAGCTTACGGTCTAAATCCACAAAAGAAGAATTATGGGGTGATCATAAAGAAGAAGATGAAGAACATCGAACTATATTTGTCGGAAGTACAAGAAAACGTTGTGTGATTAGCTCCAAGTACTTGAGTCACCCTCTAGTAAGTGCTTTGATCGAGAAGTCGAAGCAGAAGCAAGGAGAAGAAATCTTGGTGGTGAAATGTGAAGTAGTTCTCTTCGATCATCTTTTATGGATGCTTGAAAATGCGGAGACAAATCTTAGTTTGGATTCTTTGGAAGAACTTGCCGATCTTTATGCGTTCTAATCAAACTCCTTGTAACCAAGAAAGCAAGGCAAGATGGACGAGGAAGAGGATGAGGCTGGTTTGGGTTTATAATCATCGTCAAGGCAAAGCAACTTGTTGATCATTTTTCATGTAAGGTAGTAGTGATGATCAAAAAAGCTTCTTAGAATGCATTTTATTGTTGTTTCTCTAATATGATTAATTCTTAAAGATTACGTTTCTAACTCCATCGAGTTTGTTCGGATCAAGTTGCCTTGGTATTAATTGTAAAGCTCGTGTTGTTCATGCTTAATTTTTGATCCTTAAAAGTATCAATAAATTTTCCTCAATTGTGTTTATCAGTTTTTGTCCATTTGATACAAATTCTTTTAATACCTTCTGCTGATGTTAATCAATCGTTTCACATTTGTATTCATTCTCTGTGATTTTTCTTCACTTTCTTCTTATGATCTTATCACTGTCATTGATTATGACTTGGAGCATACCATGGATTTGAAATCTCGATATTTGAATACATAACGTTCTCGGGATCATATCAGCAGTATCCTCCATGAATGATCCTCCTCCGATTGGACCATGCTCTAAAATTTTGTATCTTGGATCTGTTGAAACCACATGGCTTTTTTCATGGCACAATGGACCACATCCACATCAAACCCCCCAAAATTTACTGCTAGTAGCTGACAAGTAATTACTTGAAATAAACTTTTTAGCTGCTGGTCCAACAAATTTAATTCGTATATAGAAAACAATACGGGTCGCGATATCTCCTATATTTATACTGTCATCATGGGTTAGATACGCCATGCCTGCCAACAGGGCATGTGCTTTTCTAATGGAAGCAAAGAGACTCGTCCAAAGGCTCAAAAGACGGGAAAATATATTTCTCAAATAGTACAGGTGGCTTGTGTTTTGCATTTATTCCTGGAGAACAAACTTCTAGCTTTTGTTTAATGACACCTACAGAGTACAGACTAACACGGGCAAATCCTGCTGTTGAAGCTTCAGTCATGTCATTCATCCTGAAGCAATAAAATAATTTGGCTCATCCCCAGTAAAGACAACATGTAATAACTGTGGATACTCCCCCGTAACTCTAAAAAACATTCTATAAATAATCAGCAGCAACGGAATCTAAATCATATCCAAAATCCCCCACTCACATGGAGAGAAAATAATGAGAACAACATAATTCCCGGAACGAAAAAATAATGTGGGCCTCTTCTACTTAGCTAAGCAGAGATGAATCTACCTACAAACAACCCAATACCAGAAGCAGCACCTCAGCGATTTTCTATGCCTTTTTTCCCTCTGATTTTGACGCTAGTTTACTCCTCTGTTGATGTTCTGCAACTTTATAATCTACTACTTCACGGAACAGGCTTGGATCAAGCGAACAATCATGACTCCCATAAACAGCAGCTTGAACACTGGCCATCAATTTTGCTATTTCTCTCCCGGAAAATCCCTCAGTTTTTGCTGCTGCCTCCTTTAGGATGTCATCATTCAGTCCCTTGATCTCTATCTTCTTTGGTTGTTTTGTGAACAAATTTCGGAACCAGCTCCCAGACTTTCTTGATCCAGCCTGAGCTATATACTTGTCCAAATAGAGTTTGAGCATCTTGAAACGTTCCTCTTCCCCAGGTAAGGGAAATTCCAGGACTTCATCAATACGGTCTGCCACAGCTGAGTCAAGGTCGCCTGGACGATTTGTGGCAAGAGCAAGGACTATATCTTTGGATTGGTCACCAGTGCGGAAAAGAAGGGCATTGAGCGCACTTCGTTGAGCTTCGCTCATGTAGGTCTTGTTCCGCCTACAAGGTTTGTACAACAAATTCAATTTTTTTCAAATCAATATCCCCACATAAATAAAAAAAATGTTCTTGTACAAAACCAAGTAATCCGAGAAGCATATAGAGTCCATTTACGAGAAATTTTTTACCTTAAAAGAAAAATATGAAACCATTTTTGTATGCATGAGAACATATAAACCATAAGCTATTGATAGGATGTGACAACATATAAAACTACCAATGTGCATGTGTGATTCCAATTGTCATCATTTCTTATATTTGATTCCCAATTATGGTTGTAAGCATAAAACCATAAATTAGGACCTAGCCATCAGCTAATCCCAACCCATCCTTCTACAACTTAGATAAAAGCCAAAGAAATACCCAAAATAGAATATTTACATAGGCAAATTGAGAGGAAACTACTAACTCGCATAAAAATGCATCTGCTTCATCGATAAACAGCAACAAACCACGGTTGGACTTCTTAGCCCAATCGAATAATTGGTGTATCTTTGTAACAGCCTGAGAACCCAGTGGTGCAACATCTCCACCAGTCATCAATGCATAGTCTAATCCCTGCATGTAAAATCAAATGAAGAACCAAACACTTAATAAGCATCACTAAAATCATTTTTCATAAGCTATTAATAGGATGTGACAACATATAAAATCACCAACATGAATGCATGCTTCTAACTGTCATAATTTCTTATATACAGTTTCCCAAGATTCCTTAATATCATTATGGTTTATTCCTTTGTTGTATAAAGACATTTTTTCAGTGCCAATATCCATATATTTGCATGCATCACATTTTGAGTTTTTAAACCATTGACCAAAGGCCAAATCAAAATGTAGCCAACACAAAAGAGAAAGCAGTTACAAATAATTAAGACTGAAATCATCATAAAATTAACAGAACCACCTGGCATAATGAAGTGACACAACAATACAAGATGAACTAAAATTTAACACACAGAAAATCAAATTTCTAATGTTTGTAGTAGCATAACATAAGCAAATGCTAAAAAAACACATGGCATAATGCAATAGTTTCATACAGATTTGCGAGCAAGCTCTCTGGCGGCCATCGTTTTCCCTGTTCCTGGAGGCCCATAGAAGAGCATGTTTCTGAAAGGTGCCTGATGGGATTTTGTATTGGCAGTTGCATTAGACAGTTGTGCAATTCTTTTCTGAAGAGAAGGATGTAAAATCACATCACCAAATCCTTTTCCATTGCTAGAAGACCCATTCTTGGCACCGCGTGATAAAGATCTTATAGTACGGGTAAAAATTCCTGACCAAGGGTATTTCCCTCGGGAAGACTCTCTGATAAGAGATGGTTGACCCAATATTCTATCCACATAGCTCCAAATCACCTTCGCACCTTCTCTGTATCAAAGAAATAAAAGATAACTCTATCTCACAACTACTAACTGGAAGAATAAAATCGTAATCCATATTCTGAATTTCAGAAATGTTTGCACACTCAAAAATTGCAATCCAAGTCTTCTGAGCGGCAAGAGACACATCTCAAAGAACCATTAATGCTAGAGTTAAATAATTAAAAGAACTTTTCCAAGCAGCCTTATTTGGGATCTCCAAATACAATGCAGAGTACAAGATAAATAGCATTTCATGCCATCAAATAAACACATTAACAAACTTCAAGCACACTTAATAAATAACCATTGTCTGCTTTTGGACAGCACAAAAATGATAGAAAGCCATATATGGTAAACAATTATTAACATTTCACAAATGTCCAGCTTACTTGGCCTCAGCATATGAAGTCAAATCTTCATTCATAGGAACTCAAATCATCAATAGCTATTAAAATTTATGTTGACCCAAAGCTAAATGGTTTCTTTGACTTGAGAGAAACTCCACATGCACAGAAATCCAAATACTCAGACATGAACTTAACATTACCTTGTTGTATAAATTCCAGCCGCAAGAGCTGTAACTCCCCCCACAGCAACTACCAACTTATTTTGATCTGTTAAAATGGCTCGTAAACCCCCTACAAACAACAGGTGCGTGCACTTTAGCTGCAATCTTAAGCTAAATTACATTAACAAATGAAATTTAAAAAAAATGTTTTGTGATTATGAAGACCAATATATCCACATTCAGAAAAACATCTGATATACCAAACTTAATCAGTACAATACTGAACTAAGGATTTTCCTTGATATATCAGAGTACCCTAACCACCAAAAATCTAAATTATAATCCAATTCACAAAACGGTAAACAATACACCTAAGAATTTGTTGGTCCATGATTCAATTAGTACCTCCAATATGATCAAAAGCAGTATTTATGGCAGCAACCCATTTCTCTCTTTCAGCATTTGCACGATCAATCAGTATTCTCCTGTTAACATCTTCAGCTAGCTTTGCTTCATGAGCTCTCCCTTCTGCTTCTGCTATAGCTCTCACTCTAATTGTTTCACGTTCTATCTCAGCCTTTTCTCTCTCTGTTTGCCGCCGTTGTGCTTGAATCTGTTCTTCTGTGGCTCGACGAGCTTGCTCCTGCCTTATTGATGATTCTTCTTGCAACTTGACAAGTTCCTGGTTCCTTGCTCTTTGGTATTCGTTATCAGCCTGTAATAATAACCGATCAAACTCCTCTGCATAAAACAACTCCTTTCAAACCAAAAATGCGGTGATACATGCCTGCATCCTCTTTCTGGCCAGTTCATCCTCATAACGAGCCATCTGGGATTTAGTTTGTGCTTGATGCTGAGCCAGCTTTTTCTGTTCATCATATATTACCCGATGTCTTTCCTGCCATGTTATGAGGTGAAAGTCTTAAAAAATAGCAATGCATCAGGAACAAAAACTCCACGAGCATAGCAAGAGGGATGAAGTATGCAACAACTAAAATCTCTATGCTAAATCTTCCAATAAAAAAAATGCTCATGTCAAATCTCCATATTCTAATATTCCACCTTGTCACTAAAAGAAAATGTTATATAAGAATATCAATGATCATGCATTACAGCCATCACAAGATTTCAGAGCCAATAAACATTTACCTGCTAACCATATTGACATATAGAAAATCTCATGAAACTAATGATAGGGGCATATACATGTAAGCCTTACAGTTTCAGCTTGAGCTTGCATTGCCTTGAACTCTGCAGCCTTGGCTGACAATTCTGTCTGCCTTGTTGCTTCTTGAGTCTTCATCACTTCAAACACCTATATCAACAAGAAGAAGCACCATTTTAAATCTCTCCATTTCACTTGGTGATCAATAAAAAAGTGGAAACATTTCAGGGAACCCATTTTGTAAGAATAAGTTTCAACAACAAATTCAAATGATTAAAAAAACTAATAAAACAAATTACTATTGAATTCAATTGAGCCCTAGTAAATTTAAATGCCGTATTCCTGCGCAAAAAATCAAACCTTGTTCAAGAAAAAGACTGCCCTTGACCACAATTTTAAAATCTCAATAGTAAAACTAATTAAAAAAAACAAAGAAAAAACAAACCTTTTTAGCATGAGTAGATGAAGCAATCTCCCTCAAGGCTTTAGCACCTCTCTCAAGCGCCTCGGGATCAAATCCAGCTGAGGTCGTTCTAGGGTTATCATTCCTAACAGGTTTCGGAGCAGAATCTGTGGAGCTCGCGACCGAAGATTGAGCGGAATTGGAGGGCTGAGCTTGGCCGGACGAAGAAGATTGAACAGGAGGAGCATTTGCATTTGGAGAAGGAGAGGGAGAGAAAATCGGAGGGAAGTTAAAAGGGCCATCAGCAAAAGCCACAAAGTTTGATTGTGAAAGAGAAGCAGAGGCTGCTAAAGCTGAGAGCACTCCTATTGCATACGTTTTCCCCATTTATGATAAAGAAAAAAAAAACAATGGAACAAACAGAAGGGGCAAAACGGGTCTGGTTAGCTTGAATTGAAAAGAGGGTGTTTAATTAACAGACTTTTATCTCATTTTTATGTTTTGAAGAGCAAGAAAGTTTCCATGGATGATTGTGAGCAGCTCAGTTCCAGTTTTATATTGGAAGAAAAGTAAGAAGAAGAAGAGGAACAGAGAGAGTGTAAGGCTTTGGAAAGGGTTTTTGTAGGGTTTTTTAGACCGGTTACAATAATAATAATAATAATAATAATAAATAGAGCAGGTCGGTTTTTCTTTTAAATTCGGGTTTGGATATCAGGAGTCTGGCCTGGTTTGAACCGAAAAATAATAAAGCCCAGTTTTATATGGATATGAGTTGGGCCTTCGCAAACTTTTATTCTCCAAACTTTCGAATCATTTTTTTTTTCTCATTTCAAATCATATATGACATGTCATTCATAACCCTAAGGCATTTGAATACATCAAAGCATCTAAAGGTTGGAAAATATTACAAATTCAAGCAGGATTTATCAAAGAAAATTAACATTTTGTGAAACCCAAACAACCATTTTATTAGCATTTCTATTAATAAAACGAAAGATATAATTTGGCTCCTCCCTGCTAAAAGCTAAGATATCGTATATAAAAACTTGAATTTCCAAGGAGCTTCAATACTTTGCTTGCTAAAATAGTCCATAAAGTGCCTGCAGTCTAATTCAAAATGTCACTTTCCGCAAACAGCAAACTTTAGCTATCAAATAAGTGCTTGGGCATCACCTAAAGACTACAGCCATGGATGTTATGTCATATACCTTATCAAAATTAGGATTAGTGTAAATTGTAACTTCACCTGGACTAAGGATACGTTAAGCAAAGGACTGATCAATAAGTGTTGAATTTTTTCTCACAAAAAAAACTCGTGAAAGAGCATCCCGGTATTGATTCCAATACGAAAGAGCTACAAACCATCGAAAAAGAACTTTAGCCACCTCAAAGAACTTCCTTGATAGCCCATAAATTCTCCATAAGAGGACAATAAAAGCAACAAAAAAGGAGACAAAAAAGGGAATTTTAACCCTAGATTTAAAGAACTATAAGTTATTAAAAGGAAACACTTATTAGATAAGCAAAAAAAGGAAAGAAAAGGACTAATTTCCAGCCATAAATTGGCCTTTTAACTAGGGATAGGAAAGAAGATGAACAGTGAGAGGAAAAGTCTTAAAGAAGATGAGATTTGTTGTGAAAATAAATATTGAATTACTTATTTTGTTATAGAACTAAACTTGAATTTAGTAGTATTTAACTAGAAGAAAAATATTTTATAGTAGAATGATTTTAAGAGAATTTAGAGAGAGTTTGGAGAGAATTTAGAGAACTATAATATTGAAAGAATTTGGAGAGTAATCTATCTTTTCTTCTTCTTAACCTTCTCATTAATGAATTTCAATCCCTTTATATAGGGATTTTCTTTTCACTATTTGAGTACTATTCTCTCACAAGTAATATATTGTTCATTCACAAGCAATATATTGTTCATTCACATTCATAATACTCCCCCTTGAATAACAATATTTTGCAACTGCCTCATTAAAACCTTGCTAAATAAAACCCAGTGGGAAAAACTTTAGCTTAAAGAAAAAGAGTATAGTGCATGATTTTCTCCCCCTCAAGTTGATATGTATAATCTTCCTTCACATAGTATGCACATGTCGCATTCCAATATCGTGAACGTGCTTTCTAAAGATTGTAGTTGGAAGTGCCTTTGTGAAAAGATCAGCTGAATTATGGCTAGACTGAATATACTTGATATCTATATGATTGTCTTTTATTAGCTCTTGAGTGTATGAAAAGAATCTTGGAGGTATATGTTTGGTTCTATCACTTTTGATATATCCTTCCCTTAACTGTGCAATGCATGCTGCATTATCTTCATATAAAATTGTTGGACTTTTGTTGACTGAAAAACCACAAGATTCTTCAATATGATGTGTCATTGATCTAAGCCACACACACTCTCTACTTGCTTCATGTAGTGCAATAATTTCATAATGATTTGAGGAAGTAGTGACAAGCGTTTGTTTCTGGGAACGCCAAGAAATTGCAGTTCCATTATTTGTGAACACATAGCCTGTTTGAGATTTCGCTTTATGAAGATCAGATAAATGCCCTGCATCTGCATAACCAATCAATTCTTGTTTTGAATTGTTAGAATAAAATAAACCCAAATCAACGTTTCCTCGAAGGTATCGAAGTATATGTTTGACCCCTTTCCAATGCCTTTTTGTTGGAGCTGAACTGAACCTTGCTAATAAATTGACTGTAAAAAAAATGTCAGGTCTAGTACAATTAGCAAGATACAGTAGAGCTCTAATGGCACTGAGATATGGAAATTCAGGACCAAGAATTTCTTCATTTTCTTCACAGGGTCGAAATGGATCAGTCTCAATATTGAGTGATCTAATGACCACTGGAGTACTTAAAGGATTTGCTTTATCCATATTAAAGCGTTTCAAGATCTTTTTTGTGTAATTTGATTGATGCACGAATATCCCATTGTGCATATGCTCAATTTTTAAACCAAGGCAATACTTGGTTTTTTCAAGATCTTTCATTTCAAATTCTTCCTTTAAGTATACTGTTGCTTCATGGATCTCATTTTCTGTTCCAATGATATTCAAATCATCAACATATACAGCTATAATCACAAATCCGGATATTTTTTTCTTAATAAAAACACATGGGCATATAATATTACTCACATATCCTTTATTAATCAAATAATCGCTTAAACGATTATACCACATGCGCCCAGACTGTTTTAACCCATATAAAGATCTCTGGAGCTTGATCGAATACATTTCTTTGGGTTTTGTACTTAATGCTTCAAGCATTTTAAATCCTTCAAGGATTTTCATATAAATGTCACTATCAAGTGATCCATACAAATAAGCAGTCACAACATCCATAAGACGCATTTCTAATTTCTTAGAAACTACTAGGCTAATCAAATACCTGAATGTAATTGCATCCATAACAGGAGAATACGTTTCATCATAATCAATTACCGGCCTTTGTGAAAAATCTTGAGCTACAAGTCTAGCTTTGTACCTTATTATTTCATTTTTCTCATTTCTCTTTCGTACAAAGACCCACTTGTATCCTACAGGTTTCACAATTTTAGGCATAGGAATAATTGGCCCAAAAACATTTCATTTGTTTAGTGAGTCCAATTCAGCCTACATAGCATCTTTCCATTTTATCCAATCATGCCTATTTTGACATTCCATGACTGATTTTGGTTCAGGATCATCTTTGTCATTTATGATTTCACATGCAACAGTATATGACAATGTTTTATGACTTTCTTTATTTTCTATTTCTTCAGGGATATTTTCCTCGCTATCAATATGATTATCTACTCCCTTTCTCTTTCGAGGATTTTTATCCTTAGAACTAATTGGTCTTCCATGCTTCTGGCGTGTTTTAGACTCATGAGTGTCTTTATTCTCAGGTTTTATTTTTAGAATTTCAATATGAGCAAGAGCATTGGCTGCTGGTATGTATGATTTAGTAACTTTTTTGTATCAGTAAATGCATCTGGCAATTGATTTGCAATTGCTTGTAAGTGCATAATCTTTTGCACTTCTAATTCACATTGTTTTGTGTGAGGATCCAGATGCAATAATGATGGTTCATTCCATGAAATATCCAATTTTCCTTCTTTCTCCCCTTTTCCTAATGTTGGGAAAACAACCTCATTAAATTGGCAATCAGCAAAATGTGCTATAAAAACATCACCAGTTAAAGGTTCAAGATATCTAATAATCGAGGGTGTTTTAAACCCAACATAAATTCCCAATCTTCATTGAGGACCCATTTTTGTGCACTGAGGTGGCGCAATGGGTACATATACTGCACAACCAAAAATTATGAGATGGGAAATATTTGGCTCTTGACCAAATGCCAATTGTAGTGGGGAGTATTTATGATATGCACTAGGTCTGATGCGAATTAATGAAGCAGCATGTAGGATTGCATGACCCCAAACTAAAATGGGAAGCTTTGTTCTCATTATTAATGGTCTAGCAATAAGCTGAAGGCATTTAATCAATGATTCAGCTAAACCATTTTGAGTATGTGCATGGGCAACAGGATGCTCAACAATGATCCCAGTAGACATACAATAATCATTGAATGCTTGAGATGTAAATTCACCAGCATTATCAAGTCTTACCCTCTTGATTGTATAATTAGGGAATTGTGCTCGTAATTTAATAATTTCAACAAGCAACCTTGCAAATGCAACATTACGAGTTGACAACAGACAAACATGTGACCATCTACTAGATGCATCAATTAATACCATAAAATATTTGAATGGACCACATGGTGGGTGAATTGGCCCACATATATCACCTTGAATTCTTTCAAGAAACATAGGTGATTCATTTTGAATTTTAGATGGTGAAGGTCTCAAGATTAATTTTCCAAGAGAACAAGCTGTACATGGCATTTCATTTGATTGAGGAATTCTTTGCCCCTTCAAGGGATGCTCATGTGAATTCTCAATTATCCTTCGTATCATTACTGATCCAGGATGACCTAATCTGTCATGCCATAAATTTATTATTGAAGGATCATAAGATTTTTCTTTTACTGCTATATTTGATTCAATTACATGTATATGCATGTAATGCAATCCATTAGGGATTTTTGGCAGTCTTTCCAATACTTGTATTTTTCCTGATTCATAGGAAACTATATTTAAATATTTGTTACCATTTATAGTAATAGATTGGGTATCACACCCATTTCGATATATGTCATCAAAACTCAATAAATTTCTTATTGATTTTGGTGAAAACAAAGCTTCATCAATTATAAACTTTGTTCCATTTGGTAACATAAATTTAGCTTTGCCAATTCCTTTAATCAGATCTACAGGACCTGATATTATTTTTACAACTGCCTTTGTGGGCTTTATTTCAGAGAAATAATCTCTATTTTTCAAGATAGTATGTGTAGTACCACTATCTGGTATGCAGAGATCTCCAATATTATCTTTATGTTGAGTACAATCCATATTAAACTTCAAAATAGATAAACACAAAATTAATCAATTAAGGTAAAAACATAAAATAATTGTAAAGTAGGACATTTTATTTAATTTAAAAATAACATACATAATAATAACATATTCTTCAGAATCAAATAAGTAATAACAAATATACTTAAAATTATAGATGTCTCAATTTCCATTGTCAGTAAAATCATCAGTAAAATCAAAAACATCTAGATGAGTTATATCATTAACATGAGTATGATGCTCATTGAAGTTTATTTCCTTTTCTTTGCCTTTCAATGATGCCTTATAAAGTTGGCAAAGATGTGGTGGTGTTCGATAAATTCGTGACCAGTGTCCTTTACTACCACATCTGAAACACACAGTTTCAGACTTATGTTGAGGCCTTTCTTGAACACCACTGATGACTGATTTTAACTTCTTTTGAGATTGAGTCTGAGTTTGTTGTGGAGTATTATTATATTTATTTCCACGACCATGGTCAAAGAATTGACCTCTTCCACATCCACGACCTCTACCTCTCCCACGTCCATGGCTATTATAATTTTTATATCTGGAATAATTTGTAGCATTTGCTTCTGAAAATGCTATTGAGCCAGTGGGACGGGACTAATGATTTTTCATCAAGAGTTCATTATTTTTCTCAGCTACTAGTAGGCATGAAATTAGTTCAGAATATTTTTTAAATCTCTGCATCCTGTATTGTTGTTGCAGTGTAACATTTGATGCATGAAATGTGGAGTAAGTTTTCTCCAGCATATCCTCATCTGTGACTGTCTGTCCACAGAATTTTAATTGTGATACTATTCTGAACATTGCAGAATTATAGTCACTCACTTTTTTAAAATCTTGAAAGCGTAAAGCTCTCTATTCATCAGTGACTACTGGTAGTATTACATCTCTTTGATGATCATATCTGTCTTTTAGATCCTTCCAAAGAACACTTGGATCTTTGACAGTCAAATATTCACATTTTAATCCTTCATCAAGATGACGACAGAGAAAAATTATAGACTTGGCCTTATCTTGCAATGAGGTATTATTATTTTCTTTTATGGTATCAATTAACCCATTGATTGAAGATGCATCTCTACATCTAGAATCCAAGACATATAATTTTTTCCCGTGATGTCAAGAGCAACGAACTCAAGCTTTGCTAGATTTGTCATTATGATAACTAATAAAAAAAATATAACTCAATTAGAATTCATAAATTTGATGGCTACTAAAAAAATCAAACATGATCAGAATTTACTAATTAATTATATCATGAATGAATATTGCAAGAAATAATAGTGGTACAAAAAATGATACAATAATACTTAAAATTATATCAAATAGAAAATCATCTTCCATATTAATTATTCCTAAAACTATTATAATAGTCATGATCAAAACACAAATATAAATATACCAAATCATGTTTACAATTTAGAGTAAAGAGAGAAAGAGAAAATGTATGAATTTGTGTGAATGAATAAAATTTATAGCTCATCTATTTATAATGAAAAATATAGCCGTTTATTACCGTTATATTACCGTTAGTAATAAAAATATAGCCGTTAGAATTTTTTTTTTTAATATAATATATTGAGAAATAAATTATATAAAGTAAAATCAATAAATAATGTTGATATGATTATTTATAGCAAGTGAGTTAACATAACGATATGTATAAATATGGGGCAAAACTGTCCATTAATATAAAATGGGGTATAGCCTTCCATTAACATAAATAAAAAAAAATGTGCATAAATATAAATTGGTAGGAGGCATAGCCATCCATAAGGTTAGAACCATTTCTAGCAATATTTGCATCAATGGTGTAGTTAGTAAAACAAAATAAAAATAACAATTAATATAAAGTTAGATTGAAGAAATAAATATAAATATATAAATTAGTAGGAGGCATAGCCATCCATGATAATATATAATCAACTAATATATTCATAAATATTAAATATTAAGAAATATGTACCTTATTATTTTGATCGAGAGTTTCTCGTGCTGATAACGTGTTGTGAAAATAAAGATTGAATTACTTATTTTGTTATAGAACTAAACTTGAATTTAGTAGTATTTAACTAGAAGAAAAATATTTTATAGTAGAATGATTTTGAGAGAATTTAGAGAGAGTTTGGAGAGAATTTAGAGAACTATAATATTGAAAGAATTTGGAGAGTAATCTATCTTTTCTTCTTCTTAACCTTCTCATTAATGAATTTCAATCCCTTTATATAGAGATTTTCTTTTCACTATTTGAGTACTATTCTCTTACAAGCAATATATTGTTCATTCACAAGCAATATATTGTTCATTCACATTCATAATAAGATTGTAATTTTCTTTTCTTTTGATGATACTTTTTTTTTCTTGTTATCATATCAACCACAATTGTTTGATATTAATTATTAGTATATTAGGGGAAGCGAGCAATATTGAGTTGAATATTTTAGTATTCATTCAATTTTACACTAATTTCATTTTAAGTACTAAATTTCAATTGGTTCGCTTTGATAAATGAAACTTTAATTTAACTATTATTGTTAATGACAAGTCACTTAGGGGCTTTTTGTTGATATACTGGTCGAATTTAGAGTGTTTAAAAAATATTCATAACGAGTCAAACATCAATTCAGACTGGTGACTAAAATGAAACCAATTGAAGTTTAATATAACTTTCTCAAGAAATTTCTTTTACCTAGTTAAAAAAAAATACTTATGATAAATAATTTGATTATTAAATTATCGATATAATTTTTAATATTCACTTATTTTAATTTAAATTTTAAAATATTTTATTTATATGTATATGTAGGTGCATGCCCAAATATTTGGTGATCACGGTACTATATGGGCTCAAAACCCACTAAAAATACAAAATAGGTCTTAAAGCCTAATTGAAAATGGAATCGCTACTCGGATACACTTAAACGACAATTGGATTCCACGGAGGTTCTCAAAAGCCATCATGAGAGAATGGGTTCGAAAACTAGGTATAGTCTTTTAGAATGCCTACCCAACCTTGTGGTTGGCCTTCGTTTGTGTTTCATATTTTATTACCTTTAATTATTCAATTATTTATTTATTAACATGCAAATTACAATTTCCTTCAAACAATTGTCGAACTTTAAATTTAAGATTCCAAGTTCGCACATTAATTCAATTTCAAGTATTTGGTTCTAACATTTATCACAAATAATAAATAGCAAAAAAGTTCATTCAAGTCGAGTGAGGGAAGAGATTAAGGATTACAACACTTTGTACAAATAAAGGTAAAATAAGCAGAAAATAAACCAAAAGAAAACTAAAAATAAACTAACTATCAATATAAATGAACTTAAGCGAAACTTTAGAAGGGGTGCTTAAGTGATAACTAAGAGTCATTCCAATATTTTCTACAATGAGGGATAATATTAGTCTCCAATATAGATAAAGTTCTACAAGATCAAACCATAAAGTTAGTTCAATATAATACTAAACATGGATAAATAAAGGACAGGGCAAACTCATGAATATTTTGGTCTAAGTATGATAACAAGGTAATTACATAAAAAGAGAACTATAAATATAAATACATGGAAGTAAGTTGAATAAATGAATCATACGAAATATACTGGAAATTAAGGACCTAAACATGTTGAACCTTGTTGATGTGGCGAACCCCATGTGCATAGAGTCGATATGGTATCCCCTCAGTATAAAGAGGTGGCGCCTCTAGTCACTAGACATAGAAAATAACTCATGAACTACCTGAACCTTAAGCTAGTCTAAGATTATACATATAAGTAACTGAACTTACATCAATATTTATGAACTCAAAATATCATGTTATGAATGTAACATACATGAAATAAACTATGAATTTAAACAAGCAAGTAAATAAATAAAGATTCTATATAATAATGAACACTTGATAAGAAGGGATGAGATTTGTACTACTTTGTAGGCTTGTTTTCCAAAATGATTAGCCCTCAGAAATTTGCTTTAATCTTACTTTCTATTTGAATGCAAAAGATCACCCTTTTCTCTCCTCTATTCTTTAAGAACCTTTTTTCTTTCTTTTTTCAAATCTTTCTTTTTTTTTTTTGCTAATCCCTTATAGGAATTGATAAATCCCCCCTTTTTCTTCTCTCTTCTCTCTTTTCTCTCTTTTTTGTAACCCATGCTTAGACAAAACATTCCCTTTTTCATTCCATCAATACCTTCCTTTTTTCCTCACATTTTTTCACTTAAAAATTCTCACTCTCATGCAAGTTCAGGTCTATAAGGCACCTTTGCATTTAATGCAAAGGCAAGTGGTAGGTGAAGAGATGGCGCCTCTTCGATGAAGTGTCGCCCATCCTATAGAGGCGATGCCTCAATGATGAGATGTTGCCTTATCCCATAGAGGCGACGCCTCAACAATGAGGCATCGCCTTACTGGCCTTAACACAAAGCTGGGCCAATGGGCCAGAATGGACTTGGGCTTATTTTGATTGGTTCAAGTCTTATCTTATTTAGGTTTGGACTCGGACTTGGGTTTTAACTTTTAAGTCCATTCTTAGAAAGGTTTTGGATTTTTTTGCATTTAAGATTCATGCATTTTCATCACTGGGCTTTGTTGCGAGCCAGCCAGCCAAACATCCACAGTTCACCCCCTATTATGGGCTGATCGAACCAGGTGTCTACAATTTGCCCCTTTAATTTTTTAAAAAACTGCATTCATGTATTCAAATTTTTTGAAAAAACAATATGCATAAAAAAAAATAATCAATAATAGGCATACCTGACTTTTAAGCTTCACTGACGCTGTCGGCCTTAGAAATTCTAACCTGAAAATTCAAAGTTTTGCCCCAAAATATGACTGTGTTCCTCTAGCTTTCCTGGCCTGATCAACCACTCATTAATATTGAGTAAGGTGTCTAGAAACATAATCGTGTTCCTCAGGTTTTCCTGGCCCAATCAACCACCCATTAATATTAAGTAAGATGTTTAGAAATATGACTGTGTTTCTCGAGTTTTCCTGGCCTGATTAGCCACTTTTTAATATTGATTAAGATGTCTGAAAATGTGACCGTGTTCCTCGAGTTTTTTTGGCCCGACCAACCTCTCATTAATATTAAGTAAAATGTCTAGAAACATGACCATGTTCCTCAAATTTTCTCAGCCCGAGCAGCTACTTATTAATATTTGAAGCATAATCTCCAAGTTTTCTTGGCTTAAGAAATCACTTAATAGAATTGTGATTCTCAGGAAGTCAATTAAGCCCGATACACCACTCATTTAAAATAGGAAACTCACACCGTTATCCTTGAGTTTTCTTGCCCTGAGAGGCAGTCCTTAAAATGTGATTCTCGAGAACTCGACTAAGGCCAATGAACCACTCATTTGAAATGGGAAACTCACACTGTCATCCTCGGGTTTTCTTGGCTTGAGAGACAGTCCCTGAAACATGATTCTTTGAAACTCAACCAAGCCCAATAGACCACTCATTTGAAATGAGAAACTCACATTGTCATCCTCCAATTTTCTTAGCTCGAGAGGCAGTCCTTAAAATGTGATTCTAGGGAAATTGACCAAGCTTGATACACCACTCTTTTTGAAATAGGAAACTCACATCGTCATCCTTGAATTTTCTTAGCTCGAGAGGAAATCCTTGAAATGTGATTCTCGAGAACTCAACTAAGGCTGATACACCATTCTTTTAAAATGGGAAGCTCACGCCGTCATCCTAGGATTTTCTTGGCCCAATAGGCAGTCCTTGAAATATGATTTTTAAGAACTCAACTAAGCTTGATCAACCACTCATTTGAAATGGGAAACCCATGCCATCATCCTCAGGTTTTCCTAGCCCGAGAGGCAGTCCCTCAATCCTGATACTTTGACAAGAGAAAATCCATAACTTGCCCCTGACTATGGGCTGATCAAACTAGGAAATGAATTTTTTAACTTGAAATATGACTATATTTCTTAGGAACTTTCCTAACCAGCCATCACTAATAACTTCGATAAGATAATTTCCATCTTCTATGAAATCCACTTCGGGATGCATTCAAGGAACAAATAAACAAAATTCTCCTAAATTTTTTTTTGCCCACTAGAGATGTGTACCTGATGGGCCGCTTTTAGGCTTCTCTACCCTTTTCTTTTCTTCTTTAACAAGCTTTCTCATATTTACCCTTCTCTCTCCATATATAAGTCTTTCCCTTCTTTAATTTTTGCTTTTTTTGCTTTCAAACCCCTTTTCTCTTTTCTCCTTTTCTTTTCTCTTTTCAAGCTTTCATGATCATGGATGCCGCATGGACCCCAGACCTTCCTAAGTGGGACCGAGTATCTCTTTTAGTATATTCTGCATATAACTTTGGTCTCAATAATGGAATGAGAACCCTCTTCTTGTAAACTTATGATCCTATCTTTATGGATTGGTGACTGGAGAGGTTAGTACCTAATTACTTGACTTTCTCTACCAATAATATTGGGTAACATTATATTATCAAGTATAGATGCAAGTTTATCACTTTAACTAAGAAAAATTCAATTTTATTAAACAAAATTGCAAAAAAATAAATTTTAAGTGTCAAGTTACGAACATGAAGAGGTGTCACCTCTTTGATGAGGTGATCGTCTCTTCAGAGAGGCAGTCACTTCTTCCTATGAAGGTGAATTATTAAGGAGTCATTCACCTCTTTGCGAAGAGGGGATGCCTCTTCGATGGGGCAATTACCTCTACACGTAGAGGCAGTCACCTCTGTGACGGAATTTCTAAAAAGTTTTAATTTTGCTTACATAAGATAGTAATTCAACTCTTTATTTATTCTAATAGCTGCTAGGAATTTTAACGATGCTTGCATTTGGTACGATGAGCTCATAGATGGGATCAAGGCTTGTATTCAAGACATCGGATTCTCTGACTTTATCATATCACTCCTAGCATAGAGGGATGTATTAACTATCAGCCCTTTCACACTTTGATGAAAAGGTGGTCCAATACCACCTATACACTCCACTTACCCTTTAATGTGTTCACTCTGGGGTCGATCTCCTTCATTGCCATTACCGGTATTGCTTACATAAATGATTCTATTCCTCTCAATATGAGTCTTTGTCGGCTAACACCGGACCATCTCACTTACATTGAGCGTATGCTCGATATGGTCTCGGATATAAAGGGGATGCACATGGTAAAGATTGACTCTATCAGGGGCTACTATACTTGTGCCAAAGTCATGGCTGCTATCACTCCTTGGGCAATTGATCAGGTAGTGCAAGCCTTATTGGTTTATCTACTGGGCACCACTCTTTTTGAAGATACTACCAGTTCGATAGATCTAAGCTTTCTGATGCCTCTGAGGTACTTGGATCTGGTGGCCTCATATAATTAGGGCAGTTGTGCTTTAGCCTACTTGTACAAGAGCATGCATAATTTAGTCCATGGAGCCAGATGACTTTGCAGTTTCTAGCATGTCATTCTGGTATTCTCTTCTTTTCCCCTACTTCATTGAGTTTATCTTGAATACTATCATTATAATCCATTAATGATTCTTCTCTCTTTTGTAGGATTGGGCTCTAGAGTTATAGTTAATTACTGGGATATCCCATATCAGTGATACTCTATTCCCAGCCATGACGAGGTGGGGCCCAATTCACACTTGGAGGAGACCTATCGCTCATGTACACATCCATCGTAATCAGCTAAACACCTTGACATATGATGAGGTATGATACCTACGAACATAAACATTATTATTAATACATAAACTTATTAGATTCACTTATTTACTTGTATGCCTTTGTAGCTGCATCCTAATTTATGGGGTCCTCAGGCCATGATTTGCTTGATCCTACTACTTAGGAGAAGGGTCTTGCTCAAGGGACCTAACTGTAGAGTTTAGTATCTCAGCGAGAGAGTATACAACTAGCACTAGGGTGCTCGAGTGAGACAACCACCACTTGCTCCTCCTCAATTCCTCTTTTAGGCACACCAGTTAGAGGGAGACGAGCTTGACTAGGCTTTGGCATGAGAGGATGCAAATGATTACTATAAGAGGAGGAAAGCAGGACATATAGAGTTTGCACAGACTCATATTCTATAGAGCTTGCCTTTACCTGCACCTATATTTCATGTAAGTATGCAATTTAACATATAATTTCACTATTATGCTATGCGAGTATATTATTCTTTTAACTTAGCCTCCATTCTTAGGCACTAGCTGCTCGTCCTAGGCCTAATGCACAAGAGAGACGACCTCAATGTCCTCGTATTGTGCCTAGTAGTAAGGTACCTCCTCTAGTGTGCCACCTGCTAAGGAGCCTTTTAGCTCTCAATCTCATATGATGGCCGATAGGCTTACTGCACCTCCAAACTTACTAACTTAATATTGGGTGTCTTTATGTAATGACTCTTGTTTTTAAATTATAAAAATATATTTCAGGATGTGCAATATTAATAATTTTAAAGTTTAATTGTGTATTATTATCGTTAATTACTAATGTTAATTACGTATTTTATTTTAAGAGAATTATTTACGTAAAAAAATAATAATTTATTTACGTGAGATTTATATTATTATTATTATTATTATTATTATTATTATTATTATTATTATTATTATTTGTAGTTAACCATCATTATTTTACGTATATAAATTTTCTTAAATAAAATAATTATTTTTGGAGTTTATCATTCAAATATTAAAGTTACTATTATTGTTGTTATTTTCAATAGTATTACTATTATTTTATTATTGTTAACTGTATTATTATTATTATTGTTGTTTGTTATTATTATGAGTATTATTAATATTTTTAAATTATTCCACTACCATTTCTTTTTATATTTATGTTTTTTTATGTCTATAGGGTTCACATCCATAATTTGGTATTACTGAAAATTTTTTACAGTTTAGATTTTGCTGATTTTAGGTTTAACACTTGGCACTACACTTGTCTAATTTTTACATTCTCACTTATCTAATATTTTTTTACAAAGGCAATACTAATTTTTTGACAGCTGTGTCTGCTACTGGTATATTCTTTTTATAAAAAGTACAATAATGTTTTTCTTCTAACATCATCAGTCTACAGTATTGTCTGCGTGCTTCGTCCGATGCCATGACTTTTCCTTCCACAAAAGATCTGTACCATGCTTCTATCTTCTTTGGCCTATTCATCTATTCCTGACTGCTTTTTGAGTAGATAAGATTTCTATTGTCGAAGTAGTACTCCCAATGGCTGGATTCTATGGCCATTTTTTATTCTTCATATATCACTTTCATATTAATGGCTTTGATAAAAGGTATATTATTCCAAAGTTCATCCTCTGTGATTTATTTAATTTGTTCCTCAATCATCAAGGGTTCTTGGTTGTTCCAAATTTTAGTACTGTCATTGGCTGACACCAAGATTGATCCTTTCCAAATTCTGGAATTGTCTGATAAAATCTCATATATATCTGCTTATTTTTTACTAAATTCTAGAACCTTTTTGCTGACTGTTGTATACATACTGGTAATTGACTAACCTCTTCATGACTAAGACTTGGATAAATACAATGAAGAAGTCTATAATCATAAAAATTTCGTACTGTATTTGAGTTTGCAGTTTGATAAATAGTGACTTTGTTAAAGTAAATTCTTTTAATGGTTCTATCATTTCATTAATAAATTTTTGGAATTTAGCAGGACTATTGCCCTTCCCTAGCATTCAACGACCCTACAAGGGCCAATAAACCTCTATATTATCTATTCCCTCCCCCCATACCCCCCACCAAAGGAGAGATGAAGGAGAAGTTACTAATAATTGTTGTATTTTTTATAATCCTATAGGGACTGTTACTCCTGCAGATTCTTCATTATAAGTCCTAGCATTTTCTAATGTTGTTTTATAAACAGAAGATTCTTCTAAAGCCATTAATTAATTTGTTTATAAATTTCTTCACATCTAAAAGTCATTTTTCTATTAAAATTTAATCTATTTTTTATAATTTTATACATATCATGATTATTATTATGTTCCTAAATTCATTTTATATCTTTTCTACACATGTCTGCATGTTTATTTGCTAAGGATAAAAATTTTTCTTTAGTGTATAACTTTTTTACTTAGGTGTCAAAATTTTGAGTTAAATTTTCCATTATCTTTTTGTTCTAGCTAACTTATTAAGTCTAATACATTTTTGTATATTTTTCCAATGTTCTTTATTCACATATTCATAACTAGGGTGAGTACTATCATGTTTAATAAACCAAATTTTATTTTCTTTACTTATTCTAACATATATTTTTGCTAATTTTAAATATTCTTTTGAATTAAATGAATATTCCTCTATACCTTGGTTATTCATTTTATGGGTCTAAATTTCCTTCACTAATAATTGTGTTTATAGTATCTCTAAAAATTGTTAGTTCCATTATTTTGTTATTATATTCCACCATATTTAAAATTTATGGCATATTTTGACTTTCTAAAAATTCTTGAGTTTCTCTTTCTACATCTATAGTTTTGTCTATTTCATCTCTTAATGATATCATGACTGATAACCGACTCCAATCTAATATACATTTATTATCTAAAATTTTATCTATTGTAGAGCTCATGATAATCTAATAGTTATAATTTCTTTTACTAATAATTCTATCCTATATTGTTGATCTAATATTCTTTCAAGGGTTTTAGTAATTTTTTCTAGACTATCTTTATTTTCTTATAATCCTAATAATTTATTGTACAAACAATTTCCTAAATTTGTTATCATATCAATTATTAAATTTTCTACAGCATTACCTTCTATACTATGATTATTATATATTTCTTTATAGTTACAAAATATTGTATTACTATCAACATCTTGGCTTATTTGTTCATTATTACTACTAATTCCTATTAACAAGTGTTTAAATTTTCTTTTAATTTTTTTCTGGATTCTCTGCAAATCCTCTTCTCAACCTATATGCTCTGATACCATATTAAGAATGCATGTATAAAAGACAGACAAACTGTCAAATGATAGACAAACTATCAAAAATTCACAGAACAAAATTAAAATAACTATGAATAATTAATTCATACAAGCATTCAAACCATGGATCAAAAAATATAGAAAGAGTAAGAGAACTTACAGAGAGATAGTTTCCTACTCACAAGTATTATAAAAACTTATAGCAATTTTATTCATGGAATTTTTTCTTGCTTACAATCTTTACATTACAAACATATATATAGAAGGCTATGTCTAAAATATCTAAGTTTCTATAAGATTCTACATTAATTAATTTTGACACATGGCTTGGCTGTTAATCCTAATTTTCTACACCTAAATTAGGCTTTTTGACTATTATTTTTTAGGTCTAACACTTGGCACTACACTGGTCTAATTTTTACATTCTCACTTATCTAATATTTTTTTTTACCAAGGCAATACTAATTTTTTGACAGCTGTGTCTGCTATTGACATATTCTTTTTATAAAAAGTACAATAATATTTTTTTCTAACATCATCAGTCTACAGTATTGTCTGCGTGCATCATCCGATGCCATGACTTTTTCTTCCACAAAAGATTTGTACCAGGCTTCTATCTTCTTTGGCCTATTCATCTATTCCTGACTGCTTTTTGAGTAGATAAGATTTCTGCTGCCGAAGTACTACTCTCAATGGCTAGATTCTATGGCCATTTTTAATTCTTCACATATCACTTTCATACTAATGGCTTTGATAAAAGGTATACTATTCCAAAGTTCGTCCTCTGTGATTTCTTTAATTTGTTCCTCCATCATTAAAGGTTCTTGGGTCGTTCCAAATTTTAATACTATCATTGGTTGACACCAGGACTGATCCTTTCCAAATTCTGGAATTGTCTGATAAAATCTCATATATATCTGCTTATTTTTTACTAAATTCTGGAACCTTTTTGTTGACTGTTGTATACATACTGGTAATTGACTAAGCTTTTCATGACTAAGCTCTTCATGACTAAGACTTAGATAAATACAAGGAAGAAGTCCATAATCATAAAAATTTCATATTGTATTTGGGTTTGCAGTTTGATAAATAGTGACTTTGTTAAAATTTTTCCAACATACTAAATTCATCCAAGGAATATTAGATTTTGGTTTTGAAATATATTTGATCAAAGTATAGAAGTTTTTGAAATAATTATTTCTATAGCGAGTGATTGTTATAAACGAATCACTCTTTAGTTCTTCTTTAACTTTTTTTGAGTAACTTGGTCCAATACTATACTGAGAATTTTTTTTTTCTAATTCTTCTTCTTTAGATGTAATATTTTCTTCTAATTTAGATTTATCTCATTCTTCTTCTTTAGATCTATTTTCTTCTTTCTCCTGCTTGATACTGTTATCTGTTATTATGGTGAAATCTTCTTCAGAATCAGATTTCCCATAAGTTAGTTCTGATACAAATTGTTTTAGCTTTTCGTTCTCTAACAATAATTGGTTCAACTTTTGTTCTAATGCTAGATGTTTATCAAGAAACTGGTCCATCTGAAATAATATTATTGTTAGTTCTCGATAAGAAATCAGCAAGGAAATTCTTGTTACCTTCTATATATTTGCTACTATAAGCATAATCAGATAAATAAGATTGTCACTTTAAAATCCTTTTATTAAGATTATTAGCTAGTATTCTTTTTAACCAAGATATTATTGTCCTATTGTCAGTTTCTATAATAAACTCAGATTCACAAATCATTAATTCAAAGCTCTTTATTACCTTTATTACTGTAATATCTCAAGTTTTTAAATAATTTTAAACTGCATCGGGATATGCAGTGTTAATAATTTTTGTATATATTTATGATTATTTTCATGAGTTTGATAATTATTAAGTTATTTTAATTGTTCTTATTTATTTTAAGAGTTTTATGTAAAATTTTTCCTGGAATTTTATTTTCAGGGAAATTAACACGTAAATAATTTAATATTAACTATTTTGACTAGTTTTACGAATTTGCATGAACTCATGCATAATTTTAAAGTGCAAAATAAAATGTATATATGTGCATTTATTTAAATTAAATTAGGGTTTAATTAATTAACTTAATTTTTATTATTTAGTTTAATATTAATTAATTAATTATAAGTGTATAAATTATTAAAATATATTAAAATATATGTGTGGTGAGTATTATTTGTGTGTGGGATTATATATTATTATAATATATATTGTGGATATATATATATATATATATATATATATATATATATATATACATTATTATATAGCAAAAAACTAAAGTTTGCATTATTTACCGAATTGCCCCTTTTCTTCCTCCTCTTCTTCCTGATCGACCCTCACCCTCACCATCCGTTTCTTCTCCGATCAGAGGGCCTCCAGCCCTTCCACCGTCGACCACCTCCTCACCAGCCAACCCCGCCGCCTTCTTTTCCTTCTTCGGTGCCGTTTGAAGCTCGAATTGATCGAAAAACCAAAACTTATCTCCATCGTCAATCAAGCTGATTCCGGCCACCGTTTTTGACACCGCCAATCTCTATCTTCTCCTTGAGCTCCGGTGAGTATGATTCCAAATTTTATGTCACTTAAAATAGTCTAGATTTTCCTAGGTTTTAATTTTTTCAATTTCGGTCTATTAGGGTTCTTGATTTTTTTGAACTTCAATTGATTGATTCAAGAAAACTCCCTTCACAAACTTTGATCCTTGTAGCTTAATCTTGCCCTATGAATTTTTTTGGAATTTTTGGACTTTATTTTTATTTTTTTGAATTTTTTATTATTTTCTAATTTTCAAAAAATTAATTAAATAAATTATGAAATTGTGTTTTATGGTGTTTATAGGTGTTGAAATGAATTTTAGAAATTTATTTGTAATTTTTTTGAATTTTATGTATTTATTTTGGAATTTATTAAGTTTATGTAATTTTGGAAAATTAGGTTAATTATGTGTTTAATTGAAATTAATTGGTTAATTGAGTATATTTATTGATATTATTGAATTATATGTTGAGAAAATTAATTTTGAGTAATTGTATTATTTTTGGTGAATTTTTGATTAATTTTAGGGAATTTATATATATAGGGGTATTTTGGTAATTTGATACTAAATTGATTAAAAATGTAATTAATTTGGTTTTACTAGTTATTTAAGGTATAAAAATGATTTCTACAAATTATTTAGTATTTTTAACTAATTAAAACTATTTTTCGTAAATTATTTTTAAATTATATATATAATATACGATTTTTCTTAATAAATGAGTTTTTATCGGTTTTTAACATGTTTTGGGGTTAATTATGTAATTTGGATTGATAAAATGTATTTTTATTATAAAAGGGCATTTTTGGTATTTTGTAATTGTTCTGTGAATTATGGACATCGATCGGTGAATTGTAGTTTGGAGTCCAACCGAGGGATTGTGATTGTGTTATGTGTTTATTTCGAAGTGTATTTTCTTTACAGGACCGGCTCTACTCTTTGAGTAGAGAGATGTTCGTTTTACAGGGAAAGTTCTGCCAGATTTTCGATAGAATTCTCGTAAAACGTGATATCCGATCGAATTTCCATTCTAATTCTGTGTCTAGTATTCTAGATTGTAATATCCCGAGTTTTTAAATATTTTTATACTACATCGAGATATGCAGTGTTAATAATTTTTGTATATATTTATGATATTTCATGAGTTGTTATTTAATAAAAATTGATTTTTATTATTTTATGTTATTTTAAGTATTTTACATAAAATTTTCCTGGGACTTGCATTTTTGGGGAAATTTTCACATAAATAATTTACTATTAATTATTTTAAATAGATTTTCGGACTTGCATGAACTCATATATATTTTTAAAATACTAAATAACGTATATATGTGTACTTATTTATTTAATTAGGGTTTAATTAATTACCCTAATATTTTATTATTTATTAATTATTTTTAATATTATTTAATTATTTTTTAAGTGTATTAAATTTTAAAGTATTAAATTATATGTGTGTGGTGTATATTTAATGTGTGTGATTTTATATTATTTTAATATATAGTGTAAAGTATATATATACATATTATATGTCAAAAATCAAAATTTTTTACAAATTACCGAATTGCCCCTCCCTTCTCCTTCCTCTTCCCCGACGCCCTTCTCCTCCTTCCTCATTGTGCGACTCTGTTCACCACTGTTCAGAGTGCTTGCCGGACGTCTACCACCTTCCTCCAGTTGCTCAGCCCCTCCTTCCACCCTCTCCGGCGTCGGTAAACGCTGCAACAACCCGAGAAGCCAAAATTTGGAGCTACGTCGATCAAGCCGTTTTCGACCACTGTTTTTGACACCACCGATCTCTTTCTTCTCCTTGAGCTCCGGTGAGTGTGATTCCAAGCTTTGTTTCACTTAAAATGGTCTAGATTTGCTTAGGTTTCGATTTTGATAATTCGACCATTTTAGGGTTCTTGATTTTTTTGAACTTTGAATTGATTGATTCATAAAAAATCCCTTCAAAAATGTTGTTCCCCTTAGCTTAATCTACATGTATGAATTTTTTTAGAATTTTTGGGAATTATTTTGATTTTTGGGTATTTTTGAATATTTTATTATTATTTTCTAATTTTCAAAAATTAATTAAATAAATTATGAAATTGTGTTTTATGATAAATATATGTGTTGAAATGAATTATAGAAATTTATTTGGAATTTTTATGAATTTCTATGTATTTATTTAGGTTTATGTAATTTTGGAAAATTAGGTTAATTATGTTTTTAATTGAAATTAATTGGTTAATTGAGTTTAATTATTGATATTATTGATTAATATGTTGAGAAAATTAATTTTGAATAATTATACTATTTTTGGTGAATTTTTGGAGTAATTTTAGTATATTTATATATATAGGGGTATTTTGGTAATTTTATCCTAAATCGACTAAAAATGTAATTAAATTGGTTTTAATAGTTATTTAGGGTATAAAAATGATTTCTACAAATTATTTACTATTTTTAATTAATTAAAACTATTTTTCATAAATTATTTTCAATTATATATATATTATACGATTTTTCTAATAAAATGAGTTTTTATCGATTTTTACTATGTTTTAAGGTTAATTATGTAATTTCTACTTATAAAATTTATTCCTATGATATAAGGGTATTTTTGGTATTTTTATAAATATTCTGTGAATTGTGGACCCCGGTAGGTAGACTGTAGTTTGGAGTCCGACCGAGGGATTGTGGTTGTGTTTTTGTGTCTGTTTTTCGAAGTACTTTTCTTTGCAGGGCCGGCTCTACTCTTTGAGTAGAGAGATGTCCATTTTACAGGGGAGGTTCTGCCAAATTTTTGGTAGAATTCTCGTAAAACGTGATGTCCGGTCGAACCCTAATTTTAATTCTGTGTCTAATATTCTAGATCATGTTTCTAGGATTTATGTTAGGTTTATTCTGATGTCCGTTATTTTTATTTGTTTAGTTGCGCCGAGACCGAGGCCTAGTGGACCAGGCCCATCGGACCTATCTCGAGGAGCGCACTAAGTGTGAGTTACTATTTTATATATATGTGCTCTAGGGTGCATGATTTTAGAAATATATGTTTTATTTTGATAAAATATGCATTCATGGTTTAATAATTACTTAGGTTCATTTTGGTATATTTTAAACTATATGCATGTTTAATTAATAAATTATTCTTAAAATGTTTTTAGGTATATTCATGGTTTATTTCTAGTTTATTTTGTAAATAAATTAAATTTATTTGACGTGTATATACCTGAAATATACCTGATTTATTTTTGGTATATTTCTAGTATATATATGGTTATTGTTGCTATTACATTTAAATTCATGCATCATTTACTTTTATGAATGAATGTTTTATATTTCAATGAAGGATATCAATAGAACGTGCTACCTAGTGGGCAGCACTAGGACCGAGTATGTACCGGTACGCTTATAGCATTTAGGCTATATTACTAACCATTTATGGATATTGGTTGGATATGATTATTTGATGTGTGAGATGATTTAGGTGTGTGATTGCTAGAGCTCGGTTGACCTAGTGTCTCGGGGCCAATCACACAAACAGTCAGACTGCTGGAGCTCGGTTGACTTAGTGTCTCAGGGCTAGTCTATTGTCCAAATGGATCAAGTGATTATATATTGGAATAAGTGAGCCTGTATGGCTAGCGTATTGTCTAACACTGTTTTGAGGTTGCGATATTATAGGGTTCTATTCGATCCTTCATAAACTGTGATTTTCAATAAAAATATATAAAATGATTTTTATTGCATCTGTGTGTATTTGCTT
The DNA here is from genome assembly GCA_947683625.1 of Mallotus nudiflorus. Classification (NCBI taxonomy): domain Eukaryota; kingdom Viridiplantae; phylum Streptophyta; class Magnoliopsida; order Malpighiales; family Euphorbiaceae; genus Mallotus; species Mallotus nudiflorus. The sequence goes on along the minus strand of CANTUR010000717.1, from coordinate 2,374 downwards.
GTATACATACATATTATATATACTTTTGATTGTGTGCATTGGCATTTAGTATGCATGTATATATACTATAGTAATTCACTCAGTGAGGTCTGACTTCCCTCTGTTGACCATTTTTCAGGAGAGTCTTCGTCTTCAGACCTCAGTAGCAGGCCTGTACACCAGATTTCTTTCACTCCGGCTTCTCTATGTAAACTACTCACTTGAGTTTTATTTTTATAATCTAGACACTGCAGTAGTTGTATAAAGTCGTGAGATATGTACTTTAAATATTTGAACTGGATTTGTATTAAAAGTTTATTTATATATATGAGATGAGGATTTGATTTAAATCCCGTGGTGGAATATTATTTTGATACTTATGATTTTATTTCCGCTGCATTAAGTGTTGTTGTTATTATTATTGTATGTTTTATTTTATTTTTAGGCTTGCTACAGGTTCCAGATTCGAAAGAATTCTTGTTCCCAAGCGCAGGTCATGACCCCTGTTTTGGGTAGTGACATAGATCAAGTTTCTAGAAATTTCTATTAGATTTATTCTGATTTTTTGTTATCATTTATTTGTTTAGTTGCGCCGAGATCGAGGCCTAGTGGACCAGGCCCGTCGGACCCATCTCGTGGAGCGCAGTAACAGTGATTTGTTATTTTATATATATATGTTTTAGGGTGCATGTTTTAGAAATGTATGGTTTATTTTGATAAAATATGCATAAATGATTTAATTAGTACTTAGGTTTATTTTTGGTATATTTTTTTATATATTTTGAATTATATGCATGTTTTATTAAACATTTATACTTAAAATATTTTTAAATATATTTCTAGTTTATTTTGCAAATATATTGGATTTATTTGATGTATATATACTCGAAATATACCTGCTTTACGTTTGGTATATTTCTAGTATATATATGGTTTATGTTGCTATTTTATTGAAATTCATGCATAATTTATTTATGAATGTATGTTTTATATATTAATGAAGGATATCAATAGAACGTGCTACTTAGTGGTTTATAGTTCATGACTAATATAGTTTTTCCCCTTTTTTGTTCGAAGTGTTTATTTATTATAAAGACACTGTAACTATGTTGGCTAGTAGAGGGACTACAAAATCCTTTGTCTAACATTTCCTGAATATGGATTTCATATTCTTTTAATGTTATTGGTGTTGCTTTTATTTGTTTTCCTTTTATAATTTTATTTTTATTTTCTTCTTTAATTCTTATTGGTACAATTGTTCTATGTTTTTTCCATTTTTCTTAAGAGTTTTTTCCTTCTAATTTTTTTATTTTTTCTATTATTCTACTTTCTATTTGTGTTTGGTATACTTCTATGTCGCAGTTTAATTCTAAAGTTGTGTTTTCTATAATATTATTTTTATTTTTTTTACATTGTATTTGTATGGACCCCACCACGCATCCAATTGCGCAGTTGGGAACTAATTAATCTCTGTATTTTTATTTTATGGCCACATAATGTATAAAATTCATAATATTGAGGGTAAATACACCAAGGGCTGTAAATATCAAAAAATAATTTTTCTAATATTAAGGGATATTTATAATTAAATTTAAATATTAATGGTATTTTTAATATTTTTGTTGCTATTTCAATGGGTGTGTTTGTTGCTACTCTATTAATAACATATGTAGTTTTTCCTATTCCAGTTAATTTAAAAGGAATTTTTAAATTTGTCCAATTTTTTACTAATTTAGTTTTTCCTAAAGTTATTTGAGATCCAACATCGACTAATGTTAGAGTTGTTTTATTATTTAATTTAACCAATATCAAACTTGTAAAATTAGTTGTAAGGTTTCTTTTGTGATATTGGTATTGAGATTTTCTTCAGTTCATATGTTATATTTATACGTGTAGATGTTATTGTAAAAGGTTTTACAGATTTTATAAAATCTATTCTTAATAATACTTTTGCTATCTCAGCATGTTGTATTTTGTGTAGTTTTAAAGGTACTTTCACTTGATTTAAATCTAGTATTATATCTGCTGATTCATAAAGTGTATATTCTTCATTCTGATATATATATGTATATACTATAGTTTATGTGGGTTATTATTGTAATTATTGTGTGTTATTATTGTCATGGTTATTATTTTTATTATCATTAGTATTATTTTTATTGTTTAATATTATTATGAATATTATTCTTATTATCCAATTATTTTATTAATAGTATTAAATTCAATTGTTGTATTATATTTAATTGTATTTAGGTGCATGTGTGTGTCTATATATATATGTATATATATATATATATATATTAAATGTGTGGTGGGAATTAAACTAAGGTTTAAGTTTATATATATATATATATATATATATATATACACACAAAAGAAAGAACCAAAAATGCAA